>CAXIVR010000011.1:31449528-32649528 GCA_964035755.1 Teleogryllus oceanicus | reverse complement strand
CGCTGATGTATCGGGGATGTCATCGCCTCGAGCCCCGCGCCTGAATGCTAATGCACGGGGCGCGGCGCGGCGCGGCGCGGGACACAGGTCGAGGAGTCACCTCGGCGCCCTTCCACGTCCGCAAGCTTTTTGCCAAATACGCAGGCAAGCCATCCGGCACTAAGCCGATTCTCCTACTCCTTGTTATACTCAACTTTTCTTTCTTCATTCTTTCATTCTCATCCTCTCCTTCTTCTCTCTGATGTCACTGTAGTGACTGTGACCCGTTTTTTTATTGATTGATTTTTTCATGTTTCCGGGCGCGTCAACTGCTCCGGTCATTAGTCCCGTTAGTGTAGTGTATGTTTTTTTCTCGGGAGATGGTGATTTTTCCTTTGCTGGATGGCGACTTACCATCGGCTAGTGGGGTTTCCCACTAACCAGGACACTCCCACTAGCGAGGCACCGCCCCAGCCGGGACAAGCTCTAAACTCCCAACCGGTCTACCGGAATATGTGGTAGTGTAGTGCATGTTAGTGTAAGTGAGTGTGTAAGGGGAGAGGATAGGACAAGGAAGAGGAAGGACAGATCGCGCGCGGTCCGTGGCCCGTTTGTTAGGGTACTGCACCGGCATTCGCCTGGTGTTGATCTGATAAACCACGGAAAAACTACCGATCAGAGCAGCCGGCCGCTAGAATTCTTTTCCTGTGACCGAAGGTTCTAGTTTTTTATTTTTTTATTTTAATTTTTTATTTATTTATTTATATATTTTATTTATTTATTATTTATTTATTTTACATTTGTTGCGTCAACTCACGACGCAACGCGTCTGCTAACCCCTTGTTGAGTGTTGAGTGCGTTTGGAGAAATCCTCCGTTACTTTATTCTGAATATTCGGAGTTATCCTCTATTACTGAATATTTATGTTCGTCACATCTCGTCGCAGTCTGTTGTCAAGAGAACCGCCAGGTAGCATCTCCGCTTACGCGCCTCCTACCATGCGCTCCTGCGTCACTACCCAGCGGCCAGAATTGGGAAGGATTTGACGGGAATTGAACCCGGACCTGCGTGGTGAAAGGCGAGCGACTTCGCTCTGCGTCACGAGATGATCGACGAGTCCCAACGGTGCACCGCGGTGGCAGGATTTTCGGCCAAAGATAGATATACCTGGAATTAAACAGAGGATCAGTTGACGTAAATCGGCTGCTACGGTGTCATCCAATCTGGAGGTTGAACCTCAGTGTAGTGATGTACGAGCTCCCGATTAGATGACACCGTAACAGTTGATCTGTCAAATGAAGCTCTAAATAATAAGCAAAGTCAGAAAGCTCTAAATAAATCGAAGTGTAGTAGGGTAGATTTCAGCCGCAGTCTGGAGGAGAATTCTAGCAGTACTTTTCTGTAGTTTCTCCGATCAATATCAGACGAATGCCGGAGCACTATCCTAATAAAAGGGCCATGGACCACGTGCGATAACTCCTTCCTCGTCCTTGTCCTATCCTCACATGTACGCTACACTGCCACACTTGTTGGGAGACCAGATGGGAGTTTAGAGCTTGTCCTGGCTGGCGCAATGCCACGCTGGTAGGAGATATCTGTTTGGGAAAAATTTCCGCAAGGCGACGTAGGTTGGCGCCGCATCTCACCATCCAGGGGGAAGATCACCGCCACCTCTCGCGACCAAAAGATGCACTACACTTACGGGACTAATTACTTTTGTAGTTGACGTGCCCGGACTCACTAATCAACAAATGAAACAATTCTTCTTCTTCTTCTTCTCCTTTTTCTGGAGAAGGAGTACACGTGGTGAGGCAAAGTGTGAATATTAGTATTTCTGGTCGCTTCAATTTCTCTGGTGAGTAAGTCCCTGAGTACAGGGCAGGTAATAACCTGAAAAATGGCATTGTTTCTGCCACGCAGGTACATGAATTCGGCACCCGACGGACAAGCTCTAAGCTCCCAACCGGTTGCCTGTTCTGTGTGGTCGTGTAGTGCACGTAAGTGCACGAGGGTGAGGATAGGACAAGGAAGAGGAAGGAAAGATCGCGCGCGGTCCGTGGCTCGTTTGTTGGGGGTACTGCTTCGACCTTGCCTGGTATTAATCATGGAAATCATGAACAACTACCGATCAGAGCATCTGGTCTCTAGATCTCTTCTCCGATCAGAATTCCCCCTCCCTAAATAGAAATGGACTCCCCGTGCCCGTTTCGTGGCCCAGTACGGCAGAATCCTCCGCAATCTAGATCTACCCACTGTAGCACCTAGATTTATATCAGAATACAGAACAGCCACAGATCAGAAACCAAAAGCTCTAACCGGATATGGGGGGTTTCCGGCCTTAGTTTGCAATCCGACACAGATTTTTCCCACAAGTTTGGATGTAGAAAAAAAATTTAATTTTCAAAATACGAAGGGCGATGATTTATAAACATCGATGTTTTAATTTTGTGCATCGTTTGGAAACATTGATGTTTTCTTGGCGATGTCGCATCCCCCAGCTCGGTGCACGTGGGGCCGACTGAGGGGCCCCAACGGAGAAATCAAGGCATGGCCCTGAACAGCCCTCGCTGACTGTAGTTCCCTGACCTATGCGTGTCCCATCTGGTTAAATGCCTCAAGAACCAATTTAAACAAAATTCAAATAGTTCAAACTAAATACCTCAGAGCAATTATTCAAGCCCCATGGTTCGTTTCAAATTATCAGTTACACAAAGAATTAAATATTCCGTACATCATCCCGTTCATTACCAAGACCTCCAGAAAATTCTACTCATACATCAACCAAAACGACCACCTATCCCATTTCAACCTCGCTCAAATCCCAGATTCCCGTACTAGAATCAAAAATAGGTTCCCAATTCAAGCTTCCTTGAACATACAGTCAGAGTTTGTTAATAAGTAAGGCGCTTCATGAGCTCCCTTATGCTAAGTAGTTAGTTTTAGAATGAAGTTAATTTTTAAGGTTAATTTTAGCCACCAAAATACATATGTAAAAGTACTATAGTATTGATCTATGTAAATTCAAGACCAATAAAAAGAAAATGAAATGAAATGACTGTAGTTCCCACGCTCCAATCGCCGCGCTGCGGTGGCCGCCGGTAATTATTAGAGAATGTTTGCAAGAAATCCTATGTCGTAGTACGTAAACATTATCGTCAACAGGAATTAATGTACCTTCAGAAAAATGAATTTTTCATGTCGTCCAATCGAAAACTTACGTTAAAACTAGGAACTAATTAGAACTGAATACCTCTAACAGGATCAAAAAGCTTTTAGACCTATCTATCTCTGAGACCATTTTTGCTTTTATAAGCATTACAAGACAGTAAAACGTATGATAGACCCCTATATGAAATCAAAGGAGCCTCAATATATAACCTCCAAATCCTTAACAATTGCGTTAGTTTATTTCTGACATATTTGAATTAACTTAAAAAAAAATTGGCCATTAAGTTCCTGTCTAATTATATAATATGGATATTGTATATTTAATTACTTCCATGCTTATTGTGTGTTAAGTGTTGAATTCGTGTTTAGAGGTGGCGGCGAAAACTACGTAAGTGTATTTTATGAACACATTTATCGTAGACGACAACACAGGGAGAATGTGCGGACCCGTCAATCGAAATCCCGTAATTTGATGTCGGCACACGCGCAGTTTAGTTCTTCACAGAATTATCGTGTTACGTCTTTCAAAATCAACGACATGCAAAAACTCTCTATTAATTCCGGGCGCGTCAGCTAATAAGGTCGCTTCTTCCGCAAGATAAGTGCATGTTTTATCGTGGAAAGTGGCAGTGATCTTCCCCCGCTGGATGTCGAGATCCAACGCCGATCTACCAGTCGGTTTTTGGAGTTTCTTGCAACGAGGTATCTCCCATCAGCGGGGTTCCGCCCCATCCGGGTCACACACTGGTCTCCCGAGATGTGTGATAATGTAGGGCATGCAAGTGTACGTGTGTGTGTAAGTGAGAGACGTGAATAAGACAAAGAAGAAGAAGCAAAGATTCCACGCGGTCCAAGACCCATTTGTTAGGGTACTGCTCCGGCATTCGCCTGATGTTGATCGGAGAAACCACCGATCAGAGCTGCCGGCCGCTAGAATTCTCCTCCAGACTGCGGCTGAATTCGAGCGGTGGTCGCCTGCAATTGCCGCAGGCTTTTTACGAGCTACCGGCGCTGGGCCGTGGTGTGCTGTGCTGCGGTGCGGGGCGGGGGTGGGGGCGGGGGCGTTGACGTTTCAATTCGCCGCATGCCCCCCTCCCCAGTCCCCCTCACGTGCAAAGGAAACGTGCGTGGGTGCGGCATCCTGTGGCTTATCGGCCGTTGGAATTACGTAAACTGGCAAGTGACATGCACTCTGCGCCCGGCGGAAGACGGAGGGGTGATAGCCCGTGCATTATTAACCGCTCGTTATGCAGCCAACCCGGCGAGTCGAGCTGTAATTTACGTAAGGCCCTCCAGGACCCCCTCATTGCTCGTTCTGCGGTTGGCGGACGTGCAGGGCTGTTCCAATGTTAGGAAGATCTGCGGACTGGCGACACAGAATGCGTTGTCAGTCCTTGGTCGCCCGCTTTGTGCCGTGAGGGCTTGTGGGGTGTCTGTTTTGCTGTGACGCGCTTAGATGCATATCCGCGGGGAAAGGGGCTTGCCCTCTTTCCAAATCTAGCAATTTTTTTTCTAATCTTACTTTCAAAGTAACAGTCGCGTATTGAGCTCATAGTTTCCAAGTATTCGCACTATGAATAAATAATGGTTTATTTTTCACGGCCTGGAAAAAAGTGAATTTTAATGTTAGGAAATGAGTGACTAAAGTGAAGTATTTGCTCCCTCGGGTAATTATATTAACTCTCTAGGGATTAAATAGTCTCCCTTGTTTACATTACGGCAATGAAAACAAACGACACACATGAGTAAAAATTTATGAATTTGAACACAGCGTCAAACAGATTATTTGTACTTTTTTGCTTCCTTACCGAAATACGCTAACAAGACGTTCTCACATCTATTAAATATGTTTTTTATCTTTACTAAAATTTGCTTCATTCTACATTTTGTTGGATATTTTGGCATTATATTTCTGATAGCTTAATTATCAGTCAGATATGCTTTTAGGTTCAACCATGACCTCTATTAAACGTGTAGTTGTTGAATGACAGTTTCTTTAGTAACAAACACTATTCACGTAGGTATCACGAATTGTAAATTCCATAACTTAATATTTTAAATAATTTTCTAAAACTATTATAGCCGTGAAAAAAAATAGCATATGTACCTCGAGAGAGAAATTATTTTTATGGTTTTCTAGTTCATTGCTGCGTGTTTACGGACCTGAAACAAAACACATAACAATATTGGTAATACCCTTGCGAACCTTTGTGATTCTTGATGCCCGCGCGGGCCTTTTAAATACTTTATCCACTTTCATGTTCTAACGTGAAACATTAGAAAACTGGAAAGAGTTTCCTATTAGAAGTTATTAGAGCACTCAATGTTGTAATATTCCAAGGCCTGCTATTAACAAAAGTCAACAGTTCAAAGGACACATATTTATTATAAACATTGATTACATTTGTACAATTATTTAAATTAATTCCCGCAGATGAAGATTGAATATTATTTTCAACCTTTGAAGTATTTTCTCCCATGATTTTTACGGCTATTTTCTTTTGCTTTTCTAGCGACATTTTTTACGAACAAATCAGTCCAATAACGTTTTCTAATAGAAATGTAATAAGATCTGTTTTGTTTATCTGACATCATATTCGCAAATGACCATTACAGTACGTCTTTTCACTTTAGACACAAGAAAAATTATAAAATGTTTCGAATTCTCGTTTTATTTTTCATCTCGTTTTTTTTCATTCAAAATTCAAGTAGTATATGACTTAGTGTAGGGATCACAGAATTTTGAAAATGTGCACAGAATTCACTTCTCCCCATAGCACGTCATACACAGTTTTAACTGTTTTTGACGTAAAATAAATAAATAAATATTCAGCATCAAACTAGTAAACCGTGAAGTTTTGTAAGCACCATGGAAATACGTAATGCATTTCTTTGGCTTCAAAGGCGACTTTGTGTTTTGAAGTCGCCCTCGGGACAAAACATTTATTTGACGCCCTAGATACATAAATAACTATTTCCTAGGTATTGGGTTACAATTACATATTGAGAAAAATAATGCATTTCTTTGCTTTGATGTATGAGTATAATTTATTATTCCGAGGTGTTACCTTTAAGTATTGCTAGTTGTTAGTCTTTTGAAGTCTACTTGCACAGGACATCTCAGAACAAATTTACACATTTGTGGGAAAAGGGGAGAGATCGAAGAAAATAACTTTTTATTTATGGGCATGTGGTACGAATTTCCATACAACATAGTGAGATAGAGTGGTTTTCTTTCCTGATTGTTATGCAACTTCTAATGCAGTAGTGTTTGGATGGCCAATTTCTGAGGAATTAAGAGAGATTTTGTGTATCTGTAGAACATCGATAACTGATGAGTTGCCTAATAGTCAAGAGAAAATGTCACATACATTATTTCGTTATATGAAGTTTCTTACTACATATTATTGGCAAAAATTGCTCATCGTCACCCCTCTATATTTCCTAGAATTTTGTAACATTTATTCTGTTTCATTCGTATAACTCTCAGTGCCTACACACTTTTTGGAGGTTCTATTGAAGTTTCGAAAAGTGGAAGACTTTTTTTTCACAATTATCATAGGGTTTCGGTGTCATTCTTGGAACGAAACAACTCTAATGAAATCTACATGTTAGCTAATCATAAGACCGAAGATCGGTCTTATGATTGAAAATCAGTCTTATGATCGATACAAGTAGAGACATTAAAGTTTATATAGAGACATTCCGAGATCCAACGTCGGTAAATAGAGCGTTTCGAAATACACTCCAATATAAGCTATAAAATTAAACATTTGCTATAGAACAACTGGCGTCGTCGAAACAATCCATAGAGTGTCAACTATCCATGAGACTTCAATGTGTGTGGCATGGCAAAGAAAGAAAGAAAGAAAGAAAGAAAGAATGAAAGAAGGAAAGAAAGCAAATCTATTGCACGAAAACGAGTAAAAGTTTCAAAAAAAAGTACATGACCTTAATCGAAGAATTACTTATGGACAACAAATTTCATTTGAAGGAAAAATCCTTGCCGTCAATTTTATAGTTGAAAGAAGACGCCGAAATAAATTCAAACACTTGCAATCTTCGAAAATTCAGAGTTAACTGTAAAAATCGGACCTATGCCACCTTTATAAGTGTATTTTACTCTATTATATCGAAAAAATTTTAAAAAATTGCAGCCGTTTTTGAGAATTTTGAAAATGTCCGGGCGCTTCATATAAAGTACCCCCAAATTTTAAATAATGTTTTTCAAAATTTCAGAGCTTCAACTAGAGACAGATGGACAGAAGTTTGTTTAATTTGGAAAAGATCGTGCGTGTGGTTTAGGCGCTAGGTTTGTTTACATACGACAGACGGACGTTTTGCTTTCAATTGATTTTTCGGCATCAAGGACCCATAAAACAGGGATTCTGACTACTCCACGTGTTAGGGAATTTTTTTTTTTTTTAGCAACTGGATTGATCCACTTTTTCGTATATACTCCGTATATACAGGGTGAATCACGTAACTTTAGCACCTCCTATAACTTTTGAACGGTTGAAGATATTGAAATGTAGTTTTCACGGAAGTGCATGAGAAAATAGGGCTAACTGATACGTGTACTTTGTTTTTCAAATGGAACTATACATATTTTTCAGTCTATCAAAAAGAGCGTAAAGACAGATCAATGATATTCATAATGTCATATGTTAAATAAGGATTTTTTGGAGAAATTTTTATTCTTTTGCGACCAGTTCTTAACGGATATTTTGAATGTAACCGACCACCACAGAAGGTCACGCAGCGCTCCACCAGCCAGCGCGCGCTCAGGAAGGAAGAGATCTTAGTATTTCAAGACATAAAACATATTCCAAATATTCACTAAACTTGCCATTTTTCCCTGAACTCTGCTTTCATCCTTCCCCATTTTCAAATATTTTATTACTTAAGGATTGAAAATATGGATTTGTCATATGTAGTATGTATTGAAATAAGATTGTTATTTAAATTTAATTTAAAGGGATATCATACCACAGGATATTAATGGGATCTTGGAAACTAAACACAGTAAGAATAAATTATTAAGACTTTACAAAGAATATTGCATAAAACAAACAAATACAGAAAGATAATGATAATGACAAAAATAAAAATAGAATTCAAAAATACTAAATAAAAATACATTACTATTCAAATTACTTTAGAATGTGTTCAATATGACCACCATTCACAGACAAACACATCTGCAGGCGCTTTTGAAAAGATTTCTTAACTGCGACCAATGTTTCTTTTTACTTCAGAACATGCAGCTACAATGCGTCTACGCATATCTTGTGATGTAGATGGAGCCGCTTGGTAGACGTGGTTTTAAGAAAACCTAAAGAAAAAATCTAGTAGCGTCAAGTCTGGGGAACGCGCGGGCCAACACACAGTACCACCCATTAATATCCTGTAATATAAAACCCCATTAACTGGAGTAGAAGTAATAATAGTAGTTTATGCAATTAGTTTATAATGTTAAGCTTTATTGCATGAGTACATGTTTTGAAAACGAGCGACGTTAGGAGCGAGTTTTCAAATTTGTACGAATGCAATAAAGCAACATTATAAACGAGTTGCAGACGCTATTTTTGTATAACAGCATTATAAATTTATAAGAGAATCAAACTTAATTTCGCGAAACAACTTTCTTCTGACGTCTCGGGTGCTTGACATCCAACGCCCTCTGGAAATCAAATTCAAGATGGCATTGTTGACATCCGTGCGAGAAAACGGTGGTCGGCTGTTCCGTCTTCTTCTACCTCCCCACGATTTTCTCGCTACTATTGGCTGAATGTGTGATGACGTCATGTCGCGTTTAATAATGGCGATGACGTCATGTAGCGTGCGATAAAATACTGGATTATGCACGATTCGGGGTATCGAAAAGGGTCGTTTATAATGATGGTATACAAAAAACTATTTTATTACAATACATACTTACAATAAACCCTGATTTTTAACCCTTCCATTTCTTAAAAATAAGCTGAAAATGGGGAAGGATGGAACGCAGAGTTCAGGGAAAAAACTACAACAGTTTTGTGAATATTTGGAATATGTTTTGTGTCTTGATATACTAAGATCCCTTCCCTTCCTCGAGCGCGCTTGCTGGTGGAGCGCTGCGTGACCTTCTGTGGCGGTCGGTTACATTCAAAATATCCGTTAAGAACTGGTCGCAAAAGAATAAAAATTCTCAAAAAAATCCTTATTTAACATATGACATTATGTATATCATTGGATTCGTCTTTTTACGCTCTTTATGATAGACTGAAAAAATATGTATAGTTCCGTTTGAAAAAACAAAGTTACCTCAAATATCTCGTACAATACAAGTGACAAAATAGAAATAAATACACGTATCAGTTAGCCCTCATTTTCTCATGCACTTCCGTGAAAACTGCATTTCAATATCTTCAACCGTTCAAAAGTTGTAGGAGGTGCTAAAGTTACGTGACTCACCCTGTATATTCGTACATACACCAGAAAGTAAAAATTAGACTTTTGAACCATGCTTCTGCAAATATTTCTACTGCTAATACTTTTACTACTATTGCCACCAGGAAGAGATTCAATTTGAACTCAACAAAGGTAGTTTAATGTATTATTAAAGGGTGAGTCTTTTGTGGGGGAAAAGACACCAACGTCTTCTTCTCTACTACACGAATTTTTAATGTTTCTTGTCTCATATTACGAGAGACGCCTCGTTTCTGAACAGCAGCTTCTTGACGATTTCTCTTCTTCGATAACGTGAAGAACGTTATGCTTAAAATGAGTAGGAACACTGAGGATATATCTCGCCATCCAGCGGGGTAAGATCACCGCGATGTCCCGAGGGAAAAATTCAAATACTTTGTCACATACAAGCACATTTATAATTGTTTTGAAATATTTTAAACGTTTACATGACAAGGGGGTGGCATCGGCCTCCTGAGGTGACAAATAATCTACTCGCCATGACAAATAATCAACTCGCGGCTGGCTCTTTCCGCAGTCGTAATGGAACTCGCCTGAAATGATCTGGCTATTGCTTGCAATTCTTTTACATAGAACTAGGGCTTGGTGTGCTTTTTAAAAGAAATGCCTGCTTCGAAAAACACATCAATTTACCGAAGTAAAATTATGCGAGGTTAAAAATTATGGGAGGATCGTATGCAAAGAATGTAAGCGCAGCGTCCGAAAGCCAAATCGTGGTTGTTACCCCTACCGATAGATCGGGACAATCGGATTTATTTGAATGCAGATTCCAATGTTAATTCAATTTCAACGTTCAACTTAATTCCATTCAACAGACGTTCATTGAAAAGACAGACATCGAAAAAAGACCATTCCGGCAGATGACATCACGTTTTTCATCTTCTCTGTGGGCAATTGGTTGGTCAGTGATTCTGGGAGCTTCAATTGCTAAGGTCTTTAATTCCGTATGTGTAGTGCATGTTTAACGCGGTTTCGGCTGATGGTATGGTAGTGGGGGTGATGATGGTGGCGGTGACTTTCCCCTGCTAGATGGTGAGATCCGGTGCCGACCTACATGTGGCTTGCGGGGTTTCTCTCCATCAGGTATCTCCCATCAGGGGGCTCCGCCTCATTCAGAAGAGATGCATAGGAGACAACTTTGAAGGTGGAGCTCGTCTCCTCAGGCCGTGAGGAGCCGTCACCCTCTCTCTCTCTTTCTCTCTCTCTTTTCTCTCTCTCTCTCCCTCCCTCTCTCTCTCCCTCTCTCTCTCTCCCCCCTCTCTCTCTCTCTCTCTCTCTCTCTCGGGGCGGGTAAGGACAATGTCGGTGGCTCCTTGGGCATATGCAGCAGTTGATACTCGACGGGCACTCCATGCAAGCAATACACAGATCAGTGCCTGACTTTGACTTATGTGCAACCTAGGCTGTCAATTGTTTTAGCGCCCTTTTCATTTGCGTTTTTTAAAAATCATTTAAACTATTTATAATTATTTGAATAAAAATTTTTTTACGATATTTGTGAACGTATAAATCCCGACGACCGACACAAATATTGTGTACGTATAAATAATTGATTAAACGTGTACGTGTAAATAATTCTTACCACGATATTGACTTAATAAATATACAATATTTTCATATTCATTTTATTATGTATACATCAATGGATATATATTTGATTAATTAACACTTTCTTTTGTTAAAAATATGGAAAGAACTATTTCTATAAAAAAACATTCAAAAGTTCGCTTTATGAAATTTTGAATTTGTTGAAATTCGTTCACCCCCAAAAATTGCGCACCCCAGGTTGCAACCTTCCCAGCGTGTTCGGTAATCTGGCACTGGCACTAATGCTCGAGTAGATTCAAATATCACCCCTTTGTAACTATACCGTAGAGAATACGAAGAATATATTTTTCTCTGGCATTAGTCCCCGGCAATTGTGGGTTTCACATGACACTCTCCACCGGCGTCAGCAGGTTATGACGGGACGTACGCTCTATGGTAATTGACTTGCGATTGGAGGCAGATAAGATGATAATGATGATGGAAACGGAATGGGCATGAAATATTGTTCTGGGAGCGTTATATAATGCACTGGTCTGGCATTCGCATTAAAGAGATCACGGTAGCTTCACAAACCAGAGATCAGTACAGTAAACTAACGAATTGGATTCTCCGATCAATAACACGAAAAAAGTCGGAGCTCTAGTTTAACGGACCCTGGACAGCGCGCGAACTTCTCATCCTAATATGTATCCCCTACTCTCCATTTTCACACGCACAGTTTCATGCACGATCGTGCCAAACATATCGAGAGACATGTCGGCAGCTGCTCCGTTGGGAGGAAATACCTCGAAGAGGAAACCCCACAAGCCACTTCCAACAAGTCTCCGCACTTCCAACAAGAACTTCACACGTGGAACTAATGACCGAAGTAGTTGAAAGTCCCGGAAATACTAACTACTCAAAGCAGGCGAATGCCGGAGCAATACCCTAACAAATGGGCCCCGGACCGCGCGCGATCTTTCTTTCCTCTTCCTTGTCCTATCCTCTCCCCTTACAAACACACTTACACTAACATGCACTACACTACCACATATTCCGGGACACCGGTCGGGAAGTTAGAGCTTGTCCCGGCTGGGGCGGTGCCGCACTGGTGGGAAGGTTCTGGTTAGAGGGGAAACCTCGCTAGCCGGCGGTAGGTCGGCGCCGGATCTCGCCATCCAGTGAGGAAAAATCACCGCTATCTCCCGAGGAAAAACGTGCATTACACTTACGGGACTAATGACTAAAGCAGTTGACGCGCCTGGAAACACGAAAAAATCAATCTAAATACTCTCCAATCATGAAGAAAGGAAAATTATTTGCAGAACAGCACTCAGCCCGAAATCTCCATCCCGACAGCTAATATCGCGATTTCACCCACTGCTCGGAGCGGCGTCGGGGGCGGGGGTGGAGGTGAGGGGCGGGGCGCCCCGCCGCGCGTGTCCCCTGCCGACGCTAATTCGCCGCGACGCGCGTCTGCGCCGCAAAAAAGGCCGCGTCGGGATCGAACGCCGCCCCGGCGCGCGCCGCCGCGCGGCAGCTGTCACGCTGACAGCTCACGGCCCCCAAGACGCGCGCGCCCCGCCCCGCCCCGCCCACACCTCGCCCCGCCCCGTCCCGCCACGCCACGACCCGCCACGACCCGCCACGACCCGCCACGACCCGCCACGACCCGACGCGACCCGACGCGACCCGACACGACCCGACACGACCCGACCCGACACGACCCGACCGACCCGGCCGAGCCCGACCCGGCCGGCCCGGACCGACCGACCGACCCGACCGGCCCGACCGGCCGACCCGACCGACCCACGACACGACACGACACGACACGACCCGACACGACCCGACACGACCCGACACGACCTGACACGACACGACCCGACACGACCCGACACGACTCGCCACCACCCGCCACCACCCGCCACCACCGCCACCACCCGCCACAACCCGCCACCACCCGCCACGACCCGCTGCATAGTCAGACCTGCCAGGTGCGCTCTGACTTTCTCGTCATCCATGAACTTACGTAGTGAACTAGTGGTGCTGCAAAAGCACATCCATTCAACTTCTGTTATAGTGAACTTTTGGGGACTAACATTATTGGTTCACTATATCTGATGATATCAAAATTAAATAGAATTTCTCCATAACGATTGATTTTATTAATATGCAGCAAAATTCATAAACAGCACGAACTGAAAATTTTTATATTTTTATTTGTCTTTAAATCAATTATTTTCAATTGTTATCTTCGTACTTCTGTCGTGCTCTCTCCATACGTGATTCTGCATTGTTCTCTGTGTCTAAGTATTGTCTTGAAACCTTTTAATGCCTCTTCCACTGTTGGAACACCGTCCCATTCACCGAAGACTCTTCCACTCGCCTAATAACATACGAGATCCAATTAATTTCTACTACTTATTTCTTGCGTTCACTATAGCCGACGTACAGGTTCACTATAACCGAATTTTCTCAGTCTTATTTGCAATGCAAGTGAAACGGGACCAGTGACTTAAGTTTACTATAACCGAGAGTTCACTATATCTGAGTTCACTATAACCGAAGTCGGCTGTACTTTCTCACATTATTTGTAACTTCTACGCCATATTTTACTACTTCATAAACTTGCAAACGTGTTTTCGACCAGCAATATCTTTTTTTCGCCCCGAGCTCAGATTCTTGGAGTTGCCGACACTCATACCAGTATGCCACACAAGTGCCGTATGGGTCGAACTCCGGCAGAGGCATAAAAACGTAAATGATTGCTTCATGTAAAAAAAAAATCAAAATATACGTTTGAGACTCCTAAATCCTCCAGTTCGTTCAGATCGATCGGGGAATATCAATTATGGAGAAAATCGGATGCATGGTTTAGGCACCAGCGTTGACCTCAGGCCGTCAGTCGTTTTGCTGTCAATCGAGTTTTCGGTACGAAGGAATCACAGAAGGTGAATTCTGGGTTCGTGTTAGAGAATTTTTTCTATATTTAGTAACATGATTTATCTACTTTATCAGTTCCAGCGCCCGGCAATATGGGTTTTCTGCCGAAAATTCACCGTTTTTTGGCACATGATTATGTAACTTTCTCTTGTTACGAAGTACTTCGTAAGGGCGGGAAAGTAAAAAGGAATATACATTGCTGCAGCGAAAAGTGGCAATTTTTCGACAGAAAACTTGTATTGTGGCACCTTGATTCCGAAAATGTCGGTTTTTCGTGGATCGACACGACTTCCTCTAACACGACGTTTTCTGGGCCCCTGACACCGAAGAAGTGGATTTTGGGGAAATGTCTGCCTGAGGGTCTGTCTGTCCATCTGCAGATAACACTAGCCCCTATACCGTACAGGGTATTTTTTCCAAAACTGAAATTTTGCCGACAATCTGGCATAGGTCCTTCAGAATTTGAAACATAATAAAAGTTTTTGTAGATACTTGTCAGAAAGCTTGACAAAAAACTCTTACACACACAGATAACTCGAGGAGAGGCAATTGTTGTACGAGTTATTTTAAAACACGTCGCGCGTTGATCAGTGCACTTCTTCCTCTTTTGAAGTGGTTAACGTCAAAGTAATTGTCTCATCCTGGCTGTCATGTGCGATGACAATCTCACATGCGGTGCGCTGCGGCGTGTCTTGTTTCTATGCATCACGTGCAATGAGAGCGCGGGCAGGCGCTGGTGGCACGGCCGTGCGCGTGTCGCGTGACACCGGAGAAGCCTAAGGGTGGGTGGGGGTCGCGTGTGCCGGGAGCGCTCTCCATGTCACGCTGCCCGTCAGCCATTTGTTTCTCCGGATCCGTATTCGCTTGTTTTGCGAAGTGGAAATGAAATGAGCAAGGGGAATAGCAGCAGGTTGAAGAGCGTTCGCGTATGTTATTGCGAGCTCTCGTCTGAAGTTTTGTCAATCTGAAGTCCTCGGTTCGATTGGTTGGGTTTGGTTTTTTTGTGTTTCCCGGCGGACCAACTGCTTTGGTCATTAGTCCCGTTAGTGTACTGCATGTTTATTTCTCGGGAGATGGCGGTGGTATTCCCAGCTGGATGGCGAGATCTAGCGCCGACCTCCCGTCGGCTAGTGGGGTTTCCCCCTTACCAGGACTGTCCCACCAGCGGAGCACCGACCCAGCCGGGACAAGCTCTACGCTCCCGACCGATCTCCCGAAATGTGTGGTAGTGTAGTGCATGTTAGAGTGTAAGTGTGTGCGTGTAAGAGGAGAGGATAGGACAAGGAAGAGGAAGGATAGATCGCGCGCGGTCCGTGGCTCGTTTGGTAGGGTACTGCTCCGGCATTCGCCTGGTGTTGATCAGAGAAACCACGGAAAACTACCGAACAGAGCAGCCGGCCGCTAGAATTCTCCTACCGACAGCGACTGAATTCGATCCTCGGTTTGAGTTACTCGGTTCCCATAGAGGCGGATTTTCGACCTCGGCTAACTATTCTATATCTGTCGAGAAAATACGTTCACAAAAACCTATTGGTAGAAAATAATACAAATAGTTGTAATATCTGTGTGCAATACCCAAGATATATACTGAGTGATATATACTATACATATAATTTCCAAAAATTATGTTTCGAGTCATTGTCTACAAATTGTAATATCTGACTAGACAGTTTGTAAAAATATTATGCATTCTGTCAAAACTAGGAAATATACCTGTTTTTCTCTCTAGATACGATATACAATCGAACTATCCTCGCAATCGAAGTAATTTATGAATTTAGAAACAGGCAATCGCCCAATAATACATATCATACACGAGAAGATTCCCACAATTCATATCATACACAGAATTCCCACAATTCATATCATACACGTTGTAAAAATGTAATACTATAGTATATAAGAACAAGAAAGTACATATATATGTATTCTATGCGTTTAGGTAACTATTTGAAGTCATTTAACAAGATTTTCTTTACTAGACTTATACAATTTTTATTGGAGTACATATCTATATTTATTTCATTTACTAATTTGCACATTTTCCATAACGTTGCAAATACATGTAACTCATGAGTAATACATAGAATTGAAATTAAAGATACACTTCTTTTCTTTGTTTGCTTCCAATTTTTCCATCATATTGCGAAGAAGTTTCTTGACTTCCACGTAAATTCTTCAATAAGCGTAAACCGCATACTCATGTGGTTGAACCGCAAAATTAAATATTATTATCGATTCTGGGTTGAGGTTGTTGGATCTCGTGTCACGCAAGGCCTGGATATTTCCAAACTGGGGTTGTTGTGCGGAAGGGAACATCAAATTATTATGCATGCCTTATAATTTTCTAAATCATTACCGAATCCACGATCTCTACACAATGTCAAGTTTATTCATGGCTGCCAACATCGTGTTAGGGATCACACCACAGAATAAGCGAAGGACGTGACGAATGGAAGTACCGAGGCAAAGAGCGGACGCTGTGTGGAGATAAGCAACGGAGATGAAGTTGAAATGTGAAGTTTGGAAGGGAAAGATAAACCAGCGTCTAACCCAAATAACATCTAAATATTTATTCGCTATTCCATAATAAATGTCAAGTCGACCCTATGGAATAACTAACAAACAACAAACAAACTCGAAGACAATATGTTGCTAGCATGAAAAGGTCTGACTTCTACTACAAGTAGAACATTCTAGTTCTGCAATATGTGGAAAAATAGCTACTGTAAAAATCACTAATACTTTAGGTCGATAGACGACTGAATAATCAGTTAATGAGACTTTCACATCGATGTACGGATTAAAATGTTAGTTGGACGTTGTCAACGGATCGAAGAATCGGTTTTGTTGAAGTGGGAGGTCTAAATGGTGCGTGCCGCTTGAAGTGGGTGTGTAGGTAGGTAGGAAGTCGATGTTTCCAGAAACGTGAGAAGGCGTGCAGAGCGTAGTAAGGTGGCAGGGCGGGGGGTGGAGAGGCTGGCGGGGGATGTGATTTGATTTGATTTTTTCGTGCTTTCGGGCGCGTCAACTGCTTTGGTCATTAGTCCTGTTAGTGTAGTGCATGTTTTTTTCTCGGGAGATAGCGGTGATCATCCCCCGCTAGATGGCGAGATCCGGCACCGACCTACCGTCGGATGGTGGGGTTTCCCCCTAACCAGGACTCTCCCACCAGCGGGGCACCGCTCCAGCCGGGACAAGCTCTAAGCTCCCGACCAGTCTCCCGGAATGTGTGGTAGTGTAGTGCATGTTAGTGTGTGTCAGGGGAGAGGATAGGACAAGGAGGAGGAAGGAAATATCGCGCGCGGTTCGTGGCCCGTTTGATAGGGTACTGCTCCGACATTCACCTGGTGTTGATCGGAGAAACCACGGAAAACTACCGATCAGATTAGCCGGTCGCTAGAATTCTCCTCCAGGCAGCGACTGAATTCGACCTAGCTGAAAAGCTAGTGTCAAAAATCCTGCTGCCGTCAGGACTCGAACCTAGGACCTCCCGGTCAGAGACGCTCCAGTGACATCAGTTGATGCACTGAGCTACCACTCCCGGTCCGCGGGGAATGTGAGACGAGGGGTGGCGTGAGAGATGGTGGTGGACGAAGTTCCAAAAGACTCCGTCCGATCGGGAAAGCAAGCCGAGCGGTACGCAAGTCAGGAAGGGGTGATTGAGATGGCGGGTGGTGTGCACAGGAGAGGTTGCGATGGTGCTGTGAGGGCACGGTGGACTGGGAAGTTGTGACGGGACCGAGCGGGGCGAGGTGAGAGGGAAAGGCAGGGAACGGTCTACTGTTTGTGATAGTGCACATTTCGTCAAAGACCGTCATTACACGACGTTGGCAGAGATGTAGAACGCCGGCGGTGAAGTGAACGACAGAGCTGGGGAATGGTGTCGGCGGTTAAGGTAGCTGTGCGAGTCGTAGTCGCAACGGAACTGCGGGGTAAACAGTTGAACTGAACTTGATTGTTAGACACTTGGCACCACTCGAAGTTACCAGACGAACTTTTGACGGATTTCGAGAATGCCTTCGCTAGACATTTGCAAAGTTACTATTGAACCGTTTGGACGAAAACAATATGTACTCACATTATATGTTACAAAGGAAAATGTAATCTAAAACTACAATCTACATTAAATCAGCTATACGAGCGAAAATTTTCAAGTCAATTTTACTGTCATCTGTAGCCTATTGTTGAAATCCCTTGCAAGAGAGAGAGAGAGAGAGAGAGAGAGAGAGAGAGAGAGAGAGAGAGTCATATTGCATAAATGCACCATAGAAGCACCATTGCACCATAGAAACAACTATTTATCTCTGTTAAAATCCGCCATCCGAATTTCGCCCAAAATATTATTTACCGCAAGGCGGGACAGGGGGGGAAGGGCGGGGCGGGGCGGGCAGGGCGGGGCGCAACTGGGGGGGGACAAGTTGTGAGAAAGGGAGGCGGTCCGACCAGGATGGAGGGGGTGGGAATCGGAGCGGTGAAGGGCGGGGCGAGGGAGGGACGGGAGTTGGGAATGGGCGGGGAGATGCAGAGCAGAAAAAGGGATAGATGGCGCGTGAAGGACAAGTGAACCAGAATGGAATGAGGCGGGACGTGGTGATGTGGTGGTGTATGAGGCGGAACGAGGTGAGGTGGTGGTGTGTGAGGAGGGACGTGGTGATGTGGTGGTGTATGAGGCGGAACGAGGTGAGGTGGTGGTGTGTGAGGAGGGACGTGGTGATGTGGTGGTGTATGAGGCGGAACGAGGTGAGGTGGTGGTGTGTGAGGGGGACGTGGGGGGGGGAACGAGGTGGGTGGTGGTGGTGAGGAGGGACGTGGTGATGTGGTGGTGTGTGAGACGGAACGAGGTGATGTGGTGGTGTGTGAGGCGGGACGGGACGCCGCGGGGGGGATAGGGGGGGGAAGGGGTGGGGGGGGGGGAGGGCGCTGCAGGGCTGGGCGGAGCAGGGCGGAATGGTATGGGTATGGGGGATGGAGTTGGAAGAGGGCAGAGTGGTGCTGAGCAGAAAAGGGGTGGCGGCACGGAGCGGGGTGACGCGGTTGGGTGGTGGGTAGGAAGCGGGGCGGGGTGGCAGGGTGAGGCGAGGCGAGGCAAGGCGGGGGAGGCGGGACGAAGGAGAGTAGGAGGTACGGGGCGGAGCTGTGACTGGCCGGGATAGTGGTGAGGACGAAAGTGTATGTGCGGGGCGACAAGTGAACCAAAATGGGGTGAGGTGGGGCAAGATGAGGTGGTGCAGTAGGAAGCTTTACGGGTTAGGTGGAAGTAGAGGTGTAATGATGTGGGGGCGGGGCGGAGGGGGTGGCAGGTAGTGGGCGCGGCGCAGTTTGAGACGCAGCGGGGTGAGGAAGGGTGTGAGGCGAGGTGGGACGTGGTGGGGCGGAGGAGGGGGGGGGGCGGGATGGAGTTGGCTGGAGCGGGCGGGTTGATGAGGAAAGGGGTAGTCGGCGCAGTGTGAGGAGTGGCGGGGAGGTGGAGTGGGGAGTGAGGCGGGGTGGATCGAGAGACGTGAGCAGGCGGGGTGAGGAAGGCGGCGCAGTGTGAGAAGCTGCGGGGAGAGGTGGAATGGGGGGCGGGGCGGGGCGGGTGCGCGCCTGCGTTTGACACCCCTGCGCGGGGTCAAATGAGCGCCTAATAGCCGCGCCGCCTTCTTTTGTGGGGCGCCATTGTGCGAGGCCCGCGCGCCGCGGCGCCGCGCCTGCACAATTGGGCGGGCACTGCCGCTGACAACTTGTTATTGGGCTTCGCCGCTCAGGAAGGGCGGCGTCGGCGACGGCGGCAGCGGAGGCGGAGGCGCAAAAAAGGCTGCGGCGACGTCGACAGCGAGGTCGTTCCGCAGCCACGGAACACCTTCCCCACTAGTTCCACCGTCCACTTTCCTCCTTGTCAGCTCTACTTCTAACATTTGATCCTGAGCTATAGTTGACATAACACTGCTCGAAGCATACTAATAAGTAATCTTTAAAACTCCTTTTTGGACTCAACACCTAAAAAACAAATATTTTGATGCTGACTGACCGACACAATCGTGCGAATAAGGCCTTGAAAGGATAGTGTGTAATTCGAAATGAAGTACAGTAATTGATTTATACAGAATGCTGAATAAGATTGCAAATGCGTAGTTGAAAATGCTTTTGTCCTCTCGGGAAGCACGCTGTGGAGCTGTTCTTACTTGTTTGCGAGAGAATAACAGCCCGGGGATGGCGCCATGCTAGTGGATTTGTGCAGTGCAATCACATTTCCTGCAAGCGAGTTCCTCGCGAAAACATCTCGCGATGGGAACTGCGAGGGCAGATCGCCGAGGGCGACGGGTCGACCGATCGAGGTCTCGGGCAGTGCAGGGCAGGGCAGCGCCCAGCGGAGGGCAAAGGGAGGAGGGCGGAGGGCGGGGGCTCTCCGCTCGGCCAGCGTTACGGGCGCCGCCGCCGCCGCGCGCTTCGGCCGCTCACTTTATAAAGGAGGATTTTTTCGTCTCCGAGCCGCCGCCGCCGCCGTGGCTCCTTGTAACGCGGCCAATATCCAGGGCTCATAAGCATAAAGTCCAATCGCGCCGCAGGATGAGCCAATCTACCCCCGGAATTGGCGGCCATCGCGCGCCAGCCGCTCCCGCCTCCCCTGCCCCTCCCCGTCTTTCCCTCGCCCTCGCTCTCACCCTCCCCGCCGCTGGCACCTCCGCCGGCGTCGCTGCCCGCGCGGAATCCGAAGTAACGGCTCCGGCGAGGAGCGCGGAACTGGGCGTTGGGCAGGGGGCGGAGAACGCGGGGACAGAGGGCAGGGTCGTGGTTGGATTTGATTGATTGATTTTTTCGTGTTTCCGGGTGCGTCAACTGCTTTGGTCATGTGTCCCGTTAGTGTAGTGCATGTTTTTTCTCGGGAGATGGTGGTGATCTTCCCCCGCTGGGTGGCGAGATCCGGCACCGACCTACCGTCGACTAATGGGGTTTCTCCCTAACCAGGACTCTCCCACCAGCGCGGCACCGCCTCTGCCGGGACAAGCTCTAAGTTCCCGACCGATCTCCCGGAATATGTGGTAGTGTAGTGCATGTAAGTGTAAGTGTGTGGCCCGTTTGGAAGGGTACTGCTCCGGCATTCGCCTGGTGTTGATCGGAGAAACCACGGAAAACTACCGATCAGAGCAGCCGACCGCTAGAATTCTCCTCCAGACAGCGACTGAATTCGACCTAGCTGAAAAGCTAGTGTCGAAAATCCTGTCGCCGTCAGGACTCGAACCTAGGACCTCCCGGTCAGAGTCGTGGTTGGGGTGGGTGGGGTGCCAGGAGGGAGTGGGTGGGGGGGGAAGGGGCGGGCAGGGCTCTGGACGGGACTATGCGCGGGGTTCTGGGCGAGATTTCGGGCGAGATTCTGGGCGGGCTCTGGGAGGGTCTGAGCGGGGAGCTGCATGTGGTACTATGCGGAATGCTTGACGGAGTGCTCGACGGAGCACTGGACGGGGCGTTGGGCGAGAATTTTTGCGGGGCTTATGCGCGGTGCTGAGCGTGGTTTTTGGCGGGGCGCTATGCGGGGTGCTACGAGGGGCGCTATGCGGGGCACTATGCGGGGGCTATGCGGGGCGCTATGCGGGGCGCTATGCGGGGCGCTATGCGGGGCGCTATGCGGGGCGCTATGCGGGGCGCGGGCGCTAGCGGGGCGCTATGCGGGGCGCTATGCGGGGCGCTATGCGGGGCGCTATGCGGGGCGCTATGCGGGGCGCTATGCGGGGCGCTATGCGGGGCGCTATGCGGGGCGCTATGCGGGGCGCTATGCGGGGCGCTATGCGGGGCGCTATGCGGGGCGCTATGTGGGGCGCTATGCGGGGCGCTATGCAGGGCGCTATGCGGGGCGCTATGCGGGGCGCTATGCGGGGCGCTATGCGGGGCGCTATGCGGGGCGCTATACGGCGCGCTGGGCGGGTCGCTGGGCAGGGCGCTGAGCGGGGCGCTGGGAAGGCGCTGGGCTAGGCGCTGGAAGGGGGAGGGACTGGGCAGGGCAGTGGGCGGAGCTGGGTGATGGTGTGAACGCGAAAGAAAAACGAATAAAGAGCGCATTTCCAACGCGGAATGTGGAAGGTGAGTGCTGGAGCGGGAGGAGACAAATCGAAAAGGATGAAGTGTAGACGTAGCGTTGGCGGGTGGCCAGAACGAAGGGAGGATGTACGAAATTTGAGACGATAGTATGGACAAGTGACAACAAAGAGAATATAATAGGTAGAAAAAATGACGAGCGGTTGTATGGAAGCAAATTGTGTTCCATATTGTTTTTGGAGAGCTTGAGATGAAACAAGAATGCGCAATTAACAGCAAATCGAACACAATTGATCTATTGAGAAGGCGAAAATTAATGAATTGTTAGGAGACGTGAAGATCTTGGAAACCGCGAGTCAGAATCCTAAATCAAGAAAGAAATTCCCACCGTATTGAAGATCACACACATATATCTAATCAAAGTTTGATCACGTAGATGAAGCAAGCACTGTTCAATATCCACTACAGTTCAATTCTTTAAAAAAATCCAGTGACATAACGTGTACTGAGAAGACAGTAGAAAAGTATAGGAAAAATTAGACATTAAAAAATCATAAGGTAAAAGGTATGCGTAATTGATATGTATCTGAATAACAAGCCGAAGTCAGGGTACAATAAGCATTTAGCAGTCTCTCTTATCAGTTCGTATCAGCTATTTCTTTTTCCTATCAGTTTGGGGGAGTAGTATATGAACACGCGTTAAGATTAAGGCAGAAGCGAATGGAGCTACCAACGTTAGTCGTTTCACATTTTCGTGGCCACAACGGCTTTAACTGAAAGCCAACTAACAGCATGACTTGTTAGGTTACTGATTATGAGCATGTTATTGCTAAATGCGATTATTAACTGTTAGTACGAGCTAACTGTTATTCAAATAACTGTTAATGAAGAAAGAATGTTACACTCATCTCAAGTCCGAAGCAGGGTCGATGTCCTTAGTTCAGGGCAAGAGAGCCCGACGACGTAGCACGAGTCGACGTATAAGAGAAACCTAGCGTAGAACAAACTGTTCAATCATCAAGAAGAGAGTAAATGGTGTTCATTACCTTCAATGTTACGCAGTGACTGATTGACTGAACACACACGTACTCTCAACTGTGATTCTCACTTTGTCTCAGGCGCACTCAGCCTGCCAGACGCTCACTGACTCGGGGTTATAAAAACGCAGCTGGCCAATGAGCTGCCAGTAGATTGTTCAATTCGCTGACGGCTGTCATCCAAGGCGGCTGGATTCGCATGTAATAGCTGCCCCCTCTCGGGTATAGCCAGATAACAAACGCGCCCGGTACAACTCTGTGAGAAATACATACCAATAATAAATAAACATACACGCGTAAATGAATGCAAGTTGCACGGGGCGCTTGTGCAGTTTTTGGTATAAAATCATGATGTGAAATGAATCGCATCAATACTACATTGATTGTGTTTTACTAAATTAAGCAATGAATTTGCATCGGAAAAATCGAGCAGGAGTGTACGATGGCATATTCATTAAGATAAAATTATCAAATTATAGAAAGTAGGAAAAGAGAAAACTAAAAAAAGATTGACAACCACATCGAAGTACGCACTGATTGCTGCAGTTGCACAACTGACTGCTCATATCATCTCCACTCACCGGGAGAAGTGGCTCGGGCCATCAACTGATCTCACTGTAGTGTCTCTGACCGGAAGGTCCTAGGGTTCCGCTCCCAAAGGTGGCAGGATTTTCGATACTAGCCTCTTCAGTTAGATCTGATTCAGTCGCTATGTGGAGAACTCTAGCAGCCGGTTGCTCTGATCGTGGTTTCTCCGATCAGCACCAGGCAAAAGCCAGAGCAGTACCCTAACAAATGTGCCACGGACCGCACGCGATCTTTCCTTCCGCTTCCTGATCCTGTCCTCACCCCTTACACTCACACTTACACTAACATGCACTACACTACCACACACGCCGGAAGACCGGTCGGGAGCTTAGAGCTCCCGAGGAGATACCCGATTAGGAAAAAGCTCGTTAGCCGACGGCAGGATCTCGCTCCGTCCGTCCGTCTGTCTGTCCGTCTGTCCGTCTGTCCGTCTGTCCGTCTGTCCGTCTGTCCGTCTGTCCGTCTGTCCGTCTGTCCGTCTGTCCGTCTGTCCGTCTGTCCGTCTGTCCGTCTGTCCGTCTGTCCGTCTGTCCGTCCGTCCGTCCGTCCGTCTGTCCGTCTGTCCGTCTGTCCGTCTGTCCGTCTGTCCGCCTCTCCGTCTGTCCGTCTGTCCGTCTGTCCGCCTGTCCGTCTGTCCGTCTGTCCGTCTGTCCGTCTGTCCGTCTGTCCGTCTGTCCGCCTGTCCGTCTGTCCGTCTGTCCGTCTGTCCGTCTGTCCGTCTGTCCGTCCGTCTGTGCCATTCTGTAGCACCTCTAGTTTTATTTTCTAGCGCTATCGCCACGCACTCTCCTTCCAGTCTTTGGCCTCCTCAGCACTTGCAATGAAACAGCGCCACAGAAGATAGTCCGTACCCTCGCCTCCGCGCTTTCTTCACGAACACCCACTCCCATTTGCCCCCTAACTCCTCGATGCCAAACCGTTGTCGAAGTGAACAGCTCGTGCCTGCTTAAGCTTGCCATTGTATCAATTCCCACGGAGTATCCTATGGACACCGACCGCGGCTCAGCGAACGGCCTAGATTATACTATCGTGATCTGCCTACTGTTTCGCACTAGAGACATATTGTCTCTAGTGAGTCTCCACGTGTCCCTATCTGACAACCTCAGCTTACGCGGGTCCATGGTTTGATTACGCACATCTCTATATTCTTTTCTGTTTTAATATGTATATAATTTAAAACGATACTTGTTACAACTATATAAATATAATTTTTTTATATTTATATAGTTTCAATTAATTTTCAATTAATAAAATTATATATATTTTTTTAGAACTTATATAGTTCGGTAGAACTTAATGTTGGGAATCAAAGAAACGTTACTTCCGAGATATTGTTATGGGCGTAATAAACGCCAGTACAAAGAATAGCTCTTGCCAATCTGATGAATGCTTTGATATATCTGAGGCATTACGTGAATAGTACGAATTGGCGCTTCACCCATAATCATTATAAGAAAGCATGTCAGCATAGCATTAGTTATGATTGGCTTAGCAACCGTCAACTACAATATCATCTCAATGTTGATTAGAATGCCACGCGGAATGACAAATTTGCCATCATTGAGAGGCTTTTGGAAATTTCTGCATTTACGTATTTATTTAGTAAAAACCAGTAAAAACTGTATGTGATATATGGGGAGAAATTAATCTGCGCACGCTTTCTTGAGTTTTTTAATCGAAATGATAACAGGAGACATCCTGCAAGACATTATTTCAGGATTTACAAATAGATTTTTTAATATTTCGAGGTCAAACAATAAATTCAGACAGAGATTACCTTACTCTCCGAACGCTGTGCTAGTGAGGAGTGAAAAAGGAACAAAAATATTCGACTGAGAGATTTCTATGGCGACCAACATGGCTCACGAACGTCGTTCAGATTTGAGGTTATTTTACAGGGAGCAAATCTTGTCGGGTCACAGGTTTATTTGTGAAGCAGATTACGCAAAAGATATTTAACGCAAGAAATCAACGTCGTCGTGAGGGAATGAAACCATCAACACGAGTTTTAAATTCCATGAATACACTATCAAATTCACTTAAGGTTTAAATTCGCTCTTCATTATATTATTCCACAAAAATATAGAATAGTTTTACAAAACATTGTATACAGAGTAATTGTGGATTGCAAAATATTAATCTTCGAACTAAACTAGGTTAACTACTTGTGAGACATATCGTGAATACGGTTGCATAGGAAAATTAAGCTGTTTCAGCGAAGCGGCCTCGATTTTCCTGCAACCGCTTACCCTTGCTTTGCAAACAATTAAGCTGCGCAAATAATTAGACAATCTCCCCTTTGGTCATGCCACTTGAACACCTTGAATGCTCGGGAAGACATGTACCATAATTTTTATCCTCATTACGAACAAGACACAAACAAGGAAGAATTTAGTAGCATTTGGCTTATTTCGGAAAGTAATGGACGAATCCCTCCCCCCTGTGGACTGCCATCGATACAAATCAAATTCATCAGAATCATACACGCGCATTCGTCATCAGAATTCACGACAAAAAGCCTCACTCATCGCTGCACTTCCTGCCGACCGCCCCGCTTCCATAATCGGTCACCAGAGCCTATAATTTCCAGGCCATCGCGTGATAAATACCTGTTTCGTTTTCCGCTGCAGCGATCAAATGCGGCTGGTCGCCGCTACGTCGGCCTCACCGCCGACCTCGTTGCATTCATCTTCCCAGCGGCCCTCCCTACAGCCCTCGCCCCCCCTTTTGGCCCCCCCCCCTTCCCCCCTCTCGCCGCTGCCCTCCCCACGCCCTCGCCGTCGCCATATCGGCCGCCTTTGCCACCGTCCTCATTGGGGACGATCGCATCGCCGCCCTCAACGCCGCCCTCGCCAACGCCATCATCCCCGTCCTCATCGCTGTCCTCACCACGCCCTCGCCGCCACCCTCACCACTGCCCTCGCCGCCACCTTCACCACTGCAACGCCCCCCCGCCACCCCCCTGCCCTCCCCCTCATCACCGCCTTCTCCACTGTCCTCGCCATCGCCTTCGCCGCCGCCCTTGACGCCGCCGCCCTCGCTACCGCCATCGCCGCCGTTTTTACCGACACCCTCGCCACCACCCTCATCGCCTCCCTCACCGTCGCTTACACGGCCGTCCTCTCAATCGCACTCACGGCAGTCATACCTCACGGCTTGGCCTCTTCCCCCGCTTTGTTGCTGCCCACTGTTCGTTTTCTTTCTTTCTTTTCCGTCACACATTTAAACGTCAACACGAGTCTTCCCTTGTCTCGACGTCTGGTATGGTGAGCGCAAAGCCCTTTCGGATGAGCGGATGATAACAGCCCCGACTCCCTATAATTCAGAGGATGGTCAGTTCAGGACAGAAAATAAATCGAAAGGGGCCGTGTCCGCTATCGTGGTGGATGATTTGCGCGCGAGCCTCAAATCTGACTTTGCGTTAGCGCTCGTTTTCATAGTTAACTTTGCTTTTAGACGAGTGTAACGGAAATAAAAATATGATATGAAAAAAAACAATCAGTTGTACATGGATGATGTTGAGATACATGTTTTCTATGCCAGTTGCCATTTTTTAACAATATAGATATGCAAGTTTTCACGTGAAAGGCCTTCAAAATTCGCAATTAGTTACTAATTAATGATCAACACAGTCCCCTCGTAATATTTCATGAATTGTACGCTAAATTTCAACTCGGAACCATGAATTTGTTTCTAATGTATGCCGGATAACTCTTAACCATTTTACTATATTATGTATATTTGTGGATTCGGAGCTATAACGGTTAGCGTATCGAAATGTTGTTCCCCTAGTTTGCGGGTTCAAACCCGATCGAAGCCTTGGATTTTTAAGGGCGAAAAAAACCATTCGTTCGTCATTCTTTGTTGGGAAGTAAAGCCGGCTGTCCTGTGTAGTAGATTTACTGCATGTAAAATATTCTCAAGATCGTCAAGCCTAAAAGAAGTCTCTGAGCTAAATTCAAGTCGCCCGTTTCGTCGCCCAACATACCTCCTTTCTCCGGTAGATGGTGAGAGGAGCGTAGTGAAATTTGCGTGGTCAGACGGAAGAGCGGGCCTGATGGCCTGAGTATCGCCATATAAAAATAATGCATTAACTAACAAACTACAGTCTACTCCGGTTGTAGTGCACTGGGGTATAGTGAACTTAAGTCACTGGTCCTGGTTACATTACAATGAAGCACAAGAAGATGCGGTTGTAGTGAACCAGAACTTCGGCTGTAGTGAACGTACGAAATACAATGTCCTGGAAGTAAATTGGATCTCAGATGTTACTAGACGAGTAAAAGAACCTACGGAGAGTAGGACGGAGTTCCAACAGTGGAAGAGGCATTGAAAAGTGTCAAGACAGCATTACAATACTTATACAAGTAAGGGCAATGCAGAATAAAGAATGGAGAGAGCACGGACTCTGGCTAGAGAAGGATCAACAGAAATTACAAATGAAAAATGTGCAAAGCAAACAATTGAAAATAATTTATATTTTAAGGACAAATAAAGGTATAGAAATGTACAGTTCTTGCCATTAATGAATTTTGCTATATGTCTACATTAATAAAATCCATCGCTATGGATAAATTCTCTGTAATTTTGACATCATCGGATATAGCGAACCTCGGATATAGCGAACCAAACATTTTAGTGCCCAGAAGTTCACTATGACCGGAGTCGACTGTATTTTCATCCAGTTAAATAATCCACGCACCGAAAAGAGCAGAGGGGTGGAGGCGGGGGCAGAGGAAGTGACGCATTGGCGCAGGTGGGGGAGCAGGGGCAGGGGCAGGGGCCCGTGGCCGAGTCGCGCGTGCGAGTCCCCGTGTGCGTGCGTGCTAGCGCCCGCGGCCGCCGGAGCCCAGCGCCGACGCTCTGTCATTAGCTCGGTAAATACGCGGCGCGGTAATGGTGATGGCGTGCGCGGCCCCGGGGAAATGACGTGTTTTAAATTTCGGGTTTCCCCCTCCCCGCCTTCCAGGCCGCCATGCCCGACGAGCAGACCTCGGCCTGTCTGTGCCCCTCGTCAGGCGTCGGCTTTCAACCCTGCCGCTTCTCACCTCGGCGACAGCCGTTGCACCGACCCTGTTTCTTTATTAAGGGATACACACCGGCGGGGGTAGCTCAGTGAGAGGACTGCCGTTGCCTCGTCATCGCTGACAGGGAGGTTCAATGGTTTGAGTCCCGACGGAGACGATTTTTCGACACTAGCTACTTTGTTATGTTCAATTCAATCACTGTCGAGAATTCAAGCAGCCGGGTGCTCTGATGGTTAATCGATCGCGATTTCTCTGATTAAAACCAGGCGAATGTCGAAGTTTAAACCGGAAGCGGTAGCTCAGTGCATCAACTGATGTCATTGCAGCGCCTCTGACCGGGAGGTCCTAGGTTCGAGTCCTGACGGCGGCAGGATTTTCGACACTAGCTGTTCAGCTAGGTCGAATTCAGTCGCTGTCTGGAGGAGAATTCTAGCGGCCGGCTGCTCTGATCGGTAGTTTTCCGTGCTTTCTCCGATCAACACCAGGCGAATGCCGGAGCAGTACCCTACAAAACGGGCCACGGACCACGCGCGACCACGCCACCGCCATCGCCACTCCGCCACCGCCACCGCCGTTGCTGCCGCCACCGCCACCACCGTCACCACCGCCGCCGCAACCGCCAGAGCAGCGGTGCGGTTGCGCGGCCCTCGCTGCAACCAGCACTTACCGGATATTTGTGGGGCTGCGCCTGGGAAAACACACGCCGCGCGGAGGCAGCGCCGGCAGCCCGTGCTGCGGTCGCGCGCGGCAACAGACGCCCGCGAATCCGGCGCTTCTTTGCTGAGCTTCTTGCGGCGCGGCGCGGCGCTCGGAATCCGCGCGCTGAGTGGACTGGGTCTCTGGAGCAGAACTCCGCAAGGGGTTTTTATCGCTCCCGAAGCAACCGTTTCCTTTGGATGCGTGAGGATATAAAATCCACTTCGGACTACGTAGTACAGTCGACTCCGGTTATAGTGAACTCGGGTATAATGTACCCTCGGTGATAGTGAGCTCAAGTCACTGGTCCTATTTCACTTATGTAAGAAATAAGCATAAGAATCGGTTATAGTGAATCCTCGGCTATAGCGAACGTAGGAAATACAACGTCCTGGAAATGAAGTCCACCCTGGGAAATAATATTGTGGCATCGCGCATCGCTTCCTTGCGAGTCGTGCCGGGAAAACCGTCCTCCTCCATGCTTAAGCCGGATGGGGGTTGGGGCCGGTTGGCATGCGCTGTGTACGCTGACGCGCGCCGAGCTGAAGACGCGCTGAATAGGCCAGGGGGATGGGGCAGGAAACTCTCCAAATATAACTATAGAGAAAGGTTAGTGCGAGTCGTGGACTATGTCGCAAGACTCCTAGAGGAGGCTGGCCGTCGAGCCTTCCTGACGCCTGCCGGCATGGGAGCACCGAGGGGGCGAGCCCTCCGGGTACTAAAGGCTGCATCAACTGCGCCCACGCAGGATATGTGGAGGGTCGAAAGGCCGAGTGATATCTCCAGTGCTATCCTAGCACGCAGTCTTCGAGGCGACGACTGGTTTGGCATCAGGCCATGTTGTAACGATAGTTAAGGGACTCTGTGTCCGACAGCTTCGCACCACGCGTTGCTAGCCTGCTTTAAAGCAGTGGTGCTGGGCTGGGCCTAGGGACGGTCGCGGGGGTTTCGCGTCTAAGGGATAGGAAAGGTTGCCGGAGATTTTTATTTTGTAAATTATTGTGTAAATATAGTAATATATTTCTTTTAAAAACAGTCGTCTGTGTTATTTATTTCCAGTACGTCACAATATATCGCCTCAGAGCCACAAATTCCAACACTAGTTAGCTTGAAAAAAATGTAGTCAGCCAAAGGCCATAATAGAAGACGTCTCTCCTGAGGTAAAGGTAGGGAGCCGGGAATGGGCACCCTACTGATGATCTTATGCCTCTCAGTTGGCGTGTCCTGCGTGGGCTACATTTGGCAGCGGCGACGCGCGAATGCTTACTTCAATTTCGATCTTGGTGTAACTTGATATTCCCGAAGTGCGTTCAGTTCTACGTAGGCGACAGGAAACTGACGTGATCGTCACAGCCTGGCGATAATTGCGGTGTCGCGCGAAAAACCTATCAATTTCATTAGCCGCTTGCGCCATTCCTCTACCGAAAGCATATTATATTTTATTAGGCGAGTAAAAGGCCCCTTCGGAGGGTGGGACGGTATTCCAACAGTGCAAGAGGCATTAAAGAGTGTCAAGACTATTACTACACTGAAACACAGAGGACAATGCAGTTCAGTTATGGTGAGACTGAACTCTGGAGGAGGATGTAGAGAAATTATTCATGAAAGAGAACGAAGCAAATATTTGAAAAGAAGTATATATTTTGAGGCCAAATAAAGATATTGAAATTTTCACTTCGTGCTGTTAAAGTATTTAGCTGTAATTCTATATTAATAAAATCCATCGTTATGAGAAAACTCCGTTTCATTCGGATATAGTGAACCTCGGATACAGTGAACCAAAAAATGTTACTCCCCAAAAGTTCACTATAACCAAAGTCGACTGTCATTTGCTTTCCTTCCAAAATCTAATTTCTAATTCATTAAAAATGTGGATAAATTGTATTGAATTTTTGGATTTTATTTTTAAAAAGACAAATGAATTATTCTAAAAAAGCATTTATTGAAGACTTTGGTTTTTGGAGAATGCACGGTAACTCGACATGGCATGGACTTAACATTTTAGATGTTCCCTGCAGAAATATTGAGACTTGTTGCCTCTATAGCCATCCATAATTGCAAAAGTGCTGCCGGTGCAAGATTTTCTGTACGAACAGGCACCTCTCGATTATGAGCCATAAATGTTCGATGGGATTCATGTCAGGCCAAATCATTCCATGGTCCAGAATATTCTTCACACCAATCGTGAACAACAGTGGCCCGGTGTCATGATGCACTGTCATCGATAAAAACTACATCATTGTTTGAAAAGTCATGAATGGCTGCAAATGGTCTTCAAGTGGCTGAACATAACCATTTCCAGTCAATGATCGGATCATTTGGACCAGAGGACCTAGTCCGTTCCATGTAAAAACAGGATATCACCATTATGGAGTCACCGACAGCCTGCACAGTGCCTTGTTGACAATCTTGGGTCAATGGCATCGTGAGGTCTTCGCCATACTCGAACCAAGTAAAATCGGACCTCATCTGATCACACCACGGCTTTCAGTCGTGAAGGGTCCAATCGATATGGCCACGAGCCCAGAAGATGTGCTGTAGGCGATGTCGTGTTGTTAGCAAAGGAATTAGAGTCGGTCTTCTGCTGCCATAGCCTATTAAAGCCAAATTTCACCGAACTGCCCTAACAGGTTCGTCGTACGTCCCACATTGATTTCTGAGGTTGGAGGTTACCTCTGAGAACTCTAAGTAAACGCCGCTCCTCTCGCTCATTGAGTGTAGGTCGCTGGCCACTGTGTTGTCCGTGGTGAGATGTTATGCTTGAAATCAGGTACCTGGAGCGGTAGCTCAGTGCATCAACTGATGTCGCTGCAGCGCCTCTGACCGGGAGGTCCTAGGTTGCCACTCCCCACGGCGGCAGGATTTTCTACATTAGCTTTTCAGCTACGTCGAATTAAGTCGCTGTCGGGAGGAGAATTCTAGCGGCCGGCTGCTATGATCGGTAGTTTTCCGTGGTTTCTCCGATCAACACCAGGCGAATGCCGGAGCAGTACCCTACCAAACGGGCCACGAACCGCGCGCGATATGTCCTTCCTCTTCCTTGTCCTAACCTCTCCCCCTTACACACACACACACACACACACTAACATGTACTACACTACCACATATTCCGGGAGACCGGTTGGGAGCTTAGAGCTTGTCCCGGCTGGAGCGATGCCCCGCTGGTGGGAGAGTCCTGGTTAGGGGGAAACCCCACTAGCCGACGGTAGGTCGGCGCCGGATCTCGCCATCCAGCGGGGGAAGATCACCGCCATCTCCCGAGAAAAAACCTGCATTACACTAACGGGGCTAATGACCAAAGCAGTTGACGTGCCCGGAAATCAAATTAAATCAAATCAAATCAAATTGAAATCAGGTGTTCTCGAATCAGTGTTGTTACTGCATATCGGAATATTGAATTCCCTTACAATTACTGAAATGGAATGCCACACGCGTCTAGCTCCAACTACCATTCCGCGTTCAAATTCTGTTACTCCACGTAGTGCGGCCTTCATCATGTCAGAAACACTTTCACATGAATCACTTGAGTATAAATGAAGGCTCTGCCAATGCATTGCCCTTTTATACCATTTGAATACGAATCTACTTCCACCTGCATATTTGCATATTGCTCTCCCCAGAGTATAAAAATCAAACAGTTTAAAAATATTTTGTTGGTTACAGAAATTATGCTGTGAGTGTCTCCCATGACTTTTGTCACCCCAGAATATAAAAATCAAACAATTTAAAAACATTTTGTTGGTTACAGAAATTATGCTGTGAATGTCTCCATGACTTTTGTCACCCCAGAATATAAAATCAAACAATTTAAAAATATTTTGTTGGTTACAGAAATTATGCTGTGAATGATTGTGCCATTCCAACTCAGTGTACGCGCGTTTACTCTGCTGCCTCACTGAACTTCTTCCCTCTCGCTTCATCGTAAAATATACGTTTTTCCCTCATTCAATTCTCGCTAACTATTTTTCGCACATTTAATAAATACTGTCTGCTCTTCACAGTGCTTGTGGAAATGAAAATACCTTGGGGGCAAAGACACGAAGCGTGTCCTATTTTAGCTTACGTCATGGCAGGATGCAAGTTCTGGGCCACTAGTCAGACGGATGCGTGCGTCAGAAACATCTCATCGCGGGCATGAAACAGTCGGTTAACGTGGTGTATATATTCTCTCCGTCATTAGAGGAAGAAAACTTGACGAGAACACTGGTGTAGCGTCAGGTTGGCGGCCGTGGGACGGAGGAGGAGCGGAAGTATGGCATACCTGCGGGCATGAATAGCTTGGCGCCCCGGCGTTGGGATACATTTAGACAAAGAGGACGCCAGCTTGACCGGGAAGGTCACGTGGTAGACGCGAGCTTCCCCCCTACACCTAGGACGGTCACGTGACGACTACACTCTGGTATAAAATCGAGCCGACGAGCTCACACGGGGGTTTTATTCTGATGAGCGTGGCTTTAGATGGGCATCAGTTGCTACACTGAGCTACTGCTCCCGGTGGCTGTCTATAATACGGGCAACAAGTCACGCGCGATTTTTTTCTTCAAATTCCCTGATCATCGTAATCAACATCATCTTTATCCCATCGTCCCGCCCATCTATTCTGGGGCACCATGGAAGAGCGCGTCTCGTCCTAACCCCCTCGTCATCGCGGCGTGTGCCGCGCAAGTAGAGAGAAGTTACGTCATTACCTTTCTTGGTAAAAAACATAATTTATTTTATTGTCATCATTATTCCATACTCTTATAAATCGCGAATGGCGTGATATGAATGGTATAGTGTCACGATGGCTGCCTTGCAGCAGTTGGGCGCCGACCGGAGACGAGCTAGGCTCACATAGTTTGGAGATGAGTAATAGCTTTGAATCGCCAAGCTGCAGCGTTGCATCGGGAGAGGGGAATGGAGATACTTTTAGAACCGGGTGACCGGTGGTTCCGTGAACTGCTCCCACAAGCAAGGGTACTGTCGCGTGGTAGCTTGCAATCCACTGTCTCACTCAGCAGGGGCCAGGGGAAAGAGCCGGCGCGTATAAAATAAGCCGACTCGCCCATGTCGGTGGAGTTTACTCTTGAAGACTCTCGAAGATGGAATTCGGCAAGACTTTTTGAGTCATTCTCAGTCCTGCCTCTAGAATCGCTTGATCTGCAGCATCGCTTGATGCAGTCGCGATCATGCGACATCTAGCAGCACGACCACGAAAGATGCAAAAAGTCGTGCCGAATTCCATCTTGGAAATAGTACACTCAGCCGCTACGTTAGAAAAACGCAAGTATAATATTCATGTCAGTGCCGCTTTCGACGTCAAAATACAGAAAAGTAATTTGAGAATCTCGTGGTAGCGTAAGGGAGATGCGATGCGAGTGGAAGCTTAGAACCCGCCTGGCAGCGCGCAACGGGCGTAGCACCCCCCCCTCCTGCAGCCTGCAGCGGGGCTGGACGGGATGTGGACGGCGGGGCTCGTGGGCTCGCGGCGCCGCCTCCGCCTCCGCCTAATGCGGTGTGCGCACGCCACTCTGTAATTAATTTCGTATTACGGCGCCCGCGCCCGCCCACCGCGCGTCGCCCATCTGCCGCGCATCCCACCGCCCACGCCCCGCGCCCGCCGCCCCGCCCCCGCTCACTGCGACTGGGGTTTCCGGCCTCGCGCCTCGTCCGCGCCGCCCGCCTCGGCGCCGTCGCCTCGGACGCCGCCCGCGCTCCCTCACAGCCTTGTCAAATTAAGCAACTCGAGCGAAAAACTAGTGGCGCTCAACTGCACACACTTTCTCGCATTATCTGCATCTGTAGAGGCAAAATATAGACTATTTTACAAAATTAAATAAATAAAAACTAAAAAATAAAATTGAAAAATAAAATAAATATTAATAATTATACTACAGATATAAACAATGTATGTAAAAAGTATTTTTTATACCACATAGCAGAAAAGGCTGAATAAATCAAATAAATCAATTATTTCTAAATTATTTCTAAATTTGAAATTTTGGAAAATTTAGAGTGTGCGACAGAAACGGGACCCCCGCCATTCTTTTAAGCATCCCTTCTTCTGTCTGTGGAAAAATTAAAGAAAACTTCGGAGCGGTTTTTTAGGGGGAAAATGTTAATTTTTTTTCAAAAAATTGTCTATATTTGGCGCCGTATTACACGAAAACTACAGATGTTTTCGAAAAATTGAACATGAACTTATTTAAGGAATATATTAAGGTTCCTTAAAATGTTCCTCATTTTGGGCAAGATTGAAAATACATTTTTTGAAAAAAATGTTTAATAAAAATAATCTTACTTCTGTCGATTGAACATATCATTACATCATTTATATATGGGAGATAACTAACAATGGGCCTTGTAGTAAACAAAAAGAAGACCTTCTCAAGCTAATAACGTCAACGGAGTTAATTTTACAACCAAACCTTATAGGGAATTTTTGTAGGAAATATCTTCCTTTATTTTATATAAGGTTATATTTCTGGTAGGATTGGCAGTTAGGGAGATACAAGCAAGAAAGATAGACAAAAGTCTTTGAACAGTCTCGACCCTCGGCTCAATCCTCACTCTTGACGATTTTTAGTATAATGTGCGTTAGGTACCAAAGAACAAACGTGCCGATTTGGAAAACTCCGGGATTTTTTTTCCTTCGATCACCAATTTTCGCCTAATTTGACTGGGCCATCACTCCTGAGTTAATTCATTCGCTATGGTTATTTGTCCAGTTAGTGTAAGGGATGTTTTATCTCGGTAGATGGCAGTGTTCCTCCCCGCCACTCTGACAAATTGATGGTGAGATCCGAAATACAAGACGGCTTGCAGAGGAATTCCTTCCCAGGTATCTCCTAAGTGATACACCTTTCCAGCCGGGACAATATCTAAGTTCTCATGCGTGGTAGTGCAGTGCATGTAAGTATGATCCTATAAGAGGAAGGGCTAGGTCAAAGAACAAAGATCGCTCGCGGTTCTTGGACCGTTTAATACGGTGCTGTACCGGTATTCGAATGGTATTAATCGGAGAAACCACGGAAAACTACCGATCAGAACAGACGACCGATAGAATTCTACTCCAGACAGCGGATGAATTCGACCTAGCTGCCTATGGAAAGAAAAAAATGGCCGGCACAGTCGCGGAGTTTAATGGACTCTTCGAATGAATATGGAGTTCACGTCAAGAAAGTATGGCAACGGCTGATTACAATAGCTAAAGTGTAGAATGTTCAACTAAGCAATGACATCCTCCGATTATGATACTTAGCTAGTGTCCAAGATGCTTTCACTTGCGGCTTATCTAATTCTCTATTAAGGATTTAAATCACACTTCTGAAAGGGTGACTGCAAGGGCTTTTTAGCGAATCTGAAGTATCCACACTTTCCGTCGCTGTTTTAAAGCGGTTGGAACTATCCTGAGTGTGGCTCCGGTCTGTCTTTTGGCAAGGCGGTGAGATTGATGGTGAAACATGCTGGAAGAAGTTTTATACTTTCAAATGTTTATCTTTATATTTTATAAAGGTCAATTTGCCGTATGGAAATTTGGCAGAGTTAGCTTTAACATAGGTTGTTCTGCACTAGAATCTCTGGATTGCAGATATGATTTATTAGTTGTCTTGACCATTGTACCTCAAGTACGACGAAGTACAGACATTATCCCTATGTAATTCATGGCTAATTTAATGTATATTTTTATTCGGGCAGCCCCAAGAAGGAGAGATACAGACAGACAGAGAGAGAGAGAGAGATAGAGAGAGAAAGAGAAGAGAAAGAGAGACAGAAAGATACACACACAGAGAGAAAGTATGTACTTCTGTAGCACTAGTGTCGGAATTTATTAATTTTCAGTATTTTTCTAAATAATGCACAACTCTCCAAATTTTTGTAGTGCAACAGAATAAATTCCATATGGAGAAAAGGAAAAGCCGCTCATTAATGAGCGGGAACATGTTAGTCTTGTCTTAATCACTCCCTTCCTCAAAATCTTAATCCTCGCGTCATTTTCATTGCCGCTTCCGCCACTTCCTCGAGTCAAAACCCATCGCATTCGCAAGCGCTTAAGATGCGATGCCTCACGGATAATAAAGCGTGCGGCCGCCTTCACGCGTGTATTAAGTGCCACACCAGAGGATGACGACCTCGCGAGATTCATTGGGACGCCAGTGGCCTCTCGGACCAACGACGCGCGCTGCAGGGTATGAAGAAGTGTTCTTTTACTTATTCGCTCGTTCGCCTCAGCAAAGGAAATAATGGCTTATCAATAAAATAAAATAAAAATAGTAGTATATTGCAATTATTTAGATTATTTTGTATAGATGTCGTTAGACTGGCGTAAGTGGCTCAGGGCATCAATTCATTGGTTTGGTTTGTTTTTTTCGTGTTTCCGGGCGCGTCAACTGCTTTGGTGATTAGTCCCGTTAGTGTAGTGCATGTTTTTTTCTCGGGAGATGGCGGTGGTCTTCCCGCGCTGGATGGCTAGATCCGGCGCCGACCTACCTTCGGCTAGTGGGGTTTCCCCGTAACCAGGACTCTCCCACCAGCGGGGCACCGCCCCAGCCGGGACAAGCTCTAAGCTGCCGACCGGTCTCCCCGAATATGTGGTAGTGTATGTTAGTGTAAGTGTGTGTGTAATAAGAGGACAGGACAAGGAAGAGGAAGGACAGATCGCGCGCGGTCCGTGGTCCGTTCGATAGGGTACTGCTCCGGCATTCGCCTGGTGTTGATCGGAGAAACCACGGAAAACTACCGATCAGAGCAGCCGGCCGCTAGAATTCTCCTCCAGACAGCGACTGAATTCGACCTAGCTGAAAAGCTAGTGTCGAAAATCCTGCCGCCGTGGGGAGTGGGAACCTAGGACCTCCCGATCAGAGGCGCTGCAGTGATATCAGTTGATGCACTGAGCTACCGCTACCGGTCCGGTACTGAATGTTTAAATCGGAGTATATCCCCAAAAATAGGGGACAACCAGGCGGGGCTCTTGCGCATCGCAACCGACCTCAACCAATGAGCTTCAGGCACTAGTTTGCGTCACAATATTATTGGGAATATTAAACGCAGCCAAATGTTTTTCAACACTGCAAGTGCCCGTGCAGTGGTCACGTGATTCGTGACGCACACTGGTGATGAGCAGAACCAGCTAAAATCGGTGCATCCAAGGAATCCACCCATGTACATTCGACTCTCCTTATAGTGGACTCGGGTATAGTGAATCCTCTGTTATAGTGAACTTATGTCACTGGTCCCGTTTCACTTACATTACAAATAAACTTAAAAAGATTCGGTTAGAGTGAACTGAACCTCTGCTATAGTAAACTTAGGAAATATGTCCTGGAAATTAATTCAATCTCGTATGTTATTAGACGATTAAAGGGGCCGTAGGAGACTGAGATGGTGTCCCAACAGAGCAAGACACATTAAAAGGTGCCAAGACTGCATTACGATTTTTACAGACAGCGATTATGGAGAGAGCACGGACTCTGGATAATGATCTAATGAAAAATGTACGACGCAAACAATTGAAATTAATGGATTTTTTACTTACAAATAGATATTGAAAGTTTCAGACCCTACTGTTAATGAAGTTTCCTGTTTATTAATAAAATCAATTATTGTGGAGAAATTCCATTTAATAGTGTCATCATCGGATATAGTGAACTTCGAATATAGTGAACCTCGAATATAGTGAACCTCGGATATAGTGAACGTCGGATATAGTGAACCTCGGATATAGTGAACCTCGGATATAGTGAACTTCGAATATAGAACCAAACATGTTAGACTACAGTAATTCGGAACATATAACCGGAGTCGACTGTATTTCCACCAAGGGGACACGGTTAGCTAGCCGGCAAAGTCAGACAATCGACCCGAAATGCCAAACACATACCACTCCCCCGGGGGACTGAGAGCAGCCGCCAGTGACGCGCGCGCGGCCGTGAGCGTCGGCGCGCGTGCGTGCGTCCCGCCGCGGCGCGCGCTTATTGTTTCCCGCGCGTGGGCGCCTCGACGCGCCGCGCCGCGCGGAAGAGAAAGACGTGACAGGCGCGCGTTTATTCCAATGACGCGGGCGACGGCGGCGACCGCCGCGGCTGTCCCGCCCCGCCCCGCCCCCCATTGTGGCGCCGCGCGGCAAAGAGGCGACGCCCCGCTTCCGCCCCCGCCCCCGCCCCCGCCCCCCCGGCGGCACAAAGGCGGTCCCCGCCCACCCCGCCCTTTCCCGCATGCCACGCCCCGCCCCCGCCTCGCGCGCAACCCACTTGATCCGCGGCGGTGGCGGCGCCCACCAACCGACAGTGGACCAAACACGCGATGCGCCTCCGTTTTTACTTGCTCTACCCTTACGGAGGAACTTCGTAAGAAGAGAAAGTGCGTGAATCGTGCGCCGGATAATGGCGGCGAAATTTTGGTAAAAATCGTTTGGTAACAAAACATGGATTCTGGTTATACTATATGTTCGAGGATTTTTTTCTTTATTTGCAAAAGGATTTATCCACTTTCTTCGTTATCAGGGCCCGGTAATACGAGTATTTTTTTAAAAAATGTCCCCATTTTCCTGCCCATGATTACTACACGCGCAACTTTTCTTGGACGATAGACTGAAGAAATGCGGGCGAAGTGGGGGTATTAGTTACAAAGTCGGCCATTAGACTATTTACAGTGATGCCAACCTCTGGAAAATCAAAGTGAAATGCATGTAGGTGTAAGTATGTTTAAAAAGGGTGAGGAGGGGAGAAGGTACAAGAACGAAACATAACGCACTGTCTGTAAGCCATTTGTTAGAGAACTGCTCTGTCATTTTTCTGATCGGAGAAACCACGGAAAACGATTGATCATCTAAGTCGCTCGCAAGAATTCTCCTTCAGAGAGAGGTTGTATTCATCCTAGCTTTCTAACTGGTGTCTGTATTCGAATCCAGGGACATCCCGATGCGAATCACAGCAGTGGCAACAGTTAAGGCTCCCACAGACCGGCGCGGGAAATCTGCAGCGGGTGAGGGGCGGAAAGCTCCGAGCTAGAGGCGGCCGCGGAATTCGCGGGACCGTTCACACCGAGCGTCAATTACGCGTCCACGTTTGGTGACGGTTGGAAAGGTCGCTCGACTCAAGAGGGGAGCGAAGACTCCCGAACACGGGCGGACGTCCACGAAATTCGAGCTGCAGCGGAAGAAACGTGTCTGACTCGTTACAAATTTCGCCGCCGACTAAACGCTGCCAATCCGTTGCCGTGACGCTCGCCTGCCGCGCAGACCTGAACGCGCTCATAAGGCAACCCGTAACGCGAAACTTCCTCTGCGGCCAATCCGCGTAGGCTGCGGATCTTCCGCGTCGGTCTGTGGGAGCTTTTATACCTGAGTCAACTCCGCAAGTGACAGAAAGAGGCGTGCTGAAGTTATCCTTTTCTGCACGATCGGTATTGAGAATTTTTTGCTTCGACTGGGCAAAACATTTTCAATCTCAATCGTAAAAAAAACGTAACATCACCCACTTTGTATTAAAGAAACTATTAAAGGACAAAAATGGTTTGTCCACGCTCTTTGCAATGAGGGCCACTGCGCGCCCGCCGCTTGCGCCAGCCCCACTTGGCGCCGCCCGCGCTGTCGTTGTGACGACTCGTCGCCGAGGAGGTGTGACGGCATACAATGTTAATATGCACACTTCATTAAGATAAAGTGCAGGAAACAAGACATTCAGACGCTCATCAATCACCTCGTGCTGTATATTAATCAGCAGACATTGCACATAACTTACGCTGCGACAAACGAAACGAAATATAATATTCAGGAAATATTGTAGCGGAAAATACGTATGTTGCAGTTATCATTCCAGTTATGAACTATTAAATGTAATGATTGCAAAAGGAGATCATTTTTTTCAGTTACCTTTGGGAAGTTTTTATATAAGATATTTAAAAAAATTCTTTTAATATTTGCAAATAAGGAAGAAAGGGCAGGTGATATGTGTAATGAAAGACGTAAAAAGATTGCTAATTTTAAAAAAAACGTATGATTATACATTCAAAACATTTAGAAGAATGAAAAAAAAAACGATGATGCTGGAATGATATTCCGATACTCAGACACAAAAGTGTTTGGGCGTGCCACATGAAAAAAAGCCAAGAAAATTGACTTGAAGTGCATCGAATATATTAAAAAAGTATAATAGAGCAGCCTACAACAACGGAATGGGCAATTCTGAGCATTACAGCAAAGAAAGGCTTTGTTTCTATTGCAGTTCATCAATTTACAAAGCCAAATTTTAAATTATTAATTAATCAATTTTATTTAAATTTTCGCTCATGAAATCAAACGGCATACAATCATGTTAGTGTTGCTGGTCATTTTCCACTCGCAACTGTAAATGACAATCGTTCAGTAATGGTACTGAGTTTAGGAACTTGAAATAAATCACACTGTAGATGCAAAAAATAGTATATCACATTTTCAAAAGCCCCAGATTCCAAATTTTTATCCTGGAGAGTGTTCCTTAATTAACGATGACAAACATTTGCAGCCTTCCTAAACCGGCAGATCCATTATTTATGGTGGTGTAGCAAGTGCGAGGTCAACACATCGGCAGGCGTTTCCGAGCGGTGTGTTCGTCGTCGCACCGTGCCTGTGCCAAGTCTCGCGCGACTCCGCCGCGGGCTTGTCACAAAGGCCGCCCCCCCGCCAACCTTCGCCCCCCCCCCCCCCCCCCCCCCCCCCCCCCCCCCCCGCCCCACGCCCCCACGCCCCGACCCGCCCCTTCGCTACTCCCCGTGTCCACCCCGCCCTCCCCACAACCCCGCCCCGCGCCCACCCATACTTCACCTCGCCTCGCCCCGCCCCTCCCCACCCCCGCCCCGCGCCGCACCGCCCCACACTCCGCCCCATGCCCCGCCCCACGCAACGCCCCACGCAACGCCCCACGCAACGCCCCACGCCACACCCCACCCCCGCTTGCTCCCCACCTTCCCTTCCCGACTCACCCTCCGCTCCATCATTTCCCTCCCTCTTTTCCCCCTTTTCTCCCCCTTCCCCACCCCACCTTCCTCTCCCCCCTCCCCCCTTCCCCCCCCTGGTCCCGCCCGCCATTCCTCGCCGATCACACCGTCCCTACCCAGCCCTTCCATCGCTCCGCCTTGCCACCCGCCGCGCTTCCTCGCCTCCGCCGCCTAATGGCCTTCGGATTCAGTCGGCGCTTCGTATTTATGTGGCGCGCCGCGCGGGCTAATAGACCCATTGTTGGGGCTCGAGTCCCCGAATGTTCGTTATTCATCATGCACCGTGATTAAACGCACCGCACCGCGCCGCGCCGCGCCGCCCTCCCACCTGCGTGCCTCGCCCCTCCCCCACTCACCCCCTCATACCCCCACTCCCACCCAATGCCGGCAAGCCACCGCCCACAGTGGTCCGGAAGCGATCGAAAGCGCTAGGTCGAATTCAGTCGCTGTCTGGAGGAGAATTCTAGCGGCCTACTGCTCTGATCGGTAGTTTTCCGTGGTTTCTCCGATCAACGCCAGGCGAATGCCGGAGCAGTACTCTACCAAACGGACCACGGACCGCGCGCGATCTACCCTTCCTCTTCCTTGTCTATCCTCTCCCCTTACACACACACTTACACTAACATGCACTACACTACCACATATTCCGGGAGACCGGTCGGGAGCTTAGAGCTTGTCCCGGCTGGGGCGGTGCCCCGCTGATGGGAGAGTCCTGGTTAGGGGAAACCCTGCTAGCCGACGGTAGGTCGGGGCGGGTCTCGTCATCCAGCGGGGGAAGACCACCGCCATCTCCCGAGAAAAATACACGCACTACAGTAACGGGACTAATGACCAAAGCAGTTGACGCGTCCGGAAACACCAAAAAACCAAACCAAACCGAAAGCGCGGAAGAACTTTGATGCCATCACCGCTACCCAAACCATAGCCCGCTAGTATGCCTAATTACGAGGTACAATACCTACAATACAGTACATAAAATATCCAAGGCACTTTGATGTCCTGAAGTACGACATTTCACAGACAGATATCGAAATCTACTTGTAATATTTCATTTTATGGTTTGGTTTATTATATTGTCAAGTGCATTCAGGAAGGATGGGTGCAGGTGGGGCAACTTGCAACCGGTTGACGCTCCGCATTTTTTCGTTTAAAAGAAATGAAAAATATTTATCTCTAATCCAAATTTAACGCTGTAAGTTATTTCTGATGCATGAAAAAATGAATTCAGTTAATAAATTGTAGGAGGAGGGAATTTTTTTCTTTGGAATACGTGACCCGCTTAGATTAACGCCCCGGACCCTAGTTTTCTCTGGTCGCCCTTGTATATTATAACATTTTTGCGTGTTGCATGATTTCCATTTTTCTAAATTCTCCGTTGCATTGTTCATATTTTCTTAGGTTTATACCATGAATTTAGGAACTACGGCAAGTTGCCTATCTCAAATTGCTGCTTAATCAGAAGGAGAATTCGCCTTGAAGATGTCAAACCACATATCTGTTACAAAAAATCTTTCTGAAAAAACAACGTCACTAGGTGTATATATTTGAACCCACGAAGATCCGAGCTCAGGCTCTAGTGTTGTTCAGTCAGATTCTCTAGTTCAATGAACTACGGAATCAAATGGTGCATTAGTGATGATTTAAAGATGTGATTGCGACCAGCATTTGTGTACGTTACAATTGGCATGAAGGGTGAATAGGAAGTGGAATGACACACACATATTGTTAATAATTGAATCAAACAGGGTTCGTCAATCCAGTTCGTTCGTATCATATCAACTATTGAGTTGGGACGAAGGGTCGTGCGGCACACTGCCCAGAGCTCAGTTTACCTCTTAATGTAAAGCCTATTTAACAAGAACATTTTTTCATCATTTTTCGTCGTTAAAGAAAAGATACTGGATGTAATTTGTACGAAAAAATGACACATGCATCATTTTTCGGTATAGATTTCATTCCGTTTAACTACCACACTCCTGGCGTCACTTTTCGGAACTTTCTCTGGTTTGCTATGCGTGTGCTACGATTTGTTTCTTTTGTACAGTTTCCAGGGTGTTATGTTGACTGAATTGTAATGTGATGTGATTATGCAACATGACAAATAAAATATGCACTGTTCCGATGTCTCGTTCCGTGTTCAGTCCTAATATAACTTAACTTAATTGGTTACCACAGATACTATGTTCAACTGTTTGATCTCCAGCGCTTTTTTTGCTGCGTCCAGAGGAAATATTTTCATCACGATCGCGTGCAGAAAACGAAATGACCGTGTAAAACGCTCCATCTCGTTCATTCATATTTTCTGTTTTGCCCCTCTCTCCCTAGCCGCCATCTGTTGGCGCCTAAAATATATATATGAACATTTTCATTGGTAAATTTGGAGTTGCTATTAAGGAAATGCCGTTTGAGCATATCTAAAAATGCGCTTTTTAAAGCTAATTTTCCCTCCCCCCCCCATTTTTTTTTTTTTTTTGCGAAATTTCATAAGAAACTATTTCAAGAAATTGTACTCACAAACGCAACAATGTATACAAAATGCCTCTAATGTAAATATTAGAGACGTGAGGGATATTTCAAAACAATTACATTTGTGTAATTTTTGAAAAATCAAAAGAATACAGAAAAAGGCGATTATGCCTTCAAAAGAAAGCCAAGAAAATGGGATTTCATGTTTCTGAGAATGCGGAATTTTGAACTCAATTTTACAGAAAAAGTTAAGTTTTTGATAAACTTTATAAGCCTTCATTTGAAGCATTTCTTCTCACAAATGCAATAAAGAATACAAATGTATGTAATGTAAATAATATGGTCGTAATATAGATAAAGAAAATACATTTGTGTAATTTTTGGAAAAACAAAATAATGCAGGAAAATGGCGTTTATGACAAACTATATAGTGCATTTAGAACAATCCCTTTACAATGTTTGAAAAAAATTGGAGCCGTTTTTGAGGAAATATTGTTTTTAATATGTTTTAATGTTGCCAATTTTTCACCCATAATTACATGAAAATTAGCAAAATTATCAAAATATTATTATATGACATTATTAAGAACTGACTGGGGAGAACAAATTTCATTTCAAGAAAAATCTATCTGTATAGAAGTTTAAAAAACCCGCCGAAAATAATCAAACATTTGTAATTTTCAAAACTTCAGAGTTAGCAGTGTAAATCAGACTCTGTCATCTTTGTAAGTGTATTTCACTCTATTCTTCCAAGAAATTTAAATTAAAAAATTCAAACAATTTTTTAGAAAATTCTGAAAATGTCCCAGGGACTTCACGTAAAGTAACCCCAAAATTTGAAGATAATTCTTCAAGATTGCAGACCTTTGAGTCGAGCCAAATGGACCGGGGAAAATTCATTTTGGGGAAAATTCAACGAATGGTTTAGACGCTAGAGTTGTCCAGTGATGGACGGACGTTTGGAAAACAACATTCCGTTGAAATCTCGAAATTTATTTTCTGCATCATTATATAACTTTATATTAAGTATATTACATTGTATATACACACGTAACGAGAGAGTAAGAACATTGGTCTTATAAATGAGGCGTTCCGGTGAAAATAATATCAGAAAGTTTGGTCGAATTCAAGATTTGCGTGATACATAAAGAAGAGTGAGAGTATTCTTTCTATACTCCAAGAGGATTCAAGAACGTACCACAAATGAAATTCCATTCTTACGTTATGGTATGCGCAACTCGTTTCGGATAAAACTAAGGTCTCAATTTGCGTCCTCTTATGAAACATGAATAGTTCTATGAAATGTCAGATGTCAGTGTTTAGTCCCCGACCCTTCAAATATCTCAAACCAGTTTCGAAATCTCAGTGACAGTTGCCGCTGCAGTGTCGCTAGCCATAGTGAAAATACATGGGTGAGCCACTCCGGTGCACCGATTTTCGCTCGTTCTGTGCAGCACCAGTTTGCGTCACGAATCACGTGATCATAGCACGGGCACTTCGTTTGAAAAGCTAGTCCAGACGCTAGCCACCACGTTGCATAGAGAGCGAGTAGTGTTGAGAAACATTTTGGAAGTAGTACAAAATGACAATTTTCAATAGTGACCAACCAAAAATAACGCGGTGAAATTGTACAAGATGCAATATTGAAAAGAAATGCTTCATAAATCTGTTTCAATATCTTGTAAGAATGTTATAATTTTGGGATCTGGCTTAATTTAAAATTCCTGCTAATATTGTGACGCAAACTGGTGCTTGAAGCTCATTGGCTGAAATCGGATACCATGCGCAAGAGCCCCTCTCCCCTGTCGCTAGCTGTAATTTCCTAGAGTTTGACTAGCGGCCAGCAGCACTGAGCAATAGTTTTCTGTGGTTTGTGCGATCAAAATCAAAGGACTTCCGGAGCAGTACCCTAACAAAGAGGCCACGGACTACACTATATCTTTTCTTTCTCATCCCTGCCCATTTTGTACTCTTACATTTATGCCTGTTGTACGCGGTGATATTTTCTGTAAAATTATTTTATTAAACGTTTCATAAACCATACATTTTATAAAATTATTCTTTCACATGATAAAATTTGGAGTTTTATACAAGAATTTATAAAATAGAACATGTCCTATTTTCATCAAATAATTTCAAGAAACAACCAATCAGCACTTGCAAATGCCATCGACAGCAACGCTACTGGTTACAGAACCGCGAAGTTCACATGACAACAAATCAGTGGCGTTTTCTTTGGGTGTGCCAGTTGTGTGTCAACGTCCAAGGACATAAAAAAATCATATATTCCTTTGAATTTATTAAGATTTCTTTCATTTATTCGGTCTTCCGTGCGATCGGCGGCATAGATCGGCACCAGCGCGTCCGTGCAACTCAGGCAGAACGCGAGCACAGCTCAGGTCGTTGGCGAATGCCTCCAACGTCTTCAGATCGGATCGGGAGGCGGCAGCGCATGCGCGCGACGTCCCTGCACTCGAAAACCAAAGCATGCCAAGGCTTTTTATTGATTGATTGATTTTTTTCGTGTTTCTGGGCGCGTCATCTGCTTCTGTCATTAGTCCCGTTAGTGTAGTGCATGTTTTTTTCTCGGGAGATGGCGGTGATCTTCCTCCGCTGATGACGAGATCCGGCGCCGAACTACCGTCGGCTAGTGGGGTTTCCCCCTAACTAGGACTCTCCCACCAGCGGGGCACCGCCCCAGCCGGGACAGACTCTAAGCTCCCGACCGGTCTCCCGGAATGTGTGGGTGCGTAGTGTATGTTAGTGTAAGTGTGTGTGAGTAAGGGGAGAGGATAGGACAAGGAAGAGGAAGGAAAGATCGCGCGCGGTCCGTGGCCCGTTTGGTAGGGTACTGCTCCGGAATTCGCCTGGTGTTGATCGGAGAAACCACGGGAAACTACCGATCAGAGCAGCCGGCCGCTAGAATTCTCCTCCAGACAGCGACTGAATTCGACCTAGCTGACAAGCTAGTGTCGAAAATCCTGCCGCCGTCTGGACTCGAAACTAGAACCTCCCGGTCAGAGGCGCAGCAGTGACATCTGTTGATGCACTGAGCTACCGCTCCCGGTGCGTGCCAAGGCGTTGGATGTCGTTTTAAGGGCCTGCTGGAGAGAGAGCGTCCGTGATCGTGATATTCTCAGTTGCGCGTTGAACCCTTTAGCGATATTCATGAAATTAGTGTTATTATTTTTTAAGAATAGTGAAAAAGTGGAATAATAGTTTTAAATAATTGATTTCCTTCCCTTTCGTATGAAGGAAGGCTGTGACGCCCTTGGGAGCCCCGACGCACAGTTTGAAAACCCCTGAGTTAGCCAATTACTTTAGTCTGCATTCGCGCACGCGGCGTCCTGGGTGAGTCCTTAACGATTCCCACGGAACGAGTTAGCAAACTCTAGGAAGTAGATAATGTCGGAGAAAAGAAACGCGTTGTTGTTTCATTAAGAGTTATTTATTAAAATCGTCTGTTTTTACCTGAAACTGAAATAAACCTTCCTTGTAGATAAAAGACTGCATGCCATTATTCGAAGTAAACTGACAATGCTTCCCTTCGTAGGAAGATATAAAATCAATAGTAATCTCCACCATTTTCCCGCTTTCTATTATGTTAAAATCACTTGAAGTGACCGCTTAATACAAATCTTCGAAATCTATCTGGTCGCTGGCTGCTAAGACATGGCTGTTGAAAAGAGGAAATATTTGTCTGAGCCTTATAGAAAAATCAATCAGTTTCATGGAAAAATTTGGAGGAAGTGGCAGCTTAATGGAGGTGGCCGGTTGATTAGATTTCACTGTATATTTTAAAACAAGAATAGTATGGTGTTATGTTTCAGTTAATTCCAGGAGAATATCCATTACAAGAATGTATTTCATGAATGCATTATTTTATTACTACACTTTCCTATCCTTGGTCTCATAAACGTTAGATTTCCTGGGCAATTCTTATTGGGGGTTACTACAATATACATGCCATAAAACACCTTTTTTTATTTTTTTTACGTCTACAAATTGACATAACGCGTCTCCAAGCCCCTTAACGGGTGTTGAGAGCTTTGCGCTGGAGAGTAATGCTCAAATACGTTGCGCGCTTGAGGAGTAATCCTCCATTCACTTTATGTCATGTCACGTCACGTCGCAGTCAGTTGTCAAGAGGACCGCCAGGTAGCATCTCCACGTACGCGCCTCCTGCTACGCGCTCCTGCGTCACTACCCAGCGGCCAGAATTGGGAAGGAATAAGGATAGGGTTAGGGGTTTAGGACATTTCACAGGGGTTGGACTAGCCCTTGTGAAGGAGCCAAACTCGTTGTGTTGGAACAAATTTTACATGCGATTCCCTGACCTCAGTGGTGAAAGGCTAGCGACTTCGTTGTGTGCCACGAGTGAGCTTTTTTTTTTTTTTGTCTACAAATTGACACAACGCGTCTCCAAGCTCTTAAGGAGTGTTGAGCGCTTTGCGCGGGGAGTAATCCACCAGCTTTCTGTAAGCAAATGAATTCGGTGCCTTTAATGTATGAGATTCTGAAATGCAATTATTTTATTACTACCAGTAAGAATGAAAAATGATCTTTGAATATAAAATCTCGAGGTGCAATAATGTTTTCACTAATACTAGATTGACAAACTCATAAAGAAAAACCATAGATTTGTCGCTTAACTTTCGTGATGTTCGTGTTGGAAATTATGTTTTAAACACCATTGTCAATATCCATTTTATTCATAATAAAGTACATTTGACGGGCGAAGAACAGTTTTTCTTAATGAATTATTTTTTAAACTATTTTAGAAGAGCAAACTTTCGGTTTTCTTCTAAACTACTTCCTGAGCCGAGAGAATTGTCTTGCAGAAAAATCCTCGTGATATGAAAGTCTGCCGTGCATTACATTATTCTAAGAGCATTCTTTAATAACATTGTATGGATAATACTACTTCGTTTCATACTGTACTGAATGGAGCAAGAATTTACGGACCTCCCTCCGGAGTTTTGTGAAAACTTAATGAGTTTTGAAAAGTGGTTAGAGATCTTCCTAGCTTCCAATTACGACAAGAAATAGTCGGCGACGGTCAAGGTAGGAAAAGACTTTTCAGCGTTCGAAATTGTGATGAACAAGATGTATTCTGAATTTTACATTGGGTTATGGTTTCCCTGAAGGAGAGTGAATTTTCATTTTGTTCATCATTTCCATTTCATTATCTTCGTTCAGCACTACGCGCTAGGAGTGTGTTTCGACAGGTTACAGCGTAGTCGGTCACTTTCAAGTGATACTAGTACGTAAAAACTGAGTGTAATTATGAGTGAGTGATCATTCTGATTTTTACTTCTCTTGTTTGCAATTAAGGAAGTACAAAGAAATTATTATAATGTTGCAGCAAAAAATACTGTGCCGTTTTTTAGAGGAAATCCCGTTCCAAGGGTCCCTGATACCCAAAAATTAATTCATCTTGCTACTACGTTGTGATATACCAAAATGGCGAACCATTTTTGTTTATAAAGAAGTCATTTATATGAAGTAGAATATAGGGATGTCAAAAGACTATAGCGAGGGCGGTCGCTATTAGACAAGTAAACAACCGGCGATAAAGGTCATTTTCGTTCTTAATAGTATATCTGGGAGAATTTGAACTTGACCGCGAACATAAGGCGGAGGACTTTATGAAGAAGGAAGATTCTGCTGCGACGACGGAGAAGATTCTACGGGGCGCCCTCGAATGGAAAAGCGAAGACCCGCGAATATAACAAGGTTGATTTATAATTATTACAAGATAGAGAGAGCTTGTCATAACCTAAGATAATTTCATTTTGAATTAACGATGTAACAATTCATGCTTAATTTTTATTAGAATCATATTTCACATTATAATAAATACCAATTTGTTACTTTAAAAGAAAGCCGATTATCACTATTCGTTACGTGCAATCCAGTCGTAGATATTTTGAGAAGATTTTCAGATTCCTCGGCACTTGATATGGATAGCAGATTGAGTAATTGGTTGCAGAGTAAGTAACAACAATTATGAACTTCGAACCTAACTAACTGAGCTATCACGACATAAATTTGGATGAGAAATATTAAAATTACGTAGAAAACATCCGGGTTACAGTCGTAATTATTTACTGGCGCTCAAATCAATAACTAAATTATTCGGAAAATAATGACGAGTATCATTCAAACGAAATGTATCATGGATCTAACTTAATTAATAATTCGTAAAATTACGAATTTTGCTGGTAGAGAAGAAGGGCGTGTTTCAACCTGTAGTAAATTTGTACACTCTTGTAGCGTAGTAGTAAGTAAAGTCAGAATGCATGATTAGGGCGTCCCTGATAACGAAAACTTGGTTTTTGCTTCAAAGAGTTTTTACACCAAAAGAAAACAAATGGGTTAGCAAACAATATAAAAATCCGAACGCGACCCTGCGACCTTGTAATATATAAGCCTGGTTCGATTCTCGGCAATAGAAAGTGACATTTTTTTCTCACAATACTTTCCTCCAGTAGAGCAAAAAGCGCTTAAGAATATAGTCATTGAAACAACTAATTTTTGTAAATTGCGAACTGAATTCTTCTGTGCTTCTTTATCTGAAGAGGGTCTTTCTTGAAAGGGCTCAAGAGTTATAGAGTTTCGTTTGTTACATTATAATAGGTGTATTACGTATTCCTTGCAGATAAAACGAAAAAGTATGTGTTGTTGAAGCATGACTAGTTTAAGATCAATTACTTTCCATCTTTTGACATAGCAACTAGCAGAGATATCTGTCGTGGCTGTAAGGACTATTACTGACCATTACTTTTGCCACAATTCTTTTCAATTTTCTACTCATCATGTTTCAACCGCCACACTCCATATTCCATTACCGCCGAAATCTTATAAGGGAATCAACTTTGAAAATTTGAAAATTGTGTCACTTTTAATGTAAAGACCTACCGAGTTTGTGAACATACCTTAATTAATGTTAGGTATTTTCAGAAATGGCAGTGAAGAATGGAATAGAAATATTTTCGCCCTGTCTGAACATTTGAACATAATATTGGAACATTGTCTTTTACAAATTCGCGTAATTACATGCAATCATCTAAATATTTTGAAAATTTTATTTCAATTGCCATCGCGCATTTAGTTCATTGACTTGAAGTGTGCTTATCCTAATATACGTAATATTCTCTGCCGGACCTCCTTCGCGTGTTTCACCGTAATCCTTTGCAAGCCTCGCCCGCGAGCGCGGCAACAATGCCCGGTCTATTACGCGCTGAAGTCCGGGCGCCTTTCTGGACAGCGATTCCGAGAGCCGCGAACCCCACCCCCGGGGCTCGCGAACGTTGTTCGCCCTCCGTCCATAACTCGCGCCCACGCCCCCACCCGCGGCCCCGCCCGCGCCTTCGCCTCCTCGGGCTCCTCGGGGCCAATGGAAATTTTTGGGGCGAAGATTACGCCCGGCGGGCCATTCACCGCCCCGAAAGACGCCGCCGCCCCGGAGCCTGCCGGCCGGGGCCTAAGCCTCCGGTAAAACTTCGCTTTATACCCCGGGTCCTCCCTTGTAGCACCGCCACCGCCGCCTTCACGCCTGCCCTCTCCTGCGCTCGCACATGTCACCGGTCGCTTTGCCTCTTCCCGCCTCTGGTCCAGCTCACTGGCTACGAAACTAGAATTCTGCCGCTGTCTGGAGAAGAATTCTAACGGCCGGCTGTTTTCCATGGTTCCTACGATCATCACCAGGTGAGTGCTGGAGCAGTTCCCTAACAAACGGGCCACGGACCGCGCGCGATATTTTCGTCCTCTGCCGTGAATTATCCCTACCCTTTACTTACATAGACTTACACTTACATGCACTACACTACCACATATGTCGGGAGACAGTCTGGAGCTCGGAGCTTTTCTCGGATGGAGCGGTGAGAGAGTTACCTGGAGGCGGGAAATGCCGCAGAAGACGATGTGTAGGTCGCGCTGGATCTCACCATCCAACAGGCGAAGAACATCGTCCCCTCTCAGGATGAGACCTTCACTACACTAACTGGAATTATTACTATAGTAGTATAAGAGTACGGAAATATCAATCAATTGATCAATCAGCCGGGCCCCTCCTGTTGCTCCGCAGTCAAGGTCGCCGCTGCCACTTCCACCGTCGCCGTTGCCCCTTCTCGCTTCTAGTCGAGCTCACTGAATCCTTCATCCTCCGTCCCTTGCACTCTCCCTCTGGTCTTCTCAACCTCTTAAATGACCGTGAGGAACCATAATCTTAAGAAATCTCTTAACAAACACCTATACATCCACGCTCACATACATCACGCCTTGTTCTCGGTCAGTTTCGCCCACTCACACAGTTTTTCTCCGCTCTCACATCCTACCATTTGTCTCCTGCTTCTCCTGTTCATCCATCCATCTGTACAGATAATCCCCGACTGAATGAGAGACAAACAACTCTTTCAAATACCCACGCATACATACCAAATGCGTTACCTTTGTCATCCACGGGCCAATTCACCAACTCCCTCGTACATTCACACTCCAGTGCAACAGACTGTCTCTAACCTTCCTGTTCGCGAAGTCAACTGTTTCTCCCTCTATGACCTGAGTTCTCAGTCTTGATGATATCTTCTTTTTGCCAAATGTTTTAACCAAAATCGCTGATATGATTACCGGACTAGTCGTTTCTTGCTTTCCTTGGTCAATTCAGAACCAGAGTCAGCCATTGAGCACCCGCACTGTGTCTCCCTCTCCCGTTTCGTAGCCATTGGCTGCTTCTACTGATACCTGTTCACCAACAGTTATCAAAATCTTTCTCGATTATTTGACTACCTACAGCTTACCTTATCTTCCTACCTCTCAGACGTAAAGCACTGATCAGATTCTTGGCCCAGCTCAGCTAATTCACAAGTTCCCTTACCTAATCACCGCACACTTCATCTAAATATAGATCGCTCACCCTTCTTCCCTTTTAATATCAATTTTCTCCAACATCTACTACTCTCTGGATCGCTTCCCTAAACTCACCACCACCTTCATCCAATAAACACTCATCACATCCAGTATAAGACTTTATTTCCACACTCTATCAATCTCCTGCTACACACTTCTACTCACCCGAATTGCTTCACACCTAGCACGTTCTCTTGCTAGTGCGTTCTTCCGCTGTTCCATTCCCTTTTGTCCGAGTGAGTTGCGGTGCACAGCCTCTGCTTCTCCTGATACCTGTCCATCAAGTTATCAAAATCTTTCTCGATTGTTTGGCCAGCTTACTTTATCTTCGTATCTCCCAAACGTCTTACCTCCCACTGATCAGCTTCTTGGCTCAACTCAGCTAATGCATAGGTTCCTTTACCTAATCACCGCACTCTCCATCTCAATATACACCGCTCACCCTCTCGCTTTTACTATCAATTTTCTCCTTCATCCTCCACTGCTCCGATCGCTTGCCAGATACATTCTCCCCCACTCTCTCCCCACAAACACTTTGCCTCCTACACTCACCTTCTCCTTCATCCAACAGACTCATCACATCCACCGGCATGATTCTATCCCCCCCACTCTAGCAATTTTCTGCTCCACACTTCCACTCACCCGGATCGCTTAACACAGCACGTTCTTTCGCTAGCGTCTTCTTCTGTTTCCCCTCTCCCCTAGTGAGTTGCGCCCCGCCGCTGCGAGCGCCGCCACCGTCGCCAGGCGCCGCCGTCGCCGCCATCCGCGCGGGTGGTCCGGCCGGGGCGGCGCGCGTAATGGAGCATTGTGGAGCCTCCTTTGCGAAATCCCGGTCGACGCGTAAGCTCCCGGTGGGGGACTTCGTTTTAAGATTCGACGCGGCCGCCGCTTAGTTTCATTAACGCCCCGCGCGCGCACTGCTCGCCCAGAACAAGCAATTAACCAGTGTTTGGGGCCCGTAAATACACCTTTATGAACTCCTTCGTTAGGCGGCGAGCCGGCGCCGCGCGGGTATCCGGGGGCGGCGCCGCCGCCATTAACTTAAGCAGGCGCTGAGATGCGGACTTAGCGGCGCGAAAGTAGCGCGGCGCCGCGGGTCCGCCATTGTTCTTACCGGGGCAACGCGCCCCGCCCCCTCCCGCCCGGGCCGGCCTAATCCCACGAGACATAACTCTCGGGCCGCGTAGGCCGCTAAGCCGGCCGATTAATGAAGAGAGCGGAGCCTGCGCTAAGGAAGGCCGCTCAGACACTGGCGAACGCCCTAACGTCCCCTCCGCCCCAGGTGGTGCGTCCCTCCCACCCGCCTTCTCCGCTCCTCCCGCATTGTCCGCAACTGGCCCGTGTAAGGCGCTTTTCCCGACGCCTCTAATTCTACTGCTGCAAGATTTAGCCGCGCTTTGTTCTGCTCCGCGCCGCGCCCCGCCGCGCCGCGCCGCGTCGCCCGCCCGCTGCCGCCCCAAAAACGCCGTGTCAGCTAATTGAAATAGGGAGATGGCGCGCTGAGCTGGGCTTGAACGGGCTGGCGCGGCCCCAGCGCCCGGGCGGCGAGCGGCTAAGCCCCGAAGAAAGACGGCCGGGCCTTGCTTACAAATGTACACCGCCGCCCGCGCTGCGCCAGAGGCCGCTAAGCCCCGGCCAGCCCGAGAGTTGCCGTCTGCAGCCGGCGCTGCGCGACGCGTTCGCGGCGGGGAGATGGGGCGGGGAGGGTGGGCGGAGGAGGGGGAGGCGGGCGGCCAGTGGGGTAGGGGGCAGCGGGTGCAATGTATGTTGAGGCGTGTGACCGAGCGGACAGGTGAGGAGGCCAATGGGGTGTATGGGGCCAGTGGGGCCAGGAGGCCAGGAGTAGGGGCCAGGAGGCCAGTGGACCGAAGTGCGCAGGGTGATATGGAATGAGGAGGAGTGGGCGGAGTTGGATGAGATGTCGGGCTGGTGGGCCGTCTGGCTGGTGGGCCGTCGGGGGCGGGCGGGCAAGCGGGCGGGCGGGCGGGCGGGCGGGCAAGCGGGCGAGCGGGCGGGCGGGCGAGCGGGCGGGCAAGCGGGCGGGCGAGCGGGCGGGCGGGCGGGCGGGCGGGCGGGCGGGCGGGCGGGCGGGCGAGCGGATTGTCAGGTGAGCGGGCGAACGCATTGTCAGGTGGGCGGGCTACTGGGGTAGGGAGGCGGCGGGTGCAAGTGAGGTGGAATGAGGAGGAGCGGGCGGAGGAGGATGAGGCGGGGGCCGGGTTGGCAAGTGGGAGGCCAGTGGGGTAGGGGCGGCGGGGCAGTGAGAATGAGGAGGGGGGGGGAGTAAGTTGAGGCGGGAGCGAGCTCAGGTGAGGAGGCCAATGGGGACGGTGGACCGAAGTGCGCAGGGTGATATGAACTGAAGAGGGGTGGGCGGAGTTGGATGAGATGTCGGGCGGGCGGGCGGACGGATTGGCAGGTGGGCGGGCCACTGGGGTAGGGAGGCGGCGGGTGCAGAGTGAGATGGAATGAGGAGGGGCGGGCGGAGGAGGATGAGGTGGGGGGGCGGGCGCAGAGTGAAATGGAATGAAGAAAGGTGTACGGAATTGGGTTAGGCGGGCGGGCGGGCATAAGGTAAGTTGGCGACGCGCAATATAGAGGAAAGCGGGATTTCGGAAAGAGTGCAAGCTTATGGGCAGGATGATCGAGGCCAGCCGCTTTTCGTCGTCGCTGGATTTCAGTAACAGAGAATCGCGGTTGCGCACAGTTTTCTTGATTGATTGATTGATTAGTGATTCTGGGTGCGACTTCTAAGATCATTAGTCCAGCAAGTGTAGTGCATGTTTAATCGTGGTGTGTGTGTGGGGGGAGGTGGTGGTGGAAAACTTTTCCCGGTGAATGGCGAGATTCGGTGCCGACTTACCCGGATGTTTGCGGGGTTTCCCCAACCAGGTATCTCCCACCAGCTGGCACTCCCCCAGCCGGGACATCACGACTGGTCTCCTGGTATGTAGTGTAGTGCATGTAAGTGTAAGTATGTGTAACGAAGGCATGATGATAGAACAAGAGAGGAAGGAAAGATCGCTCGTGATCCGTGGTGCGTTTGTAAGTGTACTTCTGTGGCATTCTCTTGGTGTTTATCGGAGAACCTATGGAAAACTACCGATCAGAGCAACCGGTCGCTAGAATTCTCCTGCTGGCAGAGGCTAAATTCGAGCTATGTAGCTAAGGTAGAAATTCTTGCAACCATCGGGACTCGAACTCTAGGACCTCACGATTAGAGGCGCTGCAGCGCCTCTAACTACTAACCTGATTGAGGTGAACTGAAGTTGCACCAACTCAATTCATTGAGTGAGTGTAACTTCAACCCTCAATATACTGTCCTAGAAGTAAATTACTGCTTACTAACTTTCACCTACTCTCATCATTAATGAGTTTCATTGAGACATTGAAGAGGTAGTCGTTCCCAGGACGTCAAGAAAATAACAACTGTAACACACATACTATTATATTATTAAAGTATACAGTAATAAATGAATTATATAAAGCCAGAGACATATGTTTTTTGATAATAGTGAATTTTAATTTTTGAACGTCAAAGTCACCCTGGTCACCTTGGAAAAACCGCGAGACGAACATTTCAACACCGAAGGAGGTTTCATGTAGAACTGGACTATTGATGACGCTAAAGAATATAATAAGTTAGTTACACGTTCGTACAGTTTGTTTCTTCAGAACGACGTTTTCTGTAATTAATTGTGAATGTTGAAGGCTTATCAGTAGTGTTAAACAAAAAGGCCGCTGGCATAAAAAGCATGTATCTAAACATCATCCATGTACAGCTAATATTTTGAGTTTTTATTTAATATTTTTATTTCTGCTACACTCACCCAAAACAAAGATAATGATGAAAGATAATGATAAAACTAACGTAATTTCAGAGACAAATTTGAAACCCGCGCGCAGATCATTCACTACAGTGGCGGCCACAGTCCCTTTCAATTTATTCTGTGTCCTGAACTGTTCAACCACAGAATTGTAGGGACTCGGATTGTGAGTAGCTTTCCTTTCTGTGTAGGACCTATTCTGGAAAGCTCGCGCCCACTGTTTAAATTTCCAGCGAGTGAACGGCATGAAGATAAAAATATTTGTTATAATAAAATCTGTTTTTCCAAATTATATCTTGAAATTAGATAATGTAAAAAAGTTTCAAAATATGAACCGTTTTCGCGGATTTTTGCGTAATATAAAAGCAATTTTAAAACCAAGATTTTCTCAAATCCGTTTTCAACTTTTCCTTTAATTTTTTTGTACGAGTATTGACAAATGCATAGAATAACACGACAGAAACGCAATTTTTATGTATTACTTTGATTTTTCAAAAATTAAAAAGTTGTTTTTTTTATTTATCTCTCTTGGTTAACTTTTTACATTATTATCATGTTTTAAGCATTAATAGAATTGTGAGTACATGTGCTTTAAATTATTTCGGATGAAGTTTTTCCTAAACTCAAAAGTTTCCTGTGATCAAAATTGTCCATTCTTCAGAAACATTAAAACATTTTATTAAAAACATATTCAAATTTTTTCAATTAAAATTTGCATTTAGGATCAGATTCTACTATTCTTTAAAATTCTGAAAGACATATTTCTATTCTACCATTACGGTATCGAAAAACTGAGATAACGAGAAAACATTAATTTTAGATGCCCACAAGCAGCTGCTGAGATGAGGGTGGAACAATACCGGAAAACTTCCACACAAAAAATAGGAAAGTAACTTGTACGAAAAAGTGTGTGCCAATCTGTAGCATTGCCAGTTATTTTGGCATTTTTTAATAATATCGGTCAGGTTTTCTGGGCTTCTAGGGAAAGTTGTGAGCTTTAGTGGAAGTTATCTTTTAGTAATTTTCTGTGTCAATCATTATAATGGTGTTCAGCATGAGCTGAAATTTCTATTTATTGCAGAAGTGTACTTGAGTCACATCGTTACTTTTTATGGGGAGAGGGTATCATGTATACTGTCTATGTTAAATTTGCTATTATTGATTTTCCTTTTGTAGAAAATGGTTAACTAGAAAATTATATTTCGCACACCTAAGATATACATTGTTATTATTTTGAAATTTTTTGAGCTGGTTAAAAAATAGTATTTTATTTTTAATTTGAACTATTGTCCTAATTTTTTCAGCATTTTAAAAGAAACATTTTTTTTTGCTTTTTAAAAAGTCAATTTATTGCCAACGCTATAATAAATGTATCCTGTAAATTTTAATAAAGCGGAAACAATAGTTTCTGAGAAAAACATTAATAACAAAAACAAATACATTTGCGGCAAATGCCATTTAAATAAAAGCCTGTACTTGCCACTACTCTACCAGAACATTTCTGCACAATATTCTGGATCACATTTTTCATCGGAAAAAGCCAATTCTATCAACGTATGAACAAGAATATATTTCAATAATTCATTAATAACCCATCATGCGTTCGAAAGTATAAAAAAATAGGCAAAAAGGGTAAAAAAAGGGTGCGTGGCCCACACGCGCTAGGGCATTTAAATAAGAATTAAAGGGACCTTCAGATGTCTTTGTTTCCGATAAACTGCAACAGATGTTTCGTATATTAACGAAAATGTGTAACTATAATTGCAAATGGGATCATTCCAACTGGATACGTCTATCTAATGGTCTAAAAAATTGAAAGAACTTTGCTAACCTTGCATGTTCCCTACGTCTGTCTCTGCGTTGAATTCAACCCAGGAACGACGATCAACTGCCAACAAAATGAGTGGTAACGAACGCACAGTGTCATTCAATCAGAGACTTCCCTGAAGGCTGCAGATGATTCTGATGGGTGGCTTGCGTATACACGATCGCAACGGCATCCCGGACGAGTTTCATCTGTGCTGAAACACGTCAGTTCACTCGTTATTTCCACCCGAACGAAAAGGATCTTCGAATTTACGCGATATATTTATGATCATGTACATCACTTCTGGTGCACGACGTTCACAAACTGAAAACTGAGGGTGTTAAGAAAGGCATATTTTCCGTTTGGCATTTTGAAAATTTAGAAAAAGATTTATTCTAATATGCAGGTACGTTTAAAGATTAATCGCGTGTTCTTCTTCGCGTGTTCTCTGGTACTCATGTGATTTTTTGTGAAAACTTACTTTTAAACGAAGGATTAGCATGCCGCTAGGATTTCGTGTGGTTTCCAAATGGAAGTGCAGGTTGGACAGGTTACTCACACTCGTTCAGAGACCACAGAACTTCGCCCAGGCATCCCCTCGAGGAACCAGGATTCTAACATACTTTCCACGAGCAACTACCCATGTTCTGGCAGCGCCTCTGACCGGCAGGTCCTAGGTTCCCACTCCCCACGGCGGCAGGATTTTCGACACTAGCTATTAAGCTAGGTCGAATTCAGTCGCTGTCTGGAGGAGAATTCTAGCGGCCGGCTGCTCTGATCGGTAGTTTTCCGTGGTTTCTCCGATCAACACCAGGCGAATGCCGGAGTAGTACCCTACCAAACGGGCCACGGACCGCGCGCGATCTGTCCTTCCTCTTCCTTGTTCTCTCCTCTCCCCTTACACACACACACACTTACACTAACATGCACTACACTACCACATATTCCGGGAGACCGGTCGGGAGCTTAGAGCTTGTCCTGGCTGGGGCGGTGCCCCGCTGGTGGGAGAATCCTGGTTAGGGGGAAACCCCACTAGCCGACGGTAGGTCGGTGCCGGATATCGCCATCCGGTGGGGGAAGATCACCGCCATCTCCCGAGAAAAAAACATGCACTACACTAACGGGACTAATGACCGAAGAAGTTGACGCGCCCGGAAACACGAAAAAATCAATCAATCAAATCCATGTTCTGTTCCTGGTGGGCCAAGAGTACTCTGCATCTACCGCAAAATTACCGGTCTCAATGGCTGAGACAATAGAGACGATGAAATGAGCTAAGTACTAATTCTTGCTGTAGTAGTAACTACTTATTACTAAGCATTAAGTAGCTTTAGTAGTAACAATTTCGGCGCGGTTTGTCAGGTTGCAATGTCAAAGTGTTTCTCTTCCTCTTAACTGTCTAGAGCGCGTCATTAACCCATCTCACATTGAAGATCCAAAATTCTTGCTAACTATACAGACACTCGCCGATTTATTCCCTGTTTTAGGCAATCTGTTTCATGTACTAAAAAGTCGTGCTGAGAAGCGTTATGCTTAGCGGATAGTGCAGTGCAGAGGAGTGGAGTGGACGAGGAGCGACATGGAGCGCTATGGCATGGCATGGAGTGGAACGGCGTGGCATCTCGTGTGGCGCAGTGTGGCGTGGTGTGGCGTGTTGTGGCGTGGTGTGGCGTTGTGTGGCGTGGTGTGGCGTGGTATGGCGAGGTATGTCGTGGTGTGGCGGGGAGGCGGGCGTGGCGGGGCGGGGGAGAGGCGGGGTGGCGGGGCGGGGGATGGGTGGCGGGGGGCGGGGGGGCGTAGCGGGGCGGGACGTGATATGGCGTGGCATGGCGAGGCATAACATGGCATGGCGTGGCGTGGTATGGCGTGGTGTGGTGTGGTATGGCGAGGTATGGCGTGGTGTGGCGGGATATGGCGTGGCGTGGCGGGGCCGCGGGGTGGGGCGGAGCGCGCGTCTGACTGACGTGGCTCGCGCCGCCGCTGACGGCTGACGCCAGACAGCTGACAGGCCAATCTGGCTCGCCCCCCGCGGCGACGACTGCAGCCTCGCCCCCGCCCCCGGACCCTCCTCCACCCCGCACGTTGGGACCGAATCACGAAAGCGTGGCCATAACCTGGGCGGCGTTAGCGGAGAATGGAGTTGCTTCCTCAACTGAACGACAAAACGATGTTCTCCAGGTGTTTTCAGAGGTATGTCGTTTCCTTCACATAGGGCACGATAAGAGATTAGAGCCAAAATCTACAGCCTTTTTCCCGAGGTGAAGATATTACATCAGCGGGAGAGAGTATTTCTTAATCTCAAATTTTGGTAACGCTGGTTCCTATCGTTTTTCAGAATTCAACTTAGTACAGTAAAACTACCTTGGGGATTTTTGGCTTAAAAAAATTTAACATATATATTACATAATTATACTAACCTTTGTATATCTATATTAATTGTTTATATTTAATGACGAAAAAATTAAATGAATATCAAATGACTACAAGTTCAACCCCTACTTATAATTGTCCCTAACTACATCATTTTGATTGATAGACATTGCCTATAATAAATCCGGTATTTTATTTATTCGTATTTAGAATTTAACATTTGATAAATCCCTCACATGTATTTGTGGCACGGGTACTCAGACCTTAGTGCTATGGGCTGCTAGCTTATGAAATCTAAAGGTTTCCTTAATTCTTTTCTCAATTTTGCTGGTTGTCTGGCACGATCGATATAGTGATATAGTGCATATCGTGTACTTTTCTTTTATAACTGTTCTACAGTTCTTCCTCTTCGGCACTGTAATCGCATGGCTTCGGCTATTATATTGTCAATCCTCAGCCACTCGTGTTAAAACTGCATGAAAATTATATTTATTTTGGAACGCAAAAGAAATTGAATAGCCGTCACGTAGCGACGCCTTTTCCGTCGAAAGAGGAGTTGCAAACCCAGGAGATATTCTAGAGCTACGAGCGGAGACGAAGATGGGCAACGCTTGCCCCCCGAGGAACCTGGGGCTGAATCAGATGTGAAGGAAAGGGCCATCCACATCTGCTCCAGGGACCTCGTTTGAAAAGGTGTAGCTGCTCTACACCTCTAACTTAAAAGAGGTGATTACTCGCTTCGAATATTTTAAGGCAGGGATATATCCTGCAGGGGCTTCAAATATTTTTAGTCCCTGCAGACATTGATTCACGTTCTCTTATCAAGTACAGTGGATGGAGACGCAGTGGCATACTTGTAATGTAGTGCCCTATTGAACAATTTTTTAATGCCAAGAGTAACACATTAAATTTCTTTTGAAATACGCATTCTTCCACACGTAGCTTGTTAGAAAATGATGAAATAGATATATGGAAGACATCTCTTGTTTTAATTGTTTCAATTATTTAACATTTCAATACAACAACCATGAGCCAGTGATATTTGCGGGAGAGTTTTCAATTCTAGAGTAGATTCTGATTTAATATTTTGAAGGACTGCCTAAGCTCTTCAGCCGGATCTACGTGTGAGGACATTGTTGATTTTGTAGACACTTATATTTTAATACAGGCGATTTGCAAAGTAATGAAATTAATAAAAATCTATTTGATTAAAATAAAACTACTTTACTCGTCTCGATGTTGATAAATTACTCGTCTCGTCCCGATAAATTACAAACTGCCTAGCACCATCGTTAGGTTTACCACCTTCTGCATATGACCCAATGGTTTTAAACTGGGAGGGTGGAGCTCACACGAATGAAATCGTAATGAATGTTTTAAGTTAAACTGTTAATAATATTTTCCATGAAACAATACGTATTTTTTATATTATATTTACTTCATATTAATAAAGTAATGTTACCAGCTATGATGCACTTCTTATAGGCTAACTAGACAAAATAATCACAATAACGAAAAAAAGTATTTTTTAATTGCTTAGTTTTTTTTAAAATCTGTCTGGTAAAATCTCCTTCTAAGTGTATTTTTTGTAATAACATTTTTAATAACTTAACTTGCGCTAGCTAGTTACAATTTTTTAAAAAATCGCTAATTTATCTACAATTGATTAATATAACCTGAGATTTTCCATATCAACCCAGAGCCTGGAGATGACTTATGAAATCCGAAGACGCCAGGTCAAACCCGATGAGGTTGATACCCGACCCACGGTACGGAATTCATCGGACGGCCCAAGCCGCTGCCTCCTCCAACTTTCACCCGCCGCCCGCCCCAGCGTCGTAGCCGCCCCGCCTCCTCCGCCGCGTAATTTCCATCTAAATCAATAATTGGCCTTGGAGCGGGCGCGAGGCGGGGCGCGGGGCGCGCTCTTATTGATGCCCGCGGCCGGCCGTAATTCCCCGGGAAAGACCTAATGATACGGCGCGGCAGCGATGCCTCGCACGTAATGAGGGCGGGTCGCCCGCGCCGTCGCCCTCGCCCTCGCCCCCGCCCGCGTATTAACGGGCGATGCCCGCTCGATCACCGCCTCCGCGCTCGCGGGCGCCCGCCCGTGCGCCCGCCCTCGGCCGCCGCCGCCGCCGGAGGCAGTCGCATGCGACAATCGCACGCCCCTCCCGCGATGAATGGGGTACCTTGGTAATTATTATGATACTCTGTAAGCGAGCTGTTGCTTGTATCACAGCTGGGGAATGATTTGATGAGTGATTCGTAACGATGCCAGTTGGATGAATTATGACAATACTATAAAACTTGTGAAGGATGACCGGGCAGTAGCTCAGTGTATCTATCAACTGATGTCACTGCAGCGCCTCTGACCGGAATGTTCTGGGTTCGAATCCTGACGGCGGCAAGATTTTCGACACTAGCTTTTCAGCTAGGTCGAATTCAGTCGCTGTCTGGAAGGGAATTCTAGCGGCCGGCTGCTCTGATCGATAGTTTTCCGTGGCTTGTCCGTTCAACACCAGGCGAATGCCGGAGCTGTACTCTAACAAATGGGTCACGGACCGCGCGCGATCTTTCCTTTCTGTTCCTTGACCTATCCTCTCCTCTTACACACACACTTACACTAACATGTACTACACTACCACATATTCCGGGAGACCGGTCGGGAGCTTAGAACTTGTCCGGCTGGGGCGGTGCCCCGCTGGAGGGAGAGTCCTGGTTAGGGGGAAACCCCACTAGCCGACGGTAGGTCGGTGCCGGATCTCGCCATCCAGCAGGGGAAGATCACAGCCATCTCCCGAGAAAAAACATGCGCTACACTAACGGGACTAATGACCAAAGCAGTTGACGCGCCCGGAAACACGAAAAAATAAATCAATCATTGTGAAGGATGAAATAAATCACATAATAAGTCAATGGTTATAATTTGTCTCGGTTAATATAATATTTGAGATTCGGTTTCGGTCTCGATTTCTGTTTTTGTAAAAAAATGCTTCGGTTCCGTTTTGAAAAAGATTCCAACTGTTTTCCAATTCTAACCTTTTGGCGGTTTGTGCGATTAAAAGGAATGGGACACAAACAGAGAACATGGAAAATTAATCGTTAGAAAAATGTGAAATGAGAAACCATACCTCAACTTCTTAAGTGGGTATAGTTCGGATGGAATTTAGTAAGGTAGGTTTAGATTATAGTACATTGTAACGGTTCTTAGTGATGAAATAAAACACTCGAATTGAACCAAATCGTTTATTTTGTTAATTTGAAATTACTCACTAGTTTGACTTGTACTAAAAATACATTATTTATGTACAGATTAAATTCTATATTTATATCACAGTTCTTGAGTTTATGTTCTCTTGATAGTTTCTTTTCACAAGTTTGATTATCATTTTTTTAATTGGTTATTTAAAGTCGCATCAACATCCAGGTCATTAGCGACCACTATTGGTGTTAACGTTATGGTAACTGCGATAAGATGAATCGATATGGTGATGATAAGGGATGAAAGGACGAACACGAATACAACCATGCCCGAGGCGGGACTCGAACCCGTATCCCTGCGGTCCGAGATCACTACGACACTACTGCCTTGGCGATCCCGGCCACCGGGCCAACATTGATTATTTATTTTCACACGGCTTACTTGCATTGCAATGTTGTCCGCTGCACTGACCATTGCACGGCTGTTCGCCGTCAAGCACACATTTCTCAGCTCAGACTCCGGTTGGGCTGGCGACGACTGGGGCCGCGCAAATTATACCTGTCAGGTTGGTCGAGCGTGGAAACTTCCGGAAACTTGCGTCACTCTCCTCCGCGACCCGGATCCCGGATTTGGTGAACCACCTCGCTCCACGCAAGAAGAAAACAATTAAAAATTGGTACACAAATTTAAGTTAAGAGTCAAATCTTTTTTGCTGCAAACTGTTTCTATACAATTAGAGACTATACTGATCGTCAAAAAGAAAAAAAAATACTTTAGCAAATCAAGATATAGTATAATGAATTAGTTTACATTGCCATTGTATATTTAAAAAAATACTTAAATGCCTGTAACTTGTACTTCAGTTTTCCGGGTAGGTCGGTGCCGGATCTCGCCATCCAGCGGGGGATGATCACCGCCATCTCCCGAGAAAAAATGCACTACACTAACGGGACTAATGACCAAAACAGTTGACGTGCCCGGAAACACGAAAAAATCAATCAATCAATCAATTTTGAAGAGGGTTAAGAGCGCAATTGCCAACCCATGTGTTTCATCATGCCTCTGCGCAGGTGACTCCGAACAATGATTTAATCCTCGTAACAATACGTATTTCTATGTTATGATTGGACAACCAAAGATGTTCGGAGAAATATATTCGTGTAAATGTGTTCGGAGAAAAAGAGGAAACAAATAAGAAATTTCGATTGTTAGAGATACTAAACACATTACTAACAGAAAGTCGGGGAAAAGCAAACGCATTTAATACATACTCCAATGCAGTCTCCCAATCTAAATTTCACCAAACTCGACGAGGGGAGCGGTAGCAACAAATCAGTTGAACAGAGACAAAAACAGTGCGGAAACGAATAAAATCAATGAAAAATGGAAAATCGCGGGGGTCAGACGCCATTTCTACTGATATAATTAAACTCGACGTGGAGGAAAATTACCATAACTAATAAAATTATAGGCGTTTCAATTAAAAGTTGTAGCGTTACCTACAGTTTGAAAGGCAGCTACCGTTGTACCAGTTTATAGAAGTGGTGACAGAACTATTTAATTCAATAATACACCTGTAACCGTTACTTCAGTTATATGTAAAATTATGGAACATTTGATAACATTAGTTACGTTGTACGAGATGGGAACAAAATGAATGCCTATTTCAAGGGCAGCATGGTTTCAGCAATCGCGTTTCTTGCGATAAGTAATATAGTGTTATTGTTTCAGGACATAGAAGATGAAGGTAATGCCGTAATATCAGACTGTCACAGCATTTGAAGTAGTTCTACGCGTTAAATTGGCTCGGAAATCATTGTATTTGGATAATGACTCCAGAGATGTGGCGTGGATTGATTAATTTCTTCGAAATAGAACACAGAAAGTCTGAGTTGGACAACATTTTTCATCGTTTGTATACGTTACGTCAGGGGTCCCCCAAGGGAGTGTTTTTATTGGACCGCTCGTGTTGCTCGCGTGCGTGAATGGCTTGCCAAATAATTTAGTTTCGAAAGTACAGTTATTTGCAGAGGACTGCATAATGTATCGAATTATTAATTGAAAAGTAAACGAAGATTTTTTTTACAAGGTGATCTAGATAGACTACATTTCTGGAAGTATTCAAATAGCAGTGCAATAAATAGTTCTAAAAGCCATTCGATCACGTTTGGAAGGGGCCGAAATTACATTGAAACGCATTACCGCTTACAGAACGAGAATATTCCAAGAGTCATATTTGGAAGTAGCTGAGAATAATTTCTGCCAGAAAATTGGGATGGAAAATCATGTAAATTTTGTCAAAGCGAAAGCCGGAATATTCTTACATTTTACTGAACGTGTTCTAACAAAGAGCACTGTTAAAGCAAGAGAATGAGCAAATGTCTAACTAAATATCTTCGTAATTAAATTTGTTGAAAGAAAGGTGACAACTATATACATATCTCTATGTTTATATTATAATGTTCTGTTGACAGATTTCAAAACACACACTTGCGGAAATAATAAATATCTATATTTACGTTCATTATGAATTTTAGTTGTTTTCATATTTTTGAAGTGTTTATTGTTTCAACTCTGTATGGTTATATTTCCTTGTAAGCTATATTGTTCTGCCCTGATGTTCATAGCCGTGATGAACATTGCTAAATGTTGGCAAACTACATTTTTATAATTTAATTGACCATTTATCTGTATAGAATAATAATACTTATCTTCTTTATGTTTAGTATTTCAGTTCCATTTTCCCACTTTTGAATGTTGTTTCAGCACCAAAATTTTAGCTGCATGTGGCCAGAGACATGTGTTGATGACTCAGTAGAGTATCCGCCCATAGAAGAACACCATTTGCACTCTAATCAGCGCTTAACAACACGACAGACAGTTAAATAAACGAGCGGAAGAGGGCGTGTTCATGACATTTATCTTCACTGCGCTGCTTCACTCGTAAGTTGTGTTAATTGTTTTCCGCTTACTACAATCTTCAAAGAAAGAAAATTTACAAATTGCGACTATTTCCTGCCCTTAAAAATACTATGTACTTGCGCTGTTAAAATGAAGGAAAACGCGAAAATTATAAAGGAGAGTAAGAAAGTGTTCATTTTTCAGTCTGTGTGTTTATTAAGAGAGATATTTTTGCACCTCTATAGTGATGAATATTTGAAATTAATTCTCCTTAAACAAAATGCTTTTTTCAACTGTCCTTGGTAAAGGACATCATGTTGGAAATTTGAAAGAAACTTCTACTGCGTATGCGTATTCTATTGATACATATATTCTCCACATATCAATCTTCTGGCGCCGACTATTTTCCCTCTGACGTTTTCGTCGACAGTATCGATAACAATTAACGATTGTCGAATAAGCTCGGCATTATACGCACAAGGTGACGCCAGTATGTAGGCGTCAATTACCGTTTAATACGAGGCCCCAAGAATCTACGTCCAAGGTGTTTCCCACGATTGGAGGGGTTGCAGTGGGGATATCTACCCCTTCGCTTGAAAAAGACCAGACACTCTTCTGAGGTGGTTGTTCGAGCCCCGAATGCGGCGGATTTTCGGCATTTCAGTCGCTGAATCGGAGGAGGTAACTACTTAGGTAAGACTCGAGTCAAGCATCTCTGACCAATTCCAAGCTGATTCCTCCGACCAATACCAAGCTGATTCCGGTTTAAGCAATGAACATTTTATAATAGTTTCATTACATAAAAATATCCGACCTCAATGAGGCAGAGGTTTCGATCAGCCTCCGAACAAAATTGAGCGAAAAGCTGAGGGTTTTTCCATTGTGTGTTTGAGGAAGCGTAAATGGCTTCTCATCTCATCACGAAATCAATATCATCTATTCCTCTTCCATAATAATTTATTCACCATCATCAAATCAGATGATCATCTCTTGTCGACACTCCGAATGTAGGTCATGGCATCATATTGGTCAATGCGCCACAGACAGAAAGGCTGGGCGTTGGTAACACAAGTATTAGAAATTTAATTTCGATCACATTGCAGAGCTGATGAGTGCATATGCCGCTTACTGGAGTCCGGGGAGGGGCAGGGAAACAGAGGGAAGGGTCGGGAAGGGGGGAGAATAGGGCTAGAAAAGGGTTGAGTGGGAAGGTGAGAAGAAGCGGAGGGGAGGGTAAGGTCCGGTTTGGTTTGGTTTAGTTTGGTTTGTTTTTTTCGTGCTTCTGGGCGCGTCAACTGCTTTGGTCATTAGTCCCGTTAGTGTAGTGCATGTTTTTTCTCGGTAGATGGCGGTGGTCTTTCCCGGCTGGATGGCGAGATCCGGCGCCGACCTACCGTCGGCTAGTGGGGTTTCCCCCTAAACAGGACTCTCCCACTAGCGGGGCACCGCCCCAACCGGGACAAGCTCTAAGCTCCCGACCGGTCGTCCGGAATATATGGTAGTGTAGCGCATGTTAGTGTAAGTGTGTGTGTGTAAGGGGGAGAGGGTAGGACAAGGAAGGAGAAGGACGGAGCTGCGGTCCGTGGCCCGTTTGGTAGGGTACTGCTCCGGCATTCGCCTGGTGTTGATCGGAGAAACCACGGAAAACTACCGATCAGAGCACCGGCCGCTAGAATTCTCCTCCAGACAGCGACTGAATTCGACCTAGCTGAAAAGCTAGTGTCGAAAATTCTGCCGCCGTGGGGAGTGGGAACCTAGGACCTCCTGGTCAGAGGCGCTGCAGTGACATCAGTTGATGCACTGAGCTACCGCTCCCGGTGGTAAGGTCCGGTAAAAGACAGGGAGGGGAGGAGAGGGCAGAAGAATTGCGGTAGTGAGAGGAAGCCAGGGGGAGGGTAAAGAACCGGAAGGGGTGTAGGCTGCAGGAGGGGCGGGTGGGGGGTGCGGGCCTGGGGGCGTGGCGGGGCAGTGATGGGCTTCGGTGAGAGGCGGGGAGGGTGGGCGAGGGGTCGTCCGAGTGAGGGCACGCTGACGTCTTAATCCGTCATCATTAGAGGAGCGCTCGTTAGCGGCTGACGAGACGGCTGGCAGCGTCCTTCGTTAGTCCCAGCGACGTCCACAGCCGCCCCAGCGACGCGTGCTGCCCTCTCGCGGCCTGCGGCTGAAAGTTCCGCTGCACCACACCCGCGTCGCGTCGCGTCGCCTCGTCTCGCGACGCCGGCGCTAGGCAGAGCCTTCCATGCTATCTGAACGCTAAAGATACGGACTAAATAGAGAGTTTGTTCACCCTCGAACGTTGAAGCACTATCGATCTTCTGGGCTTGCGCAGTTCTGGTTTCGCATCACTTTCGTGCATCCGCGCATGCGCAGAAAATCGATAGTGCTGTCCGCTATGGCGTGCACGAACTCCCTAACGAAAATTATTCGATTATTGATTTGAAGCGGAATCCTTCAAGAGTGTTAAACCGAAAATAAGATTTGCTTACTATTTTCAAAGAAAATTTGTGTTAAATTACATTATTATATTATTGTTATATTATTTTTATTGGTAAGCATTACAATGCACTACGTTTTTTTGAAATGGACTGCATGTTTTTTTTTACTTTCTCTCCTTTACTTCGTATGAAAAGAAAATATTGTAATCATACGACGGAAAACGAGGATTTTCGACAGAAAAACTCATATTGCCGGACTGTGGTAACGAAAAAGTGGATAAGTCGTGTTCCTATACAGGAAATTGCTTCCTCTAACCACGTTGTGTAGTCAGAATGCATGTTTTGTGGACCCTTGATACAGAAAAAATAATTGACAGTAGAACGTCTATCTACGGTCAATGCTACCAACTAAACCGTTAAGCCGATTTTCTCCAAAATTGATATTCTTTGATAAATTTAAACGAAGTAGATGCTCTCTGTGTTTGAAATGGATATTTTGATTTTTGGATGTTCTTCACAAAAAGCCACGTCAAATCAAAAATGTTCTCAAAAATGGCCTTAATTTTTTTAAATTAAACTTAGTCCTCGCATAGCGTAAAGGACGCTTAAGAGAATGACGTAGTCTCATTTTCGTTAAAATTACGGATTTTTTAAAAGTGGCAAATATTCAATTTTTTTTCTTCGTCATCCTACAACTACAATTTTGATGATTGATTTTATTAAGAAAAATATATTTTTTAATTATATCTTGAAAGTAGGTTATGTACAATTTTGCGAAAGTGAAAGTACTTTTCGCTTAGTTTTGCGTGAAATGTAGACAAGTTTTATACATCTTTTTTCTCTCAGAAACGGCTCCATATTTTTCTTTAAGCTTTCATCTTGTATGTAACAAAGAACTGTAAAAATATTGGTGCTAATCTCATTCCGGGGAACTATGTGATAGAAACGAGCGGAGGCAAGAGTAGAATACAAATGATTATGACAAACACACAGACACAAATGAAATAACAGTTATAAAATTATTTGTTGTCAACGATTTGATGAGGTTTTTTATAACGAAAGAAGTATTTTTATTACATTCACTAGTAAGCTTTTTGTAAACAGGAATGTACGGTCTTCCAAATCTCCGATAAAATAATGCGAAGTAGGAAAATCTTAAACATTTCGCATAGTATGTCAATGTGGATACAGTGTTTCATTCTGCGATCGTCAGATGTACCTGCATCTAATAAATACATCCAGTTGCATCCAATAAGAAAGAACGAAACAATTTTTGTGATCATTCTAATGCAAAAATATGTTGTGGTGAATGGAACGTTTTGATAATATTTAAATTAAACGTGAGCGTTATATTGTAATATGTGTACTCCCGAGTTTGCGTTCAACTAATCATCAACTTTCAAAACATAATTATGAGTACAATAATTTGCGTACCTTCATGGTTTACATAATTCACCTAGATGTATATGTGTTATAACTAGGAGGCGGATTTTGATGACCTGAAACATCGCCAAAAATGATCCTTAAAATGCTTTTAAAATGCTTTAAAAATGCCCTAAAACAAAAGAAAAATAACGTAAAAAATATGATCAAAAACAGTTCGGATGAACAACTCAAACTGCTGGATACGTTGCTGATGTAATCGAGGCTTTTTCCATTCGTTCGAGTGAACTCAGCTTACAAACATTTGGTTAGGACAAGAAAATAAACAAGAAAATCTCTGCTTTCTGTTATACCGAAATCTGCCGAACCGGCAATGGCGCTGATATACCTCACAAGAATTACATACTTACAACGGTTGTCAAGACAAATTCTGAACAAACAAGTGGAACTGAATAATTCTGTGAAGAATATTTGTTACATCTCGTAAACATTATTTGACGCAAGCACCATTAGAAATGAATAATAAAAAAAATAAAAAAGGAATTTAAAAATGACTTATTAGTAAAAAAAGTAAAATAATGACATATAAAAAGGCTTTTGTTATAACATAAAATGAATTTCTAAAGTAAATATGAAAAGAAATCAAATGACATTTCATTACAATCCGCCCACTAGTTATAACACATTCGTCCCTGCTGAACATTTGCTCGTATTTACGACTTAATAAAAATGTGGGCGGAGTAAGTAGATAATTACATTCTCCCTAAAATGCGCATAAATTAATCATTTCTGTTTATTACCATTATGGTAAGCTTGGTAAGTGAATTTTTGAGAGCAAGCGGTAGTTTTCTGGTCTGACTGCGTTATGTGCAACGGCTACCCTCTGCGATTCCTACGGTAATCAGCGACTTACACTTTGCACCGATGGAGGTTGATTCTGGGCCGATCTCAAAAAGATAATTTTCGTGTATAATCAATCAATCGTGTATTTTTGCTTGTGTCCAAAACACACAAAAGAAGAAAAATGGAAGTCAAAAAGTGTAGAACGAGGAAAGGGAGGATACATGAACTATGGTCCTGATATTTACTTAAAACTGATGCAGCCACCTCAATCCAAGGGATGCACCGAGTATTTCTCAGAAGAGCAGAAAGTGTTGCGATAGATTATTGTGATATCAACAAAATTACATAGTACGGTGTATGAAAAAATCATGAAAAACGATGTCGACAAAAAGAATACGTTGAGGACACAGCTGACAGAAAAGTGAAAGGCCGAACTGCAGAGGGTTAGTAGGGTTTAAAGGAGCAGGCAGCGAACCACAAAATGTCGGCGATGGTACGGCGCGACCCTTGCCTTTCGGCGCCTCCCTTAATCTTCGTCTCGTGACGCGACGTCGACCTCGCGCCATGACCATCTGCCACCCGCCCCCGCCCCCTCCCCGCCGCCTCCCCGCCACCCCCGGCCCCGCCGCTTCCTCCTGTCGCAGTCGCCGGCGCTGCTTGCGCTCCACAGTTGCCGAACGCATCCCCTCACCCGGCACCGTTTCCTTCACGAGCACCCCGACACCACTAGCACCGCCAGAAAATCTTGACTCTTACACCACATCTTCTCTAGTTATCACCGAAATGATTTCGTCTGCTGATCTCTCGCCCGCACTTAAGATATCACCAAACACATCACCTCCGCAACGTCTCAATTCCCATCACCAACACTCCAGATCTACTGGAGTCTTCGCCACCCGCCGCGAGATGCGGCTGTGAGTAGATGAGTGCCGACCCCGACAGACACCACCCCCTACTCCATTCCACCCCCCCCAACCCTCCCCTCACTCCCTCACCCCCCAAATTCCCCCTCACCATTCCCGCCGCCTCTACTGCCATCTCCCCCTCACTCTAACCCCCCCTGTTCTCGCTGATGCCGCCGCCAACGCCGCCTGGCGGCCGAGGCGAAGAGCGCTTCTTGCGCGCGGCCCGGGGGGCGGGGCGGGCGCGGCGGCGGCGGCGCGGTAATGAAGATTTATCTGCGGTTTCCGCGCTTGTTACGGAGGCAGCGGCTGACAGTCTGATGGATGGAGGCCATCTCCGGTACAAATCCCAACCGCCGCCGCGCTGCCGCCGCGCCCACGCCACCGCCGCCGCCACCGCCGCCGCCGCCTCTGCGCTTCGCACAATTACACACGGCCCCCCGCCCCCCCTGCCCCGCCCCCCTGCCCCCCCCTTATTTGCACCCGCGGCGCGTCATGCCAAGTTTTGCCCGACTTCCGCTGCTGCCGCCGCCGTCGCGCCGTTGGCGTGCGGCGCGACAGCTCAGCTCTCGCGTAAATAACGAACGAAGCGTCTCGGCGGCGCGGCGGAGCGAGGCGGGGCGGACAGCGGAGCGGGGCGGGGGAAGGGAGTTGGGCGGGGCAGGGTGAGGAGTGGCGGGGAGAGGCGGGGAAGGACGGGGCGGGGCATGGAGGGCGGGGCGGAGCGGGCGGAGCGGCGCGGCGGGGCGCGGCGGGGCGCGGCAGGGGCGGTCTGACGGGGCGGGCGGAGCGGCGAGGCGGGGTCGGGGCGCGGCGGGGACGCGGCGGGGAGACGGGGCGAGGCGGGGCACGGAGGATGGGCTGGGGGCGGAGGAGCGGCGGGGGCGCGGCGGGGACGCGGCGGGGACGCGACGTGGACGCGGCGGGGGGGACGGGGCGAGGCGGGGCGCGGCGGGGGCGGAGGGGGCGGGGCGGGGCTCGAGGCGACAGCCGCCACCCGCGCTCAAGAAGTCTGCTCCGCGCGAGTGGCGGCGACGCGAAACGACGCGCCGCGTCGCGTCGGGACGCGCTTGACGCCACGCGGGGCGTCCGTCCGAGCTGCCAGCGCCGCCGCCCGCGGCCACCGACCTCGCGCCGCCGCGGCTGGCGGCCTCCACGCTGCCAATGACAGCCGCCCACACAAGTAACACACAGACGAGGCGTTCCGCGGAAAGACCACAAACGTAACATTCGGCATGCTTCTAAACAGTCTTTTTACCAATCGTCAGTCATCATCACGTCAATCGTCAGTCGAGATTGGGGGCGGATCCAGCCGATCATTCGGGGGGGGGGGGATCATACCCGTAGATTTTGGTTAAATATATTATATATTATATATTAAATATATATATTATATATTATATATTATATATATAATATAAATATATTATATATTATATATTAAATATATTATATTTATGTATATATTGTATATTGCATTGTTCTACTCTGTATAATGCTGTCATTCATTGGCTGCAACCCGCTGCACAATGATAGTCATTACGATGCAGATTTCACTACGATACAGGTTCTTGACCAATCGCAGGAAAGTTTCCCAACCAACCATATTGAAAATTAATCATTGAGAATCGTAGTACGTAAGTATCTAGTAAATGTTTTGTTCGAATGTCTAGTATAAGTAAGTAATCGTAGTATCTAGTAAATGTGTTGTTCGAATGTGCACAAAATTTTTTTATTAATAGCAATTTCTTCGTGGAATATTATTTAAAATAAATTGGATGTATCATACTATACTAAGTGAACATTGAAGTATTTCAGATGATTAGTGCATTTCTCAAACAATAAAAATAACAGAGATTAAGACTAAAAGGGAAGTATGCAGAAAGAATTAGTAGGGACGGAGGAAGCCATTATTAAGCCAAGTTGGTGTGAATTATGTAAGAATGAAGAAACTTAGGAATCAGATTGGGAAAGGGAAAGTCTTTTGAAATTATGAAGTTTATTCATAGGAAGAAGTGATCAGGTTAAGAGGCGAAGGGATAATTTAAGTAATTAATTGATTCAAAAGAATAAATATGAGTTATTGCAGGAAAATTATAAAAAGATACGAAATTTGGCCTATGATATAATTTTATTAAATTAATAATGATATAATTTTGCGAGAGAGGGAAATTTGAACATAATGATGTAAGGGTAATTATTTTACCGACAACTCTTCGCGAAACTGTCGAAGACTAATACTTATTCATCAGAGATACACATCCGGATATCTTAACACAAAAGAGGGTTCTCGGTTGTGCAAGGGGTCATCGAAAAATTATAAAATAAATTATATTGTTACGAAAATCCTTAAAAAATCCTGGAGACACATTAACATGTAATAGTCAAATTAAGATTTGCTTTTAAATACCTCGTAACTGTTGGTTATACGAGTATATTGGTACAACGTGTAACCAAGACTAAGGAAGAGCACTATTCAAAAGAACTTGTAAACATTATTTGTGAGTGTGAGCCTCATCATAAAATACATACAAAAATCGGTGTACTCTTCATATTACTTAGAAATGTAAACCTACCAAAACATTGTAATATAATCCGTATGAGAGTTACTTCATTGCAGGGAAATATATCGAGTTAAGTTGTTATTCTTACCGGCTGGTCAAAACAGAAAAATTTTTCATTCAAAGAATTCAAATACTACCCAGAAACTACCCATTTCAGTTCAAGATACTGCAGTTTAACGCTAAATTGTGTTTCTCATAAAATATCGATTAAACACAGGTGAGGGTTTTTAAATAAGACGTAGATTTATGTAAAAGGTTGTTTTAGTGATAGTATACGTAGCATGTTTTCGAGTGAGTGATTCCCAATCCTTGCTCTTTGAGGTAAAACCAAAAACATATTGTATAAAGAAGCTCTACTCTGGATTTCATTGAATTATTAATGTAAAAAATTCAAATAATTATTTTCCCACTATCTTTCTACTTCTTTCAATTAAACTGCATAAATTAATTCAACCGTTAGTTCCAGAATATATGAAGTGCTTTAGGTCCATGCAAATTGGATGAAGACTGATGTTCGAAATGTGAGCTGTTAACACTACATCTTCGTCAACTTCTAATTCAACTGCGTTCACTATTGATGCAGAGTTCTAAGTTGATTCATATTATTTGTTATACTATTTAAATATGCATTCATCTGGAAGAATCAAGCACTACCGGTGAGAGGAGGATTTGCGAGAAAAGGCAGCTTGCACCACACCACTTCTTCTCTCACAATAACCACGCGAAAGTTATTGGAGAGACATGATGAAAATGTCCTTTTACTTACAGTAATATGCATATATAGTAATATGCAGTAATATGCATATGTTGTACGTATCATTCGGTTTATTCATTATAGAAAACTTCATTTCAATACACTTTTTAAAAATAGATTTTTTCACGCTTTGTTTCCATCTTTTGATTTTCTTTTTTATATTTTTCACTCTGCCGATGCGTTCCATGAACATTCCTTGCGAGGCCGAACATTCCTATTTCCTTTAACAATCGAACAACCTGAGTCCTCTTGTCAATTACTGCCGATTTCTCCCCTTCCAGTCCAACAATCAAGAGAAATAGGTATCGTTCAACACGTCTTGATCTCTTGGTGGGGAACTGATCGCAGAAACATGCACAAGATTTTCAGAAATTTCTCAAAAAACAAGTGTTTTTCGCAAACACGGTGTCATCGGCAAAGGTTCCTATGACATTGTTTTCTGTTTTTTGGAAGGTCACTGTTGTACCATAAGTACAGCACTGATCCCAGCACACTTCAACTCACGGGACTAATGGCCTAAAAAGTTGAAGCGACCGAAAACACGGTACTCTCGTGCAGTCCCCCCCCCCCTCGGATACTCGATCCCGTTCGTCTCTTCGCTACGGTTGATTGATTGATTTACAGATTCCGGGCGCGTCGACTACTATGGTCATTAGTTGCGTAAGTGTAGTGCGTGTTTTGCTCGGAAGGTGGTGGTGATGGTGGTGGTCTTCCCCCGCTGGATAGTCAGAACCGGCGCCGACCTACCGTCGACAAGCGGGGTATTCCCCAACCACGTATCTCCCACTAGCGCGACACCGCCCCAGCCAGGACAAGTTCAGTAAGTCCCCGACCGGTCTCCCGGCATGTGTGGTAGTGTAGTGCATATTAGAGTAAATGTGGGTAAGAAGTGAGAATAAGACAGGGAAATGCAAGGAAAGATTGTGCGCGGTCCATGACCCGTTTGTTAGGGTACTGCTCCAGCATTCGCCTGGTGTTGATCGGAGATACCACGGAACACTACCGATCAGAGCAGCCGGTCGCTAGATTTCTTCTCCACACAGCGACTGAATCCGACCTAGCTGAAAAGCTAGTGTCGAAAATCCTGTCGCCGTCGGGACCTACGGATTCCCCCCATGGAACGTCCATAGCTTTCCTGCAGGAGGGACGCACGCACTCGCCCGCGTGGATCTAACAGGCCGCTGCGCGGCGAGGGGGCGGGGCGGAGGGCGCTTTTTCCGGCCGAGGGCGAAAGCGGTGGGCGTGGGGGGGGAGCGACGAGGGCGGGGCGTGGGCGGTGCGAAGAGCCCCGGGGGCGGGCAAAAAACGCGCCCTTGTTCGCCCCACAAAGGCCCCCCCCCCGGGCGGGGAAGGGGGGGGGGGGCGCTGCCGCGGACACGCCGCGCCGCGCCCGCCCCGGCCAGATTTGTGCCCTCGCAGGGGGGCGGGCCCCTCGCGCCGGTCGAGGCGTGCCGCAGGGGCGGGTTCGCAGCCCGCGCGAAGGAAGGCGGACGCGGTGGCAGCGCCCCTTTCACAGGCTGCGCCGACGCATCGGCAGTGGAAGGCTGCTATTATTCGGGCGGATTCGAAAGAGGTGGGGGATATCAAAGGCATAAGACTATAAATCAAAACTAAATTTGCGCTAGAGCGAAATAGTTATTCATAAATATTGACGGACTTGCGCTACGAATAGCATTAGTTTTTATATTAGATTTCAAATTTTATTATTTATTCTACAATTAAGTGTGGTGACTTGGTGGCTGAATATCTTATCCTTAGGCGCATGAAGCTTACATTGATCGATAAGTTACAAAAAAGGTAGTTAATTAAAAAAATAATAAATAGTGCATTATATCACCGCGCAATCCTTACTCCACTTTACTTCACTGCACTGCACAACGCTTATCTGTGACGCATGTCTTCCGCATTCCTTTCCCTCCACTTCATAACACAACACTGCGCTGCACTACATAAATAGTAATAAAATGACAATAATAATAATAATAATAATAATAATAATAACAATACTATTACAACTGTTATTAATACTGCCTATTAAATAACTTACTTAATAGGAAATACTACGAATTTAACAGTAGAAACTTAACACTTTGATATAAAATATAATTAGCTACAAAATTAATTTATTTTTAAGCTTGCTCAAGCTTTGAGGTAAAGGTTCCAAGATTGTCGCAGGCAAACTGTTCCAGACTCTAATAGTTCGGTTTGTAAATGAAAATTTCTCCACGTCCGTTTTCTGTATTCTTGTCTTAATTTTGTGCACTTGATCCGCTCTGCCGAAGTATGTAGGTTTTCCTAGACGACGGTGGATTTCATTCCAATCAGGATAGCCTCTGTGTGCTTTGTACACAGCAAATATCCGGAATATATCCATTAAGAAAATTCATACTACAATAATTTTGAAAATAATATAAACCATATTGTAAACACAAAGAAAGAGAGTCAGAATAAGTGTGAAGGGAAGACAACTGTATGTCCGTGCCTAATCTATCGAATAATTCATGCTAGAGCTTTCTTTGATGGATTCTTGAAACCAGTACTGCTTCAAATAAAGTAATTGTAGATAGTATTCACTGAATAGATAGTTATGAAAGGGCCTGAAATCGCACTTTGCAGATTCTGCTATGTTCTCCTCGAATAAGAACTCTCGTAGTACACCAGATTGACTACATCTGTAGTTCGTAGATCACGTTTTCTTGAGTAGATCGTTTAGTCCTGTGGTTTACGCATTCTCAGAGAAGTGCTTTTCTGAACTCGTTTTCCCACCACATAAAATATCAGGGGTTAGTGAAGTATCTACCACAATAGTAGGATGTATAATTTTAATATGATTGCATTTAGCTATAACCATGGCTAAATGTAATCATATTAAAATTATATAGCCTACTATTGTGGTAAATACCTCACTGACCCCAGATATTTTATCATGGAGTACAACAAAATCTCCGCTGCCACCACAGAATTTTTCCCACCATATTTTCACAAATTCATTTCGTTTCATTTCATACTTCGAGTGAACATTACTTAGGCTTCTTTTAATTGTTGGCGTCTCAATATCAGTCTGGAGAGAGGCAGATTGATTGTGAAGGAAATTTGGCTTGAATTATGACTTAAGGCGGTCCGGTTTTAGGACATAATAAAATACAGACCTTCCTCTATAAAAACATTCTTAATTGCTGATTTGTTTATTACACGGGCAATAAAAGGTTCTTTACATGAATAATCCTACTGACTTTCCATCTGGCAACTCAAAATTAATACATATTTTCTTCAAAATTGCAATCAAAATATTTTCTTTCTTTTTAAACAAATAAACATGTGCTTTTATTCATTGAGATCTCAATAAATTCAAGTTTTTGCATCGAACCTACCCTCTCATACATTATTTGGTTTGAAGTAACATGTTTACATGTTCGTAGTTGATGCCTCTTAAGAGCATTAATTGGAAAGGATACTTGAAGAAGGATGTGCAAAAATATTGGAGGTAGATTGCATCAAAATCCCTATCACAAAAAACAAGATGGTGAGAAATATTTGTCAGGAGAGTAGAATTGATCGGGATCAGGGGATCGAGGAAATGATGGGAACAAAGTTCTCCAGAGGCAGGGGAAAACAGAAAAGCATCATCTCGCTCTTGCAGGGAGAGATAGATAGAAATTTATTATTCTGCAGATAGGTATATACAACCTGGTGTCAGAACTCTACAATTAACATATTACTAATATTAACTTTAAATTACTTAACAACGTAACATTAAATTCTTTAAAGACATAATCATAATAATAATAATAATAATAATAATAATAATAATAATAATAATAATAATAATATGCTAACAATAATAGCATTAACTACATTTTATGGTTGACCTGCACAGTTATTTTAAACTATTAAATACAAGATTACACGACTTTTTAATTCCACTTCACTTCACTTTCACTTCACTTCACTTCACAACATTTGAAATTCACTTCTCCTTCTACTTCTATATTGCACTACACTGCACAACACGTCACCACACTTCAATACAATACTACTTTGAATATAATTATATATTTAGAACAGGAACGCATTTAATAGTAATTAAGACAATAATAAAGATAGTAGTAGGTATAGTATAGAGTGTAATAGGAAATTCTATAATCATCTCAATGGATCAGCTTCATAATAACGTTACAAAAGGAAGTGCTCTATATGCCCTTGTTGTGTAATAAAAGTGTCGAAGAACGTTTTGCAAAACCACACTCAAGTTACAAAGACAACAGCTACTTGGCGATATGCCGACAAAAAGCACTATATCACTTCGGAAGTATTCTGTGCATGAAAGAAATTACTTAAAGTATCCTTAAAACAATAAGAAGCTTCTTGTGTTCATAATTTTGACCTTGCGTCATTGTAAACAATATTTCCCACGAAGTAAATGGAAATGACACACGAAAACGTGAAACATACATCATCGGAATGATGACTAACGGGTGGGGAGATAAGAAATATTCATCATATTTGGCAAAGCTTTTGATCCGCAATTTAATATTGCACCCGAGGAGAAAATATGTTTAAGTCGAATTATCATAGAAACGGCTGTGGAATAATAGTACGGAGATACTCGTACATACAAGTATAAGAGATTCCTATCTCCTTTATTATCGCTATATTTAAAATCGAATAAATGAGCAAGTGTATTCCTCAACTGTCTCGTGACCTTATAAAGAACGGAACCCAGATCTTTACTTCCACACCATTAGCATAAAGATTCCTGGAATTTACGTGAGAAACATTTGCTTGGCGCGCGCTCGGAAGGAACCGCCTCCACCACCACCTCCACCACCGCCGCCGCCGGTTCCCTGCAGACACTTGGCGGCGGCAGCGGAACCGGAAGCGGCTGGGGTGCAGCGCCGCGCGGCCGATGAATACGTAATGGGGAGCGGGGCCACCGTCTCCACCGCCGGAGTAGCGTCGCCCTCACCCCGACAAGCCTTCGGCTAGGTGATACAGCATTGGCCCCGCCCCCTTCGTCACCCTTTCCGGCAAGCGCCTCCCTCACACCCCCGATCACTGCGGCGCTCTCATCAACGCGGCGTCCGTCGCGGGGGAGGAACCTCCGCCTCCACCGTCTCCGCCCCGCCCCCGCCCCGCCCACGCCCCGGCCCCGCCCCTCGCCCCGCCCCGCCGCGCGCGGCGAATTAATGGCCCGGGGCGCGGACGTGCCCGCGGCGGAAAAAGCGACAGCGGAGGCGCTCCGCGGGGGCATAATGAATCAGTAATGAAAGTTAATTGACCTAATTTTTCATTACGGCCTTACACGGCGTCATTACTTATTCTGGCGCCTCGCGCGCAGATGTTTCCGCCCTCGACGCTCGCGGCGGCGGCGGCAGCGGCGGCGGCGGGAATTAATAACCGACGATGGAGGGGATGGAGAGGCCGGAGGGGCGGCGGTGGGGGCGGGGCCGGGCCGGGGTGGCCCGGGCGAGGCGGAGGCCGGAGTCGTTAGCACGCGCCGAGATACGGCGCGGATTTACCGCTCGCGTCATTACCGGCGGCGCGCTTCCGCCCCGGCCCCGCCCCCGGCCCCGCCCCCAGACCGCCCCCTTGGCCCCCCACCCCCGCCGACGGCGTCTGGAGAGCGCGGTCAAGAGGGCTGTTTGCGCGGAAGCGCCGGCGCGCGCGGGGACCCTGGGGCGCCCCTCGGCTCGGCGCGGCCCCGCTGCGACCCGCCCCGCCCCGCCCCGCCCCCGCCTCTCCCCACCCCCGCCACGCCCGCCGGGGGCGCCTTCGCCGCTGCGCTCCACTTCTTAAACGCCCACACGTATTCATTACAGGTCATCTTCATTACCTTGCGAGGCTTTGCTGAATAATTAATGGAGGGCGCAAATGAGGAGAACAGCAAGGGTATCTTTGTTGCTGCCGACTTGTCCTCGGTAAACTTTGTGAAGTTCTTCAAACTGTTTCTAACGTTTAGGTCTGCAAAGATGTCTCTAATTTAAAACTATAATAGAGAAAATGTACTAACAACTAATTACCAACCATGATCTCGGTTTGAATTAACATCATTTTCATAGTTAATTAACAAGTAGAGATGCAATAAAATATTTAAAAAATTAAATCAGAGACCAGGCCGTTTTTTTTTCTTTTCTCAGAAAAATGCTAATGCATGTTGTTTCTTTATGCCGTATTTAGATCAGCGTTTGTCAGTAAATGGCCCGCGGGCGATGTCCAGCCTGCGTAAATATTTCTCTTGGTTCGACCTCTTATTACTATCATAGCAATAAAATGTTTTTCTCTAGATTATACTTTGCTACATATCATATTTTAACAACCTAATAATTCATGCAATAATTCATAATTTCACATTCTATAATTAATATTTAAGCTTAGTAGTTTGTATTCTGTGATAGGATCAAGAGACATAGTATGTTAACTGTGTCTACAACTGACAGGAAAAAGAAACCGTGAAAGGACAGAGAAAACTGTGAAAATTTCAAGTATATAAGTTCATATGCGTACAAACTGCTCGTATTGCGGAGATCTCGAAATGACAACGAAGGACATATACGTTTTTTGTGAGGGGGAATTGATAACCTAAGAATACTTTCATTTCCCGAATGTTTGCATCAACATTGATCTATAATTAGTCTTTATCAGTTCGAGCCCAGCTCTCGTCGAGGCAACACCTCTCCGAGCGCTCCGCACGCTTAACCTTTCGCGTTCAGTAGTCACAGTCTGAGTTATAGTATCAGCTTATCAGTTGTAACCTAGGACGCGCGCAGTGATTAACCGCACCAGTTCTGGGCGGCCCACGGCCAAAAATGCTGCATTGCAGCATGAAACGGCCAACTTAACTGAAAAGTGAACGTTTCGAGTGTATAGTGAAACCAGTGTCAACTTTGTGAAAGTGATCTCGTGATGGAAAACATAAGTGCCACGAAGTAAGCTTAGCAGAAACCGGCTCTCTGGTATCTCAAGTATGAATGAAGCAATCCCTCGCGATATGGATGTGGAAGAACTCATCCACCACCAGCAACTACAACAACAATTACTACTACAGCAGCAACAACCTCAACAGCCACAAAATGGCTATACGCCATTACCGCTGCATTACCAACCAACGCAGCTCCCGCAACATCAACAACCTGCAAGTGCAACTCAAAACGTAAACATTAATGAAATTAACACTCAACTCCACAAAAGATGTAAGTACTTACCAATCTACTGAATCAGAAGAGCGTAAAGACTTAAAAGGCACCATGATAGTGAACACGTAGGTTATGCCGTACCAGTGAGTAACAGATATGAACTACTTCAAACAAATGAACCAGTTAATAACAATATTCAACTAAATGAAAATCTAGCAACAAAAAATAAAATCCCACCAATAATAATCCACGAAGTTGAAAACTATAACCGCCTTATCAATGACATTAAAAGTGTTACCTCAGAAACTTTACACAAAAACTGAAAATAACAATATTAAAATATTTTCCAAGAAATTAAAGACTTCGTGATTTCAGACATTTCTGTGATCAAAACAATGTACAATTCCACTCCTATAGGGACCCTACAGTCAAAAAATTTGCAGTTGTTCTCAAGGATGTTCCCACGTACTTCAAAGACGAAGATATTATAAACGAACTCAAATCTAAAAACTTTTCAGTATTAAAGTGCACCAGACTTTACAACAAAGATAAAACACCTATGCAAACAGTGGCAGTAGATCTTATTGACAATGAAGAATCAGACAAATATTAAATCTTAGTGAGCTATATTATTGTAGAATTAAAGTATATATTAGAACTAATCACAGGGTCCAATACAATGTAAAAATGTCAGCGTTATGGCCACTCTCAAGCTAACTGCGGGCTCAGCCCAAGATGCGTCAGATGCATAGGTAATCATCATTACACAGAATGTAAACTACCCAAAAATGAAGCAACTCCCAAATGTGTTAATTGTTTTCAGAACCACACAGCTAATTATAAAGGATGCCCTACATACAAAAAATTATGCCAAAACTTGAACAAAACCGTAAATTACAACTCTCGAAACACAAATAATAAACTACCTCCTAAAATGAATACATTTAATCACTCGGTTCCACCAATGCTGATTTTAACACACAAACTTTAGTCAACATTTTCCTCCACTTCCACTAGACCAAATATTGCAAATTACACCCCAATTAACGCCTCAACTAATCAATGGAATAACCACACAAGTAACCTAGAAAATTTACTAACTAACATTATTACAAAAGTAGTTTCCCAAGTTCTGTCAACGCTAATGCCCCTAAATTCAAAATCTTTGTCGTCAATCAATCAACATGGATAATACAACCGCAATAAACATACTTTCTAATCACTCCAACACAGTTTCCTCTTTTTCCAACAAGTTCATTTATCTTAAATATAGATCTATGATAACAGTGAAGAATTTATGTTCTATATTTGGAAAAATTACAAACTTCCTAAAATTTTTCTGCGTGTTCTACAATCCTTCATGAAAGCGATAAAATCAATAAATTTAAGAACCTCAATATTTACTTTAACTTATATCCCCTGCCTATTAGCAATATCACCCTACTAATCCAACAATCCAAAAATGGATAATCCAAAGAGTTTAACTATTCTTAACTTCAATGCTAACGGTATTAAAAACAGGATACTCTCTTTCACCACTTCCTACACCATCATAACATTCACGTTGCCTGCATCAGTGAAACCCATCTTGTTCCAAAAGAAAAGCTAAAGTTATACGGCTACAAAATATATAGAAGTGACAGGTCCAGACTAATTGCCTCTGGAGGGACAGCAATAGCTATTAATAGTAAACTAAAACACTCACAAATTCATTCACCTACAACTAATAACCTTGAAACGTAGCAATCCAAATTTATACCAATAACGGACCAATAAATATCATTGCGCCTACAGACCACCAAACCAAAAATTTCCTACTAATGAACTAAATGAAATATTTTCTACAACACTTCAACTTTAATTTTGGTGATCTCAACTGCAAAATCAAGCCTGGGATGTAACTCAACGAATTACCATGGCAAAAGACTACTCAAATACAGCCTTACCAACAATATATATATTCATGCTCCAAGTTCCCCTACGTTCTTTTCTAACAATACAAATGTACCCCCTGATATACTCGATTTAGTTATAACTAAAAATTTCTACCAAACAATTCAACAAATAGTAATAGCAGAATTAGACTCAGATCACCTACCTATTAAAATTACCATTGACATATCAAATGACACTATTCACCATCAAAACACCAAAATAAAAGGTTATACCAATTGGAACTATTTTAAAATGTTAATTAGCTCAAAATAATCTTTCCAACTCGTATACAAATAATGATGATCTCAATAACTCAATCATGAATATCATTCAAACAATCACAAAAGCTCACTCCGAATCAACTACTCCTCACATTACAACTAACAAACCAAATGCTGATGCACTTCCATATTATATCATAAATCACATTAAAACCAAACGGGCCATTAGACGCAAATGGATTTTAAACCGAAACGCACACGACAAAAGAAACTAAACAAACTTACCAAAGAAATTAAAATCATGATTACCAATCACAAACATCTCAAATTCCAGCAGCATCTTCAACAACTCCACCCAAACTCTCGACAGCAATGGCAAACTATTAAATACTTCACTAAGAGAAAAGCAATGTTCCTCCTCTTATTTCAAACAATGTATTAATTTATCCAGAACACCAAAAAGCCGAAATAATAGCAAACACCTCTCTGAAACATTCAAACTGAATTCAATAATTAACCAGCAATTCAATACAGAAATAACAGAATTTATGAAACAATCACACGCCACAGTTCCACACCTATTCATTTCATCTCCCAGTAGAAACCCAAAAATCATCAAACAGTTGAAAAACAAAAATCACCGGACACGACAACATTACAAACCAAACACTTAAACAACTTCCTTCAGCTGCATTGCAGCTATAACACCACCTTCAATGCTGCATCCTGAATTGGCTGCTTCCTCAAACTTGAAACACGCTATTATATTACCAATCAATAAACCAAAACTAATCCTAATGACCCTTCAAATTACAGGCCTATTAGTCTGCTCCCAACAATAGCTAAAATTTTTGAAAAATTAATTCTCAGTCGCCTAGTTCATTTCTTAAACTCAAATGACACCATACAAAAACACAATTTGGTTTCAAACCAAATCATTCAACAAATCACCCTCTATTACGTCTAGTCGAACATATAGCAAAGAGTTTCCATTCAAAAGAGCACAATAGCAGTCTTTTAGACATAACTAAAGCATTTGACAGCATTTGGCATCAAGGTTTACTTTATAAAATTCACCAACTAGGTACTCTGATTATCTTCAAAAATTATTCACAGTTATCTTACAAATAGAACTTTTCAGGTCAAAGTAAACCACATTCTTTCCAACACACACAGCATTCTTGCAGGTGTCCTCAAGGATCTGTACTTGCTCCCATTCTTTTCAATATCTATACAGCAGATCATCCCACATCATAGATTCTAACATAACCTTATATGCAGATGATACAGCATTATTCTCATCTCATCAAAACATTCTATTAGCATATGACCATATTCAATCCCACCTTCACACTCTCACCACCTGGTTCCATAAATGGCGACTCAAGATAAATCCACAAAACACAAACAAAGATTTTCACCTCCGAAACCCAAAACCCCTCCACCTTTAAAAATAAATAATTCACAACTCCTGGTTAAACAATTCCACACCCACAAAATATCTGGGAGTACTAATAGATAGACGTTTAACATGGAAGCAATACATTAAGGCAGTATTACAAAAGCAACAGCAAAAGCAGTCAAACTATATCCACTTATTAATTCCTCATCCACTTTAAAGTTGAAACTAAATTGTCCTCTACAAAAGTATTATCAGACCCACCTTGACATATGCCTGTCCAGCCTGGATAAACGTTGCACCCAGTAATATAAACGCTTTACAAACTTTCCAAAACAAATTTCTCAGAAGACTCATTAACGCATCATGGTTTATACCCAATAAACAAATTCATTATGAACTCCAAATACCATCAATCACTGATCATCTGATCAACTTATCCTCCAAATTTTCAATCTCTACCATCCTGCCCAAGTACAGCCCATTTTCAACTAGGACAACAAGCAAACTCCCCAAACCGAATCAAATCTAGATTTCCTAAAGACATTTTCAAACCGCCTTAAAAACAAAATCAACAAAATCTTTCAAACCTTTATACCTATACCAATCCTTACTCAAAAATCTTTCCACAGCTAATAAAAAATAAAATCAAATTACAATATTATATATTACTTGCCGAGTAAGAACACTCGAAAAAACTTTAGGAAGTTTTCATAATGTTAATTAATAAATAATGTTCTCACTTCTGTAAGGCCATATGGTCGATCGGATAAAAATAAATTAAAAAAAAAAAAAAAAAAAAGTCTTTATCAATGACTCCTGATATGAACATGATTCATTCCATTATCTCTAATTCTTGAAACTTAATTCCATTGAAGGGGAACATCATCCTTCACAGCTTAGGTAATGCCCGTCCTATCCCTTTACAAGCAATGTATAACTCTTAATCATGGTGGCTACGAATTAAATCGGGTTCGCGAGTGTTGTGTGGAATCGGCGAGAGTTGATTAACCTCGCGACCACTATTTTGCACTGCCCCCTTCCCCCCCTCGCCCAACCGGCCTACGTGCGACCTCGGTGCAGGGCGAACGGCGCAGGGGTGGCCAAACCGGAGTCCCAGGCAGCATGCGCCACTAAAGGCACCACGCACGTACACTAGTGATGCGATATCGACATCAAAATATCGATTTTAATAATGCGTATTTTGCATCTTGGAGGTCGATTGTCCGACTTTACCGATCAGCTAACATCGATGTTCAAAAAACATCGGCTTCAGTACATTGATGTTTTGAAAACATCATCGATGACGCATTCCTAACCCACACCCGACAGAGATGCCCTATGGGGTGCATGCCAGAGGTGAATATGTTTGCAGCGAAACTTGGAAACTACCTACGGTTTGAAATAATTCACATTATTAAGGAGATATTAAGTGAAAACATGCAGATTTGAAAATAAGCTGCATAACTACAGCGGTAACCATGGTGATGGCTTTTCGCCCAACTCCATTTTTCTACAGAAAAAGTTCCTTCACTGCATTATTTAACATTTACTGAACAAATTATGAAATGCTACCCTAATATTTCGTACCAAATAATAAGGATCTTGCGTCAGAATACATCACACTAGAGATGATACAATTCTTCCTCGTATACATACGTATAAACGGATTAATAGTCGTGGTATGGAGACAGCTGTCTAACACTGCAACGAAAAATGTTTTTTCGGCAGAAATACTCATTTTGTCCGTCCCTGATACTATACGATTATTTTCGTGCTCCTATATGCAGTAAAATACTTTCTTTAATGCAGTTATAAACGATTTAAGAGTTCTTAATACTGAAAAATTGGATTCGGCAAAACGCCTGTCTATCCATGCCCTTCTCCGTCCGCCAATCTGTTCGTTCGTCTGTCAAATAACTATATTTATACTATATCGTGATCTTAAAAGGGGTCTAACACCACTTTTATACAAAAATGACTTCTCAATGTGGTTGTATATATCAAAATTCTTTCTATCGGCTGTATTATTCTGATATGTCAATTTCGATTTATCTTCGTCGTAAGAACAGTGGAAATAGTTCTATGGGCGCATGCTCATATTTTTACTTTCTCGCTACTGCTTACACAATATAGCACCTATAGAGAGTTATGTAATCTTACGAGTAAAACGAGGAGTTTCCGACGCCAAAAGTTCTAATTGCCGGGTCCTGGTAACCAAAAAGTGGATAAATCCAGTTGCTAAATATTGGGTTCTAACACCACTTTCATGGAAAAATTAGTAATCTCCATTTTAAAAATGCAGTAGTTTAAGTATTACCCGGACATTCAATTCAAACTATTTCGACGAAATGTAATACTGGCAGATATTTTTGTAAACATATCGCGTAAATGAAATATTTCCGAATTATTTGTAATCTAAAGTATACAATTATTAACGGACGTTTATTATTCTTAAAAGTTTTACATTTCAAACCCTACATATTTGAATTTTTCTTCAGATACACATTTTTTCTACACAAGCCAAACAATAATTACAATTAGACCATTATATACAAACAAAATTACAAATAAAATTATTATTATTAGAGCAGCTTTCCATGAGTTCCAGTTTTCCATCACCCATTGTCAAGATGATAATCACTAAGGCAGACAAAGGGGGTTCAATAGTAGTTGTCAATAAAAACGAATATTGCAATAAAGTATAGAATATGTTAATGACTCTCTCTCTCTCATCCCACCACACACATACACACACACGCGCACGCATATGCACACACGCACGCACGCACGCGCACGCGCACGCGCGCGCACACACACACACACACACACAAATACACACACGCGCGCGCGCGCGCAACTTAATAGGAACCCTACAAATTAAATGCATAAATACCTGAAAGAAAAATTACAAAGATGGAAAATAAACAATTATATAAATTTACCGCCTTTTTATGGATTGAGTTCGTCTTCACAAACATCAGGAAGGGCTTATGGACTACCAAAACTTCACAGACAGGATAGCAGTTTTAGAGTCATCATATCTAGCATAAATTCATCAAGAGATGAATTTACTAAATTTATATTGAATAAACTAAAATTAATGTTAAATGAATCTAACCACACAACAAAAAGTTCTTTAGAACTAGTCAACAGAATACAAAATATAAACATTCTCACAGACCACTTTGTGCTGTGCCTTGATGTGAAAAACCTTTTCACCAGCATCTCTCCTCATTCTTATCTTTCAAAGCTTAGAAAAATGATGGAATTATTTAACAGCAAATTCCCAATTTCAAATTCATGAAATGGAAATAGCTATTAGGTTCCTAGTAACAATAAAAACGTTTGATTCAATCATAAGAATTGTAAAGAAATATGTGGCCCTTCTATGGCTTCTCCCTTGTCTCCATTAATTTCAGAACTAGTTAAGAGAGACTTGGAAGATAAGTGTAAAAAAAATTTTCATTGTGACCAATCTTGTATGTCAGGTATGTAGATGACATATTGTGTACTATACAAACTGAAAACTTAACAAATACTCACCAGACGTTTAATAACTATGATACTAAACTAACTTTCACTCTTGAAATGAAAAACAAAAACCACATCAATTATTTATATCAGTCATCAATGATATTGGAAAAGCTATCACTAGTATCAAAAGCCAACTGGCAGTAGAAAAATTTTAAATTATCTTTTTAAACCTATCTTCAATCACCCCATTAAACAAAAAAATAGAAATAATATATAACCTGGTTGATAGAGCCATCCAACTCTCAGATGCCAAATTGCTAAAGAAAATTTAGATAAAATCTTTTAAATCCTCCAGAATAACAAGTACCCGGAAAGGTATATTAAAATATATTAAAACTATAATAAACAAAATCATATTAGGAACAAAAATTACAGAGTAGACAAGGATAAGGATAACACTCATTCCCCAACATCAGAATCTTACCTTACTTAAGAAAAAAAAACAGCAAATAAAATTAAAAATTTGGGACACAACATAAGAGTAGCATATAAAATGAATAATAAATTGAACCAGTTCATTGAAAGGATAAAAGATCCAATAGCCAAGAAAGACGTACATAATGTAGTGTACCTACCAAATGAACTAAAGGTACGCAAACGGGGTAAGGCTGAATGTATAGGCATAAGTAAAAGAGCACTCAATACTTCAATCAAGAAATACACGAACAACATTAAACTGCCATAATGTAAACACAACACCATCACTAAACACACTTTACAATACCAACACATTACGAATTGGAATTGTTAGTGGTGTGTGTAAGGGGTGAGGATAGGACAAGGAAGAAGAAGAACAGATCGCTCACGGCCCATGGCTCGTTTGTTAGGGCACTGCTTCTGCATTCGCCTGGTGTTGATCGGAGAAATCACGGAAAACTACCGATCAGAGCAGCCGGCCGCTAGAAATCTCCTCCAGACAGCGACTGAATTAGACCTAGCTGAAAAGCTAGTGTCGAAAATCCTGCAATGACATTATTTGATGACCTGAGCCACCACTCCCAGTAAAATCTATTTACAGTAAAGTATACAAACTGAAAATAAAAAATGTTAGAAAGATATTCCCAAAAAAGAATTAAAGTAAAAAAAAGTTTAAGTTTTTTAAATATTTTCTTAATTTCAGTATTAGCTGAAGTCAATCTTGAGTTCAACTCAAGAGCAACTACAAGATCATGGAGTTGGTATTGTAATAGCTCAGGGTTGTCCAACTGGCGGACCGCGGTGCCATTTATTCTGGAATTTTATTTGTGCCATTTATTAAAAAGTTATTGGTTAAAAGTTAGTCTCTTGCATCCGTGTCGGGCGAGAATATTGTGGGCCTAGCGCATGCGCTCTGTCGAGGTCAAAACCTTAATGTAAAAATAGGTTAAGTTTGAGATTCGAAGAGTTTTTTATAATAAATTCAGAAATGCACAATTATCCCAAAGCAAACATGCACACTATGCAAATATTGCGTTATGCATGGTAAGGCCTATTATGCCTACGCATGGCTCCATTCCCCCCCTCTCACGGTTTCAGAACAGCTGGGCAAACTTCCGAGATCATTTCGAGCAAGTCAGGGTGGATCGCACGAGTAATGGAAATATGGCCCCCAACCACATTAAAGGTTTTCTTTGTGGCCCTCGAGGCCTTGCAAGTTGCATATCCCTGTACTACATATTGTAGTTGGATAGATCAACTTAGAATGCGGTTGTTACGTTGCTGCCTGTAACATTTCATCAGCTGTTATATCAACTGATGTTACTACAGCGCCTCCGACCGGGAGGTCCTGGGTTCGAGTCCTGAAGGCGGCAAGATATTCGACACTAGCTTTTCTGCTAGGTCGCATTCAGTCGCTGTCTGGAGGAAAATTCTTGCGGTCGGCTGCTCTGATAAGTAGTTTTCCGTGGTTTCTCCGATCAACACCAGGCGAATGCCGGAGCAGCACTCTAACAAAGAGGCCACGGACCGCGCGCGATCTGCCCTTCCTCTTCCTTGTCCTATCCTCTCCCTTTACACACACTTACACTTATATGACCTACACTACCACATATTCCGGGAGACCGGTCGGGAGCTTAGAGCTTGCCGCGGCTGTAGCGGTGCCCCGCTAGTGGGAGAGTCCTGGTTAGGGGAAAACCCCACTAGCCAACGGTAGGTCGGCGCCGGATCTCGCCATCCAGCAGGAGATCACCACCATCTATCGAAAAAAACATGCTCTACACTAACGGGAGTAATGACGAAGCAGATGACGCGCCCGGAAACACGAATCAATCAATCAATCATCAGCTATTACGGTGCCATCCAATCGGGACCTTTCACGTCACTACAGTGACATCACTATGGTAGCGTTCAACCTTCCGATTGGATGACACCGAAACAGCGATTTACATCACAGGCAGCTTAGTAAAAATGGGAGTATAACCTTGGTTCAGCGCGTCGTGCTGTGTTGGAGGTGGTTGGGTTCGCCGCCACGCAGGGCGCTGGCGTCGGGGCAGCCCTGCCGCCGATCCCTGGGCCCAGAGGGGTCGGGCGGCGCTACAGAGACGTCACTCGCGCGCCATTAATCCCGCGTCCAATCATAAATTTAGCGCCACCGCATTATCTGCCGTCGTCGTGACGTTTATGCGCGACAAGGAATTACAATATTATACGTCACGCTGATTTAAAAAATGATCGGACTTAGACAAGCGGCAGCTGTGTTTGTGGTTTTACGAAATAGGATAATCTGAATATATTGTCTGGCGCCGCCCGACGCCATGTTGGAGGCTCCTCGGGTGAGTGATGGTAGGCCTCCATGCAGGCGTGTTTCGAATCGTGTGGTCAGACGTCGACTTCTTTCTGAACCCACACTTCCCGTGCTTTTCGATTTGTTAATAATTCTCTTCATTGGTGGTTGAAAACGGCTCTCCAAATTTTCACGGGGTATTAAAATTTATTTTATGGCGTAAGATTAATATTCAAGTTAATATTAATTAATATTAATAAACATGAATAATCATTAATATTAATGTTCAAGATAATAACAAGTGAAAAGCGATTCAGACAATTCAGGTTGACACGGTGATCCTTAATGAAACATTCTTGAAAATGCGTATAGATTTAATCATTGATAGTCATTAACTAATTCAAAACAAAATGCATGAAAACTCTTACTAATTGAGCTCTTGGTGTTTCTTAATTACAGTTATGCTACACTTCCCAGTACATAATTCAATAATGCTTCAATTACTTAATACATTACATCCCGTCAATCATTGATAACACTTCCAATTTTCCCCAGGTTCCTTATTATTCTCCTAGTTGTATCATTTATTTCTCTTCTTCACGATGCTACAATACTAACATCCACTTCCAATCGCTAGCACATAACATTTAAGAAAACATTGTGTATTGGTGTAGCGATTTTGCAGCACTAATAGATGTCTAATAATGCGATTCACCATTATTCGAAGATCTTTAGATCAACTATCTGTCCGGGAGAGATGGGTCAATGCATCAACTGGTGTTACTGCAATCCCTGTGACCGGGAGATCTTAGGTTCGATTCCCGACGGTGGCAGGGTTTTCGACCCTAGTTTGTCAACTAGGACGAATTCAGTCGCTGTCCGCAGGAGATTTCTAGCGGCCGGCTGCTCTGATCGGTAGTTTTCTGTGGTTTCTCCGATCAACACCAGGCGAAAGCCGGAGCAGTACCCTAACAAATGGCCCACGGACCGTGCGCGATCTTTCCTTCCTCTCCCCTTACACACACTTACACTCACATGCACTACATTACCACACATGCCAGAAGAGTTTGTCCAGGCTAGGGTAGTGCTCTGCTGGTGGGAGATACCTGGTTAGGGAAAACCACGGTAGGTCGGACTGGATCTCTCCATTCAGCGCGGGAACAACACAGCCACATCCCGAAAAACAATGCCCTACACTAACAGGACTAATGATCTTAGAAGTTGACGCGCCCGGAATCACTCAAATTCAATGAATATGAAGCCTCAACAACATTTTAAAAATTTTCTCGAAAATGGCTCCAAATGTTTTAAATATTTGTTTCCTCCCAGAGTGTGCAATAGACACGTAAAAAAGCTCTGGTTTCATTTTCGTAGAACTCTCTGAAATTTCGAAAATTGCAAAAGTTTCAAATAATGCGAGATAATAGTATTTTAAGACCACTAGTTAATTGTTTCGTGTAGTTTTCTCCCAAAGGCCATCTTCTTCTAGCATCCACATGGAGTGGTTAAGACAGGCAGCGATAAGGATTTTGGACACTGGTGGGAGCAGCCGCCGAGGAGCTTCTTGTTCATATGCGATCCCCTGGGTCAGCTGCGCCGCTCCGCTCCGTTTGGCATTTTCCATCTGCTTCTGCTTGCAGTCATTTCCGTCTGTCACTCAGGCTGGCAGCCACGCCTTCTGCGCCGCGAACTGCTTCCTGCTGCATATTGCTTCGCTCTTACCCCCACCTCTCCCTCAGGGGATGCAGCGGGCCAAGAGAACGGAGACTCGAAAACTTCAATTCCTTTCAATGATGCCTTGTTTTACGCGGTGAGACTCATCCCATGAGGCCTGCTCTTCCGTTTGACGACGCAAATTTCGCTAAAATTTTCTCCATCTAGCGGAGAAAGACGGTATCACTAGGGCGACAAAACGGGAAATTTTTAATTTAGCTCAGACGCTGTTTTAGGCTTGAGAACCATACATGGGACAGACGGCTTTACTTTTCATCCAATGGAAGATGTACGAAGGATTTTTTCGCCCGTAAAAATCCACCAAAAATTCCCAAAACTTCTAGAACTTGCGAAGATAGTGGTAGTTTTTTCCGTCTATACTTAGTTTAATTTACGTTGGAGACTCGTAACTGATTAATTCAGAATTTCCCTCTTGATTCAAAATTGTGGCGAATGCTTTAACGACTAAACATCTCAGGCTATTTGTTTGTGGCGGTCCGTGAGGGAATTGCTCCTGTAATGAAAGATAATCTCTGACTTCCTTCAGGTAAGACAAAATATCAATAATGCTGGAATTGCAACTACTCTAAAATGATTTCCATTCATTTAAAAGAACCTAATACATTTTAATGAACATGTTCCTTAAAATTTAAGGTTTTTTCTTTAGAAAAAAAAAACAGTATATTTTCTGAGTATATGTTAATTGTTGTAAGATTAGTGATAGAACTATTTATGTTCATTTGTACAACAAATAATGTATCTAATATTTGCGTAGGTTCTCTGATCTTAAGCGTCAAGTGATGCATATCATTAAAAATTTAACACACTTTTATTTACATTGCTTCAACTTCAGCAATAAATACATTGACATTTGATCACGTGCTAGCTTTCTTATTCATGCTCATCTGTTTCCATTCTACCCTTCTAAGCCCCCGGCTCTGTGAAGAGTTTAAACGACGAAACGTATTTAGAATTTTACTCGCGAACCACTCGCCCGGACACGCTCTAAGGATCGAGCTGTTCGAGATAAATCTCTGGTGGATTGCAGTGGCGAGGGGGGCCAAGCGGAGGATGGGGGTGGGGGGGTGCAGATTCGCCAGGCCAGGGGGCGCCGTCGCAGCGTCGCGACGCAGCCGCCGCCGTGGCGCACCCCGCGAGCCGCCCAGGAATTTTTACTTAAAATACGATAATTGCCTGGCGACTCGCCATAACAGCCCCGCGCTCTGTTTAGACGAAATTCCTGCAGGCAATTGAAAAGCTTATGGCGACATAAACATGGAAGCGGGCAACAATCGTAGGCTATTCTCGGAGACGTTCCACCCTTCCCACTCCCCTCCTGCTCTCCCCCTCCCCAGAACTCGCCCGCCCGCCCGTCCGCCGTCCTCCGCCGTCCGACAAGGTTCTGCACCGCCGCTGCCGGCTGTATAATTAGACGACACTCAGCTTCCGGGCCGTTCTCCAGACATCAAGCAGCGGCCACCACAAGCTCCGGTTGTCCACCGCTCAAGAACGACAGCCGCTTGTTGGTATCTGAAATTTCAGCTCCTCCAGATTATCGCTCTAGATGCTGGAGGCTTATGTGGTAAGATTCATTTCAACCCTTTCAGTTTGTCATTGCATTCTTATTAGAAATAATGTACAAAGCAATAATCAAGCCAACGTGGACTTAATTGAAATGATTGAAGGCGTTGTCATCGTCAACAATACTATTTATTTCAATAGGTGCAGCTTTCGATGGCTTAGCCATCATCATCAGTTTTCTGATACAAGAAAAATATAAAATTAGAATTAACATAGTTACATAATTTAAAAACACATCTTAAGAAATGAAAGGAGAAGAATTAAAGAAAACAGAATGAAAGAAAGAAGGGGGCGGAGAGTTAGATCTTTATAATATAAAATAATATACATATATTTTTCTTGTATCAGAAAACTGATGATGATGGCTAAGCCATCGAAAGCTGCTCTTGTTGAAATAAATAGTACTGTTGACAATGACAACGTCTTCAATCATTTCAATTATGTAAATGTCAACTACAACTCACCACTAAAACAATTACGGCATACAACTATGGGGTACAGCCAGTACGTCAAACCTGAAGATACTGAGAAGATTCGAAACACAAACATTGAGATATTTATGCAACGCGCCGTAGTTCGAAATCAACAATAATTTGTACAAAGGTTTGAACATCTCAACCACGGCAGAGATTATTTCCCAACGAAGTAAGAGGCATCAGATTACCACCCGAATCAACAATCATTGAACATGTTGGGCAACAGTGAACATGTGTACAAACTAAAGCGTGAACATATCTAGATTTTTCCTTTAGATTTACTTAATAGTTTCTTACATCTTGTATTCCATTTACTAATTGTTCCAAGTGAACAGATTGTAAATAACAGTACTGAAAATAAATATTTGAAAAAAATTTAATCTAAACTACTGCTTCTTTAATGGTTACTGTTAGAATAAGAGCATAAAGAGTGTTTGGAATATTTAGCTCAGCAGACTGTGCTGAAGTAGTAACGTCGGATGACGTTACACGTTTCCAGACTCTACTATAAAGTTAAGTGTGTGAGTAAAGCGTGTAACGGCGATCGTGAAAACGAAGGAATGTGACAGAATCTAGTTTCCAATTGACACATGGCGGATTGTTTTCTCTTCAGTCCTGGAATAAAATGTCAAAGCGTGAAAGAGCTGCTCCGTTGTGAAGAAATAGGCTTCAACGTACACATCAAACAATGCGACTTATTGGAAATACGATGCTGGTGATTGAATATCTAGTTATGATGTGATTGAATATCTAATACCTTTGAGTATCAAAACCTCTTCGTTGGAATATAAATCTTTTTAATGAAATGTGGTACCTGAAGATATTTTCCTTCTCTGATACATGATAAGTATTTTAGTTACAATCAGATCATTTAGCGCACGTCATTGATTTAAAAACTGCAGACATAAACATATAATAATGTAATCAATTATGTTTTGTTACTAGGAACACTGATTAATCGAACAAATGTGTACACTGCTAAACCTGATGAAGAGTACAAATTTACATTCCCTCGCAAGTAAAGAGACGTAGTAAAACCTTGAAATGTCTATCTCTACTGACCGGCTCAGTGCATCAACTGATGTCACTGCAGCGCCTCTGACCGGGAGGTCCTAGGTTCGAGTCCCGACGGTGGCAGGATTTTCGACACTAGCTCTTCAGCTGATCGAATTCAGTCGCAGTCTGGAGGAGATTTCTAGCGGCCGGCTGCTCCGGTCGGTAGTTTTCCGTGGTTTCTTGGATCAACACCAGGCGAATGCCGGAGCAAGTACCCTCACTAACGGACCGCGCGCGATCTTTCTTTCCTCTTCCTTGTCCTATCCTCTTCCCTTAGAACACACACAAACATGCACTACACTACCACATATTCCAGGAGACTAGTCTGGAGCTTAGGGCGTGCCCCGGTGGTGGGAGAGTCGTGGTTAGGGGGATACCCCGCCAGTCGGCGGTAGTTCGGCGCCGAATCTCGCCATCGCCGGAGGAAGATCACCGCCATCTCTCGAGGAAAAAACATGTACTACACTTACGGGACTAATGATCTAAGCTGTTGAAGCGTCGGGAATCACTAACAACCAATCAACCAAATCTGCCCCTACTGGATTCGGATGTAAACCGTCGGCGTTTGAATGGCGTTGGAGCGCTCCGCGACGCAGCTTTTTCCAAACTTCTTTTTAAGAATTACTTGTGCTCTGAAAATATCGCAGAGCGTGTATGCAAGTCATCCCTTGATGTCTGAAACCGAATTTAATCTCAGAGCGAAACGGAACTGTCTATATCACTGTTCTAAGTAATCTGAAAATCTAATAATGCGTTGCGATACAAATGGATCCCAAATCCACTTGTAAAAATCGCAAAATCGACACGAAGATGCGATTAAAAATTACAGGCCGATAGCTGAGTGTTTTTTAACTACCATAACATATCTACAGTGAATATTGCAATGTTTTTTAAACGACAGAGTATCGTTGTGAATGCCTAGTTATAATTTCTTCAACTTTCTAATCATCCTAAACCTTAAAGATGAATAATAAACATGTAAAAAGTTGTGATTTATTACAATATGTTTTATTGCTTAATATCAGAATACAATTAATTACCAAGTTCATTAGTATTTTTTGTAATGAATGGTACTGTGATTATATTGATCAGACGCCGTTTCGTATTTGGCCCTCATCGAAACCTTGATCAGCTCTGAGACCCTTTAAATTGCATCGGTCCCGAGAGGTTCGATACCGATCTTGTTAAAATTATTCCCTGATTATTGATTATCGATTAATCTCGCGATTCGGAGACTCTCTTTATTCTCGTAACACTGTCGTCTTCCGAGTTCATATCGTCAATTTGCAACATGAATTTTGATGATCATGAAATTTACGGTTTTCCTAAACTATCTTTTTGCGCTAATTTCAGATATACTTATAGTTTTTTTCTGTAACTAAACAGTTTTTTTTATATCGAGAAAGCTCATTTTCCATTGAACTGTTAATTTTCGGAAAGGGAAATCTTATTGCGAGGAAAAGAAATTTTATTTTGATAAGAGAGGGTAGTTTGCCACATTTGGTACCCACCTGGCTGTTAGGTAAGAAACAATGTATCTTTGTTTATAATCTATAGTGCTTTGAAGTTGTAACTGTGCTATGATATTTTGTTTGTGGAATTTCTACAGAATTGGTTTCACGCTAATCTACGTTCAGCTACGTAATTGTTAGGCAAAGAGAATAGTTTTGTGCAGATAGCATTAATAGTTTTGTGAAGAATGTCTGTCTCGCATACCTCGCCATATATTTATAGAGGACGTCAGTATGATTTTTTGCTACGATATTGATGGTTTAATGAATTTCTTCAATGTTCCTTATGATACAAGTCAGTGGAGGTTGTTTATAGACTCGACAACCCTAGCCTCAAAGGTGTACTTTTACATAATGGAAATTTATTTGCCTTAATACATGTAGACCATTGAATACACCTTAAGAGGTCTTATGAAAATCCCAAAGCTTTGTTTTTCTACCGTAAAACATTGTTCCAAAAAATTTATAAACTGCAACAAAGTAATAGGAGCTGGAAGTTTTACCATTAAAAATCGTTATATGTCTGATTCAATAGTATTATCTTGCTATTCGTAACTAAGCGTATTTTTATAAGTCCAACACACTGAATTTAAAAAATCAACAGAAAGTAAGTTTTTTAATAAATTTGAGGTCAGTTCTACGCTAAAATAAAGTGTAGATTTTTCAAAAGACAATTTATTACTTTCAATATAGTACTAAAATATAACAACATATTATTACAGGATACTTTTATTTGTTTGAAGCGCCAGAACTCAATTCATTCCACAATTGTTCATTCCAAGAATTCTACAAAGATGAAGCTTTTAATAAATGTGTAAAAAACGCAAATAAAGAAGAATTTTTCCTCGCTATATCTTCTAGCCACCTTGTATCTCTCCATATGACACTAGTGGAAGGCTAGCCACCGATTGAAAATCATTGGTTTAAACGATGTGTCCGTTTCAGCAGGTTCCACAATAATTCATAGGGTCCAAATTCATATGCCTTACAAATCTATGAAATATATATATTCATTTATACATTAAGAACTTCGAAAATAAGCACTAAAATTTACCTTTTATAGATTAATAACAACTCCGTCGTAACAGTACTTCTCATACCTTTTGGGCGCAGAACACTAATCCACGCTCAACGCGTATTCTAAGAGTGAGTCCAGACATAGCATGCTCAAAGAGTGTGCTCTAAAACAAATTGTGGTGAAGTTTTCATTTTTGGCGAAATCAATTGGTTCAACCAAAAATTGGTTGAAATTTGAGTTATAAATGAAAATAACGTACTTGAATCCGTATATCCGTACGTATACGAAAAATAAAAAAAGAGATCATTAATTTAATAGGAATAATTTGAAATTTGTGGTAGGGAGTTGTATATTAGAAAACAAGTATAATATGCAAGATATACATCTCAAGTCGTGTTTCAATAACAGGAAATTAGCTGTTTGATTCACATACCACATGAGCATTCTTTCAGACTCCAGGGGGAAAAGAAAGAGGGGTTTAAAAATGTATACGCTTTTTGACAGTCAATATATTCGATACGGGTAGATACACGGTTGTGATTCCTGCTTGTTATTTCGGTTGAATACTTTGGCTACATGTTCATACAATTACGTGAATTCAAATTAACTCCCCTTCGCAGCTAAACGATGTCGATGCCTGAACAACTGACCGTGTGTATATTTTTTATTTTTTACTGATACGTTATTGGTTGGTTGGTTGTTAGTGATTCCTAGGTTCGAGTCCCGACGGCGGCAGGATTTTCGACACTAGCTTTTCAGCTAGGTCGAATTCAGTCGCTGTCTGGAGGAGAATTATAGCGGCTGGCTGCTCTGATCGGTAGTTTCCCGTGGTTTCTCCGATTAACACCAGGCGAATGCCGGAGTAGTACCCTACCAAAAGGGCCACGGACCACGCGCGATCTTTCCTTCCTCTTCCTTGTTCTATCCCATCCTTACACTAACATGCACTACACTACCACATATTCCTGAAGATCAGTCGGATGCTTAAAACTTATCCCGGCTGGGGCAGATGGGAGGTACCTGGTTAGGGAAAAACCCCTTTATCCGACGGTAGGTCGGTGCCGGATCTGGCCATCCTACGGGGAAAGACCACAGCCACCTCCCGAGCAAAAGCATACACTACACTTATGGGAGTAATTATCATAGTAGTTGACGCGCCCGGAATCACTAACAATCACAAGCTCGGGAAGACCAACGCCATCTCCCGAGCGAAAACATGCACCACACTTACGGGACTAATTACCATAGTAGTTGATGCGCCCAGAATCACTAACAATCATTCCATCAATCAAGATCTCTCAGGGGCCGTGGGTCTGGGCTCTGCGGGCCCGTGCGTTAACACGGGCCTGGCCTGGAGTACCTCGCGCCGCGCCGAGGGGACAGCGCCGTCGGTGGCGCGAGCGGCAACCCGTCTCCAGTTATTTTGGCGTCGCGGCGCGGCGCGCCGGGCGGGCCGCGCGGGCTCCTGGGCCGGGCACGCCTCCAGGTGGCCTCCCTATTTCTGGGCGCGATTTTTCTCCGGTCGTCGTCGCCCGCGGCGACGCCGCCGTGGCAGGGGAAGGGTAGGGGGCGGGGAGGGCGACGGTGGCGCGCGGATAGCGTTGCGCGGCTTTGAAGTGTCAGCGGTGGCGACTTTTCGCGCGTCGCGCCTCTCCGCCGCTGCTCGCCACCGCACCTGTCAGCCTGTTGCGGAAGCTGGCGGACACACCTCACTGTCTTTGGGTCTGGGAAATAAACAGACTGGACATTAACACTCTAACTTGGATGAATAACGACAACAACAACAACAACTACAACAACAATAATAATAATAATAATAATAATAATAATAATAATAATAATAATAATAATATTGTAGAAAGATGGTTCTTTTTAAATTTATTGAACCAAATAGGATCAATCCACGATTTAAATTTAAAATTTTATGTTGTAGAAAGATGGTTCTTTTTAATTATAACAAATAGATATAAAAAAGAACCATCTTTCAAAAAAAAAAATAATAATAATAATAAAATTTTTTTTTTGGTAATCTGGCTTTGTCTTATACCTGATCACATAGAAATAGTATACATTAGATAAAATGTGTGTCAAATTAATGAATAAGTGCTGTCAAATGAAAATATCAGTTTTCGTATCACGGTACTGTTATAATCGACTTAACGCAACTAGCCAGGGGAATGAAAAGGCACTTGTAACGACTGATGTTCATTAAGAAGTTTACAGTCGTTTTTTAAGTAATTGAAACAATATTAAGTTTTAACTAATAGTGGCATAAAAGTTTCGGCAAATCTAATAATGGCATTTAATATTTCTTGCTTATATGAATTTTCTAGTGAGAAGAGTATTAAGAAAGGTATCTAACGATACGCAGCAGACAACACAATAACAGGCTCGGTTCGTTATGTTGTTTATCGGACTAAAGACGTTATGACCTGCAAAAAAATTGTTATAACTGAGAAACGTAAGTTAAGCAGATTTTAAAAATTGGCATTGTGCTAAAGTGCTGTTTTAACATTTTGAGCGGTTGAGTGATTCGTGTTTTAAGTCTGGACTCCAGAGACGATGTGTTTGGTCATCGATCGATGCGGCGATGACCAAACAATTTTAAAATAATGAATTTTGAGTAAATGAGAGCAGAAAAATTTAATGTTAGTAAAAAAGAGATATTTTGACGCTAATAGAAACAAATAGCCGCGAAATTGACATGAAACGAGAAGCGCGTAAATGATTCGCCAATAATAGCGCATCGGATTGAGAACGTGCCGGCGCTGATGATTACCCATCCGGCCGCATCGTGTCGTTTTCTTTAGCAAGGTCATAAGCGTTCTGGCGATCGCTGCATTCGGAAAATGTTGGGTATTTTCCGGTTCCTTGCCACGCCTGTTGAAATGCACCCTTAGGCCGTAAGATTTGATTTGATTTGATTTTTTCGTGTCTCCGGGCGCGTCAACTGCTTTGGTCATTAGTCCCGGTAGTGTAGGTAAATGACTTATTTGCTACTAACATGTAAATAACAATAAAAAAAGCACTGCGAAGTGTTCTTTGAAGTATCTTTTCTAAGTAAGATTTCTTTTAAACTTTATAAACAATATTTGTAGTTTTTCTTCCCATATTTTCTTTGGAAACACCACGTGAAAAGAAATACTAAACTCATGACAAAGTACTGACCGTTCACAAGGAATAAGAATTACTTTAGTTGGTATTTAGACCTCAAAATGGTCGGAAGCCTCCAGAATCCTTTGCTTTAACCCTTCAACATGGGATGCCGTTCATAGACGTACCGGGGCTTTTAACTTGAACCTGCAAGATGCCATCTGGAGACATCATGGCGCACCTTTTCCGCGTACGGGATGACGTCCTGAGACGGCGTGGCCCTTCCTCTCCTCGGCGCGGGGGCCGAGCGGATGCAACCGCATTCCTAAAGGTATTTGGCGTAGGAAGTTTCCCTTCATGTAGCGGGCCCGCCAGGGCAGCTGTTCTCATGTTGTGGCGGAAGTGTTTTAGAGCGAAAGAGGAATATTTTCAAGTACGGGGCGCTATGCATATGAGTGAGAAACTCATTTACCAAAAACTACTCTCTACGTCGAGGTACTGACCGGAGAAACCGGAGAAAACTACCGTTCAGAAAACCCGACTTCTAGAATTCTTTCCCAGTCAACGGCAGAATTCGACATTGCTAGAATATGCCTATTGTCTAAAATCCGCCACCCTCGGGATTCGAACCCTAAGACCTCCCGGTCAGAAACTCTGCCGTGGAAATAGTTATTCTTCTGAGCCATCTCAGCGGAAAAAATCACAATGAATTTCCCCCAAATACCTGTATGATTCTACTGAAGTACCGATATTTTCTTATGAAAATACGGTATTTTGGTGAGAGAATACCGGTATAATACCTTTAAATAGAGGTATTTTACCGCTATAGACGTCGGATAAAGGTAAAATACCTCTAAAAATACTGGTACCCGGTAAAAATCCCTGGGTACCGCAAAATATTGCAGTGAATAGCCCTGCGCAAGTCGTTCGTAAGATTAGCTTCTCTCAAGGGTTTGTAAAAATAGCGTGTGTTAATGATCCAGAGGCTAGTTGTTCGTGTGATTGTGTTAGAGAACTATTATTAAGGTTTGAATTTTACAGTACTGGGTTTTCGGAAAAGCTCAAAATAAAAGACAACATTGAGTCCACACCAGAACTTCCAGGTTTTACTGCAAATTATCAAGAGGAGAAGCGAGAGTACAGCAGACACTTCTGTACTTCTAATTATTCTAGACACAAATGGTTAACGTGTTGTCCTAAATTGAACAAACGGTTTTGCTGACTGTGTCTTCTTTTTAGCAGTAATAAGTGTAGTAACGTGTGGTCAAAAGTAGGATTCGACAATATACTTTCCCGTGCTAGTTCTTTAGGCAAGCATGAAAAGACAAGAAATCATATATTTTGTGCATTTACAATGTGTAATATCCGAGTAGACTTGCAACTAAATGCTCAGAAGGCTTTAAAAATTTCGAAACGCGACGAAATGGTAAAGAAGAACAGATTGATACTAAAAAGACTCATTGATGTCTGCCATTTAGAAAAGCAAGAACAAGCATGATGGGCTCGCGATGAATCAGAAATATCGTTTAATAAAGGAAACTTCATAGAAACATACACTGACTTTCCAATAATCTCTGTAAGAACATTTAATTTTCCAGAATTCATGTATGATATGTAGGTTCCACTTTTAAGGAAAACTACGGCAGATGTTGCTTCCATAACATGCGGTATACTTAAAGTAATGTTCAGGATTCGCCACCGACTGATGAGTGAAATAGTGCATTGCTATTGTGGGCGTCCTGATTCTGTAGTGCTATTTAGTAGGTTTGTTTCTTGGTACGTGTGGTTAGAACGAAGACATGCCGTATTCTGGTCTTCTCAACCAGGGAAGTGTTTTTTCTTCTCGTCACACAGCAACATATACCCGGACTTAGAAAGGAAAAGGCACATTATAATCTTGCCTGGCCGGGAATAAAACCCGGAGTCGCGTCATGGAAAGCGAGCACGCTGAAAAATAAGCTGAACCGCGAGGGCTAATTGTTGCGTTACCGCAAGATAATAAAGGTGTAATATATATGATAGTTGATTGCCACGTGATGGCGACTGTGAGAACAAACCTGAACATCAATAATAATCTCTACTGTATGTTCAATTCTAATCCCGGTCAAAAGAAAATTATAGAACTCCTCACCAAATTAAAATGCTAAATAGTATTTAGCTAGTGACTATACATTGTCTGCCCTATGTATAATATCTAGATTTAGGATTTGTCTATGTGTATCTCATGAAAATGTGTATCTAGTATGTGAATTGGTAAATACTGTATTTTTGTAACTGTGGTCGCCAATGACCTAGCTGTTTATAAGGCGACCTTAAATAAATAATTTAAAGAAAAGGTGTAATAACCCCCCAGCTGCGAAACAGACTTCGGGTGTGAAACTTTCTATCGTGTGAGAGCCTGTTTTTGCACAGTGAGTGACAAGCCTTCGACTTACGGGCGGCGACATTTCGGCTTGGATGATTGAATACAGAGCTCGTCACGCAACATCCTGTGAGATAACATCGTTATGCTGTGCGGAATGTTGAAATGGTAGCGACTGAGAAGTTGATCATGGACCTACTTGGAATATTTTGCGTGGATGAGGCACGCTTTCTTTCAGAAATAGAATCTATATATTTAAAAAGTAAGGTATTCTGCCATGGCTTCGTTTAGAGCTTCTACTGAACCGATTGTAGTATTTTTCCTTTAAATGAAAGAATGTGATCCCTAGATGTGTTATCAGATATTGTTTGCGTTGATTCACTATCATTTACGGTGTAAATTAATTAATTAAATCATTCTTTAATAGTACGCTCATCAATAGTCAATTGTTTTCTTCCAAAAGTTAGCTGTTTCAACGTCGATACATATGAGTCTATAGATGTGAGTTATTGCTGCTTAATGGTGGCGCTGCTTGATGTTTTGTTTTGTTTGTTGAGATTTGTTTACAATTAGTCAAGTTATTTCAGTGTAATAATTGCATTGTGGTGTTGACAGTTTGTATGTATTTGCTTTTGTGGTGTATTTTGTAGAGAACATTTGGACAGTGGGTTTTGTTCGGTTGTACTGAAGTAGTGAAGTTTTCCACAGGTTATGTCGAATTCCGAATCCTTGCCCACGCACCCCAAAGGACGGAAACGTACATTAAGTGGATGCAGGGAAAGAGAAAGTCAGCGTAGGTGTCATAGTGAGGTCATTTCGTTTTCTGTTGGGTCATTGTCTATGAAATGTCAGTTTTGTTCTGCTTCGTACTTCCCATGTGAGAGAAATTCTGCAAACCAGTTTTCTCTGTGTTGCTTAAATGGGGAAAATAAGTTTACCTTCGAGCCAGAAGAAATCAAACAGTTGTTCATAGGAGATAATGACACATCAAAAAAGTTTAGCAATAATATACGTCAGTATAATAGCGGTCTTTCTTTTGTGTCATTCGGTGCCGATATTGCATTGCCCCCTGCTCATGGGCCATACGTGTTCAAAATTTTGGGAACTCATCACAGAATATCTTCGTTATACTTTGAAGATCCAAACAATGCGACGTATTGTGCACGTTAGTCTGGGCACAGTATTTTACATTTATCTCAGATCTCACCGTCAAATTTTGACGGGTTCTCACTAGTTAATCATAATGAATAATGAGTGAATACCAAACGAATTTTAAAATCATTATTTCATTGCACGATTATCTATTGAATGAATTTTAGTGTTGCCGGCAAAACCCAAAATTAATATAATAATTTCATTTTCATTTTAGTCTTAACTCTTGAGTGCACTTGGTGGGCCTCGGAGAATCGGCGTGGTTTCGTATTACTGCAAATACACTCCCGTTCACATTATAGGTGTGTCCTTTAATGGTACCCTTTGTTATGTTTCTTTTCTTGTGGGAAAGGGTGGCTCAGTAATCCAAGAGCTTTTTCTATACTTTTCACTTTGTTTGAAGATTGTCGTACTTTCCCTTAAGTGGTCCTCTGTGGCCCCGTATTCTGTTTCCCCTTAATGCCTCTTTGAAAGCATAAGAAACAAATTTATGTTGATGAAATATACTCAATACCAGACCTCTATTTATTTGTCTTGCGCAAGTAAGGCAAATCATGACCACATAAATGATGAATAAAGATGTTTTGGTGTTGTGATTCAAGAGATCGGGTCTACACAACATAACAAAATATACACACTGTGGGAAAAGGAAAGATGAACCCGTTGCAAAAGATTTGGAATAAAAAGCAATGAAGAAATTGGTACAGCTTGTATTCAATAGAAATTATAACACAACTGATAACATTTTTACGTCCACTAACCTAATTGAATTTCGAAGTGAGAAGAAACTAAACATGTTTTGGAACATTGCATGCTAACAAGCGATAAATACCATCTAAACAGCGAGATTATAATGGTAGAGAATCATACTTAGTATTTTTTAACACTATGGAAATCTTACAATTGTATCATTCAAGCCAAAAAGGACTAAAATTAATTATCTTCCAAACACAATGTATCAGAATCAAAACAGAAATGATTAATTAATCTTGCTAACAGCAAAACAAATGTTGGAGTTGACCTCGTGGATCAAATGATCAATGACCACACATCGCGAAGGCCATCGTCGATGGCCAAAGAGGTTATTTTTCAACATGATTGTCGCTTCTGCTTTCAATGCAATAATAATCTTCACAAAGGTGCTTCAAGACTATCAACCCAAGTTTTTGAAGCAACTGGCCCAAAATAATTATGTTGTCCTAATAGGAAAAGAGTGGGAAATTCTAATATCCACAAACGAACTCAAAAATATCTTCAAGCGTTCGGGATACAAAGGAACGCAATCCGATATCCCAGAGAGATCATCTCCAAAGAAAAGGAAGAAGTAAGATGAATATTCACAAATGTCAATACCATTGTAAAATTATTATAAATTCTTTCTATTCGATTAGTCTCTTTCTTTTAAATGCTACATATGCTGATTGAAAAAATACAGACAAACCAAATCATAGATCTTCATGAACAAAAACAATGTTTGCTATATTCCCCCTGGATCTACCAAAGACATTCACTGAATTTACGAAATTATGAATAATCTCAAGTCATGAAAAATCGTCAACCATCCATTCCCTCCCTGTACCTTTTAATACACTGGCTTATTACTGAAGCCTTTGCCAATTTAACTCGCTTCTGGTCAAGTTGAAAATTAAGATTTTTAGTAATAACATTCTAATGCCACCAGGATTTTGTATGTATTTCTTCTTTTCACTGATGAATGCTTTGAAAAAATCAGTGGCAGAAACGTTTAATCTAGTACAATCAATGGAAGAAAAAATGTCCCTCATTTTTATTTTTAATATTGACGTTTACTCAATGTCCCACCTGTTCCTGCTGCGATCTTTCACGCCTCGATGTTTTTTGCTCTTTGGTGACGAAAAACCGGGAGGGGAAAAGAAAGGAGCGAACAGAAAGTGCAGATTTAAAGGTGGAGAAAAGACCTTCCTAAATCAAAAATAATATATTCCTATACATTTCTGTAGTTTGATTAATTAATGTTTCCGGGCTCTTTAATAGTTACGACCATTAGCTCCGCTGCAGTAGTGAAGGTTTTATACCGAGAGATGGCGGTGTTCCGCCCTACTGGATTGTGAGACATGACGTCAACCAACAAGTCAACTTGCGAGAGAATTCTCTTTCTGGTATCCCCTCCCATCAGACAAAAGCTAAGCTTCCGACTAGTCTCCCAACATGTGAGGTGGTATAAATCATGAACTATGCGCACACGTTTTCTTGATCCTCCAGCTCCCTAGCCCTCGCTCAGCCCGGCATAGCACGGCCCGGTAGAAAATGAGCTCCACTCGGAACGTCACGGCTTAGTGTGCAGTGGTACTCACCTTCTTCCATTTATACGCGCACTTCCTAGATTTCGGTCTCTTTTTCTGTCGATCTGTGTGTACCAAGTTCCTTCTTGTTACTCAATTATTTCTATAATTATTAATGGTTTCTTCAGAGTTTAAAAAAATCTTCTGTAGTTTCTCATTGCTGCCTAGTCCAAGACGGATTATTACAAGTTTTCTATCAATAAAGTTGACAGCACTGCACAGCCGTGTCGTAGAGAGACCCCACCTCTTCCCGCACCGCCGGCTATGGAGTATCAAGAAAAAGTGCGCAATTAGTAGTGTGTGTTTGACGACAGAATATAGGGCAAGGAAGAGAAATGAATGATCGCGCGCGGTCCGGGGGCCGTTTGTTAGGGCACTGCTCCGGCATTCGCCTGGTGTTGATCGGTGAACCATCGGAAGGTGAAACATCGGTCTGAGCGGTAGCTCAGTGCATCAACTGATGCCACTGCAGCGCCTCTGACCGGTAGGTCCTAGGTTCGAGTCCTGACGGCGGCGGGATTTTCGACTCTAGCTTTTCACGTAGGTCGAATTCAGTCGCTGTCTGGTGGAGAATTCTAGCGGCCGGCTACTCTGATCGGTAGTTTACCGTGGTTTCTCCAATCAACGCCAGGCGAATGCCAGAGCAGTTCCCTACCAAACGGGCCACGGACCGCGCGCGACTTTTCCTTCCTCTTCTTTGTCCTATCCTCTCCCCTTACACACATACACTTACACTAACATGCACTACACTATCACATATTCCGGGAGACCGGTCGGGAGCTTAGAGCTTGTCCCGGCTGGGGCTGTGCTCCGCTGGTGGGAGAGTCCTGGTTAGGGGAAAACCCCACTAGCCGACGGTAGGTCGGTGCCGGATCTCGCCATCCAGCGAGGGAAAAATGACCGCCATCTCCCAAGAAAAACATGCACTACACTAACGGGACTAATGACCGAAGCAGTTGACGCGTCCGGAAACACAAAAGAATCAAATCAAATCAAATCTTACGGCCTAAGGGTGCATTACAATGGATTACAAATTAATCAATCAATCGGAAAACTACCCATCAGAGCAGCTGACGCTAGAATTATCCCTCAGATGACGCCGAATTCCTCACTCTATGGATCAAGTACCACGAATCCACCACAGCCGGGAGTCGAACCCTACGGCCTACCGGTCACAGTCGCTGCAGAGACAGTAGCAACGTGAGCTAAACTCAGCCGGCCATTAGTTCATTCCTCTAGATGTTAAATTGTACTGGCAAGAGAACACGGCTGCTCGCATTGACAAAGCAGCGACTTATTTTGAAAGGCGTGCCCCAGGGGTCGCGTGGCCGGCGCGCGGCCTGCTCTGAGTGATGGATGGGGCGGCGATGCACGGAGGGCGCCCGTGTGCCAGCAGCGCCGGGCGGCGGCGCCCAGGTCCAGGGGGCAACGCTGATGTCGCCGTCACCTCCCAGGAATGCCCCGCGCCCCGCAGTGCGCCTAAACGCGCACGGCGTCACATCTTTGATTGATTGATTGATTGATTGATTAGTGTTTCCGGGCGCGATAACTGCTTAGCTCGTTAGTCCTGTAAGCGTTGTGCATGCTTTTCGCGGAGGAAGCGGTGATCTCATAGGGATAGTGAGATCCGGCGCCGACCTACATGTCAGCTATGGGGTTTTCCCAACCAGGCATCTCCCATTAGCAGGGCATCCGAGACAAGCTCTAAGCTCCCAACATGAGTGGTCATGTAGTGCTTGTTAGGGTAAGTACGGGTGTAAGTGTGTAAGTACGGGTTAAATCGATTGATTTTTTCGTGTTTCCGGGCGCGTCCGCCGCTTCGGTCATTAGTCCCGTTAGTGTAGTGCATTTTTTTCTCGGGAGATGGCGGTGATCTTCCCCCGCTGGATGGCGAGATCCGGCGCCGACCTACCGTCAGCTATTGAGGATTCCCCCCAACCAGGACTCTCCCACCAGCGGGGCACCGCCCCAGTCGGGACAAGCTCTAATCTCCCGACCGGTCTCCTGGAATATATGGTAGTGTGGTGCATGTTAGTGTAAGTGTGTGTGTGTGTAAGAGGAGAGGATAGGACAAGGAAGAAAGGACACGGTCCGTGGCCCTTTGTTGGATCTTCCGGCATTCGCCGGCGTTGATCGGAAACCGGAAAAAAAGATCGCGCTCGGTCCGTGGCACGTTTTGTAGGATCCTGCTCCCGTATTCGACTTCTGTCGATCGAAGAAACAATGGAAAACTACCGATCACATCAGTACGAATATAGTAGCGTACCAGAGCGTACGTCGTCATTCTACGAGCCAAATATGTCTGCGTATGAAAATGCGCTTAACTACATATTTTTATTTGATAATTAGTTATTTTCATTCTTTTATGGATATCTCTCAACTTTGATCCACATAACACTGTGACCCGGAGATCTGGACATCTTATCAATAATACAAGATGGATGCTCGTAAATATGATAAATGGCTTTTGCAGACGCCTTCTAAACTTATCATTGCGGCAAAGATGTGAATTATTCGTGATATGAAAAAATTGGTATTAACGATGGAGGAATAAGCACATTTATTTATGCCCATGATGAAACTGGAAAAATCCTTCATACTAAAACAATTTCTACGCTTCGCTGGATGTTTTCGGCGAAATTCGCCACATAAACTTGGCAATTAAGAAACGTTGCAATCAAAGGGGTAGATATGGTTTTCAATTTAAAAGTCAACCTTCGTATAGCTTCATAACATTATTACAACTACTCCTTGAGGCAAATGACTTCATATTTTGACTTATTTACGAAATTGAAAATCTGTGGGTGCTACTGATTAACACAGATTTTCTTGCAATAGTTAGCTTTTTTACATCATTAGTCTACGATATAATTACACGTTAAAATTGTCCCCTTCCTCTTCCTCAGCTGCTACCGATTGGGGCCTAAAAGACTTAACCCTAACTAAAGCACTAAAAACTATTAATAGATTAAAATGATATGTTTTATTCCATTTTTTAAATAAAATACAATTTTAAAGAGTATATACTGTATTTTTGTACCTATTTAAGAGAAGAAATGTTGGTATTATTAAGAATTCGCAATAATAGTTGACAAGAGTTCTAAAGAATTATTATGCGTAAAACTTAGGCACTTGCTTGGAAACAGAAGAGAACATACTTTCCTTTGTCGCTAACAGGGGCGCACATAAGAGCGTTGTTTAAAACCATTGATCACCGTGATGCACGAGTAGCATACTATTATAACTAGGGAGCGGATTTCTATGATTTTGCATATTTTTGTCCATTGCTTCAGTGTCTAGCTAAGTGCAATTTCTTGACATATGGTTAGAATACGATGCTATATAGATTAATATTCCATTCTTTGGGCCGACTTTTTTCTGTTGGTGATATTTGTGTAACTATAGGTGCATATTTTGGACATTTCGTTAAAATAGAGACTTATCTATAAAATCGTTACAGCTTTTCATAGAATATATTTATTTGTGAGGGTTCATTGACTCGATAGAGCACGTCACAGTTTGCAGTTCTTTTTGATTTCTATAGATAATAAAATTCTTGTGTAAATGTAGGATATTTCTTAATTACATTTTTTTAAATCCAGTCAGAATAAATACAACAAAACGTAAAATATACTTTTACAAAGGTGAAGAACACGAAGACCTTCACAAAGGTGATTCTCTCGCGAAGTAGGGAAAATCATATTATGTTTCCACAAAAATATATATTTTCATTTCAAGCATGATTCTCCTGAATTTTATCAAGAAAGAATCATAGAGGAAATGAAATATTGTTAATTTTCATTGCATATTAAAGTGCATTTCTCAGATTTTTTGGGACATAAATGCATATTTTTAAAAGCATATTTCAAGTTTTTTAGGGCATAAAAACCTCTCCCTAAGTATAACATTATTTACCATGAAGAAGAGCCTTTAAAAATTGGAATAAAAGGAAATATTTTAGCCCTATTTCCTTAATTCCATTCCCGCCCCTGCCGCCTCTCTCTTCTCCAACACTCTTGCTACCAGGAGCGGTAGCTCAGTGCATCAACTGATGCAACTGCAGCGCCTCTGACTGAGAGGTCCTAGGTTCGAATCCTGACGGCGGCAGGATTTTCGACACTAGCCTTTCAGCTAGGTCGAATTCAGACGCTGTCTGGAGGAGAATTGAAGGAGCGACCGGCTGCTCTGGTCGGTAGTTTTCCGTGGATTCTCCGATCAACACCACGCGAATACCGGAGCAGTACCCTACCAAATCGGCGACGGACCGCGCGCGATCTGTCCTTCCCCTTCCTTGTCCTATCCTCTCCCCTTACACACACACTTACACTAACGTCCACTACACTATCACATATTCTGGGAGACCGGTCCGGAGCTTAGAGCTTGTTCTGGCCGGGGCGGTGCCCCGCTGGTGGGAGAGTCCTGGTTAGGGGGTAACCTCACTAAGCCGACGGTAGGTCGGTGCCGGATCTCGCCATCCAGCGAGGGAAAAATCGCCGCCATCTCCCGAGAAAAAAACATGCACTACACTAACGGGACTAATGACCGAAGCAGTTGACGCGCCCGAAAAAACACGAAAAAATCAACAACACCCTTGCCCCGTCCCGCCCCCCCCCGGACCGCCCCCCCCCCCCCCCCCCCTTCCTATATCTGCCCAATCCCTTCCCTCTCACCCTTCCCTGCCGTCTCACCCTCTCCCCGCACCACCAACCGCGCACTGCGCGAGCTCATTTTCGCGTGCTGTTAACGCGTCGTAACGAGAGGAGACGCTCCGTTAGGGCGCACGCTTTGATGTCGCCCATTGAGCAGCAAAACGACTCCGAGGCCCCGCTGCTCTGCCTCACAGCCCACGGCCGGCGGCGCGGCGCGCCCCAAGGCATTTTATTTAGTACTCTTTAAATATCACGTGGAATCAGGGGTAGATAAGGCAACGACCACAAGTTATTTGGAGAATGTTAATGTATACTTCGATTTAAACATGGTGTATGTTGACATAAATCAGCTGTTAAGGTGTCATCCAAGCTCCCGATTGGTGATACGCCGTAACAGCTGATCAAACGTCAAGAGACTGAAAGTTTGCGGGTTCAACCCCGATCGAAGCCGTGGATTTTTAAGGGCGAAAAAATCCTTCGTACGCCTTCCTTCGGAGGGGAAGTAAAGCCGGCTGTCCCATGTCAGTAGATTTACTGCATGTAAAAGATCCTCAAGCCTAAAAGAAGCCTCTGAGCAAAATTGAGATCCGCCTGTTTCGTCGCCCAAGATAATACCTTCTTTCTCCGCTAGGTGGTGAAAGGGGCGTAACGAAATTTGGGTGGTTAGACGGAAGAGCGGGCCTGATGGCCCGAGTCTCGCCACGTAAAATAAGGCATTAACTTATTAACTAACTAAAGTAAATCGAAGAAGGAGTGATTGTGTTTCTTGTTTTACGAAATATGTTGTTATTTAGCTTTTAAATATTTGTTTTATTTATATTATGGTTTTATTTATTTGGAAATGGCTTCATGTTTGTTGAAATGTGTCTTTTCTAGTGTTACAGCATCCCACACTCTGTATGTCCGCACTGTGAACGAAGGCGACTGCACGAAAATATCTACTTAATCAAAGACGCTGAAAACCCGGTAGATTATGTTCATTATCACATCCATTTAGATTAAAACAAAGAAGTGTTTCAATTGCGTTAGATTTTCTTATTTTTATTTTCTGTCTGTTTGTCCTGGGTAATCTTTGGAACGGTTGAAATGATTTTGGCACGGTACTGAAGGAAGTGTTTTGACGGTCGTAACTTGAGTTACATTCCTTTCCAATTATTATTTTATTTTTGGAAAGAAGAATTTTTAATACAAATCTACGGTGTTGTTCATATCTTAATGAAACGTTGATCACGTGCCTTCAAAACAAGAGAAAAGTTACCATTATATGAGGTTTTGACAAAATTCTCCTTGTCCTTCTTCCCATAAAAAAATAAAATTTCATATTTTTGTCAATATTTCGAAAAGGGTTAGGAATTACATGATAATACATTAAACGTTTCTTAAAAGTTCACAGTCTCTTCTTAATTGCTTTTTAATTCATTGCAGTAGCGCCACTATCTATTGAATAACTTCAGGTCAAAAACGGTTCTAGAAGTTTGTGGAAAGTATGCCACAATGCAGCTGTTTTTAGCTGTCTTTAGAAACTATGGTGTTAGGTGCGGTGATGATAGGGAACTTTGCAGGATGGAACGGGACAAGGCGGTGCAGGCAACGACAAGGATGGTGGGATGGAGCAGAGTGGGTTTGCGAAGTGAGGCACAGGGTAAGCCAAGACGAAAGAAGAATTGAATGCATTCCTTTTCTTGTCTAATAAACGATTATGAGAAATAAAACTCCCGAAAACACGGGGTACGTGTCTAACAACTGGTCTAAAATAAACTAAAATGTACTTTATTGTCTATTAATGACAACTTTTTTTAAAAATTGGAGCCAATTTTGAGAAAAGTTTGAAAGCGGTAAGTAAAATACCTTTGCGCAAAAAATTCAAAAGATACGTTTCAATTCGTAGGGCTACGAATTCGGCCAGATCAATCGCAAAATATCAATTTTGAAGAAAATCCTGCGAGTGGTTTAAGCGGTAGTGCAATTACATAAAAAGGACAGACAGCCTTTTTGCCTTAAACTAGTTTATCGGTATCAAGGATCTACAAGACATGGATCTGATTACATAACGTTTTAGGGGAATTAATTGACTGCATATATGAGCTGCATTAATTTCGTAACTGCAAGAATTTCCATTTTTTCGATACAATTGACCTCCAATATGAGTTTCTCTATCACAAAATCGCCACATTTCGCCGCAGAATTCCATTATTTCTTTACTACATACTGGGACGGTCTATTCAGACGCGTCCAAAATAAATACTTAAACATTAAAATTAGAACTAAAAACATTATATATTTGTTTTCCATCATAAAAAATTTATAGCAAGGCCAAAACTGCTAGTTTTAAGATCTTAGAGAAAACACTTGGCCATTTTTCAAATTATTCAAATTGGTAGGATGTACTCGAGTGAATGTTGGTAATATTTAATTATGTGAATGTTGGAAGCCAAGATGTATTGTTAAATATTAGATTGTAGTTCATTTGTCACAGGGTATTTTGTGTTTCTCATGCATGCACATGTGTTTTGATGTCATAAGCGATGTAAAATTTGCTTAATGTTATTTGTCAACAAAAGCAAAGAATAAACAAAGCCGGTATTCTTATACGGTTTTATGACTGTGATTCTATGGAGTTATAATTATGAGATAGGAACAACCTAAAAGATACGTAATAATGAAAATATATACATCTTTCTGAAAAAATGATAATACTCGTATTATTCTGGATTTCTCGTATAGGATCGATTTCGCGAACTCACGATCCATAAATTTGTTGGAATGTTCACAACCCGTAATAAGAAGGTAAGGATTTAGATGTTATAAAAGTAATTTTATTTGTATTTGTAAAGAAAGGGAGAAAAGAGTTGTGTGTATGTATATAGAAACCATGACAAAACATGGGCGAAAGGTGAGAAGGTAAAAATATATTCACTACATTGTGTAGGGCCGTCTTCGTAAGGCTAAAAACGTGGGCGAGGCGAACACTCCTGGGTGCGAACGGCAGTGAGGTGGGGGTGTGGGGAGGAGGGGTGGGGGGCGAGGGGAGGGGCGGGCGCCTTGCGTCGGCGGCCCGTCAACAGACGCGCGCGCCCGCACTCATTAATTAGTTTCCGATGCGCCCGCCCGCAGGCTTCATTACGAGGCGCGGCGGCCGGCGGCGGGGCTGGGAGGCGGGGCAGGGGGGCGGGAGCCGGGGGCGGCGTCTTATCGCGCGCTGCCCCTAGGCACGCGGAGGCGTGTTTGTCGCCGGGGCCGGCGGCGGCGAGCGGGGTGGGGGCGGAGCCGGGCCGGGCCGGACCGGCCGTAACCCATTTTTAAGATGAATTAGTTTTGAGGTAATCCCCTTGTTTTCATTAGCCGCCGCGGTGGCGCGGGCGGGGCGGGCGGGCGGGCGGGCGCGGGGCGGGCGAGGCGGCGGCGTAAACAGCGGAGTGATTGATCGGTCGGCGCCGACGATAGAGCGGGCCACATCCATCATCGCGCCCCTGCCGCCTTCGCCTGTTTGTCTTGGCCGTCCGCGCCGAGAGCACCCGGGGCGCGGCGGCGGGGGTGGTTGCGGTGATGGCGCGATGATGGCGGCGGGGCCGGGTGGGGGCGTGGGGGCGTGGGCGGCGGAGCGGCGTGCCGGCGGAGATGGCGTGGGCGGCGGGAGCGTCGGGGGCAGCGGGGCGGCGGGGGACGCGGGAGTGGCGGGGGCGGGGGGCTGGCGGGAGCTTCGGGGGCGGCGAGGTCTGACGTGTGACGAGATGGCGTTCGCCGGGCGAAGAGCAGGCCCGAAGGCACCTTGCGGAACCACAAGTAGGATTTGGGTGTGAAAGACGTGGTGAGATAAAAGGAAAATATTCAGAATATCCTTCAATTTTAAATATATTGATCCGTATAGGCATACATAGGAGAACAAACATTCGAGTCTCGAATAATTCCATATTTTTTTTCTCCAACACCTTCTCTAAATATAGTTTTCATCTACCTTGATAAGTTGAATATTTTGAAATGAAAATATAGAAAACTCGAATATTTTATACTCTGTGGGATCATTTTGTTTCCCGTTGACAACAAAAAAGAACAGTTGACGGGCGTTTCTTATGGTATAACAAAATATATCTGTTAAACTATTTCACAAACAACATCTTCAGTCCAAACATTCGGTTAAAGAACTTGTGTAAGCGTGTTTTTCATGTTGTCCACCAGTTATTTGTTTCCAAGTATTTTTGTACAATATTTTGTTCATGATTACATAAGTGTATGTATTTTAAATATAGAATTTCTTGATTTTGAACTTCTTATTATTAGTCGGATTTGAATTTTCAAGAGGGAAATGGCAGAAAACGATTCTGTCATGTAATATTTTTTAAACCTCACTTACGCCTAATTAAAAAATTATATCCTCACTTACTCCTAATTATGTAATTAGAAAATCGATATGCCAATAAATTGTATAATATGTAATAGTTGCCCTTTGAAATTCAAATTACCAATGTTGCAATGCATTTTCAGCAAAATTGTGTTTCTGATCCATCCTTCGGCACCGGTTTTATTGACGCGTTTACTAGCAATTCCATGTCAACATCCACCCAATGAACTCAAGAATGATGGATGTAATGTCAAACATATCCTACAACATTCCAAGAAGAAGTCTAGATCGCTTTCATGAAATCTTGTTTACATCAAATTGCTCAAATGATCCAGAAGAGAAGGTTCGTTGTGTTTCACTAAACCCGAAGACAATTTTTCCTTGTGAATGACTACTCCTCTAAACACAGTGAGTCCATTTTACCCCGTCGAATATATGCCAAGAAGCAGCTTATCACTGTATATTCTATCATACACTATGTTAACATATTCTGAGAAGTATAATCGCCCTCTCGAAAGGATTTCTTCTTGATAGCTTCCATGTATGAACATCACCTCTACGAAACGTCTGCTTCTTTAATGATTGAATAAAGCTTTACATATAACAATCTTTCGGCGTTTCCTGTTCCGGCTTTGAGAGATTGGTTGGATTTAAAGGTAATTAATGTTGTTTTATGAGAACAAAATATTTGGAAGATTTTTCATTTTCTATTAACTATATTTGAGGATCGGAGACAAATGTACAAAATTAAAGTAAATATCATGGGCTAAAAGTTAATATTTAATTAATAATAATAGTAATAATAATAATGATAATAATAATGATAATAATAATGATGATGATAATAATATAATAATAATAATAATAATAATAATAATAATAATAATAATAATAATAATAATAATAAGAAGAAGAAGAAGAAGAAGAAGAAGAAGAAGAAGAAGAAGAAAAAGGAGAAGAAAGGCAAAGTAAATAGTATTTGCTTTATCACATGTATTGTTTATGGATTGATTGATTGATTAATTTTTTCGTGTTTCGGGCCGCGTAAACTGCTGTAGTCATTAGATCCGGTAGTGTAGTGCGTGCTTTTTTCTTAGGAGATGGCGGTGATTTTCCCCGCTGGATGGTGAGATCCGGCGCCAATCTACCGTCGACTAGTGGGGGCTTCCTTCTTACCAGGACTCTCCCACCAGCGTGACACCGCCCCAGCCGGGACAAACTCTAAGCTCCCGACCAGCCTCCCAGAATATGTGGTAGTGTAGTGCATGTTAGTGTAAGTGTGTGTGTATAAGGGAAGAGGATACAAGGAAGAGGAAGGACAGATCGCGCGCGGTCCGTGGCCCGTTTGTTAGGGTACTGCTCCGGCATTCGCCTGGTGTTGATCGCAGAAACCACGGAAAACTACCGACCAGAGCAGCCGGCCGCGAGGATTCTCCTCCAGGCAGCGACTGAATTCGACTGAGCTGAAAAGCTAGTGTCGCAAATCCTGGAGAAAGAAACCTGTCAACTTGTTGGTATTGCTATGCCGTGGCATCAAAACGTGACCAAGGAGGCAGAAAAACGTTTTAAATTCAAGAGTTTGGAAATCGAGATCAGCCGAATGTAGGGCATAAAAGCACAGGTCGTCACGAGAGTTATTATCGGAGCTCTGAGATTATTCCGCAAAATATGTCTAAAAACTACCAGCTACTTGTCTACTCATTCAAAAGACCAGCAAGTGCAAGACATTGCTTTATTTGGAACAGCCCACATTTTGCGAACAGTATTGTAGAAGCACCGACAGTACCTGGTTGCAAACTGGAGTAGATTTCATATTCAACTGACTCATAATAATAATAATAATAATAATAATAATAATAATAATAATAATAATAATAATAATAATACTTTCTAGACGTAGGGCCTCCCTCTTCTTTCAGCATTCTTCCGCGGTGAATTCAGAGAGCTTTGACTCCTTGAGATGATCCTCAGCGCTCACGCTTGTTGTGTTTTGTTTATTGTTCTTATTGTTTTATTTATTAGTTAAATCATACGTATCAATTGATTTGCACCTGCCAAATTAAATTCTCTTCCGCGTGAACATGCCTGTTAAAGGCTTATTAAACTTCATTTAAAAACAGATGGTTTTTAGGCAATGCAACCCAATATTCATAGGGTCGGTTTTTAATGTCATATATTTTTGTTTTCTTTTCACTTTGGAACAATTTCCTTTTAGTGTATACATTAATTTTATTATGGCAAAGAAAATGACCCATTTTATACTTTCTTTGCGTTTCACGTCAATTTCAACTAATAAGTAATTTTTTATATTTTCCCCTCATTCTTAAGAACTTTTTCTCTAATTTCATTGATTTTACAACTAATTCAATGGCACTTCAAATAATATCTACGAGACGCAACGAATGTTCGCCCCAAAATTCCTGAGTAGCCTTTTCGATTTCTTTGCTCACAAATCGTAATGTCCGATGATATGAGTATTAATTTAAGCTTTCTGTTACGCCTTTCAGCGCCACTGTCGTTTTGGCTGATTTCACGATATATAAGAGACATTTCCTGGTAAAGAACAGTGCATACCAAGTTTTCACTTTGAGTTCGCTTGAACGAAAGGAAGAAATCTGGATTACATTTGTAACATATCCAACAGCTTGCGTTGTTCATCTGAACTGGTTTTGATCAAATTTTTTAAGTCATTTTTCTTTGTTTTGGGGTCATTTTTCAAATATTTCAAAAGCATTTTTTAAAATAATTTGATGTTCTAGGGCATCAAAATCCACCCCCAAATTAATAACATATCGATCTTTTAATTTTGAACGTGGAGATTTTGAATCATGGATGCTTTGTCGTCGATGTCACATCCCAGCTGCCCGTGAGCGCTTCCCACGCACGGCGCTGCGCCTCGTTGCATTGCACGCGACGTCGCCGCTAGGCAGCGCTGACGGACAGCGGCGCCACACAGCGCTCCCGACAGCCGTCAGCCGTCAGCCGACGCCTGTGTCGTCAACACCTCGCCTCCGCCGGCGCCGGCTGCAGGCGCAGGGCGGTCGCGCGAAAGACACCCCGCGCCAACAGCTCGTCTTTTGTCACTGCCACCGCCCCCCGACCTGCACCGCGCACCGTCATCTGTTCGTCTGTCCGGAGTCCATCCGCGCGCGCCGGCTAACTGGCCGGCCCCGCGGCGCGGCGCGACGCTCCCGCTGACGTCACAACATGGCGGGGGCGGTGTCCGGCTGTCGCGCCCCATCGAGCGCGGCCGGGGGCGACGGGGGCGGCGGCGGCGGCGTCACCGCGCCCGCGCGGAGACAAATGACGTACACGACGCGCGCCGCCGCCTCCTCGTGAGCGCGCGAGCAGACTGGCGCGCCGCCAAGCGGCTCCATTTGTCGTCGTCGGGGCGGGCGCGCCGCCTGCCTGCCTGCCTGCCTGCCTCCGCCTGCCCCGCCCCGTCGTCCCCGCCGCTCCCCGCCGCTCCCGCCACCACGCCCCGCCGCGCCACGCCGTCGCGTCGCCTCCCACCATCTTCTATTCCCCTTCCCCAACCTTCGCCGCACCTCGCCACTGCCTGTGCTCCTCCTCCGTCTCTCAACCCCCCTAGTCACCACACCTCCCAGTGCTCCTCAATCTCTCTCTACCACACCTCCCTCCCACTTCCCTCCGCTCCCCTTCTCCTTCGCGTTCCCCCCCCGCGCTCCACATCGCCCTCCCCCCGTTTTCTCCCGCACCTCTTCATATATTCAATTCGCCTCCCCCAACCGTCGCCGCAGCTCACCACTACTCGACATCCATCTTACAAGCTGTGCTCCTCCTCCGTCTCTCTACCCCCTCACTCATCACACCTCCCTTGCTATTTCCACCTACATTCCCTTCTCCTTCGTGTTGCAGACCGGGAGCGGTAGCTCAGAGCATCAACTGATGTCACTGCAGCACCTCTGACCGGGAGGTCCCAGGTTCCCACTCCCCACGGCGGCAGGATTTTCGACACTGGCTTTTCAGCTAGGTAAAATTCAGTCGCTGCCTGGAGGAGAATTTTAGCGGCCGGCTGCTCTGATCGGTAGTTTTCCGTGGTTTCTCCGAACAACACCAGGCGAATGCCGGAGCAGTACCCTAACAAACGGGCCACGGACCGGGCGCGATCTGTCCTTCCTCTTCCTTGTCCTATCCTCTCTCCTTACACACACACACACCACACACACACACACACACACTTACACTAACATGCACTACAATTCTGCACATGCTGGGAGACCGGTCGGAAGCTTAGAGCTTGTTCCGGCTGGGGCGATGCCCCGCTGGTGGGAGAGTCCTGGTTAGGGGGAAACCCCACTAGCTGACGGTAGGTCGGCGCCGATCTCGCCATCCAGCGGGGAAATATCACCGCGCATCTCCCGCGAAAAAGCAACATGCACTACATTAATGGGACTAATGACGAAAGCAGTTGACGTGCCTGGAAACTCGAAAAAATCAAATCAAATGAATCCTCCCTCCCCTTCTCCTTCGTGTTTCCCTCCCCCGCACTCGCTCCCTCTCCTCCACACCCACCCGCCACCGCTCCTCGCGCTTTTTCCGCACCTCACTCCTCATCCGTCTCCCAGCCGCCACCCACACAGCTCCGCGCATCTTCACGCCTCTCTGCTCGCGCTACCTGCAAGCGCGAGACAGCGGCGAGGTCTTCGCGGAACACCAAATTATACACGGGAAAAACTCGACTGAAATTTCAAGCTTCTCATCGCTTTCATCTTTCTCATCGCTAAACCGTGTTGAATGTGATGATTAACAGTGATTGAGCGAACGGCCAGCCACCGATTGCAGATTATATCCAAACAAGTTGGTTCTACTAAATAATGGATAATGGATGTGTCGAAAGAATAGCGTTTCCCCGAGGGTGGACAAAGGAGGAAGCTAATGCCTCTAGGTACTCTCTTTTTTAGACAAGTGATCGTCTTAGAGGTTTGCTTTTGCCATCCTCATCAAGAAGGATGATAGGGTAACCATAAAAAAGTGAATGTGATGGATGATCAGATAGTGAACAGTCCCACGATAGATAATTCAAGTCTGTACCCTAAAGAAATATTAGAAGAAGGAGAATAGGAGGAGTAAGGAAAATAGAAAACGAAACGGAAGAAAAAGAAGATAAAAATAAATTTAAAAAGCAAAAAAAACGGAGAGTAAGAAGAAAATAGGGAAGAAGATGAAGAAAATAGAGGAGAAGAAAATGAAGGAAATTGAGGAGACGAAGATAAAAATAGAGGAGGAGGAGAAGAAAGTTAAGGAGAAGAAGAAGAAAATAGCGAAGAGTAAATGAAAGAAGTAAAAGGAAACAAAGGCGAGAACAAGAACAAAAAGAGGGAAACGGAGAGGAAGATAAAACGACAAGAAGAAAAGGACAATTTACAACTTCATGAAACAGTACGCCCTACTCCAGGAATGTCTGTCCAGTGAACGCTATGGACGTGTTCCCGTTGTAGGAGGCAAGGGGCGGGGGCGGGGCGGGGGCGGGGCGGGGGCGGGGCGGGGGGGGCGGGGCGGGCGTTGTTTGTCGCTGCTCCTCGCCTCCCGACAGCAGCTTCTGGGTGGGCGGCTTCCCTTGGCAAACAATTGCGCGTTCACTTAGGCAGACGGACGAGATCATCCGACTTCGCCTCAGAGAGCCGTCTCCGTACCTTGCGCCTGCACTGCCACTGCCACTACCCGCATTCTATAGGATGAGCCAAAGTGACAGTTCGCGTAACAAGTGAACGTCGCATGTAATTCAGAGGAGCCTTCACCGTTAGCCGAATTCGTTTATTACGCTCCGTGAAGTCACGGAGGTTAAGCAAATTCGAGACTCGCTGGTTCCTGGTTGGGTGACCGTCTAGGAACCCCGGAATCTAACGGCGTTGAGCCGGGGACGTTGGGCCGAAGGGATAAAAGGCACTGACTGACTGCGTCGTGACGAGACTTGACTAGTCAGTCTAATATAGTAATTACTGAGTAACAGTAATGAAAGTAAATTGCTCAGTAACGGAGAATTATTCCAGAGAATGCGCTCAACGCCCAACAAGGGGTAAAGAGACGCGTTGCGTCAACCATGCAACAAATTAAAAAAAAAAGTATCCCTCCGCCGCTACAACTGTTCAGCCACGCATCTTCGTAAAGTATTTGGAAACATCCGTATACAGAAGTCCAAGAGTTTCGCTGAGGTATATGCACGTACGCGAGTCCGAGAAATATTTAAATCTAGTTATGTATGTAGAAAATCTCTGAACATACTCTCACAATCAGTAAAAGAAAACTGCCACGAATGTAAATAGAAAGAAAAATGATTTTAAGCCGGAAACACGTGCACCGGTACGCCTCTCGGTTCAAGTCTCGGTTTTAAAATAAACATAATATTTATCACACCAAAAGTAAATTCAATGTGATGTTTATAAAAAAAAAGCTTTTTTACAGAAGAGCACATAACACTGCACTCCCTAATTTCAATTATTTCTCGCGGCGCACTATATTTTTGGCGGACGAGGACATCACAAAAGGAAGTGTCGAAGACTTGAAATAAAGCAGGAATGAAATAAAGCAGGAAGGGAGTCTAAAGGGCACGAGGGCATAACGACCTCAGAACCTTCAGTTATGTTGCCAGCAATAGCGGTCACTTTGGCTCAACCTTAGGAAAATCGTTCTATATACTCTGATTTAAATGTAGGGTCCCTTGAAGGTCACGCGCTGGAAGGAGAGAGGTAAAACTGTCATCCAATCGGGAGCGTCGTTACGACTTGAATTTTTGGTATTGAAGCTTCCGTTTGGATGATAGTTAGTTAGTTAATGCCTTATTTTACGTGGCGAGACTCGGGCCATGAGGCCCGCTCTTCCGTCTGACCACGCAAATTTCGCTACGCTCCTTTCACCATCTAGCGGAGAAAGAAGGTATTGTACGCGTAGGCTTCCGCGGCTCGAGTCGATGACTTCTTCGCTGTCCGGGTGACGCCGCGTACTGGGCTGAGAGGCCGACGTCACCCGGACAGCGAAGAAGTCAAAGAAGGTATTGTTGGGCGACGAAACAGGCGATTTGAATTTAGCTCAGAGGCTTCTTTTAGGCTTGAGGATCTTTTACATGCTGTAATTCTACTACATGGGCCGGCCGGCTTTACTTCCCCTCCTAAGGAAGGCGTACGAAGTTTTTTTTACCCTTAAAAATCCATGGCTTCGATCGGGTTTGAACCCGCAAACTCGGGTACAACAGTCCGGTGCGCTGACCGTTACCACCGAATCCGCAATAGTGTCCTTCCCGTCCATCGAACTTATGCCCTTGAAGAGACTGAACATTTAACTCTGGTGAGAACACCTGACAGGCAAACACAGTAGGGAGGTTTTGCACGCCATAGCTCAGAGCACTACCGATCTTCTGCGCATGCGCAGAGGCACAAAAGAGTTGCGAAACTTCAACTGCGCATGCGCAGAAGACGGAAGTGATCTCCGCTATGATGTGCAAAAACTTCTCAATACCTGTTGTTATCATGGGAGCACTACAAGTACGCCAAGCGTCTTCACCCTCCACATGTTCTTTAGTACACTTAATACCTTCAAGCAGCTGTGACGTGCGACCTTTTCATGTAAACTATGTTTTTCGAAACTAGCAATGCCTCTCTTGCAGACGTTCCTCCAGATGTATGATTTAAAATCTGCTTCTCAAGCACATTTTTTTATTCAACTGCTTTGTATTACATACTATTGAAATAATTTTCTGTCAAGAGTTTTATGGATTTTCACCTTAATTACTTAAAAGGTGTTTATACCTATGCAATTATTATGCCAAAAGATAAGAAAACTTTATTGTAATACTTTCTATTGTTTTTTTGTCAAAGTTAAAATATGCATAATACATTATTTTAAGAAAGTGTTTTTAATAAGATCATGTGGGGAAAATGATAAAATTTCTGAACTCCGTGATTAAAAGGTGAGTAATTGATGCTTTTAATAATGCCTGCCTCTAAGACCGATGTTCCCATTGAAGGGGAAATTTTGTTTTCTAGCAAGAGAGTTACATGGGACTATAATCGCTCGGCCGTCCTCCAAGTGCTCCCCGTAATTATAAGCTGACGACACTTCATCCATAAAGTAGTTCACTGTAATACTTATAGCTTCCACATTTCATTTTAGAATTAATATTGTCGCGAACTAGACCTGAAGATATATGTGTAGCAAAGCAATGAAACATTGATGAATTTTTGAATTCTCTCTGCTGGCTTAGTGGCTTTAACCTCGGTCTTCAATCACCAAGCCATCGATTAGGGTCAGGCAAGAGTCGAAAATTCACGATGTATTGTGTGGATGTCATAATTCGCCTCTCAAAAACTATCTTCGTAATTCCTCGTGGCCCTTAACAGCAAAATTAAAACCTACGATAATTTTAAAAAAATGCGTTTTCGAATTTGCTGTCAAGATGGAAAAACAAATGCAAGGGCATGTTCTATTATGTAAATTGCCAAACTGCAGAGCACCATTCGAGAAAGCAAAGTCAGGGTGGCTCCAAGTACAAACTTCCACATAAGCACATCAAGGAGTCAAACGAATCATCAACGCGGGAAATTCAAACCCCTCTTCAAACAAAAGTTACATGCAAACGCTCGCGCGCGGTATGATGATACACACGAAACTATTAATACAAAGTATGAAATAACCATTGGTGCTAAACAGGATATACTTTCTCGCGATATTTTTAAATTTGCAATTTTCGAAAATTCAAAGAGTTCCACGAAAATTGAGACCTACATCATTCCTTAAACATGTCATCCCTGGGAAAAAATGAAAGAAAACATTTTGGTGCGGATTTGAGAAAATTATTTTTTTATAAATTTCATTCATTTAATTCATTAAAGCACGAAGTATGTAGAACTACTTGCTTTTTACAAAAAAAATTACCTGACCTTCTATAAATAGCTGATATTTGAAAACAGATTTTGTAAGGCAAACATCTCTATCATCAACTTTTTCATGATCTTCAAAGAACAGATTTCATTTAGGAAAGATCTAAATCTTCAATATTGTACTTGTAGGAAGATGCCAAAAAAAATTGGAGTATTGTAAGTTTCAAAAAAAACGGTAATTTAAACCAAAATAAGATCTGCACCATTCTCTTAAACGTTTTTTACGTTATCCAAAGGGAAAGTTTAATCAAGCATGTGGAGCAATTTTTGAAAAAAAAAATTGAACATGTTTTCTTGAGAAATAATCCCAAAAATTCAAAAAATCCGTTTCAAATTCGGAAGGCCTAGAGTTCATTTATATGGATTGAGAAATATTAAATTTGAAGAAATCTGTTGAACGGATTAGGCGCTAGCGTTGACCTGAAACGGACAGACGGACGGATATAGAGTCATTTGGTCGTCAATAGATTTCTCGGAAACAAGGACCCAGAAAACGTGGATTCTCACTACATAACGAGTTAGAGGAAGTAATTTACTATATATAGGAACAAGATTTATCCAGTGTTTCGTTACAATGACGGAGTTAGAGTTTTTCTGTCGAAATCCACCGTTTTACGGTGCTTGATTTACTTACGAAGTAAGGGCGAGAAAGTAATAAAGAGGAATTGAAAAGTTGAACTTGAGAACTTAAAACCCGTAAATTTGTGGAAGACTCTTCCTCACTTATTGGCTCATTTTTCTATTGAACATTTTTATTTACATTTGTAATATTTTATTAGTCAACGAATAAAATAGAACAAGAGAATAGAATGAGGATGAACTGATACATTTATTGAACATTTAGTAAAAACAATTGATTTTATGTTTAAACCATTTACAGGGTTGTCAGATGACATCGACAGGCTCATCCGCAGATGTATAAAATTCTCCAATATTGAAGCGTTAAGAAAGGGAGAAATCATAGATTCAATATTCTTAAAAAAAAAAAGAAATATTATATAATATATATTGCGTTGGGCTCTGGGGCCCCTTTTAATATTTTCTGGTGGGCCACGACCCCACGGTCTTTCTGTGGCCCGCCTATGTGTAACATAGATGTATTTTTTCTATAATCACTCCAGTAAAATTTGCCAACGTAAATCAAAACAGGAGTGGCCGAAAAGAAAAAAAACGTGATAGGCCACAAAAATGTGTGTTTGTCAAAATAAAAAAAAAACATTAATATTTTCAGGAATCTACAATGGGACTCGACAATCGCCCTCTGGAGGAGGAAAACAAAGATGACGCTGTCCTCTCGATGAAGTATAAATATAAAAAGAGATCTGACCAAAATAGCAAACCCTGACATAAAAATCCTTCTTTCTTCTTCCTTCTAAGCTTTGAAGTTATGAAGTTTTGCCTCATTAAGGAGACAAAAGAGAGAAGAAACGAAATGTTAAATAATTAATAAAATGATTCACAAGAAGGTGATTGTCACTAATATTCTTTTAGGGCCTTACCCTGTGTTCAATACTAATACTACATAATGGTAATTTATACGTTACAAAGTATATAACAATAAAACTACATAACAGACTGAGGAATACAGTGTGCTGGGTGGATAACGATGCGGTAGCGGGAGTCATCCCCCAGAGGGCTCATTATGTGGGGCGCCAACACGAGCGTGGGCGTGGCAGCGGGCTGCACATGCGTCGCCTGTCAGCGGCGAAGGGCGTTTGATTCATCGCCCGCGTGAGTGATGACCAGCAGCCACTGCCCTCGAGTGACTGCCGAGACCCTATGTTACCTTCTCACGGCGCCGCGTCGCGCCGCTCGCCAGCGCCAATCACTCTTCCTCGCCAGTCCTCCGGCGGAGACGGACAGCTCGCCGCCCGCGCCCCGGAAGCCAGGGGTGGACGTGGCCTCTGGCCCTCAGCCCCACCGCTGGACCTCTTGCCTTTGGGACATCCACTCTCTTGCTTCCTCTGCAGCCGTTTCTCTCACAGCCCCTTCACCCATTCCACTCCCTCAACCCCCTGTTCGCATCTCTAAACCTTTTGCGCCCATCGCCATATCCACTCCTCTACAACCTCATTTCCTCTGCACCTTCTTCTTCACCCGCTTTGCTTCCACAGCCTGTCCGCCCATCTCAATTCCACCCACTCCACTTTCTATGATACCCCTACGGCTTTAAGACCCACGTCACGTCCACGACACCATTCACGCCCACTGCCACATGCATACCATTCACTCCCTCATTTCGTCTTCATCTTCTCCTCCCCCTTTTCTCCTACTGTTCCCTCCTCGCATCTCACTACCATCCACTCAACACTCTAGGCCCTCTCAACCCGCCTTCTGCGACAATTCCACTGTCTCTCCCTCACGCCCCCCCCCCCCTCCCTCTGCATGCTCAATTCCTCTTCATCTTCAGCAAACCCTTTTCTATCACAGACCCTCCACCCATCTCACTCCCATCAGATCGTCTCCCTACGCCCCCAACCCCATCCCACCGCTCTTCTCACAGTGTCACCACCACCATCATCACCCCGTCTGTTGCTCCGACACTGTCCTCCACAACCCATTCGACATTACTGCAACGCTCTCCGCCCATTCAGCCTCCTTCGTTCCGCATTGTTCTCTGCGCCCACACAACCCCCTTCAGACCCACCCCACCCCCAGGGCCACCCCGCCGTCCGCGCCAGCGAGTGGACCGTCCGGAAACATCGCAGCTTTAATCTAATCTGAGCGCGCGACGTAAATCAGGCGGCCGCTGCGGCGGGACGTCAGCGCGGACGCCGCGGCGTGGCCCCCCGCCCCGCCCCCTGCGCGCCCGCCGGTGATTAATGCGCGTGCTGCCCGCTGAGCGCGCTAAGCGCAGTTTAGTGGGTGCGCCGCCCCGCCGCGCCCCCGCGCCGCGCTGCAGTCGGCGGCGGCGGCGGTAGCGGCGGCGGTGGCGGCGGTGACGGCGGTGGAGGCGGCTGCGGCGGCGGCGGCGGCGGCGGCGGCGGCGGCGGCGGTGGCGGCGGTGGCGGCGGCGGCGGTGGCGGGCGGTGGCGGGGGGCGGGGTGGGGGGGGGGCGGGGGCGGCGGCGGGGGCGGTGGTGGCGGTGGTGGCGGCGACGGCGTCCGGAGCGGCGGCCTGCGTCATCGCCGCCCGCCGTAAATTGATGCTGATGCTGATGATAATGATGATGGTGACGGCGCCGAGGGCGGGGTGTGAGGGCAGCGGGTGCAAGCAAGGATGCGAGATTATTGTGTGGAACTCTGAAGGAGCCTGCGCTGGCTCGGGACACGGGACAGTTGTAGAGTTCGTGCGAGATGTAGAGGAGTTGTTCTAAGAAGGGACCACTTTGAAATGTTGGGAAACAAGTGCACTTCATGACCTGGCGGATCCAGGGGAGGGCATGGAGACCATGGCGGCTATGGGGGTCATGCCCTCCATAGAAAAGGCCTAGAGTTTTCGTTTACCTTCCTTTATTTGGCAAAATCCATATAAATATTTATCTTCGAATTACCCAATTATTTAAACAATAATATTATATAGTTTCGTTGATGCAGTACCATATAATAACACACGTTTATCATTTAACAAAAATTATGTTTCCTTGCTCCCCCCTGAAAAAAAATATCGACTGGATCACCATGCAGGACAATGACATTGTAAAAGATAGTGATGAATCCATTTACTAACTGCAAACAAATGCACTGACAAAATGAGTGCATGGTCAAAACGTGCAGTTGTTGCCAACAGTGGCCAAGCGGTGGTTGTCAACGTGGTCCCTTCTTATGGTAATCTCTGTATCTGTGTACTCGAGGACCGTGAGAGCGCGTGCGAGACGCACAAGAAGTGAGATCCTACGCATGCGCAGTAGAGCCATCTGCGCGTACTATCACTGTTTTGAAAACATCGGGTATACTAATGCGAACTAGGGAATGTTATCGTCCAGTAAATTGTGTTTGGGCTCCGCTAGAAATTTGTTTCGTTGTTTTTCTTGTATGCTTCTTTAAACCACGTGTGTTTTTTTTTTTACAAAAGCTGACAGTCAAAAGGTAAGAAGTCAATGTGTTTTAGACGGATTTCAGCGTATATCTTTATGTTTTGAAAGACAGTCAAGTGCACAGATTCCTCATATACCGTCCACGTCTGCACGTCCCTGGTTTAAAGACATTGAATGCGACCACAGACACTCACAGTTTTAAGTATTTGGGCATTACGCAACTTGAACTTAACGTAGCAACTTTCAAACTACGAGGGTTGCCAAAAAGTATCTCTACTTTCGTTCTAATTGTCTCTAGGTTGACTACGTCTTTAGGCACTTGACAGCCTTACGTTGACATAGTTTACTTTCCTTGAGATAAGTTTCAGTTTTATCTCCTGATGATCGCTTGAGTTATTGTGACGTTAACATGTTTGCAACTCTCTTCGAGTGCACCAAAGAACAAGCTTTCATAATCTGTTTTCGGAATCTCAATGTGTATCAAAAGCTGAAATCCTTAGAAGACTCAACACAATGCGGATTTAATGTTATTCCTTGGCGAAGCGTTCACCAATGGATTGAACCATTCAAAAGCAAACAAACATGCACGATAAGAAAGGGTACGAAGGATTTTTGTTCCTCGTTAAAAATCCACGGCTTCAATCGGGTTTGAACCTGCAAATCTGAGTACAACTTCCTAATATGCCGTAAATCAATTTTTCAGAATCAAGGACCCACAGAATATGAATTCTGACTACATTATGACCCACCTTCCTGGGTAGCGCTCTATCACAATTTCATGTCCATTTTCCCTGAGCTATATTCCCACATACCCTGAGTTCCAAAACAAGGAATACTATAAATTATTTCCAGTAGATAGGGGTGATACTAAGTCAAGATTATCTATATTTTTTTACAATTACCTGTACTCAAATTCAGGGGAGTAAAGGAATTGATGAGCCACCACCCTAGGGTCAACCGGGATATGTGTAAAAATCCAAAGCAGAGGTAAAAAGAGGAGTGGAATTGTGCAACAAAATACTAGAGTGTACAAAACTTGATTTGTGACCGCACAGGTCCAACACGAATAAGTGAAATTTCCATTTCCGGGAACACTGAAGTTTGACGCCCCAACGGACAGTGCGATCATATAGGCAACCCGCGTGACGCAAAAGAACCTTTTCATCGTTCGAACAAAAGGATTTGTTTTATATTTTTAATTTTGTGTGTTTTATTTCAGTGATGTCAGAGTATTTCTTTTAGAATAGGTTACTTCTAATAAATACCATTTCAATGAATAGTTCCACTCCCCCGTCCACATTTCTATTTCAATTGCACTGAACTACGGGAGTTGAGAGCTCATATTTCTCCCCAAATCCATGTTCTCCAAAATTCTCCCCAATGCAGTTGCAAAATCCATCATCAAACTGTTTTATTCAATATTTTCCTTTCGTTATAAAGAGACGCCGCCGTATTATTTTCTGTTTAGAGAGACACTCGTTCGATGTCACTGAAGGCATCCCGTGGCACCTTAACACGCTGATGCTCGCCTTACCCTTTACAAATATCATTATCCAATAACGTTAATGCGATAGTCTTTCAATATTCCAAGGCGCGTCGCAAGCACAAACACAATTACCGGCGCGTGTCAGCGGGCCGTGGCCAAAGCCCCGTGGATCTCGGGGTGGCATGCTAAGCCCCAGCAAACAATCGCCGGCGCACGCTGTCATCAGCGCCCCGCGGGAACCACCCCCCCTAAGGCGGCACCGGGAGCGGTAGCTCAGTGCATCAACTGATGTCACTGCAGCACCGCTGACCGGGAGGTCCTAGGTTCCCACTCCCCACGGCGGCAGGATTTTCGACACTAGCTTTTCAGCTAGGTCCAATTCAATCGCTGTCTGGAGGAGAATTCTAGCGGCCTGCTGCTCTGATCGGTAGTTTTCCGTGGTTTCTCCGATCAACACCAGGCGAATGCCGGAGCAGTATCCTACCAAACGGGCCAACCATTTCTACTTTATGAAATCAACAGAGCTGAAAGAAACCAAAAATAATTTAAATAAATTACTATCATCGCAAGCTAGAAATAAGACGGGTCTAATTTTATGGTCTAGGAAAAATTATTAAATTCAGCTCAGGAAATCTTGACCAAGACGACTTTGGTCACAATGGAACCGATCGTGTCCAATATTTTGGTCGGCCGACGTGCAACGTTTCCGCCAGATACGCCCGATTCTTTCAAACACGTGCTAGTAAATGGAAATGGGCATATTGAACCTGAATGATCTTTTCCGACGCCGTCCGAAAACATCGGCTGTCCGAAGATGATCTTTTTCATTTGATTTTGTCGGTTCCATTCGCCCGAAATCAATTGGAGTCAACATCATCTTATAATACATTGAATACCTCTAATATATGTATATGACTTTCAGCATCCTTCTCACAAATGTTTCAAATAACGAACTGCGGGATTATGAGAATGTTCAGCTGATTTCGGGTGCAACATTCCAATCATTTTCAGATGAAATAAGCCGGACGATTTTGTTCGCAGTCGTCCGGGTAGCAAGCGACCGATATTTCGGGTACACTGTGGCCGTGGCTTAAGGCACCGGGCGCAGGATAACCGATTTTGGCCATAATTTCGGTCGGCCGACGTCTGACGTTTTCGTCGGATAAGCCCGATTCGTTACTGGAAATGGTCATATTAAACCCGAACATCCTCTTTCGACGGCGTCCGGAAACATCGGCTGCCGAACGAAGGCTACGGTCACAGTACAGCCGAAATATTTGTCGTTCGCTACCGGACGATTGCTAGCGAAATCGTCAGACTTATTCCATCCGAAATGCACCGTAAATCGGCCGAATATCCCCGTAGTTCCGCAGTTCATTGTTTGAGACATTTCCGAGAGGTGAACTCAAGACCATCTACATGTGTTGGAAGTAGCTTTAATATTACAGCTGGCCTTGACTTTCCGACTGATTTTGGACGAATGACCCGACAAAATCAAACGAAACAGATCCTCATGAGGCAGCCAATGTTTTCGGACGCCGTCGGAAGAGGATGTTCAGGTTTAATATGACCATTTCCAGTTACTAGCACATGTTTGACGTATCGGGCATATCTGACGGAAATATCTGACGTTGGCTGACCGAAATGTTGACCAAGGAGGAGGAAAAAATGATCGCACGCGGTCCGTGGCCCGTGAGTGAAACGTAAGAAATCTACCGATCAGAGCAGACGGCCGTTAGAATTCTCCTCCAGACAGCGACTGAATTCGACCTAGCTGACAAGCTAGTGTCGTACCTAGGACTCGTACCTCGGACCTCCAGGTCAGAGGCACTGCAGTGACATCAGTTGAGAGGGGTCCTAAGATGGTAAAAGAGGCCGTGAAAATGATCAAATTCCCCAAACTTCAATGCTGATGAAGGCGTACGTCTTCAAGAGGCCTGGAAACAATAATTTTACCAAGACGCCTGACCATTCCCTCACCTCACCCAGGGCCGGATTAGCCAATGCTTTGACGGATAAAGGGGAACTAACTTCTAAATAAACCTGGGCTCAATCCACCTCCCGCACATTTTGCCTGGAAGATTGCTGTTTGACGGCCGAAAGTTTGGCATGACGCCGTGTCCGGGACAAGCCGAATGTAAAACAGCCAAATAGGCAGTGACCTGCAGAACATCTATGCATAAGGAGTTGCCTAAAAATCAGGGAGGGTGGTAAGAGAAACATTGCATAATATTTGTGTAGGCACTGAAATTAATTGGACAAAGTATGTGCTGTTGTTGAACTATATCCTTTCTCGATCATCTCTTTACTGATGGATAGAACAAAGGTGTTAAAAGTATTTTTTAAATGATTCAATACTATTAATTAACCATGGTCTTTCACACATTTTTGCCCACAATAAGCCATTGTGCTACAGGTTGTGTGTGATTTGAACATCACTAATTTTCAAATTTTAATCGTAAATAGTATTCAAACCCCAATATTTCACCCTAAAAGAAATTAATGAACGTGAAGAAAAATAATATTATACGGGTTTATCAAATTAATTTTTAGTTCATCGTCTGAAACTATATCACATGTCTCAGCGTGTGATGTAGATGTTCAAACACCAACAATTCGCACGACACAAAGTCAGACCGTTGCAAACGCGAAATCTCCAACGGGAATACACAGGACCTCATATGTGCTGTATCCGGGTGCTTCCGCACATCAACAGCCTCGGACAGCGAAAGGCAGAAGGGAGGATCAGCGACGAAGGGCGTGGCGATTTACAAGGGCAAGCGACCGCCCTGTGGCGGCAGGCGCGCTAATTACATCGCAGCTTTGAGCCCTTGCGAACCCAGACCCGCCCCTCTCCTGCGTCTAGCTCTCCTCGGCCGGCGCCTTCTTCGCGAGCAAATTGATCCACAGACGCTGCCACAGACTGTCGTTTCCACGCCCGCGCACCTCGCCTCGCCACTCCACAGCCACGCCCACTTGAACTTTTCCCGGCGCGGATCCGCCCGCTCAAAAGGCCTCATTACACCCCCCCGCGCGCCCCTTCCCGCGAACGCGCCGCCGTGCCAGCGCTGGGAAACCGGCGCGTATTACCTTTGACGCGCGGACGCGCTGTCGCGCCGATTCAGCGGCGGCGACGAGAATTATTCACGGGCTGCCCTGACGTCGGCGGCGGGTTTCTTGCGAGAGACGCTGTCACGAGCACGCGCGCGGCGTGGCGGCGCCGTCCGCCGGCTGTCAGCGGCGCTGTCAGCCCCAGCGCGGCGCCGCCCCGGCGCCGTCGCCGCCGCCGTCGCTGCGACCGCCACGCCGCTTCATCATCGAAGCCACCCCGCCAACGCCGTCACCGCCGCACTACCACCGTCCCCCCCCCGCCCCCCCCCCCCCCCCGCCCCCGCCCCCCGCCGGTGCCTCGTTGTGGCAGCCACCTCTCCGCCACCCAGCCACCGCCGCCGCTTCCCGCCCCCGCCCCGCTGTCGCTTCCGCCGCGCCGCACCGGGGTCTATTTGACAGCGCGCGGCTACGTGGCGTGGCGCGACGCGGTGCAACGCGGCAGCGGCGGCGGCGGCGGATGGCCGAAGGGGCGCCGGGGCGCGGGGCGCGGGCGGGAGCGCCCCAACGCCCGCCCTCGCGCGTGACGGGCGATGGCTTGATGGCTGATCCGTCGCGCGTCGACCGCGACCTCCCCGCGCGCGCGCCCGCGCTGCGCCCTGGCGGTGGCAGCTGCAGATTAGCGCACGCGGCGACGGCGGAGCGGGTGGGCGGATGCTCCGGGAAGCGGCGAGATCACAGGGATTGGCCGCGAATTGCGGAGCCGAGTTAGGGTGCGTTTATGTTGGAGCAGCGACAAACGATGAGAGCAGCGCTACGAGCGAAGCAACGAGAACGTTCACATGTAAACAGATGGAAGTGTTCATGTTGACAGCGCGCTGATCACGAGATCAGCGCTGCGACCCGCGATAAGAGCGAAGAAAACCCTTTGGTAGGTTTTCGCTGCTAGTATCGCTACTATCGCGCTGTTCCGCAGTCTTCACAGCTGGCACACTTCAGGTGTTTTGCATGTCGAATAACATGAATGCTGAGAAATTGATCACTTGTTTTATTGTTAGGAGTCAATTTTGGGACAAAAGGGACACAAATCGCCGCAATAGCTTCGTTTTAGACAAATTGTGTACCGCAGAAATGAGTACAACACGTAAGTTTTAGAGGTTAGGTTACATTCGTTTTTCACTGAACGACAAGTATACAAATAATTACGGGATTACTGCCATTTTATTGTTATATTGTGTTGTGCAAAACTAATTGTTAACTTAGATAAAGGACATAATCATCTGCCAGTGATGTTTTATTCTGAATCATTTTTTTGTATTGCAAACCCTCAGAAGTTTTGTTCACTTTGTTTGCCATAATCACCCATTTCATCTGTTAAAGAATTTGTAAATTGCATCCACACCTTGTAAAACTATAGAAAAGAATTTATTGTAGTTGTGAGATATTGACCCAGAATGATTGATGATTAATTGCCCATGGCACACAATGTGGGAATTCAAGGAAGTATAATTTATAACAGAAATTTTAAAATGAAACAAATGAACTTATTTTTAATTTTGTTAGTTTAATTAAACGATTGGGATGTTTTAAGAACAATATGAATAAAATAAAAGAAACATAATTTTTTTTTTTTATTTTTAAACTAGAAAATTTATTGAAAAAGAATTATCTAAATTATTGCTTTTGATAGTACATGTATCTCATTTCCTAGAACAACATTTCAAAGGGATGAAAATTGAATGTTTGAAATTAATTCAAAATTGAAGTGATTGAAATCAGCTAGTCCCAAGCCACAATTTGGCAAAATATTGAGATGTTACACTACAAAGCTGTCAGCCTTCCGTTGTCATAGTTTAAGAGTTAAGAAACAATTTTAAATAAAAAAATATATTTATTTTTTCCCTTATGATATATTTTCCTTGGAATTAACATCATTTATTTACATTGGTCTTAGCAAAACTCAATCATTTTAGAAGATATCCTTTGTACACTTGGATAATATTTCATGAAAAACTTACAAAATTTTGGGAGAGAGTGATACATTATTCAGTCAACATGAACAGAGGACACCTAAAATATTAATCATATGGAAATGTTTTTAACACTAGATGGTTTATTGTACCTGTAATCTTCAGACTTTACATTGAGTTAAATTAAACACAGACAAACCACCACATATATGCTCTTTACAGACAATAGGAAACAAATACTGAGAATTCAATTAAGATTGGTAGAACTAACAGCAACATTTCTGTCTTAGACAATATTAAAATGAGAAGAATCCTTTCTTATTTCAAGACAATAACAATGAATTTGAAGATGTTTTAATTTTTCTTATTTACTCCATGATATATATTACACAACAGATATTTTTCTTATATTACAGAATAAACAACCATAAAAAATACTACTTCAAATTAATTATTATCTCCTTTTAAATACTGAAAATGTACCAAACTGGAAACTGTTTTATAAAATGAAACTTGACAGACTAATAAAATATTAGAAAGACTATGAATAATAGAAATTGGCAGAATGGGAGAGCACTGCACACATTTGAAATTTTCTGTACATAGTCACTTTTCTTCACACAATTTCACACTTGTCTTCACTGTTTTTATTTTTCATACAACCTGGCATAAAATACTGTTATGTTTGTGAGATTCACATAGGCATATAGTACACAATACATTTCCTTTCCTCCTTAGAAGACACAATTCCATAATTTTTTCTTAAACATTCATTCACATACAACCAAATTTCTTTCAAGAGACTAGGCATCTTCTCTCTGTAATAAAAGGAAAAGTCATTGAGTTCCTCAAATGAAATCAATCACTAACCTCAATACTAAATGGTATACTATAATTATAACCCTGCTGGAAATATACATCTGTTTCTCTTTAACAGGCAATGTAAATATGTTTATATGTATGACACTTAATTTTCCATAAACACTAATGTGCATTAACACTCATTATTGTAGCCATGGCAGCTTACCTCTATAATCATCGCAACTTCAGGCAGGATATCACTTTAGACAATTTTTTTACGTGTCTGACTTTCTAAAATTCTCATCACATTCATTGAAGAGTTTTTCGTCAAATGACGACGCATCGATGAAAACGCCAAGAACAATATGAAATAACAATACATTTCCAAAACAAATCACTATTGAATTCGCTCGCAGTATAAAAACTTCGAAATACGTACGCTCTAGGACTAACTCTTTCGCGGGCTGCACACAGCTGTTTGCTGCATGTTGCAGAGTCGAGAGAAATTGACACACATCTCTCTCACCAAGCATGCCAATATCCAGCCAAGAAAAATACTTAAGGTGTAATTGTAATGCTTCCATTGCATAGGGGAATGATGTTGAGGTTGACTCCTACTGCACTTCAACTTAAACGGTAACCAAAAGTTCCTAAGCCAATTTGAGTAAATATGGCGGGTGATTTACGTAAGGTTGGTATTGAATTGACAAGTTAGTTTCACCGAATGTCCTGTAGATGTCTCTGGTGGATTCGGAGTGGCGCTGCTTCGCTCTGCTCCGACATGAACACATCAGCGCTGCGATTTCGCAACACCTACTCTCTCTTCGCTCTCATCGTTTATCGCTGCTCCAACATAAACGCAGCCTTACAGGGTTACAGGATGGGCTTTGACTCGCCGTTGCAGTTAATAGAGCGCGTGCTGAGCCAACGGGCCGGCGCAAATGCCACCTATATGTTGCCACATATGATTTGTTCTCACGCATCTCAAAACGAACACAAACGATAACTATAGAAGTATCTCAAGGTCTCTGTAGAGTAGAAATTCAGAATTAACACTAAGTGTAATAACGACAACAACAACAACAACAACAACAATAATAATAATAATAATAATAATAATAATAATAATAAATAATAATAGTAATAATGACACAGGAAAATTGAATGAATCAAATCTGGCAGATTTGATTTCCAATTACATGGGTATATCGCAAACTGTGGGAAACAAAACTTCTCTTCTTAGAAATTCGCTTCAAACAAATCAAAAACGATTACATCATTCGATAGATACAGATAAATACAGTTCACGCAGAATTCTATTGTAAAAGTCATAAATGCCCGTGTAATCTGAGTTCTTTTAGCTTTGGGGTTATTAAATGTTCCTTCACTGACCTCCATAATATTCGAAGACAACAAAACATCGCCCAATGTCTTGTATAGAAAGATCTATGCTGCCTGGTACCCTAGATTAGACGGGTAAACCGAAAGCCAAGGACTTCACAGAAAACAAATAACTTCACTCTAGAAATACTTTCTCAAGAAATCAAAATTATCATTGAATAAAGCAGTTCTGTAAACAAATATTAACATCCTACATCTGTGCCAGCATAGCAGCCTAAAAACAAAATACGAACGCTCTAATGATGCGTATTACCTACTGTGAACCTTCGCGGAAACCTCAAAAAACTTCCGAACATTAGTTCCTGTATTGGTTTCTTTGTTTGTTAGTCCTCCAAGCAGTGCATAAATTCGTCTTGGCTTTGTAGCTAGAATTAAATAACCGCCACCAGTCGGATTGTTGATTGACAGTGATTTCGGGCGCATCAACTACTGAGGTCAACGGTCTCGTAAGTGTAGTGCATGATTTTTCATCGGTAGGTGACGGTGATCTGACCCCTGGCGAGATTCGACGCCTAACCACCATCGGCAAGCGGGGTTTTTCCCTAATGAGAAATCTCCCACCAACGGGTCACCGCCTCAGCTGGAACAAGTCCTAAGTCTCCGACCAGTCTCCTGGCATGTGTGGTAGTGTAGTGCATGTTAGTGTGTGTGTAAGGGGTGACAATAGGACAATGAAGGGGAACGAAAGATCGCGCGCGGTCCTTGGCCCGTTTGTTAGGGTACTGCTACGGCATTCGCCTGGTGTTGATCACAGAAACCGCGAGAAACTACCTAGGACCTGCCTAGGACCTCCCGGCCAGAGGCATTGCAGTGACATCAGAACGATTCTGCGTAGGCAAAGCTGCTGCTGCTGAGCTACCGAGAGTTGTGAAACGGAAATGCGGCTCCGGTGGTATAACGAACCGTTAGCGTAACGGACTATTATACCCGAGTTTGCGAGTTCAAACCCTATGGAAGCCGTGGATTTTTATGGGCGAAAAAATCCTTCGTACGCCTTCCTTCTTAGGGGAAGTAAAGCCGTCTGTCCCATCGTAGTAGATTTACTGCATGTAAAAGATCCTCAAGCCTAAATGAAGCCTCTGAGCAAAATTGAGTTCCGCCTGTTTCGTCGCCCAAGATAATACCTCCTTTCTCCGCTAGGTGGTGAAAGGTGCGTAGCGAAACTTGCGTGGTTAGACGGGGCGGGCCTGATGGCCCGTGTCTCGCCACGCAAAATAAGGTATTAACTATTAACTACACGTTCGTGCTCCCCACGTGCCACATCGCAGCGCGTTGCCGTGGCGGCGCTGGTCGCCTTGCGCGTGGATTTTGTACAAGGAATCTGATTAGTAATTCCGATTAGTAACTGCTAAGGCAATTATTCCTGTAAGTGTAGAGGCTATTTTATCACGGGAAGTGGCTGTGATCCTCTCCCGCTCGATGACGTGATACGGCGCCGACCTATCCGTCGGCTTGCGGTTTTTTCCAAACCAGGTATCTCCCACCAGCGGGGACTTCCGCACCCAAGACAAGCACTAAGATCCCGACGAGATAGTCTCCAGATGTGTGTGGTATTGTAGTGTCTGTAAGTGTAAAGGTTTGTGTGTAGGGGTGAGAATAGAACAAGGAAGAGGAAGGAAAGATCGCGCGCGGTCCGTTACCCGTCCTGTTTGTTATGGTACTTTTCCAGCATTTACTTGGTGATGATCGAAGAAACGACGGAAAACCTGATCGGTCAGATCGATCGATGAAAAAATTACCGATCAGAGCAGTTAGCCACTACAATTCTCCTCTAGACAACGGCTGAATTTCACATAGCTATGAAGCTAGGGTCGAAATTCTTGCTATTTTGGGACTGGAACCACAGTACCTCCCGATGCAAGACACTGCAGTGACATCAAGTGATGCCCTGAGCCACCTAAGTGGACACGTTGAATCTGTGCACTCGGCTTTCACAGAGAAGGGAGACGTCTACACTGAATGTTATCTCAAAAACATTGACTTCCTAGATTTTCGACTAGTTGCAACGAGACAAATAAAAACACATTTGTATTTCACAGAAGAGAGCACACACACACACACACACACACACACACACACACACACACACACACAAACACACAAAACACTCTTCTGTGCATTCCTGGATCATATACTGGGCAAACACAAACATCAAAATTTGGACGCTATTTAACCCTCACCTGTTACCAAAGACAATGTTTATCACTAGAAAGCAAAATAATAACTTTTTCTCACAACAAAAGCAGAAAAACGTTCATGCTTTCAACAAAAGCGAAAACCCACGACGTTCATGCAATACCCACGGTATGTCGAAACGGCCACGCTCACTTCAACGCTGCATAAATTTCAAAATTAAAAAGCTTAGAGATGACATGTTGAAATGAAAATGGGTTTATTTAATACAGAAAACTGTTAATTGATTGATTGATTTTTTTCGTGTTTCCGGGCGCGTCAACTGCTTTGGTCATTAGTCCCGTTAGTGTGGTGCATGTTTTTTTCTCGGAAGATGGCGGTGATTTTCCCCGCTGGATGGCGACATCCGGCACCGACCTACCGTCGGCTAGTGGGGTTCCCCCTAACCAGGACTCTCCCACCAGCGGGGCACCGCTCCGGCCGGGACAAGCTCTAAGCTCCCGACCGGTCTCCCGGAATATGTGATAGTGTAGTGTATGTTAGAATGTAAGTGTGTGTGTAAGAGGAGAGGATAGGACAAGGAAGAGAAAGGAAAGATCGGAGCTGAAAAGCTAGGTTCGAAAATCCTGCCATCAGGACTCGAACCGAGGACCTCCCGGTCAGAGGCGCTGCAGTGACATCAGTTGATGCACTGAGCTACCGCTCCCGGTCAGGAAACTGTTAAATGATTAATCTTTTTAAAAAGTAAAAAAAAAGTATTTTCATCATTTTTGGGCATTCTGGCTTCCCTTAACGCTCGTCCAGTGCGCAGCTATCCGCGCGATCTCTACTTGACGTCGTCGTTGCCGGCCGCGGCGCTGCACGGGGCACCGCACCACAAGGGCGCAAATAAATGGGCAAACACGACGCGCGCACAAAGGAAGGCGGCAACGCGGCTCTGAGCCACAGGCCACTCCACAAGTGGGGCCCTCTCGCCTCTGCCACCATCCCCCGGCCGCCGCCACAAGGGAGCTCCGATTCGCCCTCCCGCCCACCCGCCCGCGCCATTTTGTCGGCCCCCTGCACTTTGTCACCCGTCGCCAAACCACTTTCCCGTCGCGAGCGAGCCACTCGGCGCTGGGCGATACCACGCGGATCGAGGGCCTTCGCTGTGCGAGCAGGCTACCGCTCCAAACAGCGCTAGACTCATGATGCAAAGAGATGGGGGAACTATTGCGTACCTCCGAGAGTGGTGCATCAACTGATGTCACTGAAGTACCTCTGACCGGATTTTCAGAAAGTCGCTAGTAAAATAGGTTGTCCCATGTTAGTGGCTGTCCCATGTTAGTAGATTTAGTGCATGTAAAAGATCCTCAAGCCTAAAAGAAGCCTGTGAGCAAAATTGAGATCCGCCTGTTTCGTCGCCCAAGATAGTACTTCCTTTCTCCGCTAGGTGGTGAAAGGAGCGTACCGAAATTTGCGTGGTTATGCCTCATTCACAATGCAAACTTAAACGTAACGTAAGCCGTAAACGTATGCAGTAATCTTTTCACGTAAAAACGAGCATTCACAATGGCAAACGTAAGCTGGAACGTAGGTTTTGCCTGAACCAATCAGAATTCAACATATTGATCGATGCGTTTCTAGCTTCTTTTTCGACTCTCCTATCGATTTCACCTTTTGCATTTGCGAGCAGCTGTTGCGCCCCTACCTATTGAGGTTATATGCGAGCAGTGAGCTTTAAATTGTGTACCGCAAATATATTTAACGCCACGTTCAGATTTTGTCATGAAGAGAGATTTGGGCGTGCAGCTTGTGCTGTTGCAAGCTTCAGTAGCATTAATTTTAGGGTCGTTTTATTTAAAAAGAAGAAGGAGGCGCTTTATTTGCCATTTCGAACCAACACTTCGCAAGTCGTACCAAAACTCCACAAACTTCTTTGCTCTACCTTTCAACTATACACACCAACGCACACCAATACACACGCATAAACAAGAATCGATCTGCAATGGACCTTCCTTCTCACCAACGAGATAGAATATACTGGTATATTCTAAGTCGTTGCTTCTCACGGATTTTGTTGTGCATTTGTTTTTTTCATGCTGCTCTCTGATTGGTCATCGGTAGAATTTCGACGTAAACTTAAACGTAGAAGCTTGGAGCTTGCGAGCTCTTAAGTTTACGTCTCACGTCTACGTTTACGTCAAGGCATTGTGAATGATCTCGCATTATAACCCATTTCTAGGTTTTGCGGCTACGTTACGGTTACGTTTAAGTTTGCATTGTGAATGAGGCCTTAGACGGCAGAGCGGGCCTGATGGCCCGAGTCTCGCCACGTAAAATAAGACACTAACTAACTAACAAGGTTATTTTTAAGACATGCTTAGCGTGCTACAAGTTCAATTTTCAGCCCTAGCACTAAAAGTGAGACGTTCCTTACTTGAGCGGATCAATTTTTGAACGCAACAAAGAAAACAAAATACTTTCATCTTATTGCAGCAGCTACTATTGACCCTAATGCATGATAGTGAGTTATATATTTGAATATGAATAGAATGTAAGGCTGTCTAAAAATTAGTGTAAGACACACATGGTGAAAGTGATTTTATTTTGCTCTTAGGAATGCGCCACTAGGCCAATCGGCCTCGCACCGGGAGCGGTAGCTCAGTGCTGATGCCACTGCAGCGCCTCTGACCGGGACTTCGAGTCCAGACAGTGGCATGATTTTCGACACTAGCTTTTCAGTTTTGTGGGATTCAGTCGCTGTCTGGAGAAGAATTCTAGAGGCCGGCTGCTCTGGTCGGGAGATCTCCGTGGTTTCTCCGATCAACACCAGGCGAATGCCGGAGTGCTACCCTAACAAACGGCCCACGGGCCGCGCGCGTTCTTTCTTTCCTCTACCTTGTATCATCGCCCATTACATACACTAACATGTACTACGCTACCACACATGCCGGGAGGCCGGTGGGGCACTTGTCCCGGCTGCGCTGCCATGCTGGAGGGATATACCTGGCAGGGAAACACCATTAGCCGACTGTAGGTCGGTGCCGTATCTAGCCATGAAGCGGGGGAAGATTACTGTCACCTCCGATGAAAAACATGCACTACACTTACGGGACAAACGATCTCACTAGTTGACGTGCCTGTAATCGCTACCAACCAATCAACCAACCTATTGCGTACCGTATCCCACTTAGACAATGAGCTTCAGGCACCAGAAATTTTAAATGCAGCCAGATACCAAAATTATCGCAAATTGTTACGAGTCACTTGGACTGCGCAGAAAGAGTAGGTATATGAAGCATTTCTTCTAAATATTGCATCTTGTACTCTTCGTGTTTTTTTGGTTGTTCATCGACATGCGACTTTTAAAATGTTTCCCCTCCTCTCCACGCAACACGAACTGGTCTGGCTTTTGTGTCCGTGTTGTAGTCACGTGGTTCGTGACTCAAACTTGGACTGCGCAGAAAGAGCAAAAATTGGTGCCCCGGGGGAGCTCACCCATCTCTTTCCACCATAGCTACAACCCACTGAGTTGAGCTCAGAGCCGGCATCAACGTTGTCTCGGCAGCATCTCTTACTATAGGTTCTCAACTTCCAGTCCTGAGAGTTAGGTCGAATTCTGGAGGAGAATTTTAATGGTCTGGAGGAGAATTCTAGCGGCCGGCTGCTCTGGTCGGAAGTTTTCTGTAGTTTCTCTGATCAACACCAGACGAATGCCGCATGCCTAACAAATTGGGCACGGCCGTGGATGATCTTTCCTTCCTCTCTTCTTTGTCGTATCCTCTCCCCTTACTTAAACGCTCTTTGCACCCACGAACGGAAGGGGCGGTGGCCCTCCGGGACCTGGATGATCTATTACCCAAAAAACCTGATATAAACTCTTTAATTTATTATAAACCATTATTCCATGTAAATTTCTGTACTTCATCATATACAGCATAGATTAGAGATCTTTACGCTTGTTCCGTCCCAGTGAGTTTCATTTGTTTATTCCACCGCAATCTTGTACTTTCTCATTTCGTCTGATTTGGAATTTGTACTCAAAACTTTGAAGTGGATACCTTAGCTATCCATTCTTTGTGCTTGACTATATCATTGGCATGTACATGAATACAATACTTGGCCGTATTGCGAATTTGCAGTTCTCAACTAATATCTTCATTTTTAATATGGTCTCTCAAAGTGTAGCCCGCTAGTTATTTCAGTAACATCTTTCCCGCTACTTCAATCTTGTTTCCCTCTTAGGCTGTTCTTGTTCATGGCTCTCTACTTTAGAGATGCGCTGTGGACACGTAGGGGTAAGAACACAAATTTCTTGTGGAAATAATAAGATGGAGAGGTAGAAAAAGAAGTGCCACCATTGTACATTTTTTCTTGTCTCTCTCATTACTTCTTATATATTTAAAACATTTCGACAATAAATTCAGATCTTTATATTTAAATACTATATTAAAAAGTAATAATTTGGGTGAATATTCTTCATTGAGGAACTTTAAAGTTTTAGAATGTAGGTTGTTTAAACTGTTTGAGAACCTTTTGTGTGCCGCAATCAATTCCTTCCAATCTTCGAATCATGACTTGACCGGAGGTCTCTCTTCACAAACCCTACATCGCCCCTTCCTGTCACATGTCTAGAGCCCTAGCCACTTACTAAACTTAACTGCGTGTATCGAACCGCTTCCACGCTGTCCGTCATTTCTGTGGGCACGATCACCGTCTCTTGCCTCCCCCTCACGACCGCCGCGCACCGCACACAATTCGCACTCACTTCTGCTCTGTCACCCCGACCGCCCTCCCCGAGCGGGCATGTCAACAACACCGCCGCCGCCTTCACAACCACCCCCCCCCCCCGCCGTCATCGCACGTCCTTTGTTAGGGGAGCACAATGGGGCGCGGGATTCAAATGGCGGCGGAGTCCATTTGGGCGCCGGCGGCTCCCCCCAACCCCACAACGCCCCCTTCGCCCTCCTGCCCCCCCCCGCACCCCGGCCTTTCACCCTGTCCCGCTCCTCTCCGCCCTTTCCCGCCCCATTCCGCCCCGTCCCGTTCCGCCCCATTCCACCCCTCCCCGCCCCTCAACGCCCCACCCCTCAACGCCCTGCCCCTCAACGCCCCGCCCATCAACGCCCCGCCCATCAATGCCCCGCCCCTCAACGCCTCGCTCCTCAACTCCACGCCCACCCCAACGCCCCGCCCCCCAACGCCCCGCCCGCCAACGGTCCGCCCATCAACTCCACGCCCCGCTTTTTCCCTCCCGCCCCGCTCCGACCAGCTTCACTCTACCCCTCTCTGCCCTGCTCACCCCCGCCCGCTCTGCCCCGCCCCGTCCCGTGCCCCGCCCCGCCGGCCACGCCCCGCCGAGTTCCGCCTTGACACGCCATGCCACGCAACGCCGAGATCAGCATAACTACTAATCAGAGTCGCGAGCCTACGAACTCAATTCTTGGAGGCGTCACATACTCACCGTGGTTAAGCATATTAAATAAATATGTGGATCAGAAACTTAACAATGATCGTGGCATTAATATAAATCAATTTTAGAAAATTGATTGAATGCAGAATGATAGAGGAATGTTAATTTTTTGAGACAATCGGGTGAACCGTTTAGGCGCAGACTGACACACACAGACAGACAGACACACAAACAAAGACAGACAAACAAACAAAGACAGACAGACAAACAAACAAAGACAGACAGACAAACAAACAAAGACAGACAGACAAACAAACAAAGACAGACAGACAAACAAACAAAACAGACAGACAAACAAAGACAAACAAAGAAAGACAAAGACAAACAAACAAACAAAGATATACTCAGACAGGTAGACACAGACCGACAGACAGACAAACAAACAAACAAAGACAGACACAGACAGACAGACAGACGTTTTGCTGACAATCGATATTTCGGTATAAAGAACCCACAAAACATGGGTTGTGATTACACAATGTGTTAAAGGAATTAGTTTACTATAAAAAGGAGCAATATTTATTCACTCTTTCGTAAATGCGGCCCGGCAATAATTGTCAACATTTCTCCGTTTTCCAGCGCACGATTATCATATTTTCTCTTCTAACAAAGTAAGGGCAAGAAGGTAAAAGATGAATGTTCTTACATCAATATTTGTGTTTAACCCACATTATTTTTTTGTCAATAATGTCTTTAAAACATCGTTAACTCATGTATTCAACTATATTATAGTAAGACAAACTACTACAAATATTTCCAAAACGGTATTCTGAAGGTTCAGATTTCGAATAAATAGTCCGGATATTTTTGCCCACGCCCTAATATTCTGTAATAACCAAAACAGTAACAAATACTTGTGATAAATTGCATTATAATTTGAACAAAACGCAAACCATAAACAATATGAAGAATTAAAATCATCCTAAAAAATGAAACCTATAAAAAAGAATCGTCGGTGAGCTTCCGAGGTTCGCCAACCTCACCCTTTGGTAATTCTACGGTTATAATGAAGATATATCTCGCATGATCCCCCATCCTCTCCAAGGACCAGGAGTTTTGGTTGAACGCAGAAGTCATGCAAAGAACCGAACTTGGCTGTTGCCTTATTGAAATACGAAAGGCAGACAGTGGATAGTTTCTGTTTCACTGCACGTCAACTACTTTTGTCATTAGTGTTGCGTCTCCCCCAGCGGAATTACGGCAAGCCGGTACACGTTCTAAGCTACTATCATCGACGTGTGTGATAGTGCAGAAGTGTGCATATGTGTGGAAGAAAAGAGCAGGGCTCAGTGATGAAGATATAAAGACAAAACGCTCCAGTTGGTTCGTTTCTTAAGGCACTGCTCCGGTATCCATCCGGTATTGATCCGACCAACCACGCGAAACTCCGATCAGAGTAGCTTCCCATTTGAATTCTCCTGAAGATAGCAGCTAAATTCACCCCGACTCCTTAGCAAGTGACGAACACCTCCACCCTCGGGATTCGAACGTTGGAAGTTCCCAGTCAGCAACGCTGCAGTGACAACGAATGCCGCCACCAAGGGAGTTCGTTCTACACACGGCTGCATCAGCCCATTGGTTGATGCAGGCGTGAGGGAGACTGGCCTTCGAAGCGCCTCGAGCAGCGTGGGAAAGGCCGGGAGCACGGAGCGAGACGTGCGCGGGTGCGTGGGCGGGGGCGGGGGTGGGGGCGCACTCGTGCGTGTTGTCGCCGTCTCCGTCCGCCAAGCGACACAGGGTGATCTGATGGAGGAAAAGAGACCAGTCCAGGTGGGGATGTCGTTCAAACTATTTCGTACTGTATTGTTATAATAACTACTTAGAGCGTACGAACAGGAACACCGGTAGCGGTAGCTCAGTGCAGCGCCTCTGACCCGGAGGTCCTAGGTTTGAGTCCTGACGGCGGTAGGATTTTCGACGCTAGCTTTTCAGATAGGTCGAATTCAGTCGCTGTCTGGAGGAGAATTCTAGCGGCCGGCTGCTCTGATCGGTAGTTTTCCGCGGTTTCTCCGATCAACACCAGGCGAATGCCGGAGCAGTACCCTACCAAACGGGCCACGGACCGCGCGCGATGTATCCTTCCTCTTCCTTGTCCTATCCTCTCCTCACACACACTTACGCTGACATACACTACACTACCACATATTCCGGGAGACCGGTCGGGGGCTTAGAGCTTGTCCCAACTGGGGTGGTGTCCAGCTGGTGGGAGAGTCTTGGTTGGGGGGAAACCCCATTAGCTGACGGTAGGTCGGCGCCGGATCTCGCCATCCAGCTGGAGATCACTGCCATTTACCGAGAAAAACATGCACTACACTAACGGGACTAATGACAAAATCAGTTGACGCGCCCGGAAACACGAAAAAATCAATCAATCAACCAACAGGAACGGAAAAGCAGACTTAACAGCTGGCTTCCGGATTTAACAATCGGCAGTCCGTTAAGAATATTCGAAACAAATGGCTCGTGGCTTCGGTGGGGTAACGGTTAGCGTATCGGACTGTTTTACTCAAGTTTGCGGGTTGAAATCCCATCCGATATTTAAACGCAAAAATCCTACATGCACTTGCCTTCAGACAGAAAGTAAAGCCGGCTATCTCATGTTGTAGGTTTACTGCATGTAAAAGATCCTACAGCCGAAATGAAGCCTTTGAGCAAAATTCAAATTTCCCATTTCGTCGACCCGGTGGCCGAGATCGCTAAGGCAGTAGTGTCGTAGTGATCTCGGACCGAAGGGTTGCAGATTCGAATCCCGCCTCGGGCATGGTTGTATTTGTGTTTGTCCTTTCACCCCTTATCATTACCATATCGTTTCGTCCTCATAGTTACCATACCGTTAACAGCAATAGTGGTCGCTAATGACCTAAGATGTTGATGCGACCTTAAATAACCAAATAAAAAAGAAAAATTTTCCATTTCATCTCCCGGGTCTCCCGTCTCCCTCATTTCTCTGTCTAGACTGTGAAAGAAGCGTAGTGGAATTTGTGTGTTCAGGCGGAAGAGCAGGCCGCACGGCAGGTTTCACCATGGAAAATAAGGTATCATTAGCCCTTTGACTGCCCTGGATGAATTAGACGGGAAAAAATTCCGTGCGTGATAGCCTCTGGACCTGTTCCTCCGATCAGTCAGGCATCGCGGAACCGCGATGTCCCCGGGAGCCTCTGGATGAGTTGCGCAGAACTTCTTTTGGCTTTCGTTATGATTAACTGATTACTAGGGAACGGATTTCCCTGTATTTACATGTTTTTACAGGAACTAGATACCTGCATCCAATAATATTTTTGAGAGTATACGAGACATTCTGAATGATCTAGTACTATTTTTATTTTACATATTTTTACATATTATGGTATAATTACATATTTTTCATATTTTAGCTATTACTATATACTTCATTACATTTTTATATGTCGAAACGGATCATTTCAGATGCGCGTTTGCAATATAGGTTACGGAATCATCTTTCTTACAAATAAAATAAAATGCCGTTGCGCTTCTATAACCATATCTTCACCATAAAGTTTCAAACTACCTCACTCCCGCTCGAGTCTTCTGAACAAAAGTAATTTCAACCACTTGCGTGTTCATGTTTCAAACAGCACATTCGTTAATTGATCGAAAAGTAACAAATATATTTTACAGAAAATTGTCTTACTGTATTGTTCGATTTGTGTGTGTGTGTGTGTGTGTGTGTGTGTGTGTGTGTGTGTGTGCGGGGGCGGGTGTATTTCTTTTAATCCCCTACCCCGGGATCCATCCCGTCCTAGAGGGTACTACAACTCGCTTGAACGGCGGCTCCTCGTAAACATTGCAATATATGCTATGAACGTATTTTATATTTAAAATACAATTCTCATGTGTGGGGAAGTCTAGTGTGCAATTATTACTGTGGAGGCAGAGCCTATTTTCAACCACTCCGAATCCTTGTTAAAAGCTGATCGGCGACGTTCTATGCTCGGAAAATGGTGGTAGAGAACAATTTTACACACATTAATGAATTTTTATTTCACATATTTTATATTTTTTCTTACATGTTTTGGAAAAAATAAGTACATATATATGTGCATACTTTACATTTTTTATTACAATAAAATCTGTTCCCTACTGATTACTAAAGTGTTGTGCGCGGTATCTAAGTGCTCTTCTGCATACAGCTCACAACGGGGCCTGCAGCGAGAAGCATGACGCAAGACGCGTGACTCACAGTCGGCGGGCCTGTAGCAGTTAAAAAGTTAAATTGAATTTAATGGAAACAAATTGAAGGTTAATAGAGCATGTGAATACGAGGGGCATTCAATAATTAAAGTGACAAACTGATCTAGAGAAATAAACGTTTATTTTTACAAAACAGGACTTTTCCTACTTTTCAATATAATCCCCACCAACATTTATGCACTTGTCCCAACGGATTATTACCTTTTTTATAATACATGCAAAGAACTCTTTATCTTGGTGTTTGAACAAATTTTCCACAAATTTGTTGACATCCTTGATATCATCGAACTTCTGCCTACGTAATGTCTCCTTTAGTGGACCAAACAAATGGAAATCAGATGGTGCAAAATTGGGGCAATAAAGGGAATGAGGCAGTACCTCCCAGCCCATTTTCTCAATAGTTTCACGGCTTTGTTGAGTACTGTGCGGATGTGCGTTGTTTTGCTGGAGAATCATACTTTTCCTCTGAGATCAACGACGTTTCTCTCTCATGGTTGGGGTAAATCCCGAGTTTAGTGTGGCACGGTTCCTTTGATTCACTGATTCGGTTCATTAGAAGAGAATCGACTCCATGAACTGAATCCTTGTTTATACGTAGTAGTCGCGTGTAGTTAAGTTCATGATGTTACAGCAATAAATATAATTATTTAAAATAAAGGTAGATCGGGAGAATAGCTACCCCCTACTTCCAAGCCCCCCTGTACGTATAAATCTCCGTAGCAACGTACTCTCATTAAGTGAACTGATTATTCGTATTTTTCACGCTACAAATTTAGTTTTATAACCATTTTTAATTTTATTATTATACTTTAAGCAACGCATTTTTTTCATCAAGTGGTCCGCGACGTGCTACCGTACGTCGCTACCCGACGGATCCAACGTGCTACGTTCGCGAGGGCCTTCCGGCCCTCGCTCTCGAGACCTGGTTCGCGCCTCCGCTGTCGCTCCGGCGCTCACGTTGTCTTATATACCTCCCTCACTTTTAAGAGAATTTATTTTAAAGGGAACACCCACTTTTAAGAAAATTCATACCTTCCATCTAAGTAGACACACAAACCTATTTGAAGAAGACTTGAAATGCGAAAATACACACAATTCCACGCCAACAAATTATCAGGTGACTTCTTCTCATTTAACATTGAACATAAATAATTCAGTTGTTATAGTGAACCGCGCAACTATAAACATAGGAATCGCGAGAAATAATGAATCATAAAAGGAACCAAAGGTACCGTGCCACCCTAAACCCGGGATCAACCCATGGTTGGCTTAACCTTTTTCAAAAGCATATCTGAACAGTATTGGCTGCTTATTATAGGGTGTTACTCAAGATAATCACAAAAAATTCGCACGTACAGCGTCCCCAAACACAGTCACCATGACTTTTCCTGCTGGTGCGACCTGAACAGTGTTTGTCAGTCACTGAGCCTCGACCACATTTGAACTTTTCTACCCAGTTTTTACAATTTTCACCATACTCTTAAGCCTTTAAGAATATATATTAGCTGTTTTTCACCTTTAGGAAGTACAAAACGAATCACAGAAAGTTATTCAACCAAAGTGGAATTTTCAAGTGAACTCTCCATCGTTCAACTTTATTTTCAGGTTATGAACACAACAATGCTCATCATTCAGATGGTCAGGGTTCATCCCAGTGATGCCAACTTAAAGTCCTAAAATTACTAAACTTGTCCCTCTCACTATTTGTTTCCTAGACAATTTGTCTCTTTAATTATTGAATGACACACATACAATAAAATTATTCAAAAAAATAATATATTTTTTACATTTTTTCGTGGAAGATGTCTATCGCCTCGGATTGCCCACTTAATCCGCGTCTAGTGTTTGCTATTGATCGAAAGTCCGCACCGGGATGTCACTGCAGCGCCTCTGACCCGGAGGTCCTAGGTTCGAGTCCTGACGGCGGCAGGATTTTCGACACTAGCTTTTCAGCTGAATTCAGTCGCTGTCTGGAGGAGAATTCTAGCGGCCGGCTGCTCTGATCGGTAGTTTTCCGTAGTTTCTCCGATCAACACCAGGCGAATGCTGGAGCAGTACCCTACGAAACGGGCCACGGACCGCGCGCGATCTATCCTTCATCTTCCTTGTCCTATCCTTTCCTCTTACACACACACACTTACACTAACAATGCATTACACTACGACATATTTCGGGAGGTCGGTCGGGAGCTTAGAGCTTGTGCCGGCTGGGGCGGTGCCCCGCTGGTGGGAGAGTCCTGGTGAGGGGGAAACACCATTAGCCGACGGTAGGTCGGCGCCGGATCTTGCCATCCAGCTGGGGAAGACCATCGCCATCTCCCGAGAAAAATCATGCTTTACACTAACGGGACTAATGACCAAAGCAGTTGACGTGCCCGGAAACGCGAAAAAAACAAACTAAACCAATCGAAGTGCCGCGTCGCCCCGCAGAGGCGCGGGCGAGCACCGCGGCGCGGGCTGTCTGGGGGGAGGGCCGTCTGCGCCGGCCACTGGTCAGCCCTGGCGGCGCGGGCGGCGGCGACACGGAGGCCAGGTCGGAGGGCGGCCGGCCCCGGGTCAGGTTGGCGCCCCGGCGCGCCCTCGTCGCCCTCGCTGCCCCGCCCCCGCCGCCGCCCCGCCCCCCCCGCAGGCGGCGCCCGGCTTGAGCGGCAGCACTCGCCATGCACGCATGGCGCACGCACGCGCCCACAGGCCCTGCACCTAGCGATGAAGAATTGTACCAAAACATTGAGACAGGGATGTTTCGATACATCGCTAAAGGATTTTCGATGTCGATGAAAACATCGACGAAAAAACATCGATGTTTAAAACATCGATGTTTCAATTACATACTAATAAGCATGTTATTTTTCTCGACGTCGACGAAAAAATATCGATGTTTAAACCATCGATGTTTTAATTACATACTAATAAACATGCTATTTTCCTCGACCCTGACGAAAAAACATCGATGTTTGAAACATTGATGTTTGAATTACAAACTAATAAACATGCAATTTTCCAATCCATTTTTTAATTACAGTACGTAAAATGGATAAATTTCATTGTTTGGTTACCAGCATTTCAGTAGTATGTTAATAAAAATTATTAAAGATGTAAAGGATAATGTTAAGAACATCGTGTTTGGTACTTTATATTTTAGTCACTTCCATTCATTCATCATGGAAGTAAAACCACCTAAAATTCCTCCAGATTGCACAGGCGAAATGAGTAGTGTGATAAAGAGGATGACGCAAAACAACGATATTGCTGTGGATTGCTGGTACAATACAACGTGCCTAAACCTCTTTATTTAAAAAAAAATAATTATAAAAAATTAAAATTAAAAAACAGGTGCTTTTGCAACGAAATATCGATGGGCAGAAAGCGTCGAAGCAAAATATGGATGTTAATATATCGATGTTTTTCATGGAAAACATCTATGTTTTAAAAGCATCTTTTTTTGCCATCCCTACCTCCACCGCCTCTCGCAGCCCTCTCCTTTCCTCCTCGCCCTACCCCTCCCACCGTCTTTCCCATTATAACTCACTTCTCATCTCCGTCCTACTTTCCCCAATCCCTCCATCTTCTTTCCCTCCCCTCCCTTTCTATTCCTCTTCTTGCCCCCTTCCCCCCTCAATCCTTCCTCCCTTACTTTCCTTTTCCCCCTATGCCATCCCCTCTCTATCTCGCCCCTTCTGTTCCCCACCATTCCTTCTTTTCATCCTCTTTACAATTTCTTTCTTCTCTTTCTTTCCTCTCTTTTCCTTCCTATCCCTCCCATAGTATCCAGCCTCCCACTTTTCCTGCTCCATCTCTCTCTCCCAAATCTTACCTGTCTTCTCCTCCTCTGCATTCCTCGCTTCCCCTCTCCACCCTAGCTCATCCCGCTGCCAACGTTCCGTCCCTTCCTGCTCTGTTGTAACTGGGCGAAACACACACAACAACAAAGATAAACATCTAAGTCATATCTTCAAATGTGGAGACGAATAAGTGAATAGTAAAAAATTGAAAAAAAACGCGACAATTTAAAAATTAATAAATAGGGACTTCTAGAATAGACGAAAGTACCCGTCAGTCTCATACGATTTAGAAGTACACTTCTAAGATTTATTGTTTACAAATTTACAATATACAAGGGTTTTTGTAAACAATAATATATATTTCGATTAAACGGAGTGTCCTTTCAAGGTCACAACCGGAAAAGAGAGGGGGGGGGACTATCTTCCAATCGGGAGCATCAGTACCTTAAATTTAAATCGTAACTTAGCTCGCCATTGGATAACAGTATTCCCCTCTCCTGCCAACTCGTGACTTTGAAGGGGCACTGTTTTAATCGGAGTATAAATATTGTACAACTAATTCCCGTTTGCGAATGTTATTCACCATTGTGTTCTGTCTGCAATGCTATTGTGAAATTCCCCACCAAGAGGGGTGGGGATTCCCCTTGGGGCGAACGAAGCGCCTCGAAGCCTGGAGATGCTGTTGCGGTCGCTGAGACCGATCCTCTGGCTCCGGGCTTAACCGCGGTTTGTGCGGGTTGCCAGTTGTCGATCCGTGGCTTCGGGGACCGCCTTGAAAGGCCCTCCCTGCAATTCCCTTGCGGACGTTTACCACTCGTGCCTCACAGAATATTACCTCAATGACAGTAATTTTCGTTTCTATACGCAGCGTATTACGTTTATTCGAGTTCAACATTCATGGAGTAAAATTTATTAATTTTCTTCCTCTTTAATACGTATTGAGTAACTAATAATTTAATTTCGGACGGATATTTCCTTCAAAGAAGTCTTCGAAGAGTGGCGATTAGATCATACTTCTGAGACAAAATTCACATTATCACTGGAAATCGGACATATGCAATCTTTATCAGCGTGAAAATAAGCTCTCGACTGGTCTCCCGAAATGTGTGACGGATCCCTCATCCCGTCATGCACCGGGGGAAGATCACCGCCACCGCTCTCTCGAGAAAGAATATGCACTACACTTACGGGACTAATGACCTTATTAGTTGAAAAACCCGGAATCACTAACAACCAACCAAACACCCGGTCAGAGACCTTGCAGTGACAACAGTTCATGCCCTGAGCCACCTTTCCCCGTGTGAGGCGGAGGGGGGGGGCGAGTTGTGTGGGGGAGGGGCGGGGAGCGCAGCGCAGGGAGCGCGGCGGGGCCCGCCCTCCGCGCAACGCACGGCCGCGGGCGTTCCGTGCGCTCGCCTCGCCCGACCCGTGATCACTGCGCACGTCATGCGGATCAATCTCTGACCCCCACAAACACCTAACAAGCACGTATCGAAATTTAAAGTGTTAGGCAAGAAACATCCTGTTAAGTGATTGATTAGTGATTCCGGGCGCGTCAACTGTTAAGGTCATTGGTAGAGGACGGATATTTATGTAATTACTAGAGGGCAGATTTTAATGAAATATCATTTTTTTCTTTGCGTTTTTGAACAATGTCGTTTAGTTTAGAATTCATTTTATGTTATGACAAAATGAAATGACCCATTTTTATAGGTAAGTTTTTGAAGTTTTTGTAGATTTCGACTGTCATTTTTTTACTTTGTTACGTCATTTTAAAGTATTTTTTTTTGCTGATTTCATCGATTTTATGTAGTTTTAAATGGTACTTGCTTCAAGTAATATTTACGACATTCAACAAATGTACTTCAGAGAAATACTCAGTAGGCTATTCCATTTGTTTGCTCAGAAACTGTTTTCACAGCCGTTGTATGTAATTCTTGTGACGTATATCAGTTCCATTTCAGCCGATTTCGAGATAAATAAAGACAAAGCTTTTCTGGTAAAGAACAGTCCAAACCAAAAGTTTGAACGCTGAGTTCACTTGAACGAATAGAAGAAGCCTCGATTACGTCAGTAACGTATCCAACAGCTTGAGTTGTTCATCCGAACTGGTTTTGGTAAGATTTTTTACGTCATTTTTCTTTGGTTTTAAGGCATTTTTAAAGCATTATAAGGGCATTTTATTGATCATTTTTGGCAACGTTTTAGGTCATCAAAATCCGCCTCCTAGTAATTACATATTGTGCATCCGGCCGATAGAATTCTCCTTCAGTCAGCGACTGAATTCGATCTATCTATTTAGTGTCGAAAATCCTACCACCTTCTGGAGTCTGGGACCTCCCGATCAGAGGCTCTGCATTTGATGACAATGACATCAGACCCTGAGCCACCTTTTCCGGTTCATGTTGTAAAGGGCAATGACTTCTATTATAGCATTAATTGCGAATTTGGTGGGTCAGAACATTCTGTTTTCTTAAATGAGCGTGGCAATTCTCGTTTTATCTACATTTCTCTCAGTCTGTGTCATTTCATTATTTTCGCTGTTACTTATATTAATTTTACTATTTACCATAAGAAAGTACACTTTATACACCGTACTTTTATTATCACTGTATGAGGCTTACTGGAGTTCACATTTTTTCCAATCCTTTTATTTCAAGCCATTCGCTGACATGTGACACTTTTTTATCCTCTCATGCGTTCCTCCCATCTTTTAAGTGATATTACTCGATTATTACAATCAATTCTTAGACTCCATGTTATTAAAAAATAATGATATAGTTAATATATTAAATATAGTATATAATGATTCTTGAATATCTCAAAACCACATCCATGAGGGCTCTGAAATTTTTAGCTTTGACTGCAGATCTCTGCAAAATTGAAACACCCTTTATTTTTTATATAGCTTTTAAACTTTTAAGATCCCCGTTTAAATTAAATTTACTGTTTAACATTTCACTCTAATCTTTCTCCTAACGTGATATAAATGCAATGCAATTTCATGTTCAAACAAATATTCCAAATTATAATTTAATTGGTATTTTCTTACCAAACCTTCAATTATTATATACATTTAAGTTTCTATTACCAACTTTAAAAAATATTAATTAAAATATAGACGATCTGTAGTTGAGATATTAAGAATTTCGTTAGATTAGGATTTCCGTTATTGCTACTAAAGTCTGTTTCAATTCATTGTTAAGTTGCATAATAGTGAATGTACGATGATAGTTGAAACTAAAATCGGGTGCGGTAGCTCAGTGCATCAACTGATGTCACTGCAGCGCCTCTGACCGGGAGGTCCTAGGTTCCCACTCCCCTCGGCGGTAGGATTTTCGACACTAGCTTTTCAGCTAGGTCGAATTCAGTCGCTGTCTGGAGGAGAATTCTAGCGGCCGACTGCTCTGATCGGTAGTTTTCCGTGGTTTCTCCGATCAACACCAGGCGAATTCCGGAGCAGTACCCTACCAAACGGGCCACGGACCGCGCGCGATCTTTCCTTCCTCTTCCTTATCTTATCCTCTCCCCTTACACACACACACACACACACACACACTTACACTAACATGCACTACATAATCCAGCTACAACAGATGCACTACAACAGATCCAGCGCCGACCTACCGTCGAATAGTGGGGTTTTCCCCAATCAGATATCAGTATCAACCAGTAGCGGTGCACGGCCCCAGCCGGGACGAACTGTAAGGTCCCGACCGGTCTTCCGGCTTGTGTGGTAGTGTAGTGCGTGCAACTGTGTGTAAGGTGTGAGGATAGGGCAACGAAGAAGGAAAGATCGCGCACGGTCCATGGCCCGTTTGATGGACTACTGCTCCGGCATTCGCCTGGTATTGATCGGAGAAATCATGGAAAACTACCAATCACAACAGCTAGCCGCTAGAATTCTCCTCCAACAGCGGCTGAAGTCGACCCAGCTATGTCGAAAACCATGCCACAGTCGAGACTCGAAGGTAGGACCTCCCAGTCAGAGGCCCGGCAGTGACATCGGTTGATGCCATGAACCACCTCTCCCGATACGCCATTGGTGTGCAGTATCGCGCGGAGACGCCCGTGGCTTGCAATACTACAGAAATGATCAATTATTTTTACGATATATTAAAATAAAACATGATACGTTAATTAAAATGCGATATATTAAAATAAAATAAGCAAGTTTCAGGCATAATTTACCAACTTATTGACAAATTACAGAATGAGAATCAGAACTCGTGTTACAAACACGTTAGAAGTAAAACTAAAAGCTTAATGTGGAATATAAACAAATTTCAAACAATAAGAAACTAATTAATATCATAACGATTAGAAACAATAAAATATTGTTTCAAAAGATAAATAAGATTTTAAACCGTTGAGAGTATCGTTTGGGATAATATGCTTCTTCTACCACTTGAAGTAAATTCAAAAGGAAGAATTATTCCCCCACTGAAGGAACGGTTTTTCTTTTCTACGAAATATTATAACTAGCGAATAGAAAAGAACAATGTACTTGGATATACTTGTGCAAGTTCAGGATGTTTTAATGGGGTAAGAATCGCTGCTCTCACCTTGACACAGACCCTCTGTCGCTATCATAAACCGCAGTAACTCGTGACTCCTTGCTCGTGTATCTACAGCCCAGACGTGCTCTCCTGTTATTATATAGCTTGACATGTGCCTTGGAACTTACATAGTAAATTTTGAACCATTATCATGTGATTTTCTTACATATTAATACTTGAGTGAGTTAATTCTAGGGTGCATTATTATACATACAATATACACATCTTTTTCTCCTCTTAAGGTCTGCACGAGAGATAGTGAATGGATAAAAACAATGAAGTGAATGCTGAGGACATTTATGGTCTGAATGAAACAGTAACGTGTAATGCTCTTAAAAATCCGTTGATAACTCTTCATTTACTGTGGAGTGCACTCACATGCAGTGCCTCAGCTTTAAAACTCATTTTATACTAAATAATATACAGAGGTGGAAAATACCGATGATATGGGTTGCACATCAATGTTGATGTGCAATGTTGACGTCATTTCTCACATTCCCAGCCCTCAAAACATTCTACACAGTCGCCAATCACAATTCGTGCCTGTGGAGCCTCTGTCGTGCCTAATCTACTCCCTCCACTCCAGTCCATACCTCATCCACTTGGCACTACATACAACATTTTTCTTTCAATTGCTAGCTCGAAGATTTCACGACTTCATATTACTCGCGCAACTTTTCTTGAACGATGGATTGCAGAAATGCGGGGGGAGTGGGGGTACTACTTACAAAGTCGGCCACTAGAGTATTTACAGTAATACCTACCTTTGGAAAATCAAAGTCAAACCTGCTACGTGTGCGGCCATGTCGTCGCTCTGGGTAGGCAATAGCAGGTACACTAGATAGGAATTTTAGGTGCCTTCCTTGAAGGACCTGGACCTGCTTCAGCCATGTCTTTAGATAATGGAAATGAAGCTAAACATAAGCTTTAATATGAAAGCAACTAGCTTTGACTAGCTTCTGCTTCGCGCCAACTTGAGCTTCATGCTAAGAATGTTGTCATCAGTGCTCGCTGCGAGCTTTTGGTTTCAACTGTTTATTGTTCAAGGGAAGGGGAAGAAAGGTCATAATTCAAGAAAAGTTGCACGAGTAATACATTTGTCACCCCGTCGTACCTCGATTACACACCTTATCATCTTGGCACCTCATGCAATACACCGCTCTCCGTTACTTCCAGTCTTCACCATTCCCTGTATCTCATCCATTCCATTTCACTAATCACAATCTCTCCGCCCTCATCCAATAGAACATTCATGCTTTCATCTCTGCGAACTTCATCTGCTCCTTCCTCATCTTCCGGGCACCTCAACTCCATCCCTCATCCTCATACTCTTCGCATCTCTGGTCATCCATGCGATATCCACTTGGCGCCTCATCGCCGTGCCTCATCCTGTTCCCCTCGGCACCTTTTGCTCTCCATGCGACATCCACTTTGCACCTCATCTCCATGACTCATTATCATCATCTTCGCATCATTTGCTCTCTATGCGACACCCATTTGGCACCTCACCTCCATTCCTCATCTTGATCCTCTTTGCAGTTTTTGCTCTCCATGCGACATCCACTTGACACCTCATCTCCATGCCTCATTCTCTTCGTATATTTTGGTCTCCATGCGGCATCGACTTGGCACCTCATCTCCATGACTCATTCTCATCATCTTCGCATCATTTGCTCTCCATGCGACATCCACTTGGCACCTCATCTCCAGGCCTCATTCTCATCCTTTCCTCTCCTTTTGCTCCATGTGACATCCAGTTGGCACCTCATCCTCCCTGAGTCTTGCCTCTGGCGTCGGTGCCAGCCCGCGTTGCCTTGTCACGGAGGAAACGACCCTCCCTGCTAATTGCCAGAACAAAATGCCGGTTCTTCTAATTACGCGGAAGTTGCTAATTGCCGGTAGATTTCTCAGCGTCGCGGCGGGAGAGCGCGGCTGTCACTCTCGCCGTCAAGGCAGGTGACACGTCGCGCCTGACGACGATGGAGCGGCGGGGAGCCAGCGCTGTCATTCAGCCGGTTCGCACCGCTTCGCACGAACCGGTTGTTAAAATTATTGTGTTGCGCGGAACAAGTTGAAATTTATCGTAGATAATACCACGAGTGCTTTGGAAATTGTCGATAAATCCCCGACTCGCGAAGCGATGGGGGGATTTATGTGAGAATTTCCAAAGCACGAGTGCTATTTAACAGAACTGTTCCACGAATGACATGCCAGCAGAGTTCCCAAATGCGCCAAATATTGAAAATAACTGAAAGCTAGGTTATGTTATGGTATATATACTGTTTATTGGAAGTCAACATAGGGATCGAAGTGGGTGTGTATGTAATATATATATATATATATATATATATATATATATATATATATATATATATATATATATATATATATACACACACACACATAATACAATACATACATACAGTCGACTCCGGTTATAGTGAACTCGGATATGGTGAACCCTCGGTTATAGTGAACTTAAGTCACTCGTCCCGTTAGACTTACATTACAAATAAGCATAAGAAAATTCTGTTATAGTGAACCTGAACAGGAACCTATAGTGAACGTAGGAAATAAGTCTTGATAATTAATTGGATCTCGTATGTTATTAAGCGAGTTGAAGAACCTTCAGAGAGTGGGACGGTGTTCCAACAGTGCAATAGGCATTGAAAGGTATCAAGACCGCATTTCGATAGAGACAGAGCACAATGCAGAAAAAAGTATGGAGAGAGCACGAACTCTAGAGAAGGATCTAGAGAAATTACTAATGAAAATGTACAAAGCAAACTATTGAAAATAATTGATTGTTTAAAGGGAAATAAGAATTTGAAATTTTCAGTTCGCTCTGCTAATGAATTTTGCTTCATATCTATATTAATAAAACTAATCGTTATGGTGAAATTCTATTTAGTTTTGACATCCTCAGATATAGTGAACCAAAAGAGTGAAACCCCAGATGTTCACTATAATCGGAGTCGACTTTGTGTGTGTGTGTGTATGCATATATATATATATATATATATATATATATATATATATATATATATATATATATATTCTAACGCCAACTACCGTGGCAGTCGTGGGAAAGAATGCTCTTTCGAGCTTTGAATATCTCAGGGGGCAGGATCTTTGGGGTGTGAGAAAGACCCAGACACAGAATTAGGTAAAAACAGTAGTATATTCTTAGAAAGTATTGCACAAATTAAACCCTTTACACTGTCACAGAAAACAGGAGAACAAAAATACAAATTGTTAACTGCGCGCTAGGACGCATGCAAATCCACTAGTGGTAATGTCTCTTAGAAAAAAAATTTAAAAAATGTTTGCTTAATGATTTCACTCTTCACCTAACTAGCGATCGTTTGCCTTATAACACCCGTGCACGGAGTTCTTGTTTGACCAATATTTATTAATGAAATTTAACTTTTTCTACACTTCCTGGATTGATTTACCAGTACACATTATCACAGGTCTTACTGCTATTCACATACAATATGTTCCTCGTCAATAATTACATATACAAAATTAGAAACACAAATTAACTATTTTTACTACAGCTTCTGAATGAAATGTACCACCGGCGTACGAGGTTATATCAAATACTTCGCCATTACTCAGTTTTAAGGCGAACATGCAAAAAAATTAGTATTCTGGTTTCTGGCGCTAACACTACCTTTCTAGTTCCTGTCTCCCACTTCAGTTTTATGCAAATATGGAAATCCAGCCATGCCGCCACTCGCGTTCCTGCCACGTAGGTGCCGCTCCGAAGGCCACTCGGTTTTCTTTGCGCCCGCCACCAGATCCAGGGACCAGTCATCTTTGCGCCCGCCACCAGATCCAGGGACCAGTCTTCTTAACGTCCACCACCAGATCCACGTCTCGTCTTTATTTCGCCCGCCTATCTTGCGACACGCGTACGCGTATTGCCCAGTCTCTCTCTCTCTCTCTCTCTCTCTCTCTCTCTCTCTCTCTCTCTCTCTCTCTCTCTGCGTGTGTCGTTTCACTAATGCTTTATAAAACTCGCACAGTTCCGCAGTCGCGGTCACTATTCTGCTCCGTCCTAAATTTTCACAGTTCTTACAACCGTCTCATACAGAGTTCTTCTTAAATCACGTAGTCTCGTTACTATATCACTTCTCCCACTTCCTAACGCCTCAATAACTACTACGGTTTCTCTCCAACAACTACCCCGTTATCTTCTTACTCGACCTCTCACCCCGGCGTCTCACTCAAGAAGGGTCTTTTTTTCGCTGCTCCGCCGTTTAAATGGTGACGTGACGTCACGGTGCAACCCTGCCGCGTTGCCCGTAATTCGGAAGTACACCGCCGCCGCGCTTCAATCCGCAACTAACAGGTAGCGCCTTTTGCGATCTGTAATCGGCTATCTGCTATTCCTTCGATCTTCACATCGCCGATGCTGCGTGGGCGTTGTGGGGTTTGTGGCGATGCCTCAAACGTCACAATATATATATATATATATATATATATATATATATATATATATATATATATATACACACACACTTGATTTTAATTTCAATAGTCATAAGTTGTGAAATTTGTTGTAGAGCTGACTAATAAATTTCATTTGAAACAATGTTGCAATGAGAATACTTACTGTATTACCTTCAGGATATCTATTTTGTGAATCGATTTACTCAGAGAAAAATCGACTAATGAGATTCCTAAACAGATCTTGAAACACGATGTAACTGCTAAAGAAGCACTGAATGATGAAAAAGTTAGTAAAATAAAGCACGAAAATGCAAGATTGTAACAGGCTGTAATATTTTTATTGGTAGTCCGATTTGAAATTATTCTGAATAGGCATGTTACCTATTTTAATGAATGGTTTCTCTTATTGAATTATTAAAAATAAGAAGTTATTAAAAATAAAAAGAAATTTTTGTACAGGAAGTTGTTCAAAAATACAATATTACCAGTGCGGGAAGCCAAAGGAGCACTAACGAGGTGTAGACGGAAGGCAAGGACAGCAGGAAAGTGCTATGCAGGCGCAACGGACTGGAATGTTTCAATAAATCAGTCACTGTCAGCGTGGGTAGCCAAAATGGCTGAGTCTTAGCGCTCTTTCGACCTTGGCGGAAGAGTCATGGATTTCATCATATCTGTGTTTCTTAAACATGCTCCTGCGATTGTTCATTCAGGTTTTATAATTATCTTGTTACATTCATTTTAACACATTCATTATACACAGGTTCGTTATCACAGATGCATATCTTGAAGTCGTACTCTTTCTCTAGGTGTTTGCACGAGTATTCGCACCGGGAGCGGTAGCTCATTGCATCAACTGATATCACTGCAGCGCCTCTGACCGGGAGGTCCTAGGTTTGAGTCCTGACGGTGGCAGGATTTTCGACACTAGCTTTTCAGCTAGGTCGAATTCAGTCGCTGCCTGGAGGAGAATTCTAGCGGCCGGCTGCTCTGGTCGGTAGTTTTCCGTGGTTTCTCCGATCAACACCAGGCGAATGTCGGAGCAGTACCCTATCAAACGGGCCACAGACCGCGCGCGATCTGTCCTTCCTGTTCCTTGTCCTATCCGCTCCCCTTACACACACACACTTACACTAACATGCACCACACTACCACATATTCCGGGAGACTGGTCGGGAGCTTAGAGCTTGTCCCGGCTGGGGCGGTGCCCCGCTGGTGGGAGAGTTCTGGTTAGGGGGAAACCCCACTAGCCGACGGTAGGCCGGCGCCGGATCTCGCCATCCAGCGGGGCAAGATCACCGCCATCTCCCGAGAAAATAACATGCACCACACTGGTAACGATACACCACTGCGATTATGTGGTATTACCTACGATTATGTAATGAAATTAGAGCTTCAAAAATATTAAATGATTCAATAGATTTACTGATAATATGTTCCAGTGTTTCAAAATGGCGATGCAGCAATACATACGGACTGAGCTTGTAAAGTGTAACCACAGTATGGTGAACATGACTGAACTTTCTCATGACCATACCTGTGACTCAACTCCCGCGAATTAGACCTCAATACTCGTGCATGAATGTTGTCGAGAGCCTTGCATTATTTTATTCTCCATCATCAGTGCAGAAAGTGAATGGTGTTCCTCTCTTTAAACAAATCCAACTCTACTCGGTGTTATTCAGACTTGAAGAATGTATATAAATTAATGGTGAGACTATGATCTTTGTAGTTGCAATAAAATATACAAATATTTCAAAATTGTACTTAAAAGAAATACATACAGCGTTTAGGTGGTTTCATTATTGTGTCCAACTACTAAATCTCAATTCAACGAGAAGACTTAAAGCATGAAGTAGCTGACGAGACAGAACCAAAAGCATGTCATGTTCAAAGTTTGTTCGAGATCGACATCAGGAAACCCCACACAGGTTTCGGCAATGAATACAACTTGACGTGAGGACAGGTTGACACGAAACTGATAATTGGAGTGGAAAGTCCGGAGGAACCCCTGCCAGGGCAGCTGTTAGAGAGAATCCTGAAAAGTAGTCTGGGCAGGGAGCTTTAGACTGTGAGAATCAAGATAACACATACATACATGCACACACACAAATAGAAATTGAATGCAACGTGATTAGAAAATGCTTTAAGCTGGATTAAATAGCTTAGATGAAAATACGCCTGAGATTTCATTTTCTACTTCTGAGAACATTATAAATCCTTGGCGACTTCCAACTATTATAACGTGATTAATTTCGGAAGCTTATATTTTGTTCCACTGTAAAGAAAATTTAATGGATCCACAACAACACATTTTTAATGAAATGTAAACAGCACGGGAAGCTAGAACGCTGCCCATGAGCCATCCCAGAGAAATAATAATAATAATAATAATAATAATAATAATAATTTTTTCGAACTTGCATTTTTCCATGATCTAAAAAGAGGTTTGTAATTTGGTTAAATTTAAACCGAGAGATCGTACTGAAATGAAGCTAAAACTCTACGATTTGATATCAGTTTCATGGATGGATATTAGGGCCGAAAAACTTATTTCTTCAAACCTTTTGTAAGGCTAGGTCAGAATACACTGAATTCAATGCCAGAAGGGTTATTTTGATTAAGACGTTTTTGAATCTTTCAAAAATAAAGATGTGACTTTATTTATCGAATCCCCTACACTGCTTTTCACGTTGTGAAGGCACAATCTTATGGAGGAAAAGCGCGTTGTTACCAACACAGCAAGTTCGCTGGCCCGCTCGCTCAAGAATCGTGAAAATCAAGGCTACCTTTCTACGCCTTCTAAAGAAAGTTGTTTATTCGAACACTTTAATAATAATAATAATAATAATAATAATAATAATAATAATAATGTATGTATTTGGCGTTATTGGGTCGGTAGTCCGACTGCGCTGGCCAGCTAGCGGTGTCCTTCTTGCCTGGGCCTAGTTAAATTCTGTGCTTGGGCGTAAGAGCGACATTAAATAAAATAAAATAAAAATAAAAATAAGAAATCTGGTGGGTCGTGTACGATGCACTCCTCCCACCCTCCCTCTCGTCTGCTAACTCCAAATTCTAATATTCTGGACGCATCAGAATATAGGTGTTGATGCCAAGACTTAAATATAAGAAAGCAAGACAATAAACAAAACTGGAAAAGATAGAGAAGAGAAATACAAATTAGGTATCTCATCTCTTCCCTGGAGACCTCCTTGCCACTCCCACTTGCTTCTAAACGCATATCAAACGAGACTACTACGTTTCTTCATAAAGTATTTTCATTCAATTAATACAAAATCATGAGAAGTTTGATTACCTCCTTTCACCGGAGTCGTGGCTTTCGATTGCCAGTATCTTGCAGAACGTGTGGTAAGGTATTTTTCACAGATCTTTACCGAGTCTGGTCACCTTTCCAGCCGGCGTTATGTTCGCGGAAAAGTTCAGAAAAGACTTTGTCTCTCGCCGGTCTACGGGCAGGAAGCGGCATTACGATAAGAGCGAACTCTACCGATATATTTTGGTACCTCGGGCGTCCGTGGTACGCGCGCATTTCAAATGAGGTGACCCTGCCCTAGCGCTAAATTGTGATTTGTTTTTTATTATTATAAAACGAGTGATCACAATACAGTCCACTCCAATTAGAGTGAACTTCTGTGGTCTAAAATGCTTGGTTCCCTATATACGAGGTTTACTATATCCGATGATGTCAAAACTAAACAGAATTTCTCCAAAACAATTAATTTTATTAATATAGAGATGCAGCAAAATACATTAACAGCAAGAACTGAAAATTTCAATATCTTCACTTGTCCTTAAAAAATATAAATTATTTTCAATTGTTTGCTTCGTACTTTTCATTAGTAATTTCTCTAGATACTTCTCCAGAGATCTTTCTATCTCTGTGCTTGATTCTGTATTGTTCTCTGTGACTAAGTATCGGAATGCAATCTTGACACTCTTCAATACCTCTTGCACTGTTGGAACACCTAATAACTTACGAGATGCTTTCGATGGTAGGATAGCGCAAGCGACTGATAAAACCGATCGTTTTTCCGCACAACACGGTGGATATCGCCAAGCTATGGCAGTCGCATACATCCTGTCGCATACATAGTAGGTGCCCCTCCACGCTTTATCCCGCGGAATATCAAGATTGAAACTGAAGCAAGCAATTGCACGTTACTGCTGCCAATTGCATCCCACGCGGGACGTGGACTTTGTTTCCGCAGTGAAACTGAGTGGCATAAGGTCTCCTCAGTAAGGTTCCCATTCCGGGGCCGCTACTTTAACCTCAAGGGAGACTTCCTCGATTATTACCTTTGGCCGACGATATTTTTTTCAAGCTTGCTTAGTGTTGAAATTTGTGACACTGAGGTGATTTAAACTCTTTTCCAGGAGGGAATTAATTTTCAGGACATTGAATTTCCTACGTTCACTATAGCTGAGGTTCAGGTTCATTATAACCGAATCTTCTTAATGATTGATTGATTGTTTTTTCGTGTTTCCGGGCGCGTCAATTGCTTTTGTCATTAGTACCGTTAGTGTAGTGCATGTTTTTTCTTGAGAGATGGCGGTGATCTTTTCCCCCGCTGGATGGTGAGATCCGACCTACTGTTGGCTAGTAAGGTTTCCCCCTAACCAGGACTCTCCCACCAGCGGCGCACCGCCCCAGCCGCGACAAGCTCTAAGCTCCCGAGCGGCCTCCCGGAATATGTGGTCGTGTAATGCATGTTAGTGTAAGTGTGTGTGTAAGGGGAGAATGGGATAAGGAAGAGGAAGGACAGATCGCGCGCGGTCCGAGGCTCGTTTGTTACGGTACTGCTCCGGCATTTGCCTGGTGTTGATCGAAGAAACCACGGAAAACTAACGATCAGAGCAGTCGGCCGCTGGAATTCTCCTCCAGACAGCGACTGAATTCGACCTAGCTGAAAAGCTAGTGTCGAAAATCCTGCCGCCGTGGGGAGTGTAACCTAGGACCTCCCGGTCAGAGGCGCTGCAGTGACATCAGTGGATGCACTAAGCTACCGCTCCCGGAGAATCTTCTTAAGCGTATTTGCTTATTTCTAATGTAACTGAAACGAGATCTGTGACGTGACGTAAGTTCATTAATACCGAATGTTCACTATATCCGTGTTCACTATAATGGGAGTCGACGGTATATTCTAATGCACAAATTAAATATTAATGTATTTTGCAGTGCCACGCTGGTGGGAGATTATTGGTTGAGAGAAAGCTCGCGGGGCGACCGACAGGTCGGCGCCAGATGTCGCCATCCAGCGGGGAAAAATCCCCGACGCTTCCCGCGATAAAAACACGCACAAAACTGCTGAGAGTAATGACCTTAGGAGTTGACGCGCCCAGAATCACTAATCAATCAATAAATCGACCATTGAAGAAGTCGCAACGAAGGCATGGACTACTCAGTTCTAGTCGGTACATGACCTCGCAGTAGCTGTAGGGATTAGCCATTGTCAGGAATCTAGTCTGATGACCAGAACACGTTCCGTCTTACGAACATAAAGCTCTATAATCTTATTGATGCAAGACAGACTCATTGCTTGTCGTGGTGATCTGATATTGTAGAGCTGACGACATTAGGACATTTATTAACTGTATGATAGCAAAAGAAACATACATGTTTTCTTTACGATCTTCAACTGAAGCATAAATTTGGCATCTTAATATCTACATTGTCGTCGGGAATGAATGTCCCAATAGGATACGAAAATAGAATAGGATGAAAATATAAGGTAATGTTTGATGTTTGTGGTTTGTTTCACAGTAATTGTCTAAAACTAAACAAGAATTTACGAGAAGTCTTCATTCTTAAATTACATTACGCGATTCAATTCGTAACTACTCGTCCTGAGCCAGGCGATTTTTGTTACATTGCAACACCCCTGCACAAGTGTTGTACCGCGACGGTGTCATGCTGTGTTTGCTAAAGACTATTTCACAACAAAACAACACACACACACACACACACACACACACACACACACACACACACAAGATAAACCTCCAAATTAAAAAGGTAGTAAGGAACTCGGGCATCTTGCCGATATTGCTTTATGGATCACAAACATGGTCCTTAACAGTAATACAAATAAAATGAATACAACGATGCCAGAGGAAAATGGAACAAAAAATGTTAAATATTACGCTCCTAGACAAAATACCATCTACAGAAATTAGAAAAAATACTTAAATTAATGATGCAGTACGGCAAGCCAAAATAAGCAAATGGCATTGGGGAGCATAAGGCAAGACCAGCAACGATGGGCATACACTACAACAACCTGGGACCCTCGGTATGGATGGAGAAACCAAGGGAGACAGAGGAGAAGATGGACAGACGAGCTATGCAAAGCAGCTGGTCCCACCTGGATAAGACTGGCCCAAGAGAGAACAACATGGAGGCAACTGGTATATGAACAGCAAAAAGAAGATGATGATCCACAGTGCTATTAATCGATTTTAGTGAAATTGAATATCAACCTACTGTAACCCTGCTAAAGCAGGAGGCCTTTGCCCTTTACGGAATGTTATGGGCTAATAATAATAATAATAATAATAATTTCACAACTCAATCGGTCATCGTTTTCTGGTTATAATATAAATTTCAGTCTATCAGGTAGATTAGACACTGTCATTAGAGACGATGTATTCCAATCAATGCTTTTCAGACACAACTTTTCCGCCGTTAACAGTCGTGTGTAGCGACCAACGGTAAGAACTCGCATAGTTATAAACGTGTGTTGATGTTCTTGGAAATATGATAAAACGATATTAGAAATGGTCACGAACTATGTGATATTATCGTGAATGGTATTTGTAAGACGGTTAAAAAGATTGAAGGAGGGAGGTCGTTTTACGTAACTTAGTTTTTGAGATCATTTTGTTTTGTTTTGCAGTTTAAGTTACGAGAAAAAATACTTTAACATGTGACAACAAATACAAGCACTACTAAGACAGTGCTTATATGTATGCACTACGTTTACGTAAATGTTTTCCCAAGGAATAATCACAACTTCTAACTTGTCTCGATAACGTTTTAAATATAAAAGCAACTGGGTGCAACACAGGAAGAGTCGGGTCTAAACGCGGACGAAAACTCCGTTTTCAATTCTGAGATGGGTGACAAATGCGTCTTACAATTTAACATAAAACCGAATTTCTTTTATTTATTTTTATTTTTTAGTCTTTTGTAAAAGTCAGGGAAATCAAGGAAATAGGTTGTTTTAAAACAGTAGATTCCGAACATGAGAATGTGAGTGGTGAAATATTACTTCTGAACATGAGCATTTACGTATTTAAAGGCACGACTGTAAATCACAGCGTAAATCTGAGAAACAATCTGAAAGTTATATTACTGCTCTTCCAGATTACTAACCTCTTTTTTAAATTTTGGGATAAAATATATATATATATATATATATATATATATATATATATATATATTATATCATATTTATGAAATATCTCATTTTGCTTATTATATCAATACTGTCATTTAATCGATAAATGTTTTCGATCGAATAATTAAGTGGAATTATTTTGAGAATAAATCTGCGTCTTTAGGGAAATTTTTAATCCAATCCTAGGCACGTAGTGGTTTATTATTTGTTTCAAGAAATATAGTCTTCACTTGTCGCGAGACTCAGTCCATTGGAGCTACTCATCCACCGGAGCCCTTCCAAACATTGGATAAAATAAACAAAAGCATTCGAAGAATGGGAAGCCTCCTCCATGGTCGACCGCCAGGCAGCTCTGCCGTGCATGCGGTCGTCGGGGGGCCACTGGCTTTCGGAGCGGGCTGTATCTGGCGCTCATCGTGATTGCAAAGTACACGCCAACGTCTGGCGGCGGCGCGGGGGCGGCGCGGGGGCAGGCGTCAGGGGCTGTCACGAGCCCTCCTCGCCGCCTATCGCGCCATCTCGCTGCGCACGTCTTGCTCGCCCCTCGCCTTTCCCCGCTCCTTCTTTTTTTTTTCTTTTTTTTTCTTTTCACGCCAGATTTCCCGGCGGCGGCGGCGTGCGGTGCGGGGCGGGTGGGGCGGGCGGGGTGGGCGGGGCGGGGAGCGACGGCGGCGCGCAGGTAACGCGAGCCGACACGGCGTGACAGCCGCCGGATACCTGTCACGAGGCGCCGCAGCCGCCGCGGCGTGCGCCTAATTGACAGCGACAAGTCAACCAGCTGGAGATAACCGCGCCCCGGGCCTCACTTTTCCAACGCCCGCCGGCTCCGCCCCTGCCGTCTCCGTTTCACGCCCCTCCCCCCTCTCCCCGTCCACCCCGTCGGGATGGCCGTGGTTCTCGCCTCGTGCTGACCCCGCGCGGGGCCCCTTCAGCCCCCCTTCGTGGAGCCAGCCACGGCGGGGCGTGGCGGTGGTGGTGGTGGCGGTTGGGGCGGCGTTGATGGTGGCGGTGGTGGCGGTGGTGGTGGTGGCGGTGATGGTGGTGGCGGCGGCGGTTGTGGCGGTGGTGGTGGTGGTGGTGACGGCGGCGCGGGGCGGCGGAGGCTGCGGTAGTGGCGGTGGTGACGACGGAGGCGTGGTGGTGGTGGTAATGGTGGTGGCGGCGGCGGTGGCAGCGGAGGCTGCGGTGGTGGTGGTGGCTGCGCCCACCGTGAGCCCTCAACTGCCCGCCCCGCCCCTCCGCTCCGCCCTGCCCCGCCTCGCCCCGCCTCACGCGCCGTCCCGCGCCGTCGCTCGCTCTTTACACCGGCAGACAAGCGGCGCCTCGGAGCGGACAGCCCTTCATTACAGTTCGCGTCGGCCGCCGCAGCGGCGACGGCGGCGGAGGCACACGGTAGCACAGCGGCCGCGCTCCACAGTAAGAATAGCGCGCGACGAAGAAAGCTTCTTCCCCTGGCACCCGCCCCCGCCCCGCCCCCCGCTGCGCCCCGCACGGTCTCCCTAATCTTAATGGCCATCTCACCGCCGTCAATGCTACAAAGCCGCCGCTGTAATTACAAATTGCGGCAACGACAGCGCGGAGAGCGTGGCGGCTGGCGGTGCGGGGCGTGGCGGGGAGGGGGAGGGGGTACAAAGGGCGGCGAGCGATTGGGAGGCCGAGGTCGCGTCCGGTGGCGGGGAACGGGCGGGGCGGGGCGGGACGGGGTGTAGGCAGCGCACTATGGTCGGGATGAGGAAGAATGTGGAAAAATATTGGAGACATTTCTGCTAGTAAATGGTGAACTCCACAGTCATTTTTTTTAAATATACCGTTCTTAAGTACACCAAGAACTAGGAGGGGTACTTTGATGGACTAACACATGGCCAAAAATGATCAATAAAATGCACTTCAATTGTTTTTAAAATACCCTAAAGGCAAAGAAAAATGACGTAAAAAATGTGTTCAATACCGATTCAGATGAAGAATCCAAGCTGATGGATATATCACTACCGAAAACGGGGCTTCTTCCTTTCGTTTAAATGAACGCAGCTTGCAAAATTTTCGTTTGGGCTGTTCTTTACCAGGAAATCTTTATTTACTGCAAAACGGCCGAACCGACATTGCCGCTGATGGGCATTCTAGTAAACTTATATTACCTAGATACCTTTCACAACATTACAATTTCTGACATTGCAATTTCTGAACGAAGATATTGATTAGGCTACTCAGGAATTCTGTGGGGAACAATTGTTGCATCTCGTAAATATTATTGGAAGCAAGAAAAAATCATATAAAAACTTTAAAAAAAAAAAAAAAAATCGAAATAAACATCATACAAAAACGGGCTATTTTCTTTTGTCATATAATAAAATTAGTGTATATACTAAAAGGCATTATTCTGAAGTATCAAGAAAAAATTACATTTCTTTAAAATCCACCCTCTACCAACAATGTTAATACCCAAATATTTCATAAGTATTGTTCCCTTCTCTTTCAAATATGTTCCGAAAGAGAAATGGTTTGTTGTTGTCCGCATTTCAATGCAGAAATATTATAATGCTTTATTCTCGAATCTTGTATTTGGTGAGTTTGCCCTTCTTCTACGGAACCTACCTAGATCTTCACCTTCCTTACTCTTCCTTTGACAATATGGGATTCTCGATATTGTTCAGAACCCCGAGAGATCTCAACTTTGAGTCCCGATGGTGAAGGATATTTGACACCCTGTAAACTGCTGGGTCGAAGCTACCTGAATGAGGCAGGTGGATACCTGGATGAGGCTAGGATCGATTGTTTATGTGGTTTCCTTCAAACAATCCGAGACGGAGGGCAGAACAGTGCATTACAGCGCGGTATAGTTTGCACGTGATATTGCTTTCCTCAGTATCGTAATCTAGAACGCTCCATTAAGATTTAATCGGCAGTTACGTACTTGAAGAGGGCTGGGAATGAAATCTGAATGATTACATTCTCTTCCGTTTTGTAACAGAGTCTATACATACATATACACATGTTTTTTTTAAGTCACGAAATTCAAATATAATGTTCGGTCTAGCTCGTTATATTGAAAATAAATATTGGAGAATAGATTTCAAAATCGGACAGATTTCTGTCCACCACGTCTCGTTAAAAATTTTGCATTTGCATGGTTCACCTCCATAACATTCAACAAAGCAGTGATTAAAACGCCATTTGGCCGAATAAACCACAGCATCTATTGTTAGCGTTATCGGCGATATGATGTTCAATACTTTTTGTAGAACCATTTGTTATGAGCTCCATAACAAATGTACTCTTATAAGCAAGAAGTATAATTTCTTGGCTCACGTGTACTCATCCGCTATCTTTAGCTACTACTATTTGTTCTCTACAGATGGCAGATAGTTAAATCTTAAACGGACGCGGACCATTAATAGTGGATTTTTGTTTCTCTATATTGATGGGTTAAGTGACTTAAGTCTATATCATAGCACTGCGTCATTACTGAATATTTTTAATATTTTTTTTCAATGTTGAGTTGGTTTAATTGCGACCATTAAGTGGCTCAAGGAGTTGGTAATGCGGAACCTTGGGACCAGCTCTAAGGTCTGTAGCTCTAGCCGCGCGATGACTGTCATGTACGCTTTAGAAACACAATAAACCTATCAGTGCAGTATTACAAAAAGGTTTAGAAATGTCGTGTTAAATTCGAGACATGATTGCCCGAAACTTGTATTGATTGATTGATTAATGGTTCCGGGTACATCTACTGCCAAGGTCATTAGTCCCGTAAATGTATAACGTATTTTCTCTTCGAGAGGTGACGGTAATATTTCCCCGCTGAATGGCGAGATCCGGCGGCGAGCTACCGTCGACTAGCTGGATTTTCTCCAACCACGAATCTCCCACCAGCGGGGCACCGCCCCAGCCGGGACAAGCTCTAAGCTCCCGACCGATCTCCTAGCATGTGTGATAGTGTAGTGCTCTGCGTCATCGGAACTAACGTTTGGAGCAGGGCGGGGCGGGGCGGGAGAGGGCGGGGTGGGAGAGGGCGGGGCTGGAGAGGGCGGGGAGGGAGAGGGAGAGGCGGGAGAGGGCGGGGTGGGAGAGGGCGGGGAGGGAGAGGGCGAGGCGGGAGAGGGGAGGGGGAGAAGGCTGCGTGCCCAGAAAAGGGGGGGGGGGGCGCCAACAGGAGCAGCGACTGCGGAGCCTGCGACGGCAGGCGGATCCACCTTCACTAAATGCAGCAGATCGGGGAAACGATGATCCACTTACTCAATCTCCTGTGAATGATCTTTTATGACACCGAAGAAGTGTAAAGTTAAATCCAATAACGTTTATTCCTATGGCTTTTCTCCGGCCTAACGCCGGTTATCCCTTGTGACGCATATTCGACCATACACTAGACACCACGACACTTGCGGGCTCAGCAAAATGTGAGGTCCTTCGCGTCAACACATATATGGGAGACAAGTGACAAACACATTCCCAAAGCTGCACTCGAACCTGAGACTCTTCGGACCGAAGCGATGAGCCACCTCGACCACCCAGGTCGGCTTCCGATAATAAACGAGATTATAATTCTTGCATAGCTTGATTGTGATTTTATTAAAAGGTGATAGGTCCATGTTTCTGATTCTACAGCAATAGCTATTTTAGAATTCTTATGGCATTCGTCTTCGCTTCATGTGTTTCTACCGTGATGATGACGACGAACTCCCAAGAATTGATTCTTGACTTTCCTGGGTGTATTGTCGTTTAAGACGCACGGACGTATAAAGCATATCCAAGTTTGAGTGGTCAGGCGGAAGAGCAGGCTAAATCGCCTGAGCCTCGCCACCAATAAAGACATTTATTTATTTAGTTTATTTAGTTTTAGCTAGAATTTTGCAACAAAAACCGAAATTGAGGAGCAAACATTAAAAACGTCCACTGCACATTGTGCTAATAAAAATGAAAAATGAAGTTCAAATATTACACTTTCCAACACTGTATTTAACTAAACGAATATAGTACTACTTAATGTATTGTAAGACATCTTGAATTTCTGTTAGAAAATAAAATTCTATACAAAAAAAACACAGAAGAACGCAATTTTTGCGAAATGGACATGTGAACTTTTGAATGTTTGCTCCTCAATTATTCTTCCTCTTTGCTTTATCAACTTGGTAAAATTTACAACCACACTTTAATAAAGCTTTAAACCGGTAGCGGTAGCTCAGTGCATCAACTGATGCCCTCGCCCTAGCTTTTCAGCTAGGTCGAATTCAGTTGCTGTCTGGAGGAGAATTCTAGCCGCCGGCTGCTCTGATCGGTAGTTTTCCGTGGTTTCTCGCCATCCAGCTGGGGAAGATCACCGCCATCTCCCGAGAAAAAAAATGCAATACACTAACAGGACTAATGACCGAAGTAGTTGACGCGCCCGGAAACACGAAAAAATCAATCAATCAATCAATAAAGCTTTAATTCCCCTGAAATGTAAAATACGTAAATTCAAAAAGAAACAAAATTACTAAGAGCAGATGAAATACCCAATCATATATTGTTGCTATGATAGTATCATTATAATCATTGTGAATCCATTAATTTCACTTTCAGAAGCAGAAACTACATCTCCGCTTGGACACATCAATTGGCATCTCAGAAGTTGAACACAAGAATAAAAGACGAATGTATACTTTTTTAGAGAATTTTGGGGAAAATCTGCCTTTAAATGCAGAAAATACGATAAATAATAATTTAGGACGATGTAATCATGTGCAAGCTGGTTTCCCCTTGTCCCTTCCTTGTCAATAAACACAAGATAAAGTTTTTTAGACGCACAGCATGCGCCGTCAAGTGGCCTGAGGTATTTTCTGACGGTTAGTTTAGGATTAACAGGGTCGGATTCTGAAGGCCATTATTCTTTTCCTACTTGCAGCGTGCGCGCTGATGTAGGTACTCCGAGTGGGAAGATGTGGGGGTGATGAAGCGGGAGCTGAGGGGGGATTTCGGTGCCCCTTTGTGCTCTTTGCGCGCTGTCACGCCCTCAGGTAGCGGCCGCCGGCCGTGCCGCCGCCCTCACCCTCACCATTCCTCTACCTCCCCTCCCCTCGCCCCCCCCCCCCCGCCCTCGCCCTCGCCCTCGCCCTCGCCCTCGCCCTCGCCCTCGCCCTCGCCCCCTCGCCCTCGCCCTCGCCCCGCCCCGCCCTCGCCCTCGCCCTCGCCCTCGCCTCGCCTCGCCCTCGCCTCGCCCTCGCCCTCGCCCTCGCCCTCGCCCTCGCCTCCCTCGCCCTCGCCCTCGCCCTCGCCCTCGCACTCGCACTCGCACTCGCTCTCGCCCTCGCACTCGCCCTCGCCCTCGCCCTCGCCCTCGCACTCGCCCTCGCCCTCGCCCTCGCCCTCGCCCTCGCCCTCGCCCTCGCCCTCGCCCTCGCCCTCGCCCTCGCCCTCGCCTCGCCCTCGCACTCGCCTCGCACTCGCACTCGCCTCGCCCTCGCCCTCGCCCTCGCCCTCGCCCTCGCCCTCGCCCTCGCCCTCGCCCTCGCCCTCGCCCTCGCCCTCGCCCTCGCCCTCGCCCTCAACCCCTCTCTCACCCTCCCCACTCCCCCACCGCACACCCCGGCGCCGCCCCTTTTCTCAGCACACTACCTCGCCCCTCATCTTCCCACTCCTTCCATCAGCCATCACCTCTTGGCTCCTCCCTTCTCTCTCACGCCGTGCTAGCGAATGCCGGAGCAGTACCCTAACAAACGGGCCACGGACCGCGCGCGATCTTTCCTTCCTCTTCCTTGTTCTATCCTCTCCCCCTTACACACACACACACTAACTTGCATTATACTACCACATATTCCGGGAGACCGGTCGGGAGTTTAGAGCTTGTCCCGGCTGGGGCGGTGCCCCGCTGGTGGTAGAGTCCTGGTTAGGGGGAAACCCCACAAGCCGACGGTAGGTCGGCGCCGGATCTCGCCATCCAGCGGGGGAAGATCACCGCCATCTCCCGAGAAAAAAACATGCCTACACTAACGGGACTAATGACCAAAGCAGTTGACGCGCCCGGAAACACGATAAAACCAAAACCAAAACCAATCCCTCTGTGCTTCCCAGCCCCCTCCCGCCGCGTCGCGGGAGTGCGCTTTTCCGCCAGGTGGGCACCACCCCCTGCGCCCACTGCCGCTCTGTGGGCGCGAAACCGCCTGGAAGCGCTCGGCACGCCCCGCGGGGGCGGCATTGCGCGGGCGAGAGGCCGCTTAGGAAACAAAGGCGTCGGGCTGCTGAGTAATCCCGCCGTGAAAAAGGACGCTGCAGAGATATGTTGACGCTGCTCTTTGATCTTCAAGAAACCTTCAGTTGATTGAACCCAGATAATGAGTAGCAAATTCGCCCTTTTCGGCGGTAAATAGAAAACCTTTTTTCCCCGTTTTGCTTTGCGGGTTTATCTTCGTCTGCTCAGAAAAAGGTGAGGAAACAGTTCCAAAGGAATGCGAGGCTCGACTGACCGCAGAGCTGATTTGGAGTGACAACGTAGGCTTGTTTTAGTGACAGTCAAGTCAAATGTTGATTAATTCATAAATTATATTTGCAGCTGAGTGCTCGTTGCGAGTTTAATTCAGCGCAACGTCTTAAGTGAAATACTAACTATATGTGACATCTATGTCAGTTTATAATTTCAAATCTTGATTCTGTAAAAGTTTAATCAAACATTTCTGAAAGTCATCGAATAAGTGCATGTTTAGAGAATACGACAATGAATCTTTAACTGGTATAACTCTTACCTTAACCATTAATATTGAGAGATTTCAATGACTGGATTGTTCCCCCTGAAAAGTAGGCAACGCATGAAGTGACCGATAATCATAGTTTCTAATTAAAGACGTTCTTCCTTTCTTTACGATAAGACTTATTTACAATACATGTAATAGAAAATAATTATTTACGAGGAGAGCATCGTTTCTGGACATGCAAATGACAACTCTCTTGGCGTTGGCTGAAAATTATACACGAAACATAATAAAAAATATAATTCATCAACTCATCCCAACCATTCATTACATCCAAATACCAGCTTTGGAACACGGTAAATAAATGTATAAAATGCATTAATCTACCGAATAACTCTTAATGATCTCTCCTTGAATGACATTCTTTTTTCCTCGACTGCAACGAATGATTATTTTAGCGCCGGCTCTCCTATTATGGGCATCCGTTGCTGCCTTCACTTTCCCCTCGTCTGTGAACATCCATCACCACTGTTGCTGTCTTCAGAAATCCTCGTCACAGCGACCCTGCCGGCCGCCGTAGCAACCACCCGAGTGGGTGGACAGGTCCTGCTGTCCGCCCGGCCGCCTGCCCGCCTGCCCGTCCCAGCAGCTCTCACCGCCTGACAGCGACATTGATGCTGTGTCTTGTTACGGCATATCTGCCTCAGCTGCCTTGAACTAAGGCGTTCCGGTTTTAGTTGGAACATGATCGATTGAATGGGGTCGCTCTGTTCGTTCTTTCCCGACCGTGTCATGGAACACAACTGTAATCAGATCACCTGTCAATAAGTCAAATAATCAAAATTTTAAAATGTATTGTGTGTTTGCTGGTGTGATGCATCGTTTTCGCTTTCTGATGGCCACATCACTTTGCAAACATCTCTATTTGCGCCACACAAAGTCTAATGTGCTCTATCTCTGTATCTAGGGTTGTGATAAACGTGTTGCAAGCTACATATTATTCAATGAAGATACCCTGCTATGAAGAGTTATCACACGAGACTTTTCTTTTAAAAAAATACTTATGTAGTATATGCTTATATCTCAAGCATATTCTATGAGAGATGATGTAGAAATGTAACAGTTAACTACACTGTTTTATTAAATGATGCTATGGAAATCACGTTTGTTGTTTTAGATTGAATCTACTTCACACTGTCACTCGGTGCGAGTTGATTGTGCAGATTTCTAGTTTTCACCGTATGCCCTTTAGTTTTTTCGAAAAAAACGGAGCAACTTACGTCTGTCGTTAAACTTTACTCCCAGGAGCATTTCACTCTCCCCTATATCTGACAAAGAGAATAAAAAGTGTCTTGCTAGATTTTTCTTTTCCAATTCTGTTTCCCTTTACTTGTAGCATTGAATCAAAGTAGTACAATGCCAGTTAAAAGCATCTCAAATATCGACTGAAAGTAATACATCGGTGGAATAGATTCGGAAAGGTCAGGCTTTTGGTAAAGCGGAAATAAGAAACCAGAATTCACTTTTCAAGTGCTTGCTTGCTTTTTTACTTAATCTTCTTGTTTTCAGGTTTTTACTTTCTCGTATACCACATTTTCTCGAAAACCGCAGCAGAAATCTGATGTACTGGAAAAGAGTTCAATTCTCTATGATATCCCTAAAGTCTTATTGTGATCAAGATATTTGGGGTCTGAAAAATAAAAAAATTAAAAATAGAAAAAATGTTTTTAATTCAAAAGCATCATAAACATTTTTTCTCAAAAACAACTCAATTTGAAAAAAATCTTCCCGTATGTATTAAGGGACAATAAAGAATGTGGTGCTAGTTCAATTTTCGTAACTCTCTGTTGTTTCGAAAATTGCAAAACGTTAACCTTTTAAAACTACAAAATTGAAAATAGAGATTTTTATGTTAGGCAAAGTTTGTTGGTAAAAATTAGCTCTTTGTAAAAGGTCACGCACATTTTTTTGAAAAAACTAGTAGATTTCGCTTAAATTGTGACTGAAATTGATGAAATTTCTAAAAATTTGTTTCCGCTGAAACCGCTCCATTTTTTTCAAATTTTTCCACGTTTTGAAGAAGTGACGCCTAAAAGAATGGCGCTGATCTCATTTTGTTGAACTGTATAAATTTTTGATAATTACAAATTTTGAAAGAATGCCAGAAAGCGTGTGCTGTTGTATCACCAGTAGTTCATATTTTTCTTCTCCGTATTTGTAAAGGAAAGTTTGAAATTGACAGCGGAACGGTGCCACTAACCACTTAGGCAATAATATCAAAAATTCGAGATCACAATGGATCTGGGCTTGGCAAAAGTTTATATTATCTAAAGCAGGTCTGAACAGCATTTTGCACTTTGACTGACCTCGAAAGCCGCGCGCGAGCAACTTGAGTCAAACTAGAGATGGGCTTAACAGGTTTTCTTCAATAACTGTTATCACAAAAACAGCTTACTCGTAATAGCTGTTATTAATAACAGTTGAAAAATAACAGGTCCATGACCAGCAACCTAACATGGCCGACTGCTAAGAGTTAATCAGTTGTAGAGACTGCTAAGAGTTAATCCACGCAAAACGAATAATGTTGGTAGCACCGTAAAGCTTGTGCAGCTACCTTACGACGCTTCCTTGTACTACTTTCCCTAACATGTTTGGACAAAGAAGCAGCTGATATGAACGAGACTGGATGAACTGCCAAGGATGAATAGTAATTCATATACGGTGTATAAAATATAGAATATTACTAAAATGAAAGTGATTCGGGTCAGATTGCAAATATTCTTTCAAATATGCAACTTGTGCGTAGTGAAGTAATGAATGCCAAATATAATGAGGAGAAACTGTTTTTGCTTACCTATATCTCAAGTGTTAATGACTGTCGAATATCAAGTATTATAATGTGAGTTATTTGACCGTAACTCATTTTATTTTATCGGACCTAGGGAAATATTAGTTGATCTCACATAAGCAGCAATGGGACAGAAATAAGTTAACATATTGGACGGACTTAATTTAAAGGACAAATATCGTGTTGTAGTGTATACAATAAAATATAAAACTATTGTGGCACATGGTGTGTAATAATGACGAATTATGTATTAATGAATATAATTTGAACACTGGCGAATCATGATTGTATAGCTGCAGTGAAGCTGTTATCGTACAAAATGGTTACCACACAAACTTGTAGTAGGTCGGATTAGGCCCAGTATGTTGCAGTTCTATGCACTTCAACCGATAACTGCCAATAACGGGATAAACGAAATAACTGTTATTTCGCGTAACAGTTCCGAAACGTTAACGGTTAAGAAATAACAGTTTATCTGTTAAGAGCAAATCCCTAGTGCAAACCCGGGCCGTGTGGAAGGGTGGGGATAAGACATTATTCTAGGATTGGGGACCGCCAATGAGGTTGCGCAATTCGAACCATAGCACGTGAATGGAAAGAGCAATTGCTAGAATGACGGACTGTTACACACTAATTATTGAGATGTAGATATTGGTGAAATATGCCATTGTCGGATTTGGTAAGATTTTAAAAATTGTTACAAATTTTGTCGTGTCCAGGATCTTTTTTTTTAATGACAAGTTCATAATTAAATTGATGACTTTACATAGGGAGATATAGTTGATTTTGTATGGTACATTACTGTTGGGAGCTGCTGCTATTTCGAGTATGTTTGAATGCAAGGGGTGAGTTGGGGTGGTATTGGGATTGAATGATTTGGCAAAGTGATCAGCTAATGCTACAACCTTCTCATAAAGAGCGAATTTCTTGGCCAGTGCTTGGTATTGGTATTTCTGCATTTTCAATTTGTATTTTTAGAATTAAGATCTCCAATCAGAAGAGTAAAGGAGTTCATCTGGAATAGCGAACAGATATTAGTATCGGGAATTTTAAATTTCAGAGATTTGCATGCTGTTATTAGTGTTAGTAATCTACTATTTAAAGGGAATTTAATGATATAGTTTCGAAACCTGGGGTGTGCGGAAGGTTGATTTGGATATATGGTATAGATTTTACTTTTTCACTACCGCTACCGCGGTAGAGTAAATGGTATGTAATGCTGTGCAAAAAAATGGTGAATTATCGGCAGAAAAACTCTTATTACAGGGTTCTGATAAGGAAAACATGGATAAATCCGTATGCTAAATTTAGAAAAAAATCCTCTAACACTAGGTGCAGCCAGAATCTATGTTTTGTGGGTCCTTGATACCGTTAAATCGATTGACGGCAAAATGTCTTTCCGTCTGTCTGTCCGTTCATCCGTCTGTCCGTGGACCATGACTAAACCGTTAAGCGAATTATCTCCAAAATTGATATTCCCCAATCGATCAGGCTGATGTCCAGGCCTCTTGAATTTGAAATCGATATTTTAATTTTGGTGGTACTTCACATGGAGCACCAGAGACATTTTCAAAATTAAAAAAAAAAAAGTATCCAACGTTTTTCGTTAAACTTTGATATTGGCTAGCGTAAAGGGCGTTAACGAGAATGGCGCAGATCTCATGTTCGTTGAATACCCTGCATTAGCACAGCGGCGGCCAAAATTGATTCAAATTTGGAGCCGTACTTTGAAACCTATCATTATAACAATTCCTAGCCGCAAATTAACAGCAAAGAACATGCAGTTTTAAACGTCCCGCGCTTTTCCTCCAAAAACGGCGCGTTTGCTTCCAGAGGGAAAGACAAAAACATCTTTCGCGGGAAACTCTTTGGAAGGACAAACAGTTGAAGAGTTGAACTGTTTTCGTAGAAGCCCAGTAGCCCCGCCAGGTACCGGAGACACTGTAGAGTGTCAACATCTTGAGAATTAAAAGTCCTCCAAATGAAGACGCGATAGAATAGCATCATTTAAAAAGATAGTGGCCGAACACAGTTTCGCGGTTACCCGCCTCGCCTCGCGCGTGTAAAACACCGTTAAGATGCACGTATATATACTACCGACTACTAATTTCATTATGTAGGGTTGGTATTGCGACCTCAGCTGAGAAGTTTTAGCGCGCAAACGCATTCCAATTGTCGATATTTCAAAGAAATACTACGACTTTATCATGTCACGAGGGGTAATTGTTGAAGAATCCTGCAGCCGTGCGTATACACAAAAGATCGCCTCGTCAGTAAAACGCCGTGGTAACTCACATTTGGGCGGCATTGAATAAATTAAATATGACCAGTGGTAGTAGTTGGAGGTAACTCTTTCTAAGGGCAATTAACAGAACAGTAGTCCTTTGAACAGAAAATGCGCGCGATTGAATGACAACTATTATTCGTGTGTCCAAAGTCCAAACACAGCAAACACTGTCCTTTTGGCCTTCTTCTTTCTGGTTTAACACTAATGTTATAGATCTGAGTAATTTATAGCACTCGTGCCATACTTTGAATACCGTTAAATTCTGCAGAAATTATTGGAATGGGCACTTTATTTTTATAACGTAAACTGATAACTGATAAGTGATGATGGATGGCCATTTGTCTCGCAGGTCTTCAATTATTTCCTCTCTTTCTAAATTTTGAGTTAATACTTTTTCAAGATGACAAAAAGTTCTTTTTTATTGGCTGGGCCTTTGTAAGTGTGGAACTATCTCTTGATTTCAGTGACGTATTTGATGGCTTTTCTGAAGTCTACTGTTAATTTGAATATTAATTTAATTCTAAAGCCATTGTAATATGTTGTAAAATGATTTTGAGTATGGTGTTAAGTTTGTTTTCTTTCTCTTTATTGAATTAGAAAAATTTATTTACAAACACGGACGGAATTTTTAGATTTTCGTCTTCTTGGGGCGTTGGCAAACTCAAATCTTTTGCCTTCATCTGATAAGTTTCCCTAGCTTGGCAAATCTCTTATACACTGTTGTATATTAGATTGGGTTGATTTTGTAGTGGTTGATTTCTTATTTGGAGGGAGGTCTATTTCTCCTGAGTTATGGGTTCTTAGAACTTAATATTTGGTAACGACTCACTATTATTGTCGCAAATGTCTGCTTGGCCGCTAGGTGCATCATTTGTTGAGCTGAGGTTACCAACCTGAAGGTTTACAGTCCCGGTGAGGTGATGCGAGCTGTTATCGGAACCAACATTTCGAAACTGCCCGTTCTGCATATTTGAAGCAAACTGTGTATTTCGGTAGCTCGTGTGGGCATCGAATACGAGATGATGTTGTATCTCTGGGCTGGAAATGGTACTGTCCTCACTGCCGTATACAGTTGCCGAGGTTCCTGCAACTGTGACCTACTAGGTTACAGCTGGCTGAAGGGGCTCACCGTAAATGATAACTGGTAAACGACTGTAGATTAATGGTGCACTCTAAATTGCGCTCAATCGCTAATTGAACTTTACTTCACTACACTATTTCACTCTTACATACTTAGATAACTCACAAAATAACTGCATTGACTAGACCGGAACGAGTAATGTCGCAACGACTGTTTGGCGCTGAATGATGACAAGTTTTCCATGTGGCAATTCAAGTCATCATTGAGATTCCTTACCAAAAGAAACTTACTCATGACTATGGAATGGATTTTCTTGTTAGTACATCTTTTACATGTACAAGCAACTGGCTTTCAATCATTTCTTTAGAGGTCGCAAGTGATTTTAAAAGAATTAAACCCATATTTATGTTCAATATTTTTACATATATTTCTTACGATTTCGTTACACTTGAATACATTTCCAAACCGAATAGAAACATTTCAGACGAGTTTGCAAAGACGTTTATTAAGTCGTGTCTCTGTGGAATAAATCAATCTGTGATCTCCGGACCTTCGCCATGAATTGTCAAACTTATCTCCTGCTTATCGGAATTAAGAAGGAACAAAATGTGCATACGTGCGTGCTTAAGTTTCGTAGAGTCCATACATAACTCTAGTGAAATCTGGCAAATAATTCCTATATCATTATTCATTATCACCCCGCCGAGAAACATCACACCCCTCTGTCAGAGACGAAGATTTAGGAACCTATTGTTGAGATCCCGCCTGCTCGGGCATAATGGATGTATTCCTTTCCAAGATATGTGATCGATACGTAATACTTGATTACAATAAATTGAGGGTGATTGAGTCAGATTGAGGGTGGTATGGTCTTCTTACCTCTTCCCTCCCCAATTGTCTCTAGTAAGAATGTTTACGTATTCAACAGCTTCTCGTAAACACCATTGCATATACCACGTATGTATTTTACATTTCGTACATTTCGTCTAGTGAAGTTTATTTTATAGGAGAATTTCCTTCCAAACCTTTTGATCGACGACTTTTTTTATCCTAAAATTTACAAATGCTTTGTTTAGAGCTAACTTTGAACTTCATCATGATGTTTTACACATTTTTATTTTGTTTCACATTTACTCTTCCCTAGTTTTATAAAAATAGCAATCAAAACAATTACGTAAATCTTTTAAAACACATTGTATACATTTATTGTCGTTGATATATTTCATTACCCATATTAAGTCAATACCACATTTCAGAAATTCTGTTCTCTGTCATCAGATACATCAATTTCATAATAACATTATCACAGTTTTTGCTTTAGGTTTATTTAGTGGAATCAACACTTAATCCAATGTTCCAATAAAAAATAATGATTTCAATCAAGTTATATAAGTATATTTTTAAGACGTTTCGACCTCATATGTGAAGTTCTCTTCCGTTTCTAAAAAGGCAAAGTTACAACATAGGACTTTAACAACAATAAATTATTATCCGTCTAATTTACATAAATACGGTGTACAAATAATAAAAACGATGCATAGATTTTATAATTTTTAATATTTTTAAATACATACGGACTCGTACTTATTGAAACATGCCCGACGATGACTGGTGCCAATTTTAAACAAGCCACACTTGGAACGACACTTTGAAACAATTATTACTGATATATGTGATTTGGGCGTCAGGAAAAGGTTACTCTTGAAACCTAATGATTCCTACGTAATTTAAATATCTCTCAACCCAAAATTATGTTGTGCTAGCTCAGTTAATTGGGGTCCGAAGTTCATATTTGTTGCTACTTACTCTGCAACCAATTATTCAATCTGCCATCCATATGGAGTGGCGAGGAATCTGAAAATCTTATTAAAATGCTGGATTGCACGTAACGAACAATGATAATCAGCTTTCTTTCAACTTAACAAATTAGAATTTATTATAATGATAATCAAAAATGAATCATTCTTTGGTCGTGACCAGTTTTCTCTGTATTACAATAGTTATAAACCTTGTTATTCATTCGTGGGTCTTCGCGCACTCTTAACTTCTTCCTTCGATGGCGCCCCGTAGAACCTTCTCCGTCGACGCAGCAGAATCTTGCTTCTGGATTAAGTCCTAGCCTAAAGTCCGTGATCTGGTTCCAAATTTTGCCGGCGATACTATTATAATCCATGACTTCCCTCACTTGCGTCTCGAGTGGACGGCTAGACACGAATTTACTTCCTACAAGAACGCTCTATCATAATATAAGAAACGATAGTTAATGTTATTCAAATGTCAATTATAGTCTTACCTCGACCTGGTAAGATATATCAGGAGCCGACGTTGCTCAAGCGAATGAAGTTCTTCTACAAACTCGGAAGCATGGGAATTTTATATATTTTTTCTGTTTTGTCTCTCAAAACAAGGCTTATTCCGCCTCTGCACTGTCATTTCAACCTAACGAAAATGATCCTCAACGCCGGTTGTTTATTTGTCACATAACGACCCCCTCTTGATCGTCTATTGAGATCCCTATATTCTATGTCATATAAAATGACATTTCCATAATAAAAATGGTTCGTCATTTTGGTATACCACATTATATAACTTGACTGGAATCATCGATTTTTATTGCAATGTTTCGTTTGTTCAGTGATCCCAGAATTACTTAATCCAATGCTTTAGTGTCTTTGTCGCTTCAAGGAGTAGCTATGGAGGAAATCACGGGGTCCCTTGAGGTTGTCATTCCTTCTTAATTTCGACATGTTAAATTATTATAATAACAAAAGGATCACAGCTTAACGGAATCTTGTGGTACCATATGATCAAATAATTCAAATCTAATTACATATTTTTAATTTTTCCTACATATATTAAAAAAGTATATATATATATATATATATATATATATATATATATATATATATATATACACAAATTTTGCTTTTTTATTTCAATAAATTCCGTTCCCTTCTCATGACGAATCTTTTATGAAAGTTAAAAAGTAAATTTATTTATTGGTCTTAACCTCAGTTATACACCAGGATACAATTATGTAAGAATCTTATACATCACGACAAATCTTAGACACTAATTGAGAATCTGTCTCGTATCTCAATACCTTCGTGAACGTCACGACTCATTTCTTCATCTCGCGCGGTTGGTGCTCCTGTGTGGAGACAAATGAGCCGAGTGCACCGTTCTCACGACGAATCTTTCATTAAAGTTAAAAAGTAAATTTATTACTTTTTATTTATTTATTTATTTTACGTAAAAAACAGTTAAAAACTGCGTATGACGTGCTATGGGGAGAAGTGAATTTTGTGCGCATTTTCAAAATTCTGGGATCCCTACACTAAGTCATATACTACTTAAATTTTCAAGAAAGAAAAAAAAACTTGATCTTAACCTCAGTAATACGCCAGGATACAATTATGTAAGAATCTTATATATCACGACAAATCTTAGACAATAATTGAGAATCTGTCTCGTATCTCAATACCTTCGAGAACGTCACGACTCATTTCTTCATCGCGCGCGGTTGGTGCTCCTGTGTGGAGACAAATGAGCCGAGCGCACCGTTCTCACGACGAATCTTTCTTTAAAGTTAAAAAGTAAATTTATTACTTTTTATTTATTTATTTATTTTACGTAAAAAAAGCAGTTAAAAACTGCGTATAACTTGCTATGGGGAGAAGTGAATTCTGTGCGCATTTTCAAAATTCTGGGATCCCTACACTAAGTCATATACTACTTAAATTTTGAAGAAAGAAAAAAAAACTTGATCTTAACCTCAGTAATACGCCAGGATACAATTATGAAAGAATCTTATACATCACGACGAATCTTAGACAATAATTGAGAATCTGTGTTGTATCTCAACACCTTCGTGAACGTCACGACTCATTTCTTCATCGCGCGCGGTTGGTGCTCCTGCGTGGAGACAAATGAGCCGCGCACGCCGCCGAGAGCGCGGAAGTCAATGCAGCGGCGAGAACGGCCACCGATTACGTGCGCCGCGCGTGACGCGACGGCCGGGCCGTCGCCTGAGCGGCCGAGCAGCTGAGCAAACACACGCACGCGGCGAGGCGCGTCATATTCCCACCGAGCGGCAAGAACGGCCGCGCGCCATTTGCAAGGAATGGACGCAGCGACCTCCGGACGGACGAGGCCGAGCCAAAAGAAAGGAAACCGTCTGCCAACGGTGCGAACTGTTTCACGAGGGCCTAATTTCTATTCACCCCTCAGTTAATGCTTTTGAAATAATAATTTATTATTGTTTTATTAATGGAACGGATATTCATTTCGGGAGCAGTCACCGGGAGCGGTGGCTCAGGGCATTAACTGATGTCACTGCAACCTCTGACCGGGAGGCCCTTGTTTGGAGTCCGGACGGCCGCGGGAGGATTTTCGACACTAGCTATATATCTAAATCGAATTCAGCCGCTGTCTGGAGGAGAGTTCGGGCGACATATACTGCCTCACATGCGGGGAGACCTGTCGTGAACTTAGAGCTTGTCCCGGCTGGGGTGGTGCCTCGCTGGAGGGAGATACCTGGATGAGGAAATTCCTGCTAGCCGACAGTAGGTCGGCAACGGTAAGAAAATCGCAGCCACCTCTCGAAGAAAAAGCATGTACTACACTTGCGGGACTGATGACGTTAGAAATCGATGCCCCCGGAATCACTAACAATCAATCAATCGGGATTATTCCTTGGAATGGAATGCGATCAATATGTTTCGAGAAAAATACAACGAAACCTGTACCTTAAGCGATCTACAATGTGTCTTACGAAAATTGGCCGTTATTGAGGTGGCCACTTGTTCAAGGTGACATCAGATTTAATTGAGTATCTTGCTATTAATTAAGTATAGTAACTTTACAATCGTTTTAATTACCTGACGTTAAATAATCCTATTTCAACATGGGATTTAGCGTTACTTACCTTCTCTTGTTAAACACATCTTTCTTTTTTCACTCATTTTGTAATTCCACAAACTAACTTTAACTCCTTATCGAACCTTACTTGCAAGTAAATGAGACACGAAGATGTAATTATTGAAGATGTAAGGGTTCACGAGAATGCTGCGGAAAGGGTGAAGCAAAGTGTTGCTTATTTCATGAAGGAACATTTAGCAAAACAACATGTTACCTGAAATAAATTTATGTCAATGCGAGATATGCACCTGCACAAGGAACCGTTCGAAGTAAATTGTCCACCGAAGATGCTGAAACATCAGTAATCTTCACCGCTCATCTTTCATTAAAGTGTTTAGAAGTGACTTTTAATACAGATCAATTCACACAATGCGCCTCGCCGTTGGCCACGAGGTAAGAATGGCCGCTTAAAAGAGGGACTATTTTATTACGGAACAATCAGTCGGTTCCGCGAAAAAATGTACGTTAATGGAGGAGACCGCTTAATGGATGAGGGCATAGGTAGGTGGGAAGTTTATTTTATGCGCAGCTCCCTCTTACATTTAGTAGATTTGACTTAATTAAGAATTTAAAAAGTTTTGATTTTAAATTTGTAAAACTTTATTGTTTAATGGGATGCTTGAGTTTCCCAAGATCCTTTATTTTTAAATTTGCATGCTTATTGAAGAGTGCATTAATGGTGGTCGTTTATTTGAGTGATTCGTCTTTTAGGTACCTTCAATTAATTTTTAAGTTTTCACTGATCGACCTCTAGTGAAGGTTTTGGCACAAATCCGCCTTTACTAAGTCTTCAAATCAATTTTCAGATTATCTTCAAATTGTTGATGTTTTGTATTTGCCGCGCATTGTATGATTTGTTTATTTCTGTGACGCCCAGCGATCTGTTCCAAGGAGAAGCGGCTGCTTGCTCTCTGCTCTTTCTCGCAGCTCCATCGGCAGTCGGAGCAGATTTCGTCATCTTTTATCGATCGGTGGCTTGTGGCACTGTGAGACGCACCTTATGTTTTGGAGTAGTTTCCATTGCTCGAACTGAAAACGTCTCACTGCTCTGGGAAAGAATATTACGACAGAAAAAACAATAAACTACTTTTGTAACATTTATTGGAACGTTTACAAGTTATACACATTTTTGTGATTTGAAAATACGACATTACGGTTCATCATGCTGCTGATTATGAAAAGTATTCTCAAAATTACAGAAGAAAATGTTACTAAATAAACTAATAACGGAAATACTGACAGTGAAGGAAATTAAAATAAAAAATGAAGTTAATTGCGAAATCGATTATTATTCTTAATGCATTTCACATTGTCTATTAAACATCCCTAACATTCGACCAGCATTCCGATACAGTTTATGAAAATGATTTTGAGAGACATTCTCAAAAAATAAATGTTTTATAAATAAAATAAATGTTTCTTTTGTTTGAAATATTTTCCTTAATTCAGTATCACACTGCAAATCAGTCATTTCTAATTGAAAATCACAAGGAACAAAGCCTAGATCAACAGAAAAAGGCGTAGAAAATAAATAAATTCTAATTGTAAATCAAACAAATCCTTAAATCGGATTTCAAATTCCGAGCGCAATGTTCCGAATACATCTACACACTCTCCAAAATTCGATGTTATGCGAATGTTTGAAACTGAAGCTAACTTTGAGAAGAATGAGAATTTCTTCTTTGCCAAAGAGACTTTTAAAAGAAATAAAATTAGCCTTTTTTATTGTGTTATGTTGCTGTTAAACCACATAGGAACATCAAAATACAATTTCAAAATTTATTTTTTAAGAGACGTTGTTTTTAAGAGCATTGAAAACTTCCTTACGTTCTTCTTCAAATGACTTGTCGTATACAGTCGTATACTTGTTGTATACTTGTCGTATACAAGCTGTTGTCGTATACAGCAGCTTCATTAACCGTATAATGTCATTGCAAATTAAACTTTTATTTATTTATTTATTTATTTATTTTACGTCAAAAAAACAGTTAAAAACTGCGTATGACGTGCTATAGGGAAAAGTTAATTGTGTGCACATTTTCCAAATTCTGTGATCCCTACACTAAGTCATATACTACTTAAATTTTGAATTTTGAAAGGGAGAAAAAAAAACAAAAACTCCCATGTAATAAAATCTATTTTCAAGGATAAATAAGTAATAAATTTTGAATTTTGAAAGGGAGAAAAAAATCAAAAAAACTCCCATGTAATAAACTCTATTTTCAAGGATAAATGAGCAATAAATTTTGGCTCTTATTACTTTCTGCCGCGACAACATGGAAACGATAATTTGAATAATTGTATTTTCCACTGAATTCTAGAAGACGTGCACAGAAAATGAAGTTACAACTTCATGTGATTAAAGCATTTTTTTGCAAACTAAACATTTGGTATAACTGCCGCAATCTGCAAAAATATACTTTTCTTCCCATGCTGCATTGAAAATTGTCGATGTGGACTCTTTGGTTTGTGAAGTGCTCGCGTCGACTTCAGTGTTTCCGTGACTGGAGTTATCAGGACATTGTGACAGAGGTTATCGCAAGCCGCGCGACGCGGCGCCTACGGTGTCGTGCTCTAGGTACTCGTCTAGCAACTCGGTTCCGCGCTCCCGGTTCGCTCTGCTCGAGCAGCCCTGGTTTGTTTGAAACGAACTATGGAGCTTTAATGATACGTCTTAAGAATTTATTTCGTGCAATTTTTGAATTTTATCTACTTTTACTTTTGACTGCTCCACCCTAGATAGGGCAAGTATAAGCAAGAGATGGTCTAATAACTGATTTGAATAAAGTTATCCCCTATTCTGTACTTAGTCTAGAGTGGCTATGAGTGAATTAAGTTTTGTCATTTTCAGATGTTTTATTGGTTATTTCATTAATAATTCCATTGGTTTTTCATCTAGTAGTTCGCCAAAATATCGAAGTGGCTGATCTTTTTTGTTCCATTTTAAATTTACATTTTTAATTTATAGTGTGATGAGCAATTTAGTCTCCGTAGCGTGAATATTTTGGGTTGTGATTTAGTAGGGTTTATTTTTAGTTTTCATTTTGAGCACAAATTTATAAATGCATCTAATCGTTTTCGTAGAATTTGTCTTCGTTGATCTATAGGTTTGTTTGTCGTGAACATAACTGTGCCATCCGTGAAACATGCTATATTCGTTCTTTCCATCGGGGAGTAGTCTGCAACGTAAATGTAAAATAGGTGTGATGAGAGTGGTGGCCCTTGCGAAACTCCTGCTTGTGTGATTTTCTGATATGATAAGGTAGTTTTAGCTTTCACTGCGAATGAGCAATTTGATATGAAACATTTAATTATTTCATACAGGTAATGCGGTATTCCAGTATTCCCAAATTTTCAATTTATAATATATTTTATACAATAGACCTGCATGCCAGATCAGCAACTAAGCTTAATGCTATTTTGCTAAGAAAAGTTCCGTTGCAGCACAGTAGTTTGTTGATGATTTCCTTTGTCCCATTACGTCTACAACCTTGTGCCTTTGGTGACTCGAATCGATAAGTATACTGCTGAGTGTCTTCCCAAAGAAATTCTACGAGTGCTGTGTACGGATACAAACGACGAAACTAGAATGTTTGTGAGTTGATGAAATTGGATAACGAAGACGGACAGCACTATATTGAACCGAAGAGCATGAAGTTCTTTCAATATCGCGTGCGGCTGAAGTTCTGAAAGTGGAGTGCGCGTTCCCTGGCACGAAAATGGCGTCTTATATCTATTAGCGGCGCTTTGTGTTTCGGAAAAGTGTTGTTTTATTTTGCCTTTCTTTTTTGTTTTTGTTTTTTCAATTGATGATCTATGACTGTGACAGAATTTAAAAAATGCTCAAAACACATTCTACACATCGAATCCTCTAAGAACAAAACGGCATATGAATTTATTGATTGTATTAAGAGGAATGTGATGGAACTGGTTATTGCCATATCAAACTGACGAGCTTATTCGTAACGAAAGTGATCAGTCTATTATACTTGAACTAATTGATTTTAAAATTTCAGCAATTATTCAAATCACGTGGAAACTTACTATTGAACAAGAATCGGTACATTTCTGCAAAAAGTACACACTATCCCTAATAGTTTACCATTAGTTAAAATTGCCTGGGTTTATATATTTTTTCGTTGATCATATTTGGTATTTGTGAAATTTTTACATCGTCATGTGACGTTTCAGAAACTATTGATGGGTTCTCGGATAAGTCAATACTTTCTAAATATACCACTATTGTTTTACTTACGATAATTTGCAAAGTAAAGTAAATAATACATGTTTCCAGAACGCTAAAAATTTGAAATTCTCTTACAAACGTGACAGTATCAAATTAATAATCCACTTATCTTTCACTTCATCGCGATAAGAGAAGCATGCACACACGCTATATGAATGCCATTTTAATCGCCTCATGCCGTCACCAGTCCATATTAGTCTCGAAAATTGAGATGTCGACCTTTCAAATTACCGTCGCTTTCTTCCTTGTGTAGAAAATGAATCTAGAATCAATGTAACAAACAGCTTCTATTGAATTCCAACTGACGTGATAAAAAACGAACAGGAAAATACACACGTATGACACTCGAAGCAAGAACGAAGACACCGCAGCAAGAAATAAAACATAATTGGAACTGTTGCTCTGACACCGGAGCCGTGTCAAGGGACCTCCATAACCCGTTTCTTGTGTGACAAGTTAATTCGTTCGCAAGTGGCAGCCCTCCTACCGCCGCCATCGCCATCTCCATTATTATCTCTAGCGGCCCACAGTCAGTCGCCAGCGCCTGGCAGCGCTCGTACCGCCCTGCAGTGGATTGAAAGGCGCAAGTAAATAAAAAATACATACGTTCCAATATTTTTTTTTTTCAAAATCTTCCAATATACAAGAATTAAGCAGCTCGTTTGAATCTTCTTGTACTGTGTGTGTCGATTTCAATGTCATAAAAGGTTCTCAGAATTTTTTTAAATTTCGAAACATATTTTTTCAAAATGTTTCAATTTATAAGATTAAAGGAACTCGTTTCAACCTTCTTATACTACTCAATTGAGTGACCTAAAAGGTGGTCAATTTTTTAAAAATTTCGAAACGTTTTTTCAAAAAATGGTCAAAAATATTTTTATCAAAATTCCGAAATACCGTTTTCTTTAATTTTCCAATTTACAAGATTTAGTTATCTCGCTTTAATTAGCTTGCTCTGTAGATCTGAATGATGTGAACAATGGTCAAAAGTATTTATTTTCAAAAATTTCCAATTTAAATTAATAAAGCGGCTGGTTTCTATAATCTCACAAGAGTGGTTAGAAAGCAGATATCAGTTTTTTCATAGAAAATGTATATTAATTTGCATACGGCGCTAAACTCTACTTTCGGTGCTGCCAACGATCTCTAACCAAATGACTAACATTAACTTCAAAGGGTGGATGAGTTTGCTTTCCCCTTCAAGTGAGACAAATATTGATTGGGAATTTCAATATTTTCTACTCGTATATTACTAAATGTATAAAGAACTGTGACGTAATTTGATATTTTTAATCTACTGCGTTCACCGATGTCACACCTTCGATAAATCAATAAAATATTGAGCAGAAGGGAGCCACACAATATACGTTTCTTGGTGCAGAAAAATGTACTACATAATATGTACTACTTGTTATGTGTTTATGAAACACGGTAAAATTCGAGAGATATCTTTGTAATACTTTCATAGAGGTTTCATTTTCAGCTTCCACTAAATATGTAACTTGAAATTGACTTTTCAAGTGGAACTCTGGAAAAATTAACTAGGAAACGATAGAATTCGCGCAGTCAGTGGCTCATGGAATTGATCGGAGGAAATCATAATGACCCTCTGTCCAGTTGGATTCTAATATTCACATGTAAGCAACAGTCTGTCTCGGTTCAGCTAATTCGCTCACTTTGATTAATTAAATAGTGATTCCGGGTCCGTCATTTACTAAGGTCATAAGTCCCGTAAGTAATGTGCATGTTTTCTTCGGGAGGTAGCGTTGATCTTTCCTCACTGGATGGTGAGATCCGAATGCATTCACATCACCTAGCGGAGTTTTCTCTAACCAGGTATCTCCTACCAGCGGGGCACCGCCCCGACCAGGACAAGATCTAAGCTCCCGAAATGTGTGGTAATGTAGTGCATGAAGGTGTAAATGTGTGTAAGAGTTGAAGAAAGTACAAGGAAGAGGAAGGAAACATCGCGCGCGGTCCGTCGCCCGTTTGAGAGGGTACTGCACCGGCATTCGCCTGGTGTTGATGGGAGAAACCACGGCATACTACCGATCAAAGCGACAGGCCGCTAGAATTCTGCTCTAGACAGCACTCCGCACGCATTGAATATCCTCTACTGAAGGAAGGAGCAACGATACTACAGTTGCAAATATCGTTCTATTGAAGGAAGCTGTTTTTGCCCGAATGTTTCCCAATCCGGGCCACAGTGCACCGTTGGCTCCTTCGCCGCCGCTCAAGAGAGCAATCGCTACCGCTGCTGTGTGATGGAAGCCCCCACCCACACCAACACACACACGCACACACAGGTGGAGGCGGCGGGCGCTTCGGAGCGTGGAAGATGGCGGGGGAGGGGAAGGGGGGGATGTGGGAGCGCGGTCGGCAGCCGGCGGAAGTCTGTCGGCCGGTCAATGGCTCTTAATTTAGGCCTCTTAGCGACTGACAGGCTGTCGGCGGCGCGGACAGACGTGCGCGCTGCACAGCACTGCCCCGCCCACCCCGCCCACTCCCCCGCTGCCACTTCCGCCGCAACGGGCGTCGTGCTCGGCTCTTGCCCTGCCCGCCCGCGGCCCTTCGCTGGCCGCGTCCGCCGCCGGCAGCTCGGATCGTGTGTGGGCGGGCGGGCGCGGGACAGCTCGTCGAGCAGTGGCCCTTTCAAGGGCTGTTTTGATAGTCCCGCCGCGACAATGGGGCACACACCGCCTTTGTGCGTCGCCGCCCGGCCGCGCCCCGCCCCGCCCCGCGCCGCCTCGCGCCGCCTTGAAAGCCAAGGAGAGCGCGCGGCCGCGGCCACACGAGCGCCGGCTAGCGGGCTCTTTGTGCCGCGCCCGGAGACGTGTATTCATTATACCCACTTCTTGCGACCCGAGCTGTACCTGGGCCCCGCCGGCCCGCCCGCCCGCCACAGCCAATTATCGCCGCCAGGGGGATGTTTGCGCGGGCGGCGCGGACGGTGGGGGCGATGGAGGCGGTGGGGGAGCGCGGGCGGCGGGGGCGATGGAGGCGGTGGGGAAACGCGGGCGGCGGGGCGGCGGGGGCGGCGGGGGCGGCGGGGGCGGCGGGGCGGCGGGGGCGGCGGGGGCGGCGGGGCGGCGGGGCGGCGGGGGCGGCGGGGCGGCGGGGCGGCGGGGGCGGCGGGGGCGGCGGGGCGCGGGGCGGCGGGGCGGCGGGGCGGCGGGGCGGCGGGGCGGCGGGGCGGCGGGGCGGCGGGGCGGCGGGGGCGGCGGGGCGGCGGGGCGGCGGGGGCGGCGGGGGCGGCGGGGCGGCGGGGCGGCGGGGGCGGCGGGGCGGCGGGGCGGCGGGGCGGCGGGGCGGCGGGGGCAGGCGGGGGCGGCGGGGCGGCGGGGCGGCGGGGCGGCGGGGCGCGGGGCCGGCCGGTAGCCGTGTTCGCAGTGGCCGCCGCCGCGAGGGCCAAACACGAGGGCTCTCCCTGCCTGTCAATATTTGGCGGCCGGCGCGCGGGGCCGTGCGGTGCGCGTTGCCCGGGATGCGTGTTTGCCTTTGATATTCGGGAGAACGCGCTCTGCCGCCGCGGCGTCCCCGCCCCGCCCCCTCCCCTCAGCGGAAGTTCCTGTGAGGGGGGGGTGCCGCCTGCGATGGCTTTTCTCTGCTGGGGAGAGGGGCAGGGGGGTCCAACGTGTGCACCCAGCAGGGACGGCAGTGCAGTTGTCACAGCGGGTTGAAGGTTTAGCTTTGAGCGATGTCGAGAATAATGTGTAAAACGTTTGTGATCAAAGCGGGTAAACCTGAATTAATGTTCAAATGTGAAGTAACGCTTCTTTTTTGCTGCGTTTTGCTACGAAATAAATCAATCATTGCAATACAAACGCTTTTCCACAATGCAAGTAGAATGCGAAGAATTAATGCAACACATCAATAGAGTTGCCGTAACCCGGTCAAAAGATTTTTTTCTTCACCAATGGCAAATATGTGGTTCGATTTTGATTTCAATGAATATAAAATTGAGAGGAAACATATCATAATTATATTCAAATACCTTGCAAATACTTTTCGTATCTATAATTACAATGTATCAACATACAATAACCTTATTTTGTTTTTACAAAAAGACACTACAATATAATTTTTTCAAATTATTTATTAAATTTGCATTTCGAACCGACTTGAAAGTTTCTTCAAAAAATCTAAAACAAATAATAAAAGATAATACAACCCTCTCATGGAAATCGCCTCAAAATTTTTTTCAAAACATCGTAAATAATAAAATAGAAGAAAATAACACCAAAATAATTAAAAACAAGTTGTATCATACCTTGGGTACAGGTTTATTAAAAAGTTACAATAAAACACTTATTTTTACTGATACGTTATTGTTTTTTATTGCTTTCAATATGGAGCTCAATATACCCTGCATAAGAGTTGAATGATGCTACATACTGTTTTACGAGGGAAATTCTGAGAGGGAATTGGGATGGGGAATTATGGGAGGGATATGAAACAACAAACCGCCGAGTCAAGTTAACTTCTAGGTAATTAGTTAGTAAGTAAATCTGAATAAATAAAATTAGATTTAAAAAAATAGTTTCATGGACGTATCATGGACGTTCAGTTGTTCAAATGATCTCATGCGACAAAAGTCTTTGGGCAGTTTGCCGCCGTTCGATCATTAGAACCCTTATAACGCTATTGGTATATAAATAACTATTTTGATTAATGTATTATTATTATTATTATTATTATTATTATTATTATTATTTTATTATATAGATTTAATATATTATTATAGATTTATCTATTATAAAATATTTATGTTTCACAAAATTTTATTCAATTAGGGTCCATTACTGATTTTTTTTGAAAAAATCTCAATTTGGGTCAAAACGTCAATTTAATAAATTATTTGGAAAAATAAGATTGTATTTTCTGCTTTTACAAGAAGGTCATAACACTTTTACAAGTTAACAGTTTTAATATATTCCTTACAATTTCCATGTAATCACGTAGTCACAAAATAATTTATTAGTATTAATGCTTTTTTGCCAAAGTAGATACCTTTTCGAATTTTTCACACCGACATTTTCATTTATAAAGACTAGTTGCGTTTCGAACCCTATCCTTTGGGATAATTTTGCGAGAGCATGAAAATGATAAAAGGCGTGATAAGCAAGTGAGTGATTAACGTGCAATGGCGATAGAAGGAAAACAGTTTGCATTTCATATGTCGCCCCCGTACCCCGTTTATAACGTCCGGGTGAAAATTGATGGTTTTTGATGCCGACATCGATGACATGCATGTCGTAAGATTAACTACACAGCATGGAAAAGAACACGCTATCTCGTTTTCATTCAATTTCCCTTGTTCTATTGAAAATTCCAAATTTCAATATTCCTTCCCTAAGACAGCCTCTTGCTTTGTTTCTGAGCGTAAATGCAGCTTCTCTCTGCGCAGCTGCATCAGGGATAAGATTTGAGTTGTGGGTTGATGTTTTGTCAATAATGTTATAAAATTATATCTGTGGTTTGTTGGACTATGCAAATAGATTTGTTATTTAGAAGCAACAATTTCTAGTTTTCAAGTTTCCCCAATCACGCTCATTGGTATCTTAATTCATAATTCAACTTTATGTTGTAAAAGAGAGGCAGTGGGATTCTGTAGCTCAAGAAAACAGATTGTAGTTATTCCCATACGCCATAATGTCCGTTGGTTAACGATAAATTAATTACAATAAAATAAAATAATTTAAATTAAAACCCATGAAAACAAGTCGAGTCCATCGTCTTAAAAATTTACTGGACATAATTATCTTACAAAAAGAGTTCAATCTTTTTTAAATTTAAATCTGTAAATTTACAATCTGTTCAAAACAAGAACAATAAGTAAATATGCTGTTAAAAAATACAAACTTGCATGGAAAGGTCACCCACTGGTGATCTTCCTTTATCATATTACACACTTGTAATGTTGACAAAACATTTGGTGTTGATTTTATTATTTTTTTATTATTTTCTTTCTAGCAACAAGTATAGTTGTTTGTATTTTATTTGTAGTTCCTTGCGTTTGTGTAGAATATGTGCTTTCCATGTGAGTTTTCTGTCTAAGTGTACGCCTAGGTATTTTGACAGTGGTTTCTTGCGGTAGATCATGATGATTTAGTTGTACGGGAGGACAAGTTCTCTTATTCATAGTGAAAGTGATTTGTTTCGATTTAATTTCATTTACTTTTATACGCCAAGTATAGATCAATCTTGTGTTACTTTCTAGTAACATCAAGACCTCACGTCGAAATTCCATTTGTTGCCGTATGAAAAGGGTTCTACTTACATGGATACACCATAAAGTCCAAAGAACATTGAAACCTTTGTAGTATTGCTTCTTATGAAATCCTTCATATTTAGAATTAAATTCCATGGTGGTAGCAGATATCTTGGGGAGCTCCATAATATGAGTTAGGAAATAATCAACTACAACAATAACAGTTGTGATATTCATTACAACATACTAAATTTAACTTTTGGGAAACACTTTTCTCATTTTCAGTGGGCCTACAGCCTGGACAAGGAAATATGAGAAAATTATTTTATGATGCCATAATTAATGTTATTTTATCTTTTTTTCTCTACGTCATAGACTCATTAAAGATGGGAGAAGTGTTTTCTGAAAGTTAACTTTAGGATGTTGTAATAAATATTATAATTGTCACTGTCGTGGCTGATTATTTCCTAACTCTCATTATTTATAACTAGATTATGAACGAGAGAAGGGGCAGGCGCTGCGCGCTCCCAGAGGGAGGTCTGATGGATCATCACCAGGGCTCGGATTCTGATGACTAGAGACCGGATTTTTATGTGATTACATATTTTTGTCTTTCTACTTACTGGTCTCAAAATTGTAATCTTGGCAAACCATGACCGTCTAAATACAATTTCCCACTTTTGGACTTTTTTTTTACATATTTAGTAGTATATGACATATTTTACATATTTTGCTCTTTTGACAAAATATTTTTTATTTCTTCAATTTTCTTATGTTACACATTTTTGTAAAGAAAATAAGTGTTTTCAAAACAGAATTTTTTCCTTCATTATTTACTGAGTGCTGTTGAATAGAGGTGCGCTACGGTAAGATGCTGTCGGATGTCCTTACAGTCTGGCAAGCTTGCTTTAGATATCTCAGTGGCGACAACGACCGAGATCATTTTGAACTCTGGGATTGAAAAGTATCACTGACGCCAGGCATCGGGATCATCAACTTTAATTTTCCACTTCGATGAAAATGCTGCACGCAGCAGTGATTGTTTGCTGGTCGTAGATATCCCATTTTGTACAAGGGCTTCTCATACATCTAGTCTGGCCGCTAAACTACGGTGGCGGATGGCAATAGATGAAGTACCTTAGTACTATAGAAATTAGTTTGATGCAAAGTGTGCATCAACTTGTGCTTTTCAAATGATTTTAAAACATTTGTACTGTTTTTAAAATTTGTTTAGGAACTTTTTGATAAATATAATTTCGTATTAGGTAAATGTGTTTTATAATTAATGCTTATTTATTACATAGGGTCAATGTTTTCATCATATATTTATGTATATACTTAGACCTTTCATACATATTTTTCCGATCTCTACTGATGACATTTCATCTTTCCGTCGGTGCATTCTAGACGAAACAAACTTGTAAATGAATCCTTATCACGACACATAGGTGACAGACGTGTATTGGGTAACTATTTTGTAATTTTTTGCCATTTTTCAATTTTTAGTTCATTGTTTGGACCTTTGCGATATTGTCATTTTTATGCATTTTGTTTCGTTTTTGTGTCTTTTGTAGTTTTTCGAACTCGAAAAACATTACACGGATCTTCCGTAACTTTTTCAATGTTTCAAAACTGACGATTGGAAGGTCGAAGCTAAGAATTACGTTTCCTACTAAAAAATAATTTATATGAAATGAAATATTATTTATTGCTCATTTATACTTGAAAATAGATTTTATTACATGGGAGTTTTTTGTTTTTTTTCTCCCTTTCAAAATTCAAAATGTATTGCTTATTTATCCTTGAAAATAGATTTTACTACATGGGAGTTTTTGTTTTTTTTCTCCCTTTCAAAATTCAAAATTTAAGTAGTATATGACTTAGTGTAGGGATCACAGAATTTTGAAAATGTGCACACAATTCACTTTTCCCCATAGCACGTCATACGCAGTTTTTAACTGTTTTTTGACGTAAAATAAATTAAAAAATAATTAAAATTTTAAAATATAAAATTTATTCAATAAACATACATTCACACAAAGTTTTGAGTATTTAAAAATAAAATAGGTCATTTTCCCCTTATTTTTAAGTCATTTTCCTCTTATTTTCAAGTAATTTTATGGGTCATTTTTAAAGAAATTTTAGGTCATCAGAATCCGATCCCTGATTATTACTGTTTTTGTTGTGGTTGATTATTTCCTAACTCGCATTATTTAGAACTACATTATGAACGAGAGAAGGAGCAAGCTACGGCCACACCGAGGGGGAGGTCTTATTGACCATCACTCATCCAACGGGCGCACGAGATCGTTAAGGCTGTTGCGCCATTGTAGTCTCGGGTCGAAGGGCGACGGCTTCGAATCCTGCTCACCCAACTACGGTGTACCGCCTTCCAACCTTAAATCTTCCATTCCTAGCGCAGCCCTTGGAGCGCCCAAGTTACATACGTACGTTCTGTACATACGTACGGGCTGTACGTTCCAAATGCGCGAAACAGTGCCGGAGCAAGACAATTTTGGGCCGCGAACAATGATGAACCGTAGTCCCCCCTCCCCCGGAAAAATTAAAAATGTGAAAGTTCAATCAAGAAACTACATGAGTTACTATTTCTTGAAAAAATGTGTGCTAAAATATCTTGGACGTAAACAGGAGAAAATTTGAAGGCATAAAAAGCTTGTAATGACAGCATTGTTTTGTATAATTTTCAGGATTGTCTGACATTTTTCATTTCATAGAGTCCCACCTTGATTTATTGATTGTTTCGTGTTTTCGGGCGCGTCAACTGGTTTGTTCATTAGTCGCGTTAGTGAAGTGCATGTTTTTTCTCGGGAGATGGCGGCGATCTTTCCCCCACTGGATGGCGAGATCCGGCGCCGATCTACCGTTGACTAGTGGGGCTTCCCCCTAACCAGGAATCTCCCACCAGCGGGGCACCGCCCCAGCCGGGACAGCTCTAAGCTCCCGACCGGTCTCCCGGAATATGTGGTAGTGTGTTGCATGTTAGTGTAAGTGCGTGTGTGTGTAAGGGGAGAGGATAGGACAAAGGGGAAGGAGAGATCGCGCGCGGTCCGTGGCCCGTTTGGTAGAGTACTGCTCCGGCATTCGCCTGGTGTTGATCGGAGAAACCACGGAAAACTACCGATCAGAGCAGCCGGCCCCTAGAATTCTTCTCCAGACAGCGACTGAATTCGACCTAGCTGAAAAGCTAGTGTCGAAAATCCTGCCGCCGTGGGGAGTGTACCCTAGGACCTCCCGGTCAGAGGCGCTGCAGTGACATCAGTTGATGTACTGAGCTACCGCTACCGTGGGAGCAAGAAGAAATGTCGAGGGCCAAGGATGAGGTCGATGGTGAAGTGTGGGGGAGAGGGCAAAGGGAGAGGTTGAGGACGAAGGCTGAAGGCGAGGGCGTTGTGCGTACGTGGCTGCGAAGACGTCATCGGAGGCTCTGGAGTCTGCAGGACGCTGCCATGGAGAGTTCTGAGGATGGAGATTCGCACTTTGCGTATGACGACATCTGCAATCGGCATCTCTCAAAATTTGGAGGACCGACCTGACCACATGTCTCGTCCTTGCATATTTACGCTATAAAATTTACAATTTTATGGTCCTACAGTAGCGCCTTCAGCGTAAAATATGTTGTACATTTTTACATAGGCTGCGTAGAGGTCCATGAAAATAATTTCGTAATTTGTTCATATTTCATTTTATTTTCCTTCAGCTAGTCATATTAAAATCATGAGCATAACGCTTTATACAAATGTGATCACTGCAAGAAGAAAATAGAAATAATATCAGTTTTAGAAAAAGTAAGTTTTTTAGAAATATATTCATGTGAAGAACATTAAACTACAAGAAATGGAAAAGATAAAACAGGTAAAGTAGGTATGAAATCATTCACAAACAGAAAATGTTATTTCGATTTCAACCTTTGAGACTGGCGTATATTTTAATGCCGAAAGAATGAACAGTGATTACTCGCTTTTGATAGAGAGCCCAGGGAGGGTAAAAATATATTTTTATTAAACAATAGATTTCGGATTCAGTCCGAATATCTGACCTGAAACATTTTCGAGTTTACTCACGCAGTGATTGAAATCACTGCACAGAACACTGCCTGTTCCCTTGCCAGAACAGAGAGGACGTTGGGGACATTTTGAGCAACGTTTGTTGTAGTTCGTTGAGAATTTGCAGGTCGAAATGGTGAAATAAATATTTTTACCATTATGGATTATATTCTTGATATCGTAAGGTCATGAAATTGTTCAAAATTAATTTAGAGTCAAAAGGGTAATATCAACATTTGCCCTCAAATTTGCCTTCAACTTTTGACAAGGAGCAGAACGTTTCAGTAAACGGTTCTATGCGGTTAACTCCGACAGCGTGTGATAGATCTCTATGAAACTTGGCATAACTACGTATTTTTTACGTTGAATGTGTACGTGCTATTAATTTCGTTGTAACTTCACTAGACGGCGCTGTACATCAAAATTAAATATTCATATCAAATACAACCCGCAACACCCGGTAGCATTATGAAGACTGTACCGCTAAATACATCCTAAACGAAACGTTCTGTGGCATTAAAAACTACAATTTTGACACCATAAGCCTCAATGAAACGTTTTGCACACCATTATCTACAGGCTGATATCGTCTTGAGCATTGTGTTACATTTTTGCTGGTCCGGCGCTTCTCGATATTACCTGCTCGATGTACACCTGCTCAGAGACGTGCGGAATCAACAACGAAATGCGAATGAGAGGAGAGAGAGAGAGAGAGAGAGAGAGAGAGAGAGAGAGAGAGAGAGAGAGAGAGAGAGTCAGACACAGAGGGTCAGAGAGAGACAGAGAGATGGAAATAGAAAGGGAAAGGAAAGAAGAAAGATAGAGATGAAGGGCATAACAACGACTGCCGTGTTCCGCTAGTATGAATATAAAGCTCGATATACAATCCGTTATCGATGAAGGTAAATCCAACAGAATCATAATAAAATTAGACCAAATCCCCATTTATCGAAATGATTGGAAGATGAGGTTCATATTACCCCAGTGAAAAAAACGTGGCGATTGTTAATTTAAGAAAGCTGTTTTACGTATGGTCAGAAACTGACACAGATACCTGTAGTTCTCCTCTTTTTACATTAAAACACTATTACAATGATATTCTACATTTGTTTATGTCAGTGTCTTTAAAATGAGTAACACATATCATCTTCATATCTTGCTTTTAGAAACGTAGCAATGTACAAAGCTATTACAATAAATTCACGTTTCTTCTAAATTTGAGATTTACAACTCCTCTCTTACTCGTTTTCATCACACTCATTATTCATGTCCTTTAATTGTTTCCCCTGCTTTGGAATCATTTGTAATTCATGGCCAGGATTCTGATCTCGTTTAGCAGCCCGAGTGGTACGGCAGCCGTCGGCCGTCCCCGCCGCCCATCGCGCCAGAATATTTCCTGCGGCCGCGGCCAATAGATTCCCAGCGATGAACACCCGCCCAGCGCCCAGGAGTCGCCTCCGGGCACCGCCGAGGAAGGCTGCGGCGGGTGGCGGCGGGCGCGGGGCCGGAGACGGGGCCGGGGGCGGAAGGGCTCGGCCGAATAACTCACCAGCGGCGGCGGCGCGGCGCAGTGCCAGCCGAAGAATCGAACTATAAATACGGCATCGAACGGGCGGCGGGCAGTAACTCGACGCGGCGCCTCCGCCCCCGGCCGCCGCCCCCGCCGCCCCGCCCCGCCCCCGCGCAGCGCCGCCAAAATGTAGTAAAATTTATACCGATTGCATTCATGAAACTGTCAGAACGGCCGCGGGGCGGCGCGGCGCGGCGGCGGCGGGGGCGGGGCGGGGGCGGGGGGCGGCGGCGGCGGGCGCGCTGCATTTCCTGCGGTCCGCATGCTTCCGCGAGGTCGTCGGGGGCGGCGCGGGGGGGGGGCGTGGGCGGGGGCGAGGGCGGGGGCGGGACCGCGCGGGAAATGGCACCAAGTTCAATACCGCCGCCCCTGCCGTCCCGGACGCGGCCTCCCGAAAAAATAGTGGAGAATGTCAAAATATATCACATGAATAAATCCTATCACTCATTTTGAAAGCAAATATTATTGGATGTGTGTATTGGCGCTCGCATAACGTATGGGAGATTCCTGCGGGGTTGGGCGCTCTCCGGCAGCTATGATGGGTATGTTGCATGTGGTTGAATAAATAATGGAGCCATCACTGCTTTCTCGTCGTTTTGGGCTCAATATTTCAGGCTGAAGAGCACGCAGGCGACAGCGCACGCCCGGACCGGCGCGGGGCGGGGCGGGGTGGGGCGGGGCGGCACGGGCGGCCTACATGCCTGGGCGAAAAGCGTTATCATCAATCGTTTTTTTTCTCCAAAAAGTGCGGTGCGGAGGGGGCGTCGAGGCGGCGGCGCGGGCGGCGGGGGACGGGGCGAGCTTATGGAAGCGAAGGGCGGTTGACAGATGCGCGGGGCGCGGCGGGGCGGTGGAGGCGGCGGAGGCGGCGGCGGCGGTGCCGGGAATCAATCACTGTCCGTCCCCGCCCCCCCCCGGCCCGCGCCGCCACCGCCGCCGCCGCTGCCGCCCAGGCTTGTTAATCGGGCGGCCGTATACAATATGCGCGCCTATATAAAATGAATAAGTGAAAAACATGCATCACTGTCAAAACATCCGCGTGCGAACGACGATGGATGGCGGAGCGGGGCGGCGGCTCCCGCGCGGTGATGTATGCACTGCGTCGCCCCGCCCCCCGCGCCACGCCCCCCGCGCCGCGCCCCTCGCCCCCCGCGCCACGCGCCCCGCTTCGGCGCCGGCACCGAGGCCGCACCGCCTGGCCCCGCCCGCCCGCACGCTGCCTACCGTTGGCCACAGGTGTTCTGCTGGACGACGCTCACTTCCGCCGTCTCATACATCCCTTTGCGTCTGCACACATCGGCACAGCGCTCCGGAAGGTGGCCGTTCAATACCGCTCTTCTCCAGGGGTTACGTACTAATCGCGCACTAATTTTCTCTCCCCATACGTCACATACAGTTTTTGACTAAATAAATAAATAAAATAAATTGTTGATACTCCACAGCAGGGGTGCGGGGTGAGGCGGATTCTGTCTACGTCACGGCAATACAGGGCTGTCAACTGTATTGACAGAAAACTCGGCGTAATTACTCGCCTTGGACTAGATAACTATGAGAAACATCGGAAGAATTTTTTTAATTCTGAAGAAATAATTAATAGTTATAGAGATAATTGAGTAACAAGAAGCAACATGATGTGCATAGGTCGATAGAAAGAGAGACCGAAAACTAGGAAGTCCGCATTGGAAAGGAAGAAGGTGGGCAGCACTGCAAGCTGAGCCGTGACGTTCCGAGTGGAGCTCATATATTCTACCGGGCCGTCCTATGCCAGGCTAAGCGAGGACTAAGGAGCTCGAGGATCAAGAAAAAGTGCGTGCATAGTATTAGTACTTTTCGGCTTGGTTTCTTTACTCTCTGCAGCAGCGATACGAACACAAGGGATAGAAGACCAACGAATTTGCTGAATAAATCAGACCGGGATCGGTGGCTGAGGGTATCAACTGATGTCCCTCCAGTGCCTCTGACAGGGTGGTCATAGAGTTCGAGTCCCGATGGTAGCAGGATTTTCGACACTAGCTACATATTAGCTAGATCGATTTCAGTCGATATATTGAGAGTGATTCTGGCGGCCAGCTGGTCTGATCGGTTTTCCATAGTTTCCTCGATCAAACGGGTCATGGACCATGCGCGATTTTTCCTTCTCCTTCCTTGTCCTACTCTCACCGCTTACGTTCTTACTCTTACACTTTCATGAACTATTCTGACACACATGTCGGGAGACCAGATCGGAGCTTAGATCTTGTTCCGGCTGGGGCTGTGCCTTACGACGGGAGTTATTTATAGGGCAAAATCGATCAGTGCTGAATCAGTCTTAATTGAACTTATACTACCGTGCATTTTTCACTCGCACTATGTATACATGGAAATATGTTCGTTGACATTATAGATGTTAAAATTAATTCACAACAAACTTTTTATTAGGTTTCATCGTGAAAAAAAACTGTTTTTATTTCTGTCCTTATTAAAAAATAATATTCAATATGTGTTAGAATTAATTAACTTAAGAAAGCGAAGAAAAGGTTAGGTTATAAACACAAGAGTTAAAATGAGCACAATTTCAGTTAACTTTTCGAAGTTCAGGATTGAAATGATCTAAGTGACGTGACCAATCACGTGATTTGAGCATACAGAAGTCAGTCTCAATTGTAAATGTTCAATCAATCAATGATGCCTTATTTTCCGTGACGTGGCTCAGGCCATGAGAGCTTCTCATGGCCTGACCACGCAAACTCCGCTACACGCCCTCACCGTCTGACAGAGAAAGAAGGTATCACTCGAGCGACGGCTTCATTTAGGTGTAAGTGCCTTCTACATGGAGTAAATCTACAACATGGGACAGCCGGCTTTACTTCCCATCCGAAGGCAGGCGTTCGAAGGATTTTTTCGCCCTTAAAAATCCACATTGGATTTAAACCTGCGAACGTGGGTGTAACAGTCCGATACACTAAGCGTTGCTACAATGCACCGAAGCTACGATGTGGCAAATTCTTATTGCAATTGATGCCCAATTTTTGACGATTATTTTGTTGTAGAGATTTACTTATCTATAAATTATTTCAAATTTTAACAGTACATAAATATACTATTTCTCAGCCATTCATTTAATCACTAATTTCGAATATAAGCACAAATTAACGGAAAACTAAGAAGGCCTCTAGCCATATAAGAGGTGTGAAAGGTTTGGTTAGATACCCATGAACACTGAAAAAATTCAGAAACAATGAAATAGTTTCTATTTTGAAAAATGTCAATATTTGATAATGTTAATCCGCTATTTTTCATACCTGATGTTATGACTATATGCTCATACTAATTTCGTTACTACTAACGACACAGTTGACGTCTGAAATTCGGACTCTGTATATACTTTTTAAGACCTAAATTCTCAAATTTTATTTTTGAAAATAGATTTTACTACATGGGAGTTTTTGTTTTTTTCTCCCTTTGAAAATTCAAAATTTAAGTAGTATATGACTTCGTGTAGGGATCACAGAATTTTGAAAATGTGCACACAATTCACTTTTCCCCATAGCACGTCATACGCAGTTTTTAACTGTTTTTTTGACGAAAATAAATAAATAAATAAATAAATAAATAAATACATTTCACTAAAAAGTGTTTTAACTTTGTCTCATCCCTTTCTTCCGATTCTACTATTGAATTATATTGAAAAACCGCTCATGGGTTCACATGAGGGAAAGATAATTTGTTTTTACTTTGTCCACAAGGAATGTTTTAATTGTACTAATACAAATAAAATTATAATTCATGTATCTATAATGATATTATTTAGTTAAGTGTCTTCAGTATGTTTCTCAATTTCCGATAATTTCCATACACTTTTTCATTGATTTGCACGCTAGTTTCGAAGCTTCCAAATTGGTTGATTAGGAAGCTAGGAGCATGCAGCAGCAGAAAGGTTGATTTTTACATATGTGGAGAATTTTTCTGTTCCAGGACCCATCCTCTACACATTCGACAGCTGAATTTGTGTTGCTGTACGGCACTAGTATAATGATATAAGGCCTTGGATGCTGTAGGACAAGTTTCACATGGATAGACAAAAAGGTCAGTGATGTACTTCCTTGTTTCTAGTTAATTGCAGTGTTATATCTACATTCACATTTGTACAACTACATTTGTACATTTTACATAAACGCTGATTAACATTTTAAATACCATTAAACTAAGCTTTAATTTCAGAGCAATTTGTTGTGACAAACTAACAAGTTATACCCGAGAACATAGCTGCGTGTTGCTTTTTCCTCTTTCAATAAACATAAATTATCTCTTCTGCCGCTGCCACTGCTATGGTTGTAACTTCTGAGGAAGGAAGACAAGTTTCCCTGCCTTTCCAATACACTTTTATCGCATTTTCAATCATACTTCTTCCTTTCTCTTCCATTACTTCCACAGAACGTTTTCATGAACTCGCATTTTACCTCTATTCCCATGAATCGTTTTCTGAGCATGCTTCTGAATCGTAGATCTGACGTGGGGCATGGCTCCTGTGCTTGAGAGACATTTCGTGTGGTTCGCGGCTTCTGGCTGTCGCAGGGACCGATTGTAATTTCCATCTCTACGAGGAAAAGTAGGCCTGGTACGAGCGCCTCCTATATCTAGAAGCGCAGAGCGATATATCAGCTCCCGTGCTCCAGACGAAGTAATTCCCCTTTCTTACGTGTGCTCTCGAATTCGTTTATTGACCGTGGGCCTCCACGGTTTTTGTGCTCAGCGAGCGGAAACATGCAAACGTCAGAAATCCACTTACGCCCTCGCAGAGGCCGCGTGCTGGCGTGTGAGAGCAGGGGAAAGGCAGCGAAAGGAGAGGTTACTGAAACGTATTGCTTCCTTCTCAGCTTTACGAGATTTTAGGGGTTTGAAGTTTACGGAATAACATTTACTATAAATACCGGGAGCGGTAGCTCAGTGCATCAACTGATGTCACTGCAGCGCCTCTGACCGGGAGGTCCTGGGTTCGAGTCCTGACGGCGGCGGGATTTTCGACACTAGCTTTTCAGCTAGGTCGAATTCAGTCGCTGTCTGTATGAGAATTCTAGCGGCCGGCTGCTGTGATCGGTAGTTTTCCGTGGTTTCTCCGATCAACACCAGGCGAATGCCGGAGCAGTACCCTACCAAACGGGATCTTTCCTTCCTCTTCCTTGTCCTATCCTCTCCCTCTTACACACACACACTTACACTAACATGCATTATACTACCACATATTCCGGGAGACAGGTCGGGAGCTTAGAGCTTGTCCCGGCTGGGGCGGTGCTCTGCTGGTGGGAGAGTCCTGGTTAGGGGAAACCCCACTAGCCGACGGTAGGTCGGCGCCGGATCTCGCCATCCAGCGGGGGAATATCACCGCCATCTCCCGAGAAAAAACAAGCACTACACTAACGGGACTAATGAACAGAGCATTTGACGCGCCCGGAAACACGAAAAAAACAAACCACACCAAACATTTACTATAAAATACGGAACTAAGTATTATTCTGCTCAGAATTGTTCCACAGATTAAGTTGGATTGGTCATCTTAATATGATGTCGCGTGAGAGAATAGAGAACAAAATCTTTAGCTTGAAATCCAGCGAGCACCAGGAGAAGAGGACGGCTTAAAAATAGATGGAAAGATGATGTTGATCAGGAAAATAAAGATTGAAAATTGGATCGAGCACTCGAAGAATAGGGAAAAAATAGTAGAAAGAAAAGTAAAAGGATAGTACACCAGGCCAAGACGTTCATTTGAAGGTCGCTGAGTCTGAGGAGAAGGAGAAGAAGAAAAAGAAAAAAAAGAAGAGGAAGAAGAAGAAGAAAAAGAAAACTGCACAGAATTGATCATGTTTTGATAAAGGTAAGCAATTTCTTGAATGGTAATATTATTTAATGGTTTTATTCATGTACTATATGATGTTGTTAACTGTAAAGAAAATGGAATTAAAAGTTAGTATAAGGAATAGTTAATACCCAGTTTTCTCTAACTTGCAAAATATGCAAGCAAAGAGTGATGTATATGGAAACAAGATATCTTGGGATACATTAGTGATGTGTTCTGACATTCCAGGCACCTGAAGTTCTTTAACGTATTTCATTATTGGGAGGGAACCAACACACTATCAAGATACCCAATATTAGACTTTGTATCGATTCCGATATATGAATTTTTTTGTAGAATTTATTCAAAGTGTACTAGACTATGTAATTTACAGTCTTATTATGGGTTCCTACATGAGTGATTCTGTTTCAGTTTTGAAAAATAACTTACTTGTAATTCATTGATGTAGTTGTAATAAGGCTGCGACAGGACGGAGGGAGTAAAATTGCAGAACAAAGAGCACGAGAAAAATGTGTTGGATGTTAATCTCTTAATACCCTTCTATTAACCATCTATTTCGTTGGTTCGCCGTTCAGGAGTGCAATACATCACTCATCCGTGGACTTACCTATAACTTTCAAACACAGTATTCCAGACACGAAACAGTCAAAAGTAGTACTTTGTTCACCAGCGCCTTTGTTGGCCTACCAGCGGCGTCCCGGCCTTCAGGCCATTGGTGAAGGGGTACGAGTGGTGAGCACATAGATATCCCTACGCCATATTCTGGTCTTCCCAACTTGAGAAATGAGCTTTTTCACCGGCACACAGCAACAGATAATGGGACATTGCAAGGAAAGCGCTCATTGTAATCTGCCCCGACCAGGAATCGAACCGGGGATCGCGTCATGGAAAGCGAGCACGCTGACCAGCGAGCTACCCGTAGGGGCTCACCTAAAATATTACTGTTTAGATAATACTGTATTCATATCCAAAAGAAAAATGAATTCAAAAACAAAGAATAAGATATACATTAGAGTAATTCATACATTACGATATAATCATTGAGTAAGGTAAGAGTTGTACTACATTTCAAAACAGGGGAAGATTACATGTAGTGAAATACTTCTCAAAAGCAATCATGATGCCCAACAAAATTTGCGTGTCATCTACTTTGAGAAGCTCTGTTTTAATTAAATACTGACAAACGCGGGAGCCACCACACAGTGGTTGCGTAATTGCCCTTTGGCTGGCAGACAGTTCTGAAATAGTCATACCATTCGCACATTTCCTGGTTCTTCGTCGCCGTCCTCTAGTCATCTGACAGCGATCAAGATTTAAAATTGATGAACACCAAATATTCCATTGTGAAATATTATTCATCCTCATCCTAGGAGGGGCTTGGAGCAGCATCCACGTTTGCGAATCGAGTACGAGATTCCCCCGAAAGGGATAGTCGTTTGTGGCGTCATGGAGAAAAACACTAATTTACAAGTACGTACAAGTTTATTTACACGTATGTACAATAACCAACTTCTGCTCCGAAACTACACACTTGCGAGTATTTCCCTGTAGATACCCCACATAGCTAGGGAGGCCCCGCCTCCTCTGACGCTACTCCCGCGCCACTACCGTGACCTCGTCACCCGTGCAATAGGCACGACACGCTCCAGCCTGGGCGTAAAGTTTTGCGCATCGCGCCAGGTTTCCAGAACAAAACCTCCGTGTGAGCTCGTCGGCTCGATTTTATACCAGAGTGTAGCCGTCACGTGACCGTCCTAGGTGTAGGAGGGAGGCTCGAGTCTACCACGTGACCTTCCCGGTCAAGCTGGCGTCCGCTTTGACTAAATGTATCCCAACCCCGGGCGCCTAGCTATTCATGCCAGCAGGTATGCGATATGCAGGTATGCAGGTTCCGCTCCTCCTCCCACCCACAGCCGCCAACGTGACGTTACACGTTCTCACCATATACTTTATCTAGACCATCATCGCTTTCCTTTATCTGTCATCGTTCGCTCCTCATGATCCCCCAGAGGCAAAGGAAAACCAGCACTGTGATCACTACCCACGAAAAGAAAAAGCCTTCCAGCGTTCCAAAATGAGTTTGGCACTAGTCACAAGTACAATATCCCAGCGCGACACGAACTTAACGGTCTCTCAAGAGTAAAGTTCCGGGCTCCATTCCTGCAGCAGTGCCAATGTGTTTACGAGTCTGTCCACCTCTCCTCGCCCCTCCTCGCCCTGCTCCTTCCCACACCGACACTCCACCGCACCGCGCTTTACCCGGGTGCTGATGACCTCGCAATGTGAACCGCGACAGCGAGGTCACCAGGGTCGCCAATGCCTTCCCTGCTTTTCCCCCCAACCCTATCCAACCCGCCTGGCCGCAAATCGCCCCCCACCCGAATCCCCCCCGTGCTCGCCTTACTTCTTCCAGTTCCGCCAGCCCATCCACCCCCCCCCACCGCCCAACACCCTCCCCCCCCCCCAGTTCCGCTCATCCCGCCCACACAGCTATTCCCATCCCGCTCGCCCAGCTCCCCCCATCCCACCCGCCCGTCCAGCAGCGACCACCCCGCACACCCAGCTCCACCCACCCAGCCTCACAGCTTGTTCACGCACTGACGACCGGCGCTCGCCTCGCCCACCCTATCCACTCTCCCACCCCGCCACACCGTGCATGCCCGCGTCGCCCCGCTATTCCAGTTCGCACGCCCGATTCCCCCCACCCCTTCACACACGACCGGCGCTCGCCTTCCCTACCCCATCCACTCTGCCACCCCGTCCCGCCCTGCGCGCTCACCCCGTACGCCCACCCCACCCCTCCCCGCCCCGCCCCATCCCGCAACGCTTCACCCCGCCCCATCCCGCCCTGCGCGTTCACCCCGCCCACCCAGCTCCGCCCACCCCGCCCGCCCAGCTATTCACACCCGCCCGCCCGCTTGTTCACGCACAGACGACCGGCGCTCGCGTCGCCCGCCCTGCCCCGCCCCGCGCCCACGCCCGCCCGTGCGCTTTGTTCGCGCTCGGCCGCAGGTGGGCGGGGCCTGTCACTCAAGCGGCGCGGCGACCGCCACCGCGATTTGTCAGCCTGATTGGAGCGCCCGCTAGAACAATGTTAAACTGCGGCTACTTTGCGTACAGTGATTAATAGCCGGTTATAAAATTAATGATAAAAATATTTAACTAATGCTGGCGATAGGACAAGCCGCCCGATCATTTATCTCCGCCCCGCGCTCGTTCACCGCCCGTGGGTGGGGGAGGGGTGTCCGTCGATTTTGACCCGTCCCTGCGTGGACCGCAACTCGCCCGCCTGGCCGTACCTCGGCAAGGCCAAAGATCAGCCACCCAATCTCCCTGCACCTGATCACTGCTCTCCCTCTCTCTCGCACACACACACACACACACACACACACGCACTCCCGCTCTTTCTTTCTCACATTTTCACTCTCACTTTTCCGCTCTCTCTCACTTTCTCTCTTGCTCCCTCTCTCTCTCACTAGCTCTCACTCTTCGCTCTCTTTCTCGCGCTCTCTCTCTCTCTCGCTCACACAACACACACACTCCCGCTCGCTCTTTCTAACATTTTCACTCTCACTTTTCCGCTCTCACTTTCTCTCTTGCTCCCCCTCTCTCTCAGTAGCTCTCACTTTTCCTCTCTCTCTCACTTTCTCTTTTGCTCCCTCTCTCTCACTAGCTCTCACTCCTCGCTCCCTCTCTCGCGCTCTCTTGCTTTCCCTCTCTCTCTCCCTCTCTCTCTCTCTCTCTCTCTGGAGTGTGACGGGTGCACATAATCTAATGCAGACATATGTTCGTGTAAGATGAAATAATCGTTTGTCAGTGGTGTGATTGTACTTCGAGCTTCATTGTTCGTGGATTACTCCACATTAATCATGATATGACATGTATTAATGATTACTTGATTGAAACTTTAAGATTTGTCCAAAAAGGATTTCACTGAATGAATACTGTGACTGGTTCTGTAATAAGAATATGTTTGTCGTCAGTATTGTTCACCAAGACAAAAAAAGGGATTTGACTATAAAAATGGCATTGAGCATTACCATTGTCTAAGGGACGAAGTAAGATAAAGTGGAATTCATGTGAATCACCATCCTAGAACACTCACTCCAATTGACAATTTTCTCATTTCATTTGGTTTTTTTTTCTCGCTACATTTGCTTTCATGCGCACTCGTCAAAAGAGGTAAGAATAATTTGATATTTTATAAACCCATTAAGGGCCACAACTCTCTGTGTGAATTTTTAAGTGCAACTATCTGACTATTTTGGTTTTAAAATGACATTTTAAGTGTATATCCAAGTTTTTTTAGTCAAAAACGCGCATAGTTTTCGAAAAAACGGGCGTTCCATTTTTGGGACAATGGACAATGCTCATTCCTATTTCCGGATACTGGAGTGTCTATACTATTGGAAATGTAATTAGTATATCTGTGTTACATATTTGTGAAACTTTTTTATTTTCAAAAGGAAAATAGATACAATAAAACTTTTCATTTAAAATTAATTTCTAAACATAAATAGAACGGGTTTTAGGTTTTAATTTTCAACAATGGAATCGACACTGCAAGATGCGGTGTTTGTTTCAATGTTCAACTTAGGATGTTGTTACTTCCATGAGAGGGCTGGACAATTCAGTTTCGATCTAAAAGTAGATTCTAGTTTGTCTGTGGGACGCTCTTTTCTATTAATATCCATTGTCAGTTCCAATATCCTCTTACATCTTGTATTTCCCTGTTTTGAAAATAATATTTGGAGTATTTTCATCAGTCACTTGATCAGGATGAGGAAGAATAAAGAACCTACTAAAATTATTTCTCTCAAAATAAAACTTCTTACTGACTTCATCTTCTAAACAAGCGACAACATCAATGGTTAATCTCTTTCACAGACACATTATTCTGTTTCCGATTTTTTTTATCAGTATTGATTTCTGAGAATGTTTGTGTAGTAACTACGGTAAATATATGAATAAAATAACAAATAAAACGTGAAATTGACATTATGTTAAAAAAACATTAAAACATAAACATAAAAAACATTAAATTATTATCTACAGCATGCAATTGCCCTTCATAATGCATTTATGCACTACGTAAAGTAAGCTAATATATATTCCTTGTATACAGCACAGTGCACTGCGGGTAAGCTAACTACATACATCCGGAAAATGTTCCAAAAATGGGACGCAATGCATTACGCTATCTGCAACTTTTATCAAACGAAGAATCAGTTGAAATCAACAATGGAATGTATGTTTACATTTATCACAAATAAGGCAAGTCACTAACAAGCACATACTCCCGCCACCATGTCTCTCAGAGACATTTTAATTTTACCAACATGGAAACCAAATATTCACCAAGATTAAACATTTCTTTGCATAAACTAACGTTTCCTTATTAAAAGTCTTTACATTGCCTGTTATAATTATATATCTTTTATTGTTTTGCCAAATTACAAAATTTTCCGTATAGTTAAATTCAAGATGTTTAAATTCAAAAAAGCGTCCCAAAAATGGGACATTGGCCGGTAATAGGTTAATGTGTTTTTAATTTCAGGGACCGTGAAAGACTGTGTTAATTAGTTCGTAAGTGTAGTACCCGTTCTATCAAGGAAGGTAGAGGTGTTCCTGACTGGCTAAAATGTGAGATCCAGCGCCGACCTACACGTCGAGCTGTAGGCCTTCCTTCCTTCCTTCCTCCAGGAAGAAACCGAAAATCCGCCACCGTGGGAACTCAAACTGTAGGACCTCCCTGGCAGTGGTAACAGAGTTCTTGCCTTGATTTATCACCGTCTGTTTATTTCATTCGTACGCCCACAAAATATCTTGATATATTCGCTAAGTGACAAGTATAATTTTCGATTGCTGATCTAATTTTAAGAACATTATTTGAATATTGTAATGTTCAAGACTTTTAATCACGTGCAAAGCTCCCTTGTCTTTTTCTAACATTTTGCCAAGAGCATCTTTATATTGTGATGAGTCAAGAACCCTGAGTTTAGTTTTAAACAATAAAGTCAGCCAGTGTAGTAATGTTAGCATTCATTGCACATCGGAAGTCAAAAATTACGCGTTGTTAGGACAACGGATCAACTAAGTGCAATCTTCCATGCTTGGAGCTCTGCAGATGAACGCGGCCCCGAACACTTGATGTGCAGAAGATGTGAAGAGGACGTTGGATGGCTGTGATCTTTAGAAAGGACGCAAGGGATCATTCTCTAGAACATTATTGTAGTCAATACACGTAAGCGGTTGGTAAGGTACGATCGGATTTTCAGCATAAGCTGGGTATTATGTAAATGAAAGTGAGCCGAGAATTTATGTTTAGTTTGAGAGCTTGGTCTTGTGTTCATTGTAATATTAAATTGTAATTGAGGATTTTATTAATGTAATAGTTGGAAGTTTGAATTAATAGACTCCATGTTTCCAGGAGATCCATATTTGGGTAGCTCCGTAGATGGAAGGAGTTTTTTAATTAGTAGCTGAATATAATCAGTCGCGAGTAGGCGTTTTGAATAAAACACTGATAGGGAAAGTCACGACCACGTATTAAATTGGTGGGAATATTAGGTTGTATTAATAGCAATCGTTGAGGACATTCTGGAACATTTTTTTTTAACTTAGGACAGGACGCGAGAATTGGCACACCAAGGCTTCTATGGACAACATTCTGCTAGTCAGCTGAGAAGCCAGTGACAAAGACATTTTAGTAAGCTTTCAAACTATAGTCAATCCCTTACGGTGTTTTAATGTTTTATAATGAAAAGTAATGCTCATAAAATTAATGGAATGGTAATGGATAGACTATAAGAAAAAAGTTAAATTTTTATTGTTGAAAAAGGCTGATATTTTATTGTAGTTGCCATGAATCTAATAATTTATTTCAATCAATAGAACTTCCAGGAATCGTGATTCTGTATAGAATTGCACGTCCACATGCAACTGGTAAGGAGTAATAAGTTGTGGGTCGAACCCATGGTTAAGATTGGCAGTGATTTTAATAATTCAAGTTATAAAAAAGGAATAAAGAAATTTATAAAGATTTCACAAATAGCTAGTCTACCGCGGAGCTTGACAAGAAAGATTTTTCACAATATATGGAATAAAAATTCAACGTAACTCATTTTACTCCTCTAGTGAATGTAATATCCATGTCATTTCTAAGACAATATTAAATTACATTTTCTAAGGATTATTCACAAAGAATGTTCCCGTCGAAATCTGTCAGGCAGCTTAGACTCAATCGTCTTTGATACATTTTGGTCTCGAGAAAGTAATAAATAATTACTTAATGAATAATAATACAAAAAACTAATGCATTTTCATCCATACCTTAGAGCTTCACGCTGATATTCCATTCACCCAGTATTTTTCATTTTCAGTTTATTTTTGACAAAAATGTCTTTTTCCATTAAAATCCATATCATATTTAAAAACAAGAAAGAATTGTATATTTTATTTGATTCAGTTTGAAGTTTTGTACTCTAATCTTACAAACGTGGTAATAATTTGGATATCAACAACTTTTATATCTTTTTGCCTAGACAACAATTGAATCGATGATTTTAAAGGGAAATAATTCTACTTTTTTTATAAATATGTTGAGACATTCATTTTCTTTGTTATTCTTCAAGCTGTAGATTAGTGTAAAAATTAAATATGTCCAATTTTAAATTTGTGCTCTATTGCCAACTAAAAATTCTGTCTGGAAAAGAGAAAGAAGTCCAGGACTAATTTCTGATCCTGAATATTATCAGCTAGGAAATGCCCAATTGCTTCATGACAACAGTAATAGACATCACAGACTTCAAAACCTGGTGGTCGAACTATTTTAGGAAGACACCCTACTCTCGTGCTCGTCCGGGCAATCACCATTGTGACCCTGGTGTTACTCTCTCGATTGACTGATTGATTTTTTCGTGTTTTCGGGCGCGTCAACTGCTTTGGTCATTAGTACCGTTAGTGTAGTGCATGTTCTTTTCCGCGGGAGATTGCGGTGATCTTCCCCCGCTGAATGGCGAGATCCGGCGCCGACCTACCGTCGGCTAGTGGGGTTTCCCCCATCCAGGACTCTCCCACCAGCGGGCACCGCCCCAGCCGGGACAAGCTCTTAGCTCCCGACCGGTCTCCCGGGATATGTGGTAGTATAGTGCATGTAAGTGTAAGTGTGTGTGTAAGGGGAGAGGATAGAACAAGGAAGAGGAAGGAAAGTTTGCGCGCGGTCCGTGGCCCGTTTTGTAGGGTACTGCTCCGGCATTCGCCGGGAGTTGATCGGAGAAACCACGGAAAACTACCGATCAGAGCAGCCGGTCGCTAGAATTCTCCTCCAGACAGCGACTGAATTCGACCTACCTGAAAAGCTTGTGTCGAAAATCCTGCCGCCGTCAGGACTCGAACCTAGGACCTCCCGGTCAGAGTAAAGCAGCTAATATATGAGAGAATATTTTAATTATGGCGTGGCACGTCATTTAATACATTGATGGGTTTATCGAGAACTCGTTAATGTTGGCAAAAGTGAAGGCACGTAAAAATGTGCCTTCTAAGAATGTTTGTGACTCAGTCGTTCTCCCAATCAACGCGAAGAAAATTACCGACGTTCAAATAATAGGAAAATACATTTCACGTGAATGTCTACCAGAAAGATTCGTCATAGCCACAGACTCAAGTGGAAATCGATGATGAGTAGGTGTTGATATTATTAATTAAGTAGAGTATTTTTCATGTCCATGTAGCACAATATGTTTATTCACATTATTATATAACTATCCTTTGATTTGATTAGACCAACAATAGAGATTTTTTTAATATTTCATAACCGTTATATGAGGAAATCAGTCCAAAGTTAATTTTTTTGTTTTTCTAAGAACTATGGAACAATGGCTTATTTCCTTTTTCAAATCACCGATTCAATTGAAGGCAAATTGCGAAAATACTTGCTTGTCTCAGATGAATAATGTACCTCCCATCAGCACTGCATTTTTCACTTGTTTGACAAAGAATATTTCCTCTATTTTTCATGGAGTGAAATGAATTCTTAATAGGAGTACATCCGCTTCATTGATTGAATTTGACTTTAAGCCTCCTTAGCTTTATTGTTTGAAACATGCAACTGGTTTGCTTGAAAATCGACCTGCCATTTCTGCATTGGATGAAAAATGACGGAAATCATTTCCTGGTCCTGTTAATCTACACTTCTCTGTGGCGAAGAGTGGGACAGATGAATGCGGCGGAAGGGGAATGTGTAATCACGTTTACTCCCTCAAGTCAGGCGTTGCCGCGGTGCAGTACAAGGATGATTTTTGGGTACTGATTGAAATGCTTTCGCTAGGATCATTAATGCCTGGGTAAGTGGGTACATGAACTTTGCAGTCATTCATACACATCAACATCCACAGATTGCACAATAATACATTTCGTTCTTCAATCGCTCGCGATTATTTTTGTCGTTCTTCGCTCTTTCCACGATTTTCGAGCATTAGGATTTAATTGGTTTGATGCATTTGCTTTCTTTCTTTCTTTCGGAACTGATCATTGTGTAAAAATCATTTTTTACATTGTAATCTGAAGTCGTCGGCGAATTGATACAGAGAAAACGGTTACTTTTCTCTTTTGGAGGAAAGAATTTTAAGGAAACATGATGTTCCTTTGCAAGACAATCTCTTTTAGGCTGCCAAGACTCCTAGTTACTGGCTCCAAGATCAGTAGCTAGTCACATTTCATAAATTAATCTATATTCAACGGTTTCAATTTCGATGGGATTAATGTCGATTCAGGACGCATTGTCAGATTACTTCGAACAGCAATATCTACAAAGTTGCTTAATTCGAGAGAATCAAATTTTGTTTTGGGTAGTAATAAATAATTCTCACGTATGCTCTTATTTTAGGAATTTTAGGAATGCTCAAATAGTGATTTATAACGTCTATTTGGGAATCAATTGTACGAATTAGAAGACTCAAACAGAGAGAAGAAAGTAAAAGAGTGCCATAATGGGGAATTGAATGCTTTTGTACGAATTATTTTAGTGCGCGAATGCAAGAAAGCTTCCAATTGTAGCGTAGTGCAAGTGTAAATAAAATAAGCTAAGAGAAGCATACTACTTAAACTAATTGCAAGTAGCAAAGTAGTGTACCCTTTCACATTTTTCTTCAAGGATACTATACCAGATGTGTGACCGCTTTCTACTAAGGAATAAAAAAGAATGAGCGGGTCACTCCAATAACTTAATGTTATATCCATAAATTTAGGAAGTCCTACAGGAGTGGGTCCGTCTTTTATCTTGTTTTTAAGGTATTAAATAAAACAGGCAAGTTGACTTTTAACTTTAAGAACGTTTTGATATATTCTATCAAATTTCTGTGGTACAATTTCGTTACTAATCTACATATTACCTATAAATTCAAGTAACCTGCTGTATGGCTCAGCAAATTCCTAAAATATTAATTGACTGCAGATATACCTTTTCTATTTACAAAAATGCTTTCAATGACCCAATATCATCTTACAGTTTGACATTAATACAACGAAAAACTTTTATACAATCCACAAAAACAAAAAAATCACATCACAAACACTGCTGAAAGAAAGATTCATATGTACAATATACCCTTTTTCATATACCTATCACATAAACTAATACAATGAATGAGGTCCCTTAAGTGGTTACACTATCACACAATTTATTAACCTCTTTATCATTTAATTAACTCAATTTAAATTATGTATTGCAAAAAAAAGAATATTCATTACAAGAACAAATAAAATGGTTAAACAAAAACTCGAAAGGAATAAATTTTTTCATCTTTTCGTATGAATAATTGATCTGAATTCTCGCTACGATATAGAAATATTGATAAGTTATGCTTAATAGCTGTGGTTTAAACGTCTAACTATCTCCGTCTGGGCGTGAGGTGAAATCTATATTCTAATGCATGATTTATCCGCCTTCCAACTGTCCTTTCAAAAGGGATTTTGTTAAAGTTTTGAAATTTTGTCTTTTTAACTCACGACGTCACTGCGAAGACACTTTCTTGCCACTCCAGAAAACGACGATGGTCCGGCTGCGTCCAAGGTCGAATTAACCTCTCGCATCGTGAAGTACTTTTCTTCGTCGGTTTGCTGCTCGCCGATCTCGCAAAGCAACACAGCCCGACGGCGGTCTCCAACAAATATACGCCACTCACTACTTAGCATGTCCAAGCGAAATACAACGCAAGACAGTACTGGTCCGTTGCGTGCGAAGGTTCATAGCAAAGAAAAGAAAACTGATCCGTTCGAAGGTTCGCGGTAAAGAGAGAAACTGGTCTGTACCGTTCGAAGGTTCGCAGCAGAGAGCGAATTTTTCGTTGCGGTGCTGTTCGCGCCGTCTGAAATTCTTCAAAGCGGTTCCAGATTAGATGTTGAATTTCCGCTACTTGAGTGCATTCAGAACTTTTACTCAGAATATAGAATATCTTTTCTTTCTGGCGCACAAACCATTATCGCGCGCATCGTTTACCATTATCGCGCGCTGTTTGAACGATGTAACCGACTTATGAGCGGTTACAGTAGGAAGGTGTACCTTTTTTCCATATTTTTGAAAACCTCCGTTAAAATATCATTTGTGTTAAGGGTTATTTTTCTTTGAAGCGAATAGTGACCGTCTAAGACAGGTTTCTCTGTTGATCCCTTAAACTGTCGATGCAGCATTTCTAGTGGGTCTGCGATTGAGTAAGCCCTCATCCAAAATCACCTTCAGTATACTCAAAGCGCGATCTTGAATTTACTTGAACTGAAATGAACCCCCTCCTTGTTTCTCTTAGGAGTGCAGATCTGTTCCTTGGAAAGTGGAAGAAAGCCCAGTAAAGGATGAGTTATGTAGATGTTGGAGATAGGTACACACGTTCAGCGCCAGAATTTGAATCAACGAATACGAATGTCGGGAGGTGCGTTGTCCTGGCGACGAAATGAGCTGTGAAAGATGTCGGGTCCGATTCGGACGACCATTTCCACAAATCGTTCGAGCATTGGTTTGTGAAAGCAGAAATGAAAATTCCTCAATCCAAGTGGATAGAAATAATTTAATCATTATGAACAAACTCTTTCAATGAAAAGAAGACAAGAAGCTTATTTTTCACATTTGTGTTGTTTTCGCTCAGTCAGAACTGTTTGCTCTAAGTGCCTAATACGAATATACAAGTTTCATTTCCTGATAGTATAAATTCTTCTGTAGACTAAAACAGATTCATATTTAAAATCCAGAAGTCCGCAAGAAATAGCCACAAGAATTATTTTTCGGTGACGCAAGTAATAATGTTTGTATCACGCGCTCTCTGCTCTCTTCTGAGTCAGCTCAGAAATCGAATGAAAAAAGTTGGGCTGAAGAAAGCTCATAAAATGCTTAACTCTTTCAATCCGGGGAGCTGCAAGCAGGCTCATCTTCTAGCACAACGCTCATCTTCTAGCAAAACTTTACGCAAGGCCCTGAGGACGAATATCCTCCTTTGGTATGTATACTACGCTAAGGAAGATACCTGTTTTGTACTATTTCTAAGCATCATTGACCCAAAACTCTGAAAGTGTGCTACTGTTGGAGACCCCCGCCCCCCATCCCGCAATACATGACATACATTTAAGATGAAAATATTAGGAGTTAGCAGACTATGATATAAAGAAACCAACATATTCACTTTCTACTTGCAACATTTGTGCTAAACCTCATAACTTTCATAAGTTATGTCTCATGACATGAGTTTTGTTAATTATATAAAAAATGAGACATTTTTAATGTTCTACAACATTTTGGAGAGCAAATCCACCCTTAATGGTTGTCAGATACTTCGAATTTGGGTTCCAGGTTTTTCCCCAGATACTTTGTTTCCAAACAAAGATTTAAAAAGCGCGGAATGTTTGTACAGGCTCAATTAGTTTTGTACAATGGTAAATGCTTGACACCTCAATTCCGGGACGAGGCAAAAATAGTGTAGTAGATTTCCTTTAAAATCATCTCAGTTCCTGACCAAGAAAAGCTCAGTCCGCCGGAGTTTGCTAGTTACGATGAAATCCCTTTACGTCATGTTCGCTTTATATCTCCCCTCCCCACGTTGGATGAGAAATAAACACCGCTTACACTAACGTTGACCCTGTCTGCATTTCGAAAATATTCGTTGTCAAGCTTAGAAAAGTTTAAAAACCATTGATGGCCTTTATCACAAAGTGTAACAATACATTCACCAAAAAAAAACAACAACAAATTTTGACTTATACATTACTTAGATCTGATCCACAGTCCTCATTTGTTTGAATAAAAAACAACAAAAAAGCATTACTCTCAAAATACTTTGAACAAGTATATTGAAAAACCAGAGTTGCAAAAACAATGGACCACCTCCATTAACTTCTAAACCGAAGGCAATATTGAAATGCAGTTTTTTTCGAACAAAAATCAATCACGGGACATGTAACATACCTAGAGGTATTGTTTATAAACTTAACAGTCGTTGATTTTTATTGGAACTGATTACAAACCGATTATATATGTTATCTAACCGAAATGATTGATTTCAATCAATATACTTATTTATTACAGTCAAGGGTATGATATATAATTTATCATATTATGATTTAAATAATTAAAGTAAAAAAATATAAATCCACTGAAACATTTAAAGATGGCTTGATTTCTACAAATAGTGTATTAAAATATTAATAACAATATTTATAAAACAAATTTTTGTCTGTGAGTTGGCGAAATGTCATTTTGGTATCGTGAACAGTTCAAAAGTTATTGAGTAGCACCATAGGTGGTGCGACCTTTTGTATTGCTCAGATCAGCACTACGTATCGTGTATGTATGCAACAATGTAGTATATAAAATAGAGTTAGCAAGTGAGAATTTATTGTTTCGGGGCGTGTATACTACTTAGGTTATTAATTCCATAAGTGTAGTGCATGTTATATCCCGATAGCGATGTTCCTTCCTCGTTGATCTGGAGCTGACCTACACTTCGGCTAGCGAGATTTCCCTCCCAATTTCTCCAAGTTTCTCCCCCGCCCAGTCAGAAGAAACTCCCAATTGGTCTTCCGATGTGCGTAGTTATATAAAATGGATATAAATCATTAAATGGGTAACTTTATAATATACAAGTGTGTGCGAATAAATGTTACAAACTTATAGAGTAAGTAGAGGGATCGAAAATGATCACTTTTTGCTCATGAACATACTGTGGGAAATATCGTATAAGGGAGCTACACATGTACCATTTGTCTCTGATGGTTGAGCACTCCTCGTGCACCGGAGTCGCTGAGGACACGTTCCGGGACAGTGAAAGAGTTCTCGTGACTTTCCCAACCATCGGCGCATCGGCAGGGGTTGTCTAACCATTAGAAGCACATGTCACATGTGTAGCTTCGTTGTATGAAATTTTCCACTGCATGATCATTAGAAAAATCTTTTACATGGACTAGAGGATTCTACAATGGATCCTTACACATGACCTAGACATTTGTAAGATTTATTCTGAGAGACTACATTTGTAGGTAAAGATCTTTTTATTGTGACATATTGCAATGGAAGTTTTCACCTCAAAACTCTTTTCAATTGCATTCTGTTGCATGAACAGCGGAAAACTATTTTATAAGACATGTAGCTCTTGTTTATGGTCTGCTGTTTGTCAAGAGAAACCTACTCGCTACCACTATTACTGTATTACCATGTTCAGGCTTTGAGAGCCAAGGGAATATAATGAATTTAAATCATAAAACCGTTTGATTGACATTTCTGGTACCATTGTCCTCTCACACAGGAAACGAACTGAATTGTATTTAGTGACAAACATTTATTGACGAATGATGACAAATGATAATGAAATGTTTTTGTTTTCAACATGAGTAATCCACTAATGACAGGAAAATCCTATAAATTTGTACATCCTTCTGTCAAATGGTTCAACAAAGTAATAATCGATAAATGAAAATCATAGAGGTATGCAAACGACATGTAAAATGTGAGAATATTCGACAGTACAGAGAATTAGATGTATTATACGTATTACATACATAAATACGAAATATTAATGATATCACAAAAAGGAACTGGAAGATTGAAGATTGAAGGCTTTTCATATATGGGTTTCGCGAAGAATGAAAAGGATCTAAACGACTGTAAATATTATAAATTAAGATGATATAAAACACGTTTACTCGACAGCAAAAACAGGAGGTTTTTGTAATGAAAAGATAAAACATTATTTTTTGATAAATAGTTTTACAAGTATCATAATTGGTGCTTAGTAATTACGCCCAAGCAATTTAGTTCATTTAAAAATAAATGATATTTCCTAAATATTTCAAGAAGCAGGTTTTCCTTACGTAAGCAAATGAATTACTTGTATTTTTTATAGCTACAAAAGTGATTTTTAAGATCTTTTATATCCATTGCTAGTTGTCGAAAATGAAATGCCAAAATGAATGTATACACCGGTACGTCTCACTCCCGTTCTCGCGTTTAAAGAGAATGGCTGTTTTTATCACTACTTATCTGGGTAATGTAAATTACTTCATTTGAAATACAGTATTACATAAAAGTAAACTTAATTTTTCAGTTCAGTTCAAAAGTTATTGTTGTGGATAAATGATGCAGTTTGCAATTGACCACTGGATTGATAATGTAGGATTTTACTTGTATATAAAAACAAGCTCCATAAAAGACATTAAAGAAATGTTTGAGACAAAATATCCTGAGCCAGGACCATTCAAGGCCTACGCCCAAAATTGAGGACTTTCGGATTCGTAGCGAACCAAATGAAAAATAAACATAATCAGATGTGACCAAAGTTATATTGTAAAGAATTCTCAATGAAATATTAAGAAGCCTCACGATTATTGCAAATGTCTATGTACTCCACACAACAAATCGTATGCTTAGAGAGATCCATATCCGAGCATTTCTTTACTGCAGTCCATATTAGTTAGTTATGGTATGGCTACTGGTTGTTATTTTCGATTGTTCATGGTTCCATGGACTCCATGCTCTTCTTCACGACAGATGTGAGCATGGCTGCGAAACACAGGTTAACTCACATATTGGTCACAGGTAACCCCAAATATTGTGCAACCTTATTCATCCAGAGAAAAAAGACCTTTGGAGTGATATGTCGAGAACGAACATTATTGGCTCAAATTTTTGAACATACGATAAATACCAATTGTATCTGCAGATATTTGGGATGTTCTATTGCAGCGTCATAGGGCTGGGCTTCCTGTAGCAAAGAATCACTTGCAACGAATGGAGATGAGGGTAGTAAAGCCCGTGTGGTCTACAACACCACATAAACTTCATCAGGGGGACAAGTCTCCACGGTGGGAACCTGTGCCTTGTCGGCTTTTATCCGCACCCCGCACCGACGCGCAAGCCCGCCGACGGGCTGATGTCCGGATTCAGCCGGAACCCATTTTGCCCTCCCGGCAACCTCCCCGTCCAATGCCTGGGTAAGGACCGCTCTGTCAGCTCAGAGCTCCTAGCTTTCAAGGCTAGTACCGGAGTGAAAACGCGCTACTCACATGTGCCTGGAACAAGTTCCCTCCTGTTTGCCCAGAGTATCAGGCCATTGCCATGACGAAGCCGAGACCCCAACTGGGAGCCACCTGAACTCAGGTCCAGGCGTCTCGGAGCCCCCAACCCGTCTCCACATTGCCTTCACCGCCAAGGTATCGAGGTGGGTATCTCCTGGGTAACCTGACGGATGGTATCTAGTTTCCCGCCAGACTCCAGAGTACTCCGGAAAGCATCCTTCGCCCGATCCTGCTCAAAGGTCGACGCGCCATGGGCCCAACTAGTGGGTAGTCATGCGGACCTGACTACCAGGAGCTTAGAATCGCCTTCTCACTGCCTGAACCTTCAAGCTAACGTCGTGAGCGGCGCCGCGAGACTCAGGGTCCGGTGGCTCCGGGTGGCGAGACTCAGGGTCCGCGAGACTCAGTGTCGGCCACGACACTCTACCAGAGACCACGACAACCTACGCCATCGTGATCCCCCCTGCGGAGAGGGTGAGGATAGCCAAAAAATCCACATGAACAATTAACTCTACACCGGACCAGAGGGATTCCAGAAGGGGGTGAAGGCGCCAAGGAGTCGCCAGGTGAGCCAGTGTCGTTGACCAAACGCCACAAGGCTGCGCGTGGAGACAGATGGCGAAGTCACGTGGTTTGGGCCTTTGTAAGGGAGAGCCGCAAAGCCACCCGCGTGTAAGAAGCGACCTAAACATTTGCTGAAGTAAAAAACTGAAACACCACAATGATACTTGGAACATAAAATTTGTATTTTTGCACACTCAATGCGGGTGCCACCGGGAGCGGCAGCTCAGTGCATAAACTGATGTCACTGCAGCGCCTCTGACCTGGAGGTCGTAGGTTCGAGTCCTGACGGCGGCAGAATTTTCGACACTAGCTTTTCAGCTAGGTCGAATTCAGTCGCTGTCTGCAGGAGAATACTAGCGGCCGGTTGGTCTGATCGGTAGTTTTCCGTGGTTTCTCCGATCAACACTAGGCGAATGCCGGAGCAGTACTCTACCAAACGGGCCACGGACGGCGCGCGATCTTTCCTTCCTCTTCCTTGTCCTATCCTCTCCCCTTAGTCACACACACATACTAACATGCACTACACTACCACATATTCTGGGAGACCGGTCGGGAGCTTAAAGATTGTCCAGGCTGGGGCGGTGCCCCTTTGGTGGGAGAGTCCTGGTTAAGGGGAAATCCCACTAGCCGACGGTAGGTCGGCGCCGATCTCACCATCCAGCGGGGGAAGATCACCGCCCCCTCCCGAGAAAAACATGCACTACACTAACGGGACTAATGACCAAAGCAGTTGACGCGCCCGGAAACCCGAAAAAATCAATCAATCAATCAATCAATGCGAGTGCCAGTTGGCTAAACTCGTACTGAACCTCTGTATTTCTTTTTTTATGTTGCTAGATTGATCATTAATGTCTGAATGGGCAGGAAAGGGCAGGAATTGTAATAACATGAACATGGGTTGCACTTGTAAATGATCTTGGCTGTCCAGGTGACGCCCCGTCGAAGGCTGTGTTGCCTGTGTTGTCGACCATCTTATCGTGGTCTTCCTCAGGGCTGTTGTGCCAAAACCACGATAAGATGGTCGAAACGTGGGCAACACAGCCTTCGACGCGGCGTCACCTGGACAGCCAAGATCATTCACATGACTCTGGCCGCAGAAGCCTACGACTTCATGGGTTGCACTTCTCTTGCATTCACATAACTACATACATGAGTTCAACCGTCTCGTGGGTAACGCTTTTGGGTTTCATCGTAGTGTACTGCAAAAACTTTCCGCCCAGGCTGACGCGGATGTACTGACGCGGAGGCGCTAGATGAGTTCGGGCACAGCTGAGTGGTCTCGACTACTGTAGGACAGAGGGAGGTAACTGCCAGGGCCTTGGCAATGCCTAGTCGCTTGTAGGCCGAGTTGGCTATTCGCTGGCGCCGCCGCAAGTCGACTGTAGAGAGGGGCGCTGAAGGGAGTTACCTCCGACAAACATTTGCTGGAGTAAGAAAACTGAAACAACGCAATGAGACTTGGAACATAAAATTTGAATTTTTGCACACTCAATGCGGGTGCGCGTTGGCTAAAGTCATACTGAACCTCTGTACGAGTACTTCTTTTGTTTAAGTAATATAATTTTTTAAGCCATAGAATGCGAACTACTTGTATTGTACATATACCTGAAAAGAAACTGTGTACAGCCCACTCGTGTGTTTCCTTGTAAGGTACATCTTTACCAAGGACGTCACTCTATCCACAATATCCAGAAAATGAAAAGAGTCATGGCAATTTTCAATAAGATTATACCACTGCCTACGCATTCAACCAGTGTTTGCCCGTGGAAGTGAAACAGTCTAGTCAACCAAAAACGTTGGCCTCCGCTATCGCCAGATTTATTCTCTCTGATTTTTATTCATCGGGTACTCTGAAGTCTTAATCACCTCGTCATAAATTGCACCGTATTTCTCGTAAAGCGATTTTTGTTTTCTTGTAACATCTCGCAGCAACATTTGAATGCTGGTAAATGGTGATTCCAGCATTTCTTCTAAACAGATGTAAAGATAAAATGCTTGTGCGTGTGATCACTTTGCGACATTTACATACGTAATAATAAATCTTCAAGAAAATAATGTATTTTTCTGTGAAAGCCAAACAATGAGTTCCACCGGTTTTAAGAGGAACCCCTCGTAGTTGTTTGAATGACTACCTTTCACAGAACATGGTGGCACAATCAAGGCATAGAAATGCAGATGGGCGATTCCAAAATAGTACTGACAATGACTCAGGCTTTTTTGCCGCGGTTACATGAAGCTATATGTGGAAACGGATATCTTAATATGTTTTGACAATTTCTGGAGACAAACATAAACGTATGAAAAGGAGGTTAAAAGAAACGAAAAAGGATAAAACATAAATATGGAGGAATATTAATAAAGTAAGAAACGAGAAAGATGACTTGAATGACTGTGGAAGGAGTGAAAGGAAACATTTTGTAAAGGCATATATAGATGACAAGGATAAATCTTGAAGTATTGTAATTAGTCATTCAAAGGAAATGAAAGAAGGCTGACAAATAATAAGTTTGAAATTTAAAAAAAACAAGAAAATACAAACGATAGAATTGAAGGGAAAAAAATTTAATTTAAATATTTATCGACAGTGAAAATAGAAATGAAACTAAACAGGTAGGCATGTAGCAGAGGAAACGCAAAGGCCGTCACGCGAAAGGCCATTCATGTGAAAGGTCATTTCTTTAATAAAAATTTACGTCAAAACGAATGTGAAAAAAGATAGATCAATACGCAAAGCGCTCGAGTCGAGTCGAAAATAACGTAGTGTGGAAAGGCGGTGGAAGGGGCGGGGCCAATGGGGGAAAGGAAAGGGGAAGGGGGGGGCCGGGGGGGGGGGGGCCGGGGGGGCGGGGCGGGGGGGAGTCGGGGGCGGGGCCAGCGGGCGTGGCCGCAGCCGGAGCAGGGGCATGGGTGGGACCGGGGTTGGGGGGCGCCGGGGGATGGCTGCATGACGGAGGGGCGCGTGGCGTAAGGTAACGGATGTCGTAGTACATGCTATTATAGTATATTCTAGGTCGTAATATACAGAAAAAAGATATGGAACTGCAAACATGAAACAAAAGGAAGAACACAAAGAAGGAAGAGAGGAAGGGAAGATTTTGTAAATGCATATACGGAGGACGAAGGCAAATCTTGACCTATGGTAATTAGTCTTTGAAATAAATGAAAGAAGGTTGACAAATGAGAAGATTGAATGGATATTAAAACTTACGAGACATTGAATAAACAAAACACGAAAAGCACAAAAGATAAAATTGAATGAAAGAAGTAGAACATGATTTTAATTTATGTAAAATCTTCTTAAATATTTTTATTGAACACGCATGGAGCAAAGGAGATCACAAAGACAGTGAGGCAAATGGCCGATTCTTTAATAAAATATATTGGTAAAACGAATGCGAAAGAAAAAAACATTACGCATAGCGGTCGAGTCGTGACGAAAATAACGTAGCGTGGAAAGGCGACGACAACATAGGCAGGGCGGCGAACAGAGAGAGACGCCCAAAGGGCGCTGTGGGCGAAGCGCCGGCCAGGGCGAGCGCGGGGCGGGCGCGGGCGCGGCGTCCGTCGCTCAGTGCAGCGGGTTGGGGCGGGGGCGTGGCCCGGGGCGGGGCGCCGGCGGGTGGCCGCGTGACGGACGGGCGCGCGGCGTAAGGTAATGCATGTTGACACGGGCAATTACAGACCGCGCCGCGCCGCCGGTGACAGCTGAAGCCCGCGCTAATTGCGCGGCCCTCGACGTGCGGGCGCGGGCGCGGGCGATGTACTGTCGGCGGCGACCGGCCGGCCGGCGGCTGCGTTGGCGGGCGGTCAGTCGGGCGGACGGACGCACACACTTACATAATGCAGGAGTCCAGCTGTCGCCGCCCCGCGTGCGGGGGCGGGGCGGGGCGGCTGCAGACCCATCAAACAGTGCGCGCGTTGCGTGTTCCGCCGGCCGCCGCGCCGCACGGGGGGGGAGGGGGGAGGAGCGGCGGCAGAGAGGGGCGCTAGGGCTCTTTGGAAGCTGCGCGCGCTGGAGGTGACGTTGGAAAGGAGAGATGCAAGGGGTTCCTCTGTGCGCACGCGACTCACAGAGAGACTGCCAGTGTTGTGCTTCCTCTGCCAATACATGTGCAATCCCGTTTGCGGGTCACGGCTTTGATTTTGCGAATCAATGCTTCGTTGCTGTGCCTTCAACCCTGCTATTTGATATATATTTTATCACATACGTTTCATCGCAATCGTTTTAATGATTTTATAATATAATATTTTTGTGAGATGACTGAAAGCTGATATTTTTCACCATAAAAAGTAATATGTCAGTCATTACAATACAGTTGTTTCAGAATAAATTGTACGGATGTATGGCAGGTCATGCTCCGACGTAGTCAAGGTCATTTCATGAACCTGCCAAACAGTGGTGGCTGGTGCCCCAACAGACTGGAGGTTGCACCTCCATCGAATGACGGAAATGGAATTTCCAAAATTCAAAACAAATATATAATAAAAATGTAAGCCTTTCAAGTAAACTAATCAAAACTGAGTTAAATAAATGTCTACCCAGAAGCATCACTTAGTTAATTTTTTGCGTAGTGTCCGTATCAAGTATATACACCTTCCACCCACGTGGTTCTGGCTTTGATTTCCAGTGAGCACTCACTAAGTTGGACTCCAGCACATTGCAACAAGCTCAATTGTTTCGACATGTTTTACACCAATGAAATTATTGTATTTCAAAAATTTCACTATACTATTTTGTAAAATTGAAAGATCCTTGCACACACGCGCTCGTATTCCCATCTGTAGCTCTCCGACTGTAACTTCAGGGCTGCTCCAGGCCGGAAATATACATCTGCCGCGAGAGACATAAAGGGACTTCGTTCCAGACAGTCAACTTTACACAAAGAATTCATCAAGTGTACATTTTGAATCAATTAATCTAATATCAAATGAAAAATATCTCTTATCATAAATAATGCATTAAATGCCGTAAATACTTGACTAAATTTGTGTATTTAATAACTCTCGATATTCATAAAAATATGTTATAGCTAATATCAGACAAAGACAGAAAACTGTAATTCCCCACAGGACACCGCGCAGCGCTCGGGAAAACTCCCCCATCTATTGGTTGCGTCACCAAAGCCCCCATATTAACGCGCGTAGGCATGTTTCTACATTCCTGATTGCCAGATGTCGATTTGACGGTGATCCCTAAGGCATTGTAAACTCCTGGCCAGGGTGTACATATGACTTGGATCGGTTCGAATCCTCATCTAAAACCGTGCTTAGCTGCTATATGCTGTGGTTAAGTTGGGAGAGAGACCGATGTAAAGCAACTGATGGTTGGTCCGCACCGAAGTTGACGGGGCATATGCAGCTAAGGTCTAACGGTTTTGCTTCATCTTATAGAAAAATATGCTCATTGGTGGTTAATGGATTAACGTATGTTAAAGCTACCAGAGAGTGAAATACCCGCGAGTAGGAGAGACGGAGAGAGCACCAGTTGGGCGCTCTTTGGTTTCAAAGTGATGTCACATACGACCATATTGTTGCAATACCTTGAATATTGAACGTCATTCAAACGATTGGTTTGGTTTGGTTTTATCGTGTTTCCGGGCGCGTCAATTTCTTTCGTCATTAATCCCGTTAGTGTAGTGCATGTTTTTTCTCGGAAGATGGCGGTGATCTTCCCTCGCTGGATGGCGACATACCGTCGGCTAGTGGGATTTCCCCCTACCCAGGACTCTCCCACCAGCGAGGCACCGCCCCAGCCGGGACAAGCTCTAAGCTCCCGACCGGTCTCCAGGAATATGTGGTACTGTAGTGCATGTTAGTGTAAGTGTGTGTGTAAGGGGGGAGGATAGGAAAAGGAAGAGGAAGGAAAGATCGCGCGCGGTCCGTGGCCCGTTTGGTAGGGTACTGCTCCGGCATTCACCTGGTGTTGATCGGAGAAACCACGGAAAACTACCGATCAGAGCAGCCGGCCGCTAGAATTTTCCTCCAGGCAGCGACTGAATTCGACCTAGGAGAAAAGCTGGTGTCGAAAATCCTGCCGCCGTCAGGTCTCGAACCTAGGGCCTCCCGGTCAGAGGCGCTGCAGTGGCATCAGTTGATGCACTGAGCTACCGCTCCCGGTCCATTTAAACTATGTATGTACCATTCAAACTAAGAATGCCTAACAAATTATAAAATTTCTTGATTATCTGAGGGTTGTGCAATCGTGCAACCTGAGCACGAGCCATGATGTTCATAGGCAAAACAAATACCATATCTGACCCCTCTAGATGATCTAGAAGTTTGTAACAATTATTCTGAGACATCTGCATATAATTAACAAATGCTATTTGTAAACAGTGCTAATTAGTAAGTTATGTTTAATAAAAAGTTAGTACTTTATTATTATTATTATTATTATTATTATTATTTATATTATTGTAGTTATTACATTGCTTTATTAAATACAAAATATAATAATATTCAATATAGTTTTTGTATTAAAATGTGGTAACGTGTTGGGAAGTGTGATGCAACAGACAAATAGAAAGAGAAGTGTAGAAGAATTATGACGTGAAGTGAAGTGAAGGGAAGTGAAATACAATGCTGGTACTCGTATTTCAAAACTCGTGCAGTTGTTAGTTTAAATATCTCTATATATAATATTTAGAGTTAATGTAGAGTTAATGTTATTATTGTTATTATTATTGCCTTCATTGTTATCATTGATATTATTATTTTAAAATAATTTAAAGTAACATTGTATTACTATTCCTAATTGTAATATTGTAAATTGTAGTGTTCTGCCACTAGGTTGCGTAAACCTACCTTAATAAATAATAAATATATATCTAATAACCAGTGCAAAGTGGTCATTTTATCATTTGGCGGCTGCCGCACAAAAATCTCTTTCGGGCACCGCTCTTCCCAGCCCTCGGCCATCATTTTTCCAATTTCGGCGTAAATGCGACTAATGGATTCGACTGGGGAAAACCGAAAGACCGATTTTCCTTTGTCCTCTAACTGCTAATCGACACGTACTCAAATTTGTTGAATGTTTCGTTTGAAGTAGATCGTGCGTTTGAATTATTTAATTTTTTTAAGAAACATGCAAGAACCGCTGATACTTGTGTATGCTTGAGCAGAAGCAATTAGAGTGTGGCGAAAAGAGCACTGTGTTAGCGGTGGTAGTGGTTCGGATTTTTCAAATTCTATGACAAATGTTCGATTTTATGAATTAATTTTTGGAATTAATTTTCAGCTTTGATCATTTCTCATAATTGTTTTCAGTTTCTTGCGTTTGTATACTTGTATGTATGTATTTGGCGTTTTGGGTAGGTAGTCCGACTTCGCTGGCCAGCCACCGGTGTCCCCCCATGCATGGGCCTAGTTATATACGTATTCTTGGGGGATAAGAGCGACATGAGGCGAACATGACGTATTCTCTTCACCATAACTGGCACGAACCGCCTGCTTAAGCTTTTCTTCGTCACACAGGTGCAGAGACTGGAACGATTTTAAAGGAAAGCTACATCTCTATTTTTGCCTCGACCGGGAATCGAAACCAGGATCACAGCACGGGAAGCTTGTACGCTGCCCATGAGCCATACGAGGGGTTTACGTCTGTGCATTAGAAATATATATTAACCAATGATGAATGTTCATCTCATCGTAATAAAATGCTGCAAGCGAGTTCTTTTTTACTAAAATGTTCCATATGTCACGCACGAAAAAATCCATTGACTAACTACACCAGCTTAGGTGGCTCAGAGCACAATTCATGTCACTGCAGGGCCTCTGGCGTGCCTAGATTCGAGTCCCGACGATGGCAAGATTTCCGATACTAGTTTGGCGTCATGGAGAAAAGCTCACAGACATTTACAACATGTACAAGTTTATTTACACGTATGTACAAGAACCAACTTCTGCTCCGAAACTACACACTTGTTAGTATACCCCACATAGCTAGGGAGGCCCCGCCTCCTCTGACGCAACTCCCGCGCCACTACCGTGACCTCATCCCCCGTGCAAAAGGCACAACACGCTCCAGCCTGGGCGTAAAGTTTTGCGCATCGCGCCAGGTTTCCAGAACAAAAACCCCGTGTGAGCTCGTCAGCTCGATTTTGTAACAGAGTGTAGCCGTCATGTAACCGTCCTAGGTGTAGGAGGGAGGCTCGCGTCTACCACGTGACCTTCCCGGTCAAGCTGGTGTCCCCTTTGTCTAAATGTATCCCAACGCCGGGGCGTCAAGCTATTCATGCCCGCAGGTATGCCATACTTCCGATCCTCCCACCCACGGCCGCCAACGTGACACTACACTAGCAACATTGTCAGGTCGAATCCAGCCTCCGCTCCTGATCCTTTGGAACTTCTTCTGCAGCTGATAACCGCAACAAATCTCAATAAGTACGAAATAAGCGTCCAAGCATAATTCTGACAGTGTACGACCCTAGCATGTGACAAGGAGTTTGTTGAATGTTTGGCTGCAAATTCTGATGCTTTCATGCCCTTTGTGCTCGAGCGGACGAACCGTTCCACCTCGCCATTGGCTGCAGGGTGATATGACGCAGTAAAATGTTGGAGTATGCCGTAATACTCGCAGAATGAGAGAAATTGTTGTTCCGTAAATTGAGGGCCATTGTCACACAATCTTCTCGGGCAGACCGAATCGAGTGAGAATGTTGCGCTATCACTGTAGGAACTGACGGTAGACTAGTGAATGAAGTAACCTTGGACCACTTCGAATGTGCATCTTCTAGCATGGTTATAGATGCAGAAGAAGTAGCCATATTTGACGCGAGCGTTCTTGGAGGGTGGGAGGGTCACTAGGGACAGAGAAACAGCCACCGAAGTGAGGAATGGACTCCGCGGCGAGTTTATAGCTCTGTAGCCTTAGGTATATCATTCCGACAAGCGTATCGGGAGGCAGTCAGCGAGCTTAGCAGTTTTGGGGCGATAAGCGTTTCTACGAGTATATTCTGCCCACGACGAATATCTGCCTTGAAACAACTCTTCTGGAAGATGGTGATTGTACTCCGGACTGGTGCATTTCCTTAGTTCCCCTGAGGTAACAACTACGCTATGAACTTGAGAAACCATAGGTCTTGATGACTCGAGAAGAAAAATCATCAAGATCTATGATACAGTAAGCAAGCGTTTCTCAACAAAGGAAACATTTTCTAGTTTAAGAGAGAGGAGAAGACCTTTATTTGCTTGTATTTCTCAAAAAAAAGAAAGTATTGTAATACTGCGGCAAGAATCTGCGATTGTTTAACAAAAAAATCATGTTATGGAATTCTAGTAACAGAAAAGAGGATAAATCTAAATTACTTCCTGTAACAATTGTATTGTCAGAATCCATGTTCTGTGGGAGCATGGGTCCTTGGTACCGAAAAATCGATTGACGGGAAAACGAGTCTGTCCGTCCGTCTCTGGTCATAGCAAGCAATCTCAAGAACATCTTTCTGACGATGTTCTCCAAAATTGATATTCCCCCTACAACTATAATTGAAGATTGAAAAATTTATCCTTAATAAAATGTTTTAAGACAGACCTTGAAATAAAGTCATATCCACATTTTTGAAAAATTTAGATTGGTTTAGATTGGTTTAGATTAGTTTTGGCGTAAATTTATAATCAATGTTTAAAGAATTATTGCCTCAGAAACCTCACTACCTTTTTTGTAAATTTTCCCCTTGGATAAAGCATCTGACCCTTCAAAAAGTCGACGGAGATCCTGTTTTCGGAAATCTCCCTGAAACTTCGAGTATCCCCCCCCCCAAAAAAAATAACAAAGCAAAAGTACATTATTGATAGAGATTATGTTTATAACGAGACATTTCTTAACATTAGATCTTTAAATAAGGTCACGTACAATTAAAAAAAATGTTTTTGCGTAATTTGTACTTTGAGTTAATGCAATTTTTTAAACAGATCTCAAGAACGGCTCCTTGTTTTTCTTTTTTTTTCTGGTATAGAGTAAAGGTCGCTTAAAAAATGGTATATTTATTTTCGTTGAACATTGTCAATTTGCGGAAATTACAAAAGTTAAAAAAGCTGCGTGAAAGTAAGTGCTTTTGTAGCCACTAGTTTCTGTATACAATGACCGTCCTTTGTATTTTAGAACTAATGGCTGACTCTAGATGATATACAACATTCGTGTATTTTGCAGTCATATTAAAACAATTTCAATTCCTGGAGATGCAAGCCCTGCTGTCCGACGATCGATGAGCAGTCTCGTGTTGCGGGAAGAGCTTCCGGATGAGGTTGAGCATTGGAATGGCTTTTGAGCGCCTGCGGGCTTGCATCTGAAGGCGACAAAGCGAGTGCGTACGGATGCGGAGCAGTGGGGAACACGTCCCTCACCACCACCTTTCCCAGCGAGCAGACCAGCCTGGCCACTCACCACTCGCAGCGTTGGTCTGGCCTGGCCTGGCCACTCGCAGTGTTGTGAGCTCAGGTAATCGCGGAGTCAGTTTTCAGACAGTTCGTCCTCCTCAAGCTAAAAAGTTTTAGTGATTCGGGTTCGTTCCGACTCCGAACCAGAGTTGGCACATTTTCAAAGCTCTCCACATGATTACTTTTGTTTGATCAAATGAATTAAACTAACCGGTCCCCGCGTCGGAGTTTCAACTTTGTACATTTGGGAGCAAATACATTCATTATTGTTCTGTGCGAACAAGAAAACCACCTTCCCATTCATTTGATTACTTCGAAATGCTATCATGAACTATCAAAGAAGTATGGATACTTCGACAATCTTTTTACTTTCTCGTCCTTACTTTGTAATAAGAGAAAGTATTGTAATTGTGCGCCATAAAACTGCGAATTTCCAAGAGAAAAACTCTTTACTGACGGACCCTCTGGTAATGAAAAAATGGATAAATTTGGTTCCCATATATGCTAAATTACTTCCTCTAGCACGTTCTGAAGCCAGAAACTATGTTCTGTGGATCTTTGACACAGAAAAATCATACGGTAAAGCACCTGTCTGTCCGTAAGTACGTCTTTGGCCAGAGCTAAGGCCTAAACCTTTCAGCTGAGTTTCTCCAAACTTTATATTCTACGGTCAATTTAAAGGAACTCAAGGGTCTCTGGGTTCGCAATATATATTTTGATTTTTGGGGGTAGTTTGTTATGGAACTTCAACAATACTATCAAACTTTTCTTAAAAATGGCAACATTATTTTTATTAAAATTGTCCTTGGATAGCGTAAATTATGCATACAGGTCTCATTTTCCATGAAATTCTTTATATTTTGAAAAATGCAAAAGTTAAAATTGTTTTCGACGTCTCGCAGCAACGTCAATATTGAAGATTGAATTTTTTTCTTCAATAAAAATCGTTCTTTAAAAACAGATCTGGAAATAAAGTAATGCACAATTTTTGAAAATATGAGAAATTTTCACGTAATTTTGTGTAAAGGATTTTTTAACAATTCTGTAAAGAATTATTTTCTCAAAAAAGGCTCCAATTTTTTAATTTAAGTTGTTATTCGTATGTATCAAAAGTCTGTAAATAAATTGCTGCTAGTCCCATTTTCCGGAGAACTCTCCATTTCGAAAATTTCAAAACGTCAACATTTTAAAACTACAAAATTTGAAGTTCTGTAGTTAATTTTTGCCTTAAAGCACCATGTTTTAAAACATCATCTGTTTAAAAAAGATGATTTTTTCTTTCGAAAGAACGACACATTTCGCGTAGTGTGTTTGAAATTAATGAAATTAAAAATTCAAAAACAGCTCCAAATTGTTCATACTTTTTCCTCAGGTAAAACAAGAGATGCTTTGTAGAATGGCACACACATAATTTTCGTTGAATACTCTGAATTTTCGAAAATTGCAAAAGTTTTGGAGTCTTTCTACAAATATAATATTAAAAGCGGGTTTTCTTTTCAAATGAAATTTGTTCTCTGCAATTATTAGTTCTATCATTAGTCAAGGACATTTTCTGACAATTTTAATAGTTTTCGGGTAATTTTGAGTAAAATTTGGCCAATTAAACAAGTGGAGCCACAACTGCACATTCTCTATCCCATTATTTCTAAATTTGCCATTATCAAAAATTCAGGGAGCAAAAATGGGACCCGTGCCATTCTTTTAAGCGTCCGTTTTTCTGTCCGTGGAAAAAATTTAGAAAAACATTCGAACGGTTGTTGAAAAAATGTTGTTTTTATACATTTATTAAATTTAAGCACAAATTACCCGAAAACTACTCGGTTTTTCAAAATATTGCACTTGACCTTTTTTAATGAGATCGTGTTTCAGGAAACGTTTCTAAGATAAAATTCTCAATCTTCATTTTTTTAGTTTTGAAATTTTAACTTTTTGCAATTTTGGAAAATGTGGAGGATTCGCCGAAAATACACCAGCACCATATTTTTTACCGTTGCTTGGTACATACGAGAAGAAAATTTAAAGAAAAAATATGAAGCTGTTTTTGAGAGAGAAATATGTTGAAAAAAATAAAATTCCTTCATTTAGAGCAAACTTACACGAAAACAAGTCCTATTTTCAAAAAATTCAATATAACTTGATTTCATGATCTGCCTGCAAGCAAAAGAACTTACACGAAAACAAGTCCTATTTTCAAAAAATTCAATATAACTTGATTTCATGATCTGCCTGCAAGCAAAAGAAATATTTAAAAAATTCCTATTTTGCAATTGCAATTGCAATTTGCATTTGCAAAACAGATTTCAACGAACACGAGTTCTGCACCATAATGTTAGGCTCCTTTTATACTACCAGGAAATTTAAGAAAAAGTTGCAGGTTTCATTTTCGTTGAAATGTCTAATATTTCGAAAATTGCAAAAGTTCAAATTATTTCCGGCGTCTTCTTACAATATTGAAGATAGAGATTTATTTCCTCAAAATCTGTTTTTTAAAAACAGAACTTGAAATAAGATAATGTACAATTTTTAGAAAACTAGTAATTTTTGCGTAAATTTGGTGAATATGGGCAATTTTTAATATTTTTACAATCTTTTTCTCGAAAACGGCTACAATTTTTTTCCGAAAGCTGCACGTCCTAATTTGTTCTAAAATGAATGGGTTTTAAAAAAATAAAATTTCGTAAAAAAACTAGTTTCTTTTCTTTTCATTCCTTTCTTTCATTAATTTGGAACTTTACCCCTGTACACATGATGTAATTTTAAGTAAAGAATGTTTGAAAACAATTTGTACCACCTTATTTCACATAAATTTTGATTGAAAAATTTGGAACTGTTTTTGAGAAAATGTAGTTTAAGCTTATCTTAAACTGCATTTTCAAAATTTGAGTGTTAAACTAATTTCATAACAAATAATTTGAAGCACGTGTCCTCATCAATACAATAAAGTACAGTAAACTCTCGTTAGCACGAACTCACTTAACTCGAATTTTGCCGTTACACGAACAAAACTTCGGTCCCAGAAATAGATTACGGTAATACAGACATTTATAATACTCGGATAACATGAATTTTTATAACACGAACTCCGATTATTTCGGTCCCTTGGAATTCGTGATAATGTACAAAAAAACACACAAAAAGCAATGATGACGACATATTTCAAAACTATTACATTTGCGTAATTTTTATAAAATCAAACGAATACATCACAATGGCGTTGATATGTTTATTCAGTGGATTTACTCATACCAAGAGTTTAGTAAAAACATCGCGGCCCTTTTTGAGAAAATTCTTTTTAAAATTGCCTGTAATTCAAGCAAATTTACAGAAAAGCTACCAATAGTTTCAAAAATGTTTCACTTTTCATTAAACAACTAATTGTAAAAAAACTTTATATGAAGAAAACTTATCTTCGATAATGTACTATTTCTCAGGGGTTCAAGAAATTTCAAAATTTTGCAATTGTTAACAACTCACAGTCAACAGCAGCAATCAGCACTTTGATATCTTTATCACTGTATTTCCTTATATTTTTACAAACATTTTAAAGAGAAGAAGAACATTTTCAAAATTTCCTAAGGGGTTCATGAAAATAGCCCATAAAATGTAAAGTATTTTTAGATTGTACAAGTGAGAACCCGTCAAAATTTGACGGTGAGATCTAAGATAAATGTAAAATACTGTACCCAGACAAATGTTCACAATAAATTGCATTATTTGGATCTTCAGGGTATAACGAAGATATTCTGTGATGAGTTCCCAAAATTTTGAACACGTATGGCCCATAACCAGGTGGCAAGGCAATATCGGCACAAAAGATATAGCACTATTATACTGAAGGATATTATTTCTAAAGTATTTTTATGTGTCATCATCTCCTATAAAGAATGATTTAATTAATTAATTTACAATGTAAATGTTGGTGAATCAACACAATATCTGATAACACATCTAGGGATCATATTCTTTCATTTAAAAGAAAGAATACAACAATCGGTTCAGTAGAAGCTCTAAACGAAGCCATGGCAGAATACCTTATTTTTTTAAATATATAGATTGCTTCTCATCACACGAACAGACGGACGAGCGAACAAACGAACGAACGAATGAACTGACGTATTGAATCCTATATTTTCGTTAAACTCGCGAATTCTATTTTCTGCAGAATAACCTAACTTTCTCAGTTTTACGTATTTACTCCGCATACACGTATAAGAGAAAGTAGTGGTGTTATAGAATGGCTCAGAATAGGTAGTAGTTAGTAATAGTAGCAGTCTAGTTAGTTTCCTAATCTGTTAAATCTGGCGTATCTTTTTGGTTTTGCCCCGTCCTTTCGCCTCCTACTACCTATCGTCGCCTAAAATATTTTTTTTGGCATATCTAAAGTTGAATTTCACGTATCATTTATAGAATGAAAGCTTCCCTTTGCAGCCAGGTCCTAAAAATGTAAAGCCTTCCTTGAAAAACCATATATCTTCAATTCAATCTCGGTTGAAAAAGTCGCACTTCACGGCTCAATATACAAAGTATTATTATTCACAATTTCTTAATTTTTCGATTCCCTAATAGAAGACTTCAAATATGGATGAAGAATATTGTAGAAGTAAAAAACCTATTTTTGTGATAATTTTTATTCAAAAATTTTCAAACCGTCGTTTGAGCTGTTCTAGAAATGCGGAATTTTGAGCTCATTTTCCCAGAAAACTTTTGAGTTTTCGTCAAATTTCACTAGAAATTATTTCAGGCACATATTCATCAATCGAATAATGTATAAAATACGTTTAAAATGAAATATTAACGACGTCAGAGGTATTAAAAAAAATATACATTAGTGTACATTTTTGACTAGTTATAAAACAAAAAACGGACATAACTACATGTTGTTTGTACCGATCACCAAACTTTTCTTGTGGTAACCGCTATTTACACTGTTTCCGAAATCGGTATCGAATGAGGGAAAATCCAAATAGTACGCACAGCTGCATTCTGACTCAAGCTAAATCGACGCGAGGGCTCGGCGCCGCCGCGGGCGGGGCGTCGGGGAAGTTCCGTGTCAAGCGTCGTGACGTAGCCGCCCTGGAACTAATTACAGGCGTCGGGCGCGGCGCGAATGCCGGCGCTGGCGGCGACGGCGGCGCGGAGTTCCGGCGTCGGCCGCGGCGGCGCGCGCGCCGGCGACGGCGACGGCGACGCCGTGGGGCGTCGGGGCGCGGGAGCGGCGCCGTCGCTGCCGGATGATGGATGACCCCGGTGCCTGCTGCTAATGACCGCAGTCTCTTTCCGAGCTGGCTTCTGCGGTCTTCTATCACGCGGCCTGACGGGCCAGCCTTGGGCCGATTATTGATGGCCCAAATCTGAAATGACAGCGCGGCTGTTCATCTTCGTCGCCCCCTCCACGCGCGCGCCCGTCACACCCCCTCGCCCCCGCCTCGCGGGCCCGCCCCGCACCCCGCCCCCCCGCAGCCGAGAGCCGGCTGATACTTCCGTCAGGCCCGCCTCCAATATTTCGCCCCCGGGCGGCCGCGTCGTCAACACGCCTCGCGTAAGATTGATGCGCCCCCGCCACTCCCCGCGCCACTCTCGCACACCGCCTCCACCGCCACCCCTCCCGTTTTATGGTGTACTCGGTGTAATTGAAAAGCGTATCTCGAGCCCACCTTGCGCGCGCGTGCCCGGAGCGCGGCGCTGCAGCTCAGCCTCCGCCGCCACCGCTCTGCCGCTGCCTCGAGGTCCACGACGGTGCGCGTCGCGCGTCGCTGCCCCGCTGCGACTCGGCTCGGCCGAAGCCTCCTCCAGCCATGCGGCCCCCTTCAACACTTGGGATTCTGCAAGGGGTGACTGCACCAAAAGCCAGCCAAAGACTGCAAAAAGAAAAAAAAGATTGAAACACAATATATATATATATATATATATATATATATATATATATATATATATATGTTGTTCAATCTGTATACAGAGAGAAACAGAGAGAGCGAGAGAGAGGGGAAGACAGACATACAGACTGATAGATATTGCATTTCCAAAGAGTGCAGATTGTATTGAAATCTTTATTGTTTCATAACTGGTTGATTTAAAATTTATTTTTATTTGTTGATTTAGAGTTATTGGTAAAGCAGGCGATTGCGATATTGAACTTATTTTCTTGCTATAAAAAACTAGTAACACTAAATATGTATTTTTTGTGAATATACCCTATCACTCTCCCCCCCCCCCACACACACACCTGCTAGATGGACCACTGGATAAGCGATATTCATCATAAACAACATTTATGTTATGTATTTATGTCACTAGAACTACGGTCGGATTTACCTACAAACAGAATAAGCAATTGCAAGGGGGCACAAATCCAAGAGGGGGTCCCGCGCTTCAAAAAAATATGTTTAACAATGTAATTTAATATAATAAATATAATTTAGGTAAACTTTTATATAAAAGATTGTTACTTTTCATTCGTATCTGTGCAAAAAGTACTTGTATTAAGGTGCGTTTTTTTATTTTATAAATATGGAGCTATTTTTACGGGGTGAGGGGGAGAAACACAATTTTGTACTTGGGGCTCCGCAATTTCTAAATCCGACCCTGACTAGAACGTCTAGAGATCAGGTTTCTTAACACTTCAGGTGGCAAGAAACCTCTACATCTCCTAATGCCCATTTCATATCATGATTAATTATAATTTTGTAACATGTGGCATTTATTGGCGCGATAAAATAAATACATGTCATTTACACACGTATGATTTCGTTACTTATTTGTACTTTTTTGTCTTATGTCGCAAGTTTACGTCACCCGTAATTACATCAGACGTTATTTTTCTGAACAGTCTCTTATTAGACGTTGCATACAGGGGAAAAAGAGAGAAACTTCAATCGAACGGTATGCAGTGCAGATTATAGATCATATATTCTTTTCTAATAAAAGTTTGCAATAAGTTTTCTTCAATAAAAACTAGTCACATCAATGCCAGAAGAAAAGTAAATAAGCTTTCTATGAATCTTAAATCAGAATATGTGTCAGCTAAAAAATTATTATATTTTTTACTGATTCTTTATTGCTTTTTATTGCCTTCGATACGGAACTCGATATACATTGCATAAGTTACCTGAATCGAGAGGATCGTTGTTTCGAGAGGGAATAATGAAAGACGATACTCAAAAGGAAATATGAAAAGACAAACCGAGTCAAGTTAACATCTTGTTATGAATTTGAATCATTAAAACCCGTTGAGCGCTCTTGGTGCATGCATAACTAATAGTAATTGGCTAAATTTATTATGTCTTAGATTTCCTTGACTTTTTACTTATTATTTCTCAATAACCACGAGTGGTGACCTCAGTTTCTCCGTGTTTTTATACCGGGAACTCTTTATCGTTATTAAGATTTATAAAGTGTAGAGTAAATTTACATTTTAATTCGCTAATCTTAGTTTGCAAATTGATCATTTGAGATATATGGCTATGAAGTGTCACTTCGAACAAGGCTATCAGTCATTCTTTAAAAAAACCTATATGAACGAAAAGCAATGTACTACGTGATTTGGAATACATGTTTAGATGAACGCGTTTTTTTAAATTCAGTGTAATATGAATATTTATATTCTTTTTCTCAGTTTTAATATAAATGTTACACCTAAATAGTGTAACCAACCTCATTACTAGCGAAGTATTATGAATGTGTCCGTTGACTGCTGATATTTGTTGCTAATTCTTTGAGGTTTACAACTGACGAATCCTTTTCCTCTGTCCTTTGGATTGTTCTTGCAGGCATCATGACCTTTACACTTGGTAAATGATTCATCACCCCAAATTGAAATGTGTTCACAAGTTATCTCGTCCTAGTTCAATAACTTACATGTAAAATGACAAGAAATATTTTGGTATGCAGGCTTCTACTTCTCTTTGGCCGAAGCAATGCGTCTTTCAGTATGACGACTGGATCTCAGCATCCCTTCACTACGGGCACGCAACGATCAATCATCGTGGACCTTGAGGTTCTTGTTCATCATCCTTTTTCATGAGACGTTCTTCACACTTCTTTGTGATTCATGCGTCATTATTCCGAGAACAGTCGCACCACCCTGTGCGCCTTCTGTCGACGCTGCGGCTGCAAAGGCTACCAAAACCACTACCATCAGATCATTAATTGGACGTTTCATGTCGCCCTAGGCCTTTAAATTTCGTGACAGAGTGATGAATATGCATTAGCACGTCGCCTCTGCCTCGCTTCTTCAAACACGCTTCTAAAGTTTTGGGGCAACTTTTTCTCAAATGTAAAGCTTTTTGCCTTCTTTCCCCGAACGATTTTGTTGGTTCATATTTAATTATAGTCATACATCAAAGGCAATCTAAGTGAATGGCCATTATTACCGGATTTTTTTTTTCAAAACATGTGTTCGCTCCCTTGAATGCACAAATCACGGCAAAGTAATATTCTCTTTATGCTTAAGAAGATGGATGTATTTCGTTAAGGGTGTTTGCTCATTAGGTCGGTTAGTAACTAGCAATAACTTCTTCTTGCAAAAGAGTAGCCGTCCCACCAACTACTTTTCAAAGTAGCAATTACTTCTCAAAATTAAACCTTTACAGCCTTGCAATCAAGGAAACTACAGGCTGTTTGATAGTTTATGCATAAATGAAATAAAACCACGGTATACTTTTTGTTTAACGAATAATGAACAAAGTCTAATCGTATAAAAAGCTATGAAATTATTTTAAATGTAAGGGTTAAAAACATTCCAGGCACATCTCCTGAACGGTCTTTTAATATGTTATATAGGTTATTTTTCGAAACGTATTCCTACTGAAAGACGTGGGGCTGTTATTTTCAACATACACCGTTAACATTTTCGAACTATTCTAGGATCATCTCCCACACGATGTATTCTCGACATCAGAGAAAAATTCTCAAGATTTACAACAACAACAACAACAAAAACAGCATTTTTACTGAACTGTGGTGTAGCGATTCTGAAAAAAAAATCACTATTGACATTCCACGATATAATTAGAAGTCACAAATCACTCCTCACAAAAGCAACCATCGTAATGGCAGTTTTAGGAAGGAAATAACTGATCAACTTTCATGAAAGTTCATACTAGTACTTACAAGATCATCGACAATGTGAATTAAATGATGGGGCATACGATTAAATGGGTGAGACTGGAGATAGGTTGGAGAAGGGAGAATCCTGCGTTGTCCATGTTCCGATGTTCCAAGTGCTTCTTTACATCTCTCCGGAATTTTTTGAAGGAACGCATTGCAAGCAACAAGTCTCGAAGACTAAAATAACCACGCAACCAGGAACAATTCGACCAACCTAAACAAGTGCTGTCGATCATCCGCTACCCTCGGTTGCGGCGTAGGGCGTCACAAACTCTTTAGGCTATGACTCTCCAGTGCAGTCATCCAACGTAACACGATGTCGTTCTTAATCTTTCATACATTTACGCCGACATAATACGCGTATTATTTGTTGTAAAAATAAATTCAACCGAATGAAAAGATAAAATAACGTAATGAGAGCATTAGAGACATTCAGAAAAAATCTTTCACATTCGCCACAATTTTGTTTGCGAAATGTGCCATGTGCCAGCCGGAAACCATCGATTCCGCCGGACAGCCAACATAAACTTCCCCTCCATCATTTGACGTGATGTCATCATGCGTTTCGTTCCTGTGACAGTTGATGTGACAGTTCTTGGAGTACAACTGCGCCAGACGCATAGGTAGGTTTATCATTAGAGAGTCACACAACATTACTCACCTCAACTCGCCTATCAAACCGTCGTAACAAAGGAGAAACCAGGGAGTTGGAAGAAATAAGTCCCTTTCATGTAGCGAGACGAACCCCTCTCTCAAGGTTTCTTATAATGACCACCACGAGTGAGGGCTCACACAAATGCATATTTCTGCAGTGGAGGAATGCAGACCAGTCTACGTTTTTTCTTCGGAGCGCATTTATAGCGCAGAAAGATTTCTATTTAGCTGCGAGTGCAGAGACATTCATTAGCCAGAAAGCTAGGAATAAATTAAAAATAAATTGGGGAATAATATTTCAGTTTTACTATACTTTTCAAACCACACGGATTAGCTATATAAGTGTGTTACATGTGAACAGTATTGAACGATTTTCTCGAATGATTTGTACAATTTCGCTACACGGTTCACGAGTAACCATAAAGAAATTTTGAGCAAAAGCTTGTTAATTTAATCAAGGCTTTCAAATCTTAACAACGACATTATAGAATAAAATACACCTCAACAGAACATAACGTTTTTTCCCAAGCTTTTTGAGCACCTAATTACGGTGGATTGCGTAACGATGCTTTAAGAATGTTTCATTTGTTTGACGCCATGTTAGGATGTGTGAGAGCCATCTGAGATCTCAAACGACCATTAGAGTTGCGTTCTAGTTTTAGTTAGAGTTACGTTGCGTTTTAACGGTCGTCGAGTACCAGACATGTCGATTAACTGATTAATTAGTGATTACGAGCGTGTCAACGGCGAAGATCATCATTCCCGTACGTGCAGTGTATGTTAATGTTACTGCAGAAGGTCGCGGTAGTTGATTGATTGTTAGTGATTCCGGGCGCGTCAATTACTGAGGGCATTAGTCCCGTAGGTGTAGTGCATGCTTTTCATCGGGAAGTGGAGTTGATCTTCCCCCCCGGATGGCGAGATCCGGCGCCGACCTACCGTCAACTAGCGCGGTTTTCCCCAACCAGGTATCTCCCACCAGTTGGGCACTGTCCAGGCCTGGACAAGTTCTACGTTCCCGACCGATCTCACGGCATATGTGATAGTGTAAGTGTGTGTGTAAGGGGAGAGGATATGACAAGGAAGAGGAAGGAAAGATCGCGCGCAGTCCGTGGCCCGTTTGTTAGGGTACTGCTCTGGCATTCGCCTGGTGTTGATCGCAGAAAAACTATCGATCAGAGTGCCCGACCACTAGAATTATTTTCCAGACAGCAGCTGAAACCGACCCAGCACTGTAGCTAGTGTCGAAAATCCTGCTACAGTCGGGAGTGGAATCCTAGGGACTTCCCGGTCATAGGCACTTCAGTGACATGAGTTGACGCCCCTGCGCCACCTAAGCCCGTTATGGACATCTCGTGCTCTACTCCCCTTCCCAACCGGCGCCGCTTCTTCTGTTGTGGCGGCGCCTTTCCCAACCGGTAGCCGCGCCTGCCTGCCTCCGCTGGACGCGACGCGACGCGGCGCGCACAGCTGTCGCCGGCTACAAGTGTAAGCAGGTTGCCCGGGGGCGCGCGGGGGTTGCGCCACGGGGACGGGGCGCGCGTCGCTTGCAACACTGTAGCGGCCCTGCCCGATGAGATCATTACCCGCCGGCTGCAAATACGACCGGTGGCGGCGGTGTGGGGATGGAGGGAGGGAAAGGGGGAGTGGCTGATTTGTGGCGCTGTCGGCGGCGGCGGCCGCGTAAGGCGCGCTGTCGCCGCCGATGAAAACATCGCGACGCAGCGCACGTGAGCGGTAAATCAAACCCGCGCCGCCGCCATCGCTGCCTTTGTCCGCTCGTCCTCCGCCGGCGACGCGCCCCGCCCCGCCCCGCCCCTCTCGGCACCGCCCCGCCCCTCCCCGCCTCGCCGGGCATTGGCACGCCGACGCAAACGCCCCGGACAAAAATTGACACACCGCCTGAGATGGCTCGTTGATTGATTGATTGATTACTAGTGAATCCCAGCAGGTCAACTGCTAAGGTCATTAGTCCCGTAGGTGAAGTGAATGTTTTTTGCTCGGGAGATGGCGGTGTTCTTTGCCTCGCTGGATGGCGAGATCTGGCACCGACCTAACGTTGGCTCGCGGGGTTTTCCCTAACCAGGTATCTTCCCCCAGCCGATAACCGCCCCAGCAGGAAGAAGTTTTAAGCTCTGAACCGGTCTCCCGGCAAGTGTGGCAGAGTAGTGTATGTATGTAAGGTGAGGATAGGACGAATAATGGGAAGGAAAGATCGCGCGCGGTCCATGTTCCGTTTCGTAGGGTACTTCTCCCGCATTCGTCTGGTATTGATCGGAGGAATCAAGGAAAATTACCGATCAGAATAGTCAGCCGCGAGAATACTCTTCTAGACAACGACAGAACACGATCTAGCTAGTGTCGAAAATCCTGCCACCGTTGGGGATCGAACCCCAGGACCTCCTTGTCAGAGGCACTGCAGTGACATCAGTTGATTCATTGAGCCACCTCTCCCGGCGAGATGGCTTGTCATTGCAGTCTCCGACAGGACAGTCCTAGGAATCGTGTCACAACAGTAGCAGACTTTCGGCTGTAGCTAGAAAGCGCTGTCGAGATCAGCCGTTGTCTGGAGGAGAATTCTAACGGCTGCCTGCTTTGATAGATACTTTTGCTGGGTTCCTAATCAGTTCTAAGGGAATTCCGGAGAACTATCCTAAAAAAACTGACCAACGTTCGCCTGCGAAATTTCCTTCCTCTTCCTTCTCCCTTCCTCTCCTCTTACACACACACGCATTACAGTACCATACTTGTCGAGAGACCATTCGGGAGCTTAGAACTTGTCGGAGAGGTTCTTCAATGAGGAGAGGAGATTCCTGCAGGGGGAAAAATCCCGCAAGTGCATGTTGTGATAATCCCCCTCTAAACAAATCAGTAGGAAACGTATTTTACTGTAAATACATGTTTCTACAGGAACTAGATACCTGCATTCAATTATATTTTTTAGAGTTTACAAGATATTCTGAATAAATTATAATTTTTTCATTTTACATATTTTTACATATTTTTTATAATTACATATTTTTACGTATTTTACCTATTAAGACATCTTTCTTTCATATTTCCCTACATTTTTATATCTTTATACTTCGAAAGGAAACATTCTAGATGCGCGTTTGCAAATATTTGTTATGGAATCATCTTTCTTACAAATCAAATGTAATGCTATTATTACCACAATATCTCCGCAATGATTTGTCAAACTTACCCCCCACCATTACTGCGTACTTGCGAGTCAAGAATGAGCGGATTTTTATGAAGGAAAGTAATTTCAACCACGTGCTGGCTCATGTTTCAAATAGCAAATTTGTTACTCGATTGAAAACTACCAAATATTTTACAGAAAATTGTCGCGTTGCTCAATCTGGAGGATGGGGTACATACAATCCTCCACCGCCCGCGGGCCCATCACTCGCTACACGGGACTACTATTCACCTGTACATCGGCTCCTATTAAACATTGTATTACATACTATGAACATATTTTATATTTCGAATAAAATTGTGCTGAAGTCTAGTGTACGATTACTTCAGTGGAGAGCGAACCTACTTTCAGCCACTCCGAATACTTGTTAAGAACTGATCGGTGACGTTCCATGGTCAGAAAATGCTTGTAGAAAACAATTTTAAACACAATGAATTTTTATTATACATATTTTCTATTTTTTCTTACATATTTTGGAAAAAATAAGTACATATATGTACATATTTTGCATTTTTTATTACAATAAATTCCGTTCCCTAGTAATCAGTGTTTACCCGGCTAACCACAACGATGAAAGAAGATTATTAATAAACTCTGCAGTGTCTTTAGTTCATCGTGGGATCCGGGAAGTACCAATATGTATTACAAAAACGATTCACAGATTTAGGATTCATATAAATATAATGTGGTGAATCTGCTGAATATAGGATAGTATAACATATAGGAGGAAGAATTATTGTTTTTCGGTACAAGGGACCTACAAAACGCATTTTCCTGCCGAAAAAATCATGTTTTTTCGTAGCAACATTACAAAATATTCTTTGTACTGTGACTTACCAACATGTCACACATTTATTTACTAATATTTGTCGTAAATGGGGTAAATACACAAGGATAAACAAATAAAAATATGACGCCCTAGCAACGGTAGCCGAGTTGTTGTCAAGGTCAATAAACTTCATTCTGGCGTTGGACCTGAGGGCACGGCTAGCTGATCAAGAAACAATTTAGGGATTGGTTGAGAACGCAATGACAGTGGGCATAGCTAGTTGATTATGTAATCAATTTAGGGATTGGCCAGCAGAACAGTGACAGTCTATTCACGACGGAAGTGCGTCGAATGTTTCTGGTGACAAGCAGTAGAAAGAAATAGGCCGAGTCTTGAAGGGCTGAACAGAAAGATTATTTTCACATTCTGACATATGTCGTGGTGCTGTGAGGGTCGCTCGCGGATGATTAATTTTGTGAGATTGGGACTTGTAAATTTTTCTTGAGAGTGAATAGTTATCGAACTTCGAGTAATTCTTGAGTGCGACGAACGGAAATTAGAATTTTCTCGGGATGAAATAACCTGATGGACTTCGAATAATTTGCTGTGTAAAAATGTGTAACATGTAATTTCGTGTGTGAGCTAACTTCAGACTGATAGAATTTATCTACAACAAGTTGGGACTGAATATTTTTGCGATGCGCGGAAATTAGAATTTGAATGAATTTGTACGCAACAGGACTTGGAATAATTCTGAGTAAATTAAATTAAAACTACAATTATTTGAGGCGGTGAGGATGAGTGACTCGACTACATTTGTGCAAGAGCAGGAGAGAAAAATCTGGTACTTGGACTTTGGAATTCTCGTCACCGAGAAGAAGAGTAAAATGGTTCTTCGTGGCGCCCTTGTTAAAGTGCACGCGAAGACGGGTACTGCAGGATAAGGTTCGAAAGAGCTCATGACCAAAAGAACATTCTTTATTTGTTACAAATTTTTCAAGTCATATTTTTGCCTGGCATTGAGAATAAACTATACGTTTCTTTTGAATTAGAACAAACATTTTCATTTGGCCAATTCCAGCTAATATGTAGCTAGACAATATATGTTTTCAGATTCCTCGCCACTCTATATAGATGGCAGATCGGATAATCGGCTATTAGTAGGTAATAGTGATTATTTCTAACGAAACCCATCGACCTAGCTAGCGTGATATTGATTTTATTTAGACAACGGTTGAAGCATTAATTTTAATAATATGAACGTAACATTTTCCTGGCGTCCATGTTTAAAACAAATTCGGGACGGGTTACATCGAAACGCCCAATAATTTTATAAGTAGTTTGTGTGTGGGCATTGTTTCAGTGCCATGTATCAAGAAAGTGAGAAAATAACTCGTGGTGCTACAGAACCGCACAGAGTTTCTCGAACTTGTAGTTTTCTAATTTCTTTGTTCTGAACTAGCTTTTTGTTTTTGCCGCTCCCTCTTACAAAGTGCAATCTATCGTTTCCCAAATTTCATATTTTGTTTTACATTGTCTCAAATTTTCGGTCTCATAATGTTAGAACTGAAATATGACTTTAAGAATATTATAGAAGAGTAAACCGTCGTCTTAAATACAATTTGTTCAATATTGCATTTAGCGAGAGCTAAAGAAGAGCACTGTTTACCGGTTTTACAAGAAACGTACAATTGAATGTGTTTCATATAAAGTGAACTAGAAAAGTAAATGAGTGTAAATTTTTATATTAATTATTAATAATCATTCTTTGGTGGAACATACTATAAAACTATACACACTACACAATTTTCTAGTTTTGAAAACTACTGTGCACGAAGCCTTAAGCCTAAGCGTTTGTATTGCCAGTCAAGAGACATTTTAAGAAATTAGCATTGCTTTTATTAATTCCAATGTTTAAACAATTAATACCTTATTTTATTTCATAAAATTATAATTTTAGCTAATAATTACAAACGTTTGAATTTGTAGACCTAGAAAAAAACTATTAAATTATTTTTAAGTCTAGAAAAAAGCCTAGTAAAATACTTTTTTTTCTTGAAAATGTTACTTAATCTGAAAAGAGGAGAAATAAGTAATAAATATTTCTCCGATGTCAAGATGAATATATCCAGTGTGAAAAATCAATCGCATTTATTTAACTGTTACTAAAGGCTGCGTGGTATACCGCCGATACAACTCAACTTAATGAAATTCAGGTTATACTAGTAACTAAAAAAGTCTATTAATTGGATTGTGAGAATGGAAAGATGCAATGCTATGCCTTTTAATATCGTCAATATTTTCAAGGATATGATTTGAAAATTCAATACGTCCAGTCTGATTTAATAAGTATGTAAATAATAAGTTATCAGAGCAGCAAATTGCGAAGACTACGGTTGTACTTCACTTAGAGTACTCTAATGCTCGTTCATATCTCAATATTCAATTGTCTTGTGGATTATTTTAGAGATACCCGATGTCCTTGTATAATTTTTTCAGTAAAGACATTATAAAACCATCTACTGAAATTTTTAAGGAATTTGAACGTTCAATTCGCAGAATAATGCAGAAGATTGAGACAAAAAGCACTGGTTTAGTCGATGGAGAGTGACAATAACAATGCTGATACCAAAAAACTACATCCGTATCCCTGTGTCACTTCTTCAAAAAAATTATCCCTTCAATCAAACGCAATTGTTATAATTACATTTACTGACAAAAATAATTCATACAATTTGAACGTTATGTTTTCCTCATGATGATCCAGTGGGATCATATATAATTTCCCAGAACCCAGTTGCCTTGAATGCTACAACAGAGTTCTAGGAGTAATGGTTTGCATCTCTTGTTAACAGTTAACTCCAGTCGAAGCAGACCTCCGCCTGAGTGAGAATTGTATGCAAAGGGGCTTCCCTGACCGGCTGCCCGAACAGGCTGCTCTGACCAGTTACCCTGACTGGTTGCTCTGACCGATTACTTCCGTGGGTTTCTCTAATTAATTTACGCAGATACAGGAGAATCACACATCTGGTAACCTATTGCGTATTTCTTTCTTTCTCATTCTGTTCTCAATTGGGCAACTATTCAAATTTGGCCAATTCGCCCTTTTGAAAAACAAAAAGAGCTGCGAATGTCTGACAAAGGCTTGCTTTCCTAGGTGTGCATCTGCATTTAAAATTGGCCAATTATCGCTTTCGAAAGACTACCACTTTTGGGAATATCAGTCTAAAGAAAGGTTTCCTTGGACTGCAACGATTTCAAATCCATTCTCACTTTCGAGAGACCAAGATTTGGCGAATATCATACTAACAATGGATTTCCTTGGTTCATCTACTTCTAAATTAGCCAATTCCCTTTAAATTACGGTTCTCGGACTGCATCAGATTTTCAAATTAACCAATTCTCACTTCCGAGACACTACCAGAGTTGACGAATGTCAGACTAAGTGGGTTTTCTTGGATTGCATTTGGTTTTCAAATTTGCCAATTTTCTCTTTCGAAAGACTGCAAGAGTTGGCAAATGTCATAATAAGACTGGTTTTCCTTGAACTGTATCTGTTTTTCAAATTGACCAATTATCGCTTTCAAAAGACTACAAGATTTGGCGAATATCAGACTATAGATGGGTCTTGAGTTTCCTTTGGTCGGCATCTGCATTTCAAATTGATCCATTCTCGCTTTAGAAAGACTACCATGGCGAATGTAAGACTAAGACCAGTAGGGGTCGTTTTTAGAGGCGCAGGGGCTTGGAGCTTCTTGTTGTCCAGGGAACCCAAGGATGGGGGTGCGATCCCTGGTTAATGCACAAGTATTTTAATCATGCTTGTAGTTTTCTGATTTCTTATTCCATCGCGGACCACCTAACCCATCTAACGTTCTTCCCTTCCATAAATTATCATTCTTCTAGTAGCATTCACCTTCATGTGGTAGACCACCAATGTAATTACCTTCCTAGGACAGACATAAGCCGCTAAACTCTCATATTTAAGATTAGAAAATAATATGAAACTAGTTTGATTGTCAACACCGTACAATCATCGTAATGGTGCAAAGTGTACCGTGATTTGTTGTGGCTTTTCTCTGACGAACGTTTTTTGCTAGGAGTATCCACAACCTTATCCTGCGCTGAGTAATTTCCTTGAACCGATGGTGAAACTATGCGTAGCGGACATCACTCTTATTGTACTCTTACAGGCTCTGTGTTCGTTTAATGCATCAAGTAAACTATTATCGAAAAAAGAAAAATCTCACTTTCATCAAATTGTATAGAGAGGTAGGCGCCCCTGCCGTCAGTTGATCCCTCCTTTCCAAGTTAATGCTCAGATGCATCCCAATATTTTACCATTTTTTCTTTCTGCTTGACAGTTGGACTTCGGCAGAGACAGAATTTCAGCCCCTTACTTTACAGTACTTCTTGCCACGTGCGTGCTGCATGATCTTCCTTGAGAATATCAGATTTCAGTCCTATACTTTCGATATTTTCCCGTTTGATCCTTATGCTGTATGATACTTTTAATGATGTGATATTTTGATATTGGTCTTCATAATTGAGCGGCAAGAGGCTCAGCTGAGACGACGTTCAACTCCCGTCATGTATTAATTTCGAGTTGATCGCATAAAAGGGGGTATGTCAGCGTAAATGCTATTTCATATCACTATCAAACCCCTGACGGCGTCATTAACTGTTTCTCAAACGTCAAGCTCAAAAACGTTTGATAGAACGTATAAACTCTTTACCGATTGTAATAGAAGGAAAAATTCTATGTGTCTTCAGGACCTTCCTTTCATTCCACATTGGTGGCATACTAGGGAAAAATCTTGAAGGCAGAATGGGGAAAAAAAGTCACTTTCTTTCAGGAAGCCTTGCATGAGACTTAGTGCCATCACAATTGGTGGCAGAGTGCACATTTTTGGGAAACCTTGCATGAAAGGGGGTGGAGTTTCACTTGGAGTGTCATGTGGTGCCTTGCATGGACTTTCATTCCATCCAAACTGGTGGTCTACTAGGAACAACGCGAGTCTCACTTTCATTCAGGAAGCGTTGCGTGGACCTTCTTTCCGTGCAAACTAGTAGCCGAGTAGGTACCACGAGAATATCACTTTCATTCTGAAGCCTTGCATGGACCTTCTTCCATCCAAATAGGTGGCTGAATAGGGACGAAAGTAACACTTTCGTTCTGAAAACCTTGCATAAGTCCTTGAAGCAGTTAAAATTTGTCATAGTAGGGAAAACGAGAGTATCACTTTTCTTCGAAAAGCCTTGCATGAACCTACGCTCCATCTAAACTGGTGTCATAGACCTTCATTCCATCGAAATTGATGTCTTAGTAAGGACAACGAGTCTCACTTTCTTTCGGGAATCCTTGAATGGAACTTTCGTTCCATTCAAACTGGTGGCAGAGTGGGGACAACAAGTGTCACTTTCATTCAGAGACCTTGCTTGCACCGTCTTTCCATCTAAACTGGAGGTAAAGAAGACACAACGGGAAACTCACTTTTATTCGGTTGATTAGTTATTCCGGGGACGTCAACTGCTGAGGTCATTAGTCCCGTAAGTTTATTGTGTGTTTTACATCGGAAGGTGGCAGTGAGCTTCCCCCAGTGAATAGCGAGATCCGGGGCCGACCTAGCCTCGGCTAACGTTTTTTTTTCAACCAGGTATCTCTCTTCAGCGGGGCACCGCCCCAGCCGGGACACGTTCTAAGTCCCCGATCGGTTTCTTGGCATGAGTGGTAGTGTAGAGCATGTTAGTGTAGGTGTGTGTTTTAACGGGTGAAGACAGGACAAGGACGAGGAAGGGTGTACTTCTCCGGCATTCGCCCGGTGTTGATCCGAGAAACCACGGAAAACTACCGAAGAAGAGCAGCTGACCGCTAAAATTCTTCTCCAGACATCGACTGAATTCGCCAAAGCTGAAATGCTAGTATTGAAACTCCTGCCACCATTGGGACTCGTACCTAGGACCTCCCAGTCCGAGGTGCTGCAGTGACATCAGTTGATGCACTGAGCCACCGCTTCCGGGGTAAAAACATGTAATTACATGAAACTGGTGGCAGAGTAGGGACAACAAGCGTGTCACGTTCATTCTGGAGGCCTTGCTTGAACCGTCTAAACTGGAGGCAAAGAAGTGACAACGAAAGACTCACCTTTCTTTCGGGAAGCCGTATGTGAGACCTTCGTCAATGCGTAGGCGACCCACTGCGCGCAGGCGCTGCGGGCGATTAACAAGGCGCGGAGAGAACCTGTCGGGCGACGGCGGCGGCGGCCATCCGCGCAAACGACCGCTCGTTTCGGCCGCGCGCGCAGAGTCTCTCCGCGTTCCCGCGCCCCGCCGCGCAGCGCCACGCACACGCTGGAAATCAAAGCGATGGCTGCGTAAATAAGAATGAACCAACCGGTCAGCGTCTCGGACTGCTCTCGACCCTCGCGCCGCCCAGTGGCACTTATCATAGGTTAAGCGGCGACGCGGACTCCGCGCGAGAAGGGATATGAAAACGAACGACGCGTAAATAACCCCACACAGGCGCTGCTCGAGCTTGCAAAAGGCTGGTTAGAACGACGTGGAAGGCTTCGATTACATTGCCGTGTTGCTTGAACGGCTGCTGGGAACCGCTATAAAGAGGACAGGAACAAACTTGCGGACTCCTGAAGTAGGAAGGCATTCGTGGAATATAGCGAAGTGTTGGTCATTACAAAATGGATTTTATGCTCCTACCCTGTCATTTTTTTTGTCTCTTCTCGCTTTTATGCACCGCTAGGACATGCAAATTATATTACTGCCAGTCTTTGTGAGAAATGGAGCTAAAACTTCCATTAGGTCTGTTGGGTTTATTGGAATCGTTGAGTTTTCAAGTTCATTTTACACTGAAGTTCGTTTATTTTTCTCATTTATTATATGCTCATAAACAAAAATTGTCATACTTAAATTCTGAAACGAAAGAAAAGGAAACGGCCGTTATTTCTTATGCTGCTCTACCGCTTTATTAAGTACACGTGTATCATTCATGGAAACGAAATATTGGATAATGAAATGTTGGGAATCTAGTTATATTTACACTCGTAAATCGTAATAGTAAATGCGGAAGAGGAATGCCGCTCAATAACCGTGAGTGTTCATAGTAAATAACACCATGTAACACAATTTTTGTTAATCAATGTAATTTTCTAATTGGTTCTCTCATAAAAAACACGAAAAAATCTTATTTCCCTGCAAAAATTTAGAGAACGAAAAGTTGAAATTTACGTACTGTAATTAAGGAAAAGTACAAATTTCCGAGTGTATCTTTACTTTAAGAAAAAAAGAACATCATATTTGAAATTAAAAGTTTATTATAATAATATCTACAAACTGATGACAAAGAAGCTAGAAACATGTAATTTTGTGAGAGTACGTCATATCACTTTCACGAATAAGTCCTCCATCATGTGTTCATTGTAGGTTCCCTGGTGGCGACGTTCAACATGCTGCATGTCCTCATTAAAGCGCTCTTCTTGCTCATCGGAATAGGGCCTCATATTCTCTTTGAAGCTATCAAGTGAGGCATGAATTTGAGAGATCCTGCAGCCCATTTAGCTGTAATGTTTTATATCAGCGTCTCAACTAATTCAACGTAGTTCTGAGATTTATGATTTTCAAAGAAGCCTTTGACTACTTAAAAAAAGCTGATCCATGCCTCATTCTCCTTTGTTCTGATACGCTTGGGAAACTCTTGACACTAAAAAACTTTCTTGATTTGAGGTCCAACGAAAACGCCAGCTTTAACTTTTGCTTCGGAAACCTTTGGGAACAGATGTTGCAGATGCCTGAATGCTGCAAATTCTTTGTCCAATGCTGTCACAAATTGCTTCATCAGTCCCATTTTTATGTGTAAAGGTGGGATTAGTACCTTTCAAGGATCTAAAAGTGGATCCCATTTCATGTTGGGAATTCCCACAGTGACCTCAGCACGTTTAGGCCAAAATCGTCTATGTTAGAGTGATTTAGTGACCCTCCTTTCCCACAGACAAAGATAGCATGGAAAGTTAGTAAACCTTATTTGTAGACCCATCAAGAAGGCAATCATTTTGAAGTCTCCAATAACTTCCCAACCAATTATTCTTCATATTTCAATGCTTTTAGGAATCTCTTCGCATCACGGTACTTTTGTGTATGCTCTGCTGAATGAGCCAGGGGAATAGGCAGAAACTGGTTACCGTTATGGAGTATTACTGCTTTCAGATTCTTTGATGAACTGTCTATAAAGAGTCTCCACACCCTAGTTTGAAAGGTAATAGCCAATGTCCTCAAACAAACCAGTTCTATCATGATAATAACAAAGTCTATCTTCTTTGATGAAAAAATACGGAATAATTCTTATGTCGCTTCCTCTGATTCGACACTTTTATAGTTGCATCCAACACATTCCACAGCCACAATCTGGACGTTTCGAGCTCAGCATTGGACTCTATAAGACCAAGATCCCTAATAAAATTATCTTTTGGTTGGGATATTATGCATTCCTTTCATTGTAGTCCTTTTCGTAACAGTAATTAGAGTCTTCAAAATCTTTCGCGATTCCCAAATTACTTTTACTGTCAATACCAGTTTCATCTCGCTGTTGAGAATTAGAAACAAGAAGGTCAGGGCGATGTACACAGGAGCAATGGATGATGGTATGTTGGGATAAATGACTGTTTGTTGCCAATCTGTCGATCAGAAGGATCCGCCATGCAGAAGTAGCAATTTGTAGAATGGTCCGTGGGTTTTTGCCAAATTCTTCAAACACCAAACTTCAAAGTCCTTTTCCCCCCTCGGTACCATACTTCCAGAGTGGTCTTATAGATCGCACAAGTTACATGTGGAGGCCAGGATTTGTCCTGGTCTCCAACTGACATCCCGAAGTAATCTTGTATGAAGAGTTTGTGACGATGAGAAAAAAATATATTCAACTCTTCCCCTGAATAGAATCAGAGCCAAGAAGTTTTGGAAAAATCTCATCTCATCGTGGTTACTTAGGAATTTGTAAAGAAATATTTTTTGTATCAAACTTATAAAACAGCCATTTTATATTCAATGAAGAGTTTGTGACGATGAGAAAAAAAATATTAAAAATTAGTACTAAAAGAATAGAAAACTAGTGGTGCTACAGAATGACAGACTTTTTCGTAGTAAAGTTTTCTAATTTCTTTGGTGTTGATTGGTTCTAAGGTTTTGCCCCAACCTCTTGCGAACTGCCATCTATCGTCGCCCAAAGTTCATTTTTTTTACATTTTCTTAACTTTTCGGTTTCCTAATAGTAGGAGCGAAATATTACTTCAAGAATATTAAAGAAGAGTAAAACCTTGTCCTAAGTAGAAATTTTCAATGAAATATTTGAAGCCATTTTTAAGAATATGGTGGTGAAAATTCAAGTTTTCTGTTGAAATGAGATCAAAATTCTGCATTTTCAGAAAAGCGCAAACACAATTTTTCCAAAATGGCTCCAATTCTTTTTCAAACTTTTCTAACGGATAGTGGCAATGTCAGTGTTTAATATGACGTACGTTTCATATTGGTGCATTCTTTTATTTTTTCAAAAATTACACAAATGCAATTTGTTTAAAAATATAACTCACGCCGTTAATATGCAAATTTCCATCGATTTGTATAGATTATTGCATTTGTTAGTGGAAGTGTTTCAAATGAATTTAAATGAAATTTTTCGAAATCTCAATAGATTCCTTTGAAAAATAACTTCAAATTTCGCATTTACAGTAATGCTTAATTGCTATTTTCTTAAAAAGTTTCAAGTTTTTCAATGAAAATTTCTACTTATGATGAGGTTTTACTCTTCTTTAATATTACTGAAGAAGTATTTGGGTTCTATTATTGAGAAACCGAAAAGTTTAGAAAAGTCAAAAAAATGTACTTTTGGTGACGATACATGGCTGGCCCGAGAATGGTGACCTTATAGCCAGTCCACATCAAGGAAATTAGAAAAAAGTGCTACGAGAAAATCTGTGCCATTCTGTAGCACCTCTAGTTTTTCTATTTAATGTTATTTATTCTACTTGTTCGACATACAAATGTCTTTCACGGGGGCGAACAATTTCAATATTTTGACAGTTCAGTAAACTATAACAATTAACATTAATATATAATTACTAAGGTTACCCAGAAAGTGTCCTACATAATTACTTACTTACAATTAATATTTTTCTTTTAGTATGAATTTCATACTGCTATTTAAGGAGGTTGAAAGAGGTCTTTTGAATATCGAGTCTTAATGCGGGAAAAATTATTACATGATTTGCCTAATTTATATTCATTAGTGGCTGGACAAGATGGAAGAGAAGAATAAAAACGATTTAATAATTTTGAAATATACGTACTGAGTGAATCTATTGCAGGTTCATTTAAAATTTGGTCATTACAAATAAACCAAGGAGCTTTTAATATTTGTCGTAAAAGCTTTTTGAGTAACTTCTAATTTGCGTTTATGTGTTTTTGCAGTACCACCTCATATAGGACAAGCATATGTTATTGTGGTACGAATGTAGATTTATAAATTAAGACACCTGAATCAGTTGACAGTTTCGATTTTCTATTAATGAACGGGTATAATTTGAGAATTTTGATACGTGCATTACTAGATATTGATCAAATGTGTTGTTTCCGTGATAATTTTGTGTCTATATGTAAACCTAAATCTATTTTTTTCTTAATTTAGCAACGATTTTAATTTTGACTTTTTCTTCATCAGGGCCCGGCAATGATTTTTTCTGTCGAAAATCCGACGTTTTATGGCGCAGCATTACATAACTTGCTCTATGCTACATGACTTTGTATATATATATACGTATGCAGGAAAGTAAAAATGCAATAGTTGACAGTTATGTAAATATCATTGTGACGGCCACAAAAGCGATGTTTCAGGGATCTAACGAATATTTTCTACGTACTTGCTGCTCAATTAACCAGATATCAATAATTTGAAACCGGACACAAAAATGTTTTGAAACTTTGTTACAATCTTTAAAAAGGTTTCTTCTTTGGAATACATTCTTCATAATTAACCAACGCAAAATAGTTGCAGATGTTAGTCTTTGAATGCGGAAGAAGACAAAGAGGAAATAGAAATGTTTGTGTGTCTTGGGGAAATATTGGAGCTCACCAAATGATTACAGAACATTACTTATGGTCTTGTAACGGTTTTAGTAAACAATTTTCTTACAATAATTAAAAATTGTATAAAAAAGACTTGCTGCTTCATTCATTTTCAACTAGATCAAATATTTCGATGGAACAGTTCCATAATCGGCAAAAAATTAGAAAAAAGGTTTTGAAAATGAACCTTTGAGAAACTTAACTTACTTGAGATTAAGAGCCCTTTTTTTAAAATTGCCAATTTACTATATTTTGATTGTACATCATAGTATGACACCCTACGAAATCGTTAAGTAGAATTCTTTGTGCAGTAATTACTAGTCGTTAGATAGTTTAACTCCATGAAAGATAGATCAAAGTCAGCTTAGTCGTAATGTCAGACAGCTTTTATGTGCAAAGAGGTTAATTTCATCAGCTTAGTCGTAATGTCAGACAGCTTTTATGTGCAAAGAGGTTAATTTCATCTCAATAGTCCTCTCAATATGTGTGAGGTACGTGTGGTTTAGGCCAACAATGCAAATTATGTTTACAGCAAAAACATTAACAGAAAATTATCACTTAACACGGAGAGACAAAAAATTTGCTTATCTTTCTTGCTTTAACATCTCTTCCTCAACATTTTATCTAAAGCAGATTTGCAACTGAAACTTCATAGAACGTAAATCTCAACGTGGTCCAAATGAAATCAATGCCTGGGGGACTAGCTGCTGGCTGTTCTGGACGGTCGTTTACGTAGTGCCATCCGATTAATTTCCGACAGTGCCCGAAACGACCCTTTGCACAAAGGTACAAAGGGATCCCGAGAGTGGTCGACTCTTCCTTCTCCATTACTCTCCTCTGAGCAAGGTTGAGGTAATCTCCTATTCCCACACGACTAATTCCACACGATTTAGTATTTATTTATTATGTATTTCGTCAAGAAAAAAACAGTAAAAACTGTGTGCGACGTATGAGGAAGATCATCTGTGCACGTTTTCTTGAGTTTCAAAATCCCTTCCGAATATTGTAACTATAAATAGTTGACAGATGAAAAATAATTTAATTAATTAATAATTATAATAATATTTAAAAAAGCACGAGGTTGGCAACATATGAAAAAACTAGACATTTTCGTTCCCGATTTTTAGAAAACTTATTTGCAACGGCAAACGAACAGCAGGTTTGATTTTTCTGCATTGCTAACAAAATTGTAACTCACCCTCAGCCTGACTACCACTACGAGCAAACGAAGAGTTCAACAAAACGTGCGCATACTGAAGCTACATTTACGTCCAGAAGCAGATCATGGGGCCATCTGCAGGAAGCTGCCGGAAGCTGAAGTACGAGTACATTACTTGTTACAGACATATTGAATTTATTTTTAAAATTATACAATTAAAATGTAAAGAAATTCATTATATTATATCATTGTTTTGTTAAAATATATTTATTTTCCTTTTTGAAATATGTAGCGACTTGAAGATGGAAAAATTGAATGATCACTGAAATATTACCGCTCGCATCTCGGCACTTACGAAATTCCCTTCACTATATATCTTTTGGTTTTAATGAAAATGCCAAAAGTTGTATTTATTTCTTTTTCTAGTACATCGGGCGGAGCTACTATTATTTCCAAATTATCTTCCATTTCAAGATCTATTACATCGATAGAACCTCACATTCACGTTACCATTAAAGAAAACACAAGTACAACGACCATAAAGTATGTGACCATGCTAACAGGACAAATGATCGAGTGATACCCACCACATTTCTTGTCAGGGATATTATTTAATTACAGAAAAACATAAAATACAAAATAAAATATTGTGCATCACATGGCAAAAAACCCAATTCATGACTAACAGGAGTCCCCGCCTCGGCCTGATGGATTGGCGGGTGAATTCTTCTGTCTCATCATGGAAAGGTCGACATTCTTCTCTTATTACTACTATTACTTATTACTAAATTACTACTATTGTGCGTTTCATTTAAAGTTCACGCAATTGCCTTCCTCCGAAAAACTTGGCTGAGTCGCCACCGCGGTATTCCCAGCCACCGCACACTTGTACAATCAGGCCTAAAATCTGGTGACAATTGCAAATGCCAGTGGATTAGCATAAAAATAGGTATCGATGGGTTTTTGAGGTCGCTAAATTTGAATATTATAATGAAATTTCAAAATTCGAAATGGCGGCTTCAGAATGGCGGATCGACTCATTTAAAAATAAACAAAAGTGCATAAAAATACACATATTGGATTCTGGAGATCACAGATTTCGCATTTCACAATTAAATTTTAAAATTGAAAATGGCAGCTTCCAAATGGTTAACTGACTCATAAAAATGAGCCCGAAATTTGTAGAAATGGATACAATGGTACGCGCGTTCGATTTGAAAAGAAATCTCTACAATTTGTCATTCATACTATAACTTGTTTCCATTGCAGACACTATTATGGCAATTTATAATTTCATGTCTTGACCTAAATACGCCGATAATGACGAAATATCTTGTCCAAAATCGAGACGATTTTAGAATATCTGTGCGCGCTGTGCTACGTCAGACGGTCGTCCTCCGTGGGCGATTTCTGACGGGTCTTCCACCCCGCCGCCTCCGCCGCCCCCGCCGCCTCCGCCGCCCCGCCGCCCCCGCCGCCCGCCGCCGCCCCCGCCGCCCCGCCCCCGCCGCCCCGCGCCCCGCCGCCCCGCCGCCCCGCCGCCCCGCCGCCCCGCCGCCCCGCCGCCCCGCCGCCCCCGCCCGCCCCGCCGCCCCGCCGCCCCGCCGCCCCCGCCGCCCCGCCGCCCCGCCGCCCCGCCGCCCCGCCGCCCGCCGCCCCGCCGCCCCGCCGCCCCGCCGCCCCGCCGCCCCACGCCCGCGCCCCGCCGCCCCGCCGCCCCGCCGCCCCGCCGCCCCGCCGCCCCCGCCGCCCCCGCCACCCCGCCGCCCCGCCGCCCCGCCGCTCCGCCGCCCCCGCCGCCCCGCCGCCGTGCGCACAGCTGGCGCGCGCCTTTGTGGCCGCCAGTGATGGATGGCCTCGCCCCCCACGGCCACTCGGACGCCCTGCCCTCCCGCCCCCCTCACACCACCACTGCAGCGGCGGAGCACGGAAGCGATGCATCATTGCTCCAGGATGATGTGTCTCTGGAGACCGCACGACAACGACGTTAATAAAATGCCTCATTACGTGTTCATACAATTGTGTACCTTGCACTTTATGAACAGTCCGAAACTGTACATCTACGAGCTCGAAATATTTCATGTTTACAGAAATTTTGTAAAACCCCATCCTTCAGCATGGCTTACAGCCGCGTTGAAATAGGCAGAACCGAAGGCTGGAGGTGATCAGATACCGTGGTACCAACAAATGTTTTCTTCATGGGATTGAGTTTCTTGTAGGTACCATTTGTATTGTATTTCAAGCATTTTTTCATCAATTACTCTACCGTCTTCCATGTTGTTGAGGGATAAAGCAAAGCATCACTGTAATTATGAGGGTACTAGACGGAAGGACGTTGAGGCTCAGATATGACTCATACCACTAATTTGTATCTATTGTAAATCTTTCAAATATCTCCCTACGAGTTAAGAATTTTGCTAATTTGCATTACATTTCCCAACAGGATTCTTCTCAGTTCGATGTTTTAGGGATTTAGCTGTTTGCTGTGAATCTCTTTGCTTCATCATGATATCAGCTGTAAAACAATTTTTATTTGAGGCCTGTTCCTACAACTGAAGAAACGTATATTGTTATCGTGCTTTTCACTGGCTGAGGCGGCTCAGGGCATCAATTGATGACACAGCAGTGCCTCAGACCGAGAGGTCCCAGGGTGCGAGGTGGCAGGATTGTCGACACAAGCCACATAGCTAGGTGGGATGCAGCCGCTGGAAGAGAATTCTAACCGGTCGGCTGCTCTGATTAGTAATTTTCCGTGTTTTTTCTGATCTACACCAGGTGAATGCTGGAGCAATACCCTAACAAACAGGCCAAGAACTTAGCGCGATCTTCCCTCACTCTTTCTTGTTCATTCCTCACCCTCATTTACACACACTTACACGCACGACTCCACCACACTTGCAAGGAGACCAGTCGCGAGCTAGCTTAGAGCTTGTCGGCTGGGGCGGTGCCCCACTGGTGGGAGATACCTGGTTGGGGAAACCCCGCTAGCCGACGGGTAGGTCGGCGGCGAACCTCACCATCCAGCAAGGAAGATGACCACCACATCATACAACATCAACATGCACTACACTTACGGGACAAAAGGACCTTATCCGTTGTCGCGAACGGAATCACCAATCAATCAATCGAGCTTCCGAAGGAGCGTAGCGAGCTGCTAATGTGCCTGCTACCGCCAGGATGGCGACTTCTCATTGCTTTTTGTGCGGTGGGGTGCGGGTGGGGGCGGGGGTGGGGGCCGGGGGCGTGGCGGCCGCAGGTGGGAGGCAGCCGGGCGGCGGCCGCGTGCGCTATCAGATTTAATTATCACTGCGCGCGAATGGTATTTCAATCAGGAGGAGCGATCCCTTCATTATAATTGTAGAGTCGCATTTCCATGCGGGATCACAGGGCGATCGCTCGGCCGGCCTGCCGGGCGCGCCCCGCTTGTTAGGCGACGCGCGCTGGGTGGGGACGGGACGACTCAATACGCGCCGGAGCGCCACCGCGCCACCCGCCGCCCCGCCCCGCCCACTCCTCGCCCGGTCGGGTCTTCTCGCCCGCCCCACCCTGAGTGCCGCCGCCTCGTCCCTGCCAACGCACTCCTTCAGGAACTAGAGATGTAGAATGCGCGCGAAACATAGGGTACACGATGGCTCCCATAGACCGGCGCGGTAGATCCGCAGCGGGTGCGGCGCGGAAACTTCCGTGCTAGACGCGGCCGCGGAATTCGCGGCACCGTTCACATCTGAGCGTTAATTACGAGTCAGCGTTTGGTGACGGTTGGCAAGGTCGCTCGACCAAGAGGGGAGGGAAGACTCCCGAACACGGGCGGACTTCCATGAAACTCGAGCTGTAGTGGAAGAAACGCGTGTGACTGCGTTACAAATTTCGCGAGCGCGCGGGGCGAGAGCGCGGGGCGAGAGCGCAGGGCGAGAGCGCGGGGCGAGAGCGCGGGGCGAGAGCGCGGGGCGAGAGCGCGGGGCGAGAGCGCGGGGCGAGAGCGCGGGGCGAGAGCGCGGGGCGAGAGCGCGGGGCGAGGCGCGGGGCGGAGCGCGGGGCGGGCGCGGGGCGAGAGCGCGGGGCGAGAGCGCGGGGCGAGAGCGCGGGGCGAGAGCGCGGGGCGAGAGCGCGGGGCGAGCGTGCGGGGCGAGCATGCAACATCGCACGTATCCCTTTATGAATGGTTCCGGTGGGGCCGGTTTCACATCATACTTCTCTTGTCGGCAAGCGCTCAAATGAGCGAAGGAGAACGCGAAGGAAAGAAAGAAATCCATCTTTCTTGTAAAATTGATCTTGTTTAAGGCCTTTTATGGGTTTAATTAATTAAAACAAGACAGACATGATACATAAGTATTGAAAAGGTATGCATTCCTTAAAAATTCTTTTCTTCCCTTATTTCTGTTTTACCTATTTGTATTGGCGAAGTGGACGTGTAGTGAAATCCATCTTTCTTGTAAAATTGATTTATCTTTAGGCCTTTTATTGTGAAATGTGCAATGGCCATCTTTAAATTTTATGAAATTGTTTTAGTAGCCCCGAATATTCAATATTTTTAATTTACTGTACATCGAAATCAAATTTTAAACGTTTGGCGAAATATGTATAATGTGTACTGTTTATTTTATTATTTATTTATTTATTTATTTCCGAAATAAAAATAAGTTTTAAATTGCCTCCAAGGTTCCATAGTTATGGCAATTTTACATTTTAACAGTACAACTAAATAAAACAATTTCATTTCCTGTCATATTGCATATCATTCGAATGAATGGTTTTCCAATGAATGACCAAGGAGTTCTTGTGTGAGCATTCTACACAGCTATGCAGTAGAAGAAGAAAAGAATCGAAGTCTTTCATCCTATTCTATTATAGAAACACCATTACAACAATTCTATTATAGAAATTCCTTGGTCCAATTAATTTAGCAGCTAGTAACACATATTGACGTTCCGAAACGTATGTAAACTATGCAGAGGTATGAAGAAAGAAAATTTCTTATCAACATTTTATTTCACATTTTATGCCCACTTTTTCGTTGTCTCGTTGAAAACTTGTTGGTTCTTCTTGGAAGTCAGTCAACCAAGAAAATCAATTTAATTATATTTTTATCATGTAATATTTTTATTCTTCTTTCCTTCCCCATTCAGGAAAATATATAATGTTCCATCAGTCAATTTTGCCACACGTTCAGCTATCAGATAGGAGCATTATGCGGAGTGGTCGTTATTTCTCTCATAAAGTATGACTGTCACTGCCGAATTTTACTAACATGAATTTGTGGACAATTTCGAATCTCATGATAGTTGACAATATGGTGTAATAATGTCTCTTTTCCTGTTGGCAGTTTCTCTCATAAACTGTGTTGGCATTGACTCTCATAAATATTTATATTGCCACAACCACAAAATTGTAATAATTTCTGTAGTCTGTAAAATTCAAAGACAGTCTCTAAATTCCTGATGTGTTATTACTGGAGAGTACAAAATAGTCTTAAGTTGCCACCTTCGACGTCGTGATTTTAGAGAACTATTAGAAAACTGAACATCACATTTCTAGTGTCATTCCGAATCCCACAGAATCTATGCGAAATAAATGTCATTGTAGACTTGGAATTATTGCAATACTTCAGTTTCATTATGCAACATCAGAACGCATTTCTGTTTTTAATGCAGATTATGTTTCTATACACTGGTACACGCACTATGTAAAGTATATAAGACACATCACTGAGTCATTAAGTTGGAAAAACACTGTGGTAGCACCATATTTCAACGCTCTTTAGAAATCCATTACTCACTATTTGAAACTTCAGAGGCCATTTACTAATTTTTAGATCTTCACAGCGTTATTGTCACAACTCCCTGTCTCTATCGTCGCTATTGTCACCTTGTCACTGAAAGACTTTTGTGAATATTCTAGTCTGAAGCGATCTGAAGGAAGAATTGGGACTGTTGCCCAGCAGTTGCGTCTCTCTGCCGCCAGCGCCGCCTCATCGCTTGACAGCTGGGAGATGTACAGCCAGCTGTCACCCCGTGTTCCTGCACCCTCCGCACGCTTTCGCCCTCTCTTCCGCTCTCCACTTTGTCTTGTCTGAGGAGTCTCATCCCCCACCCCCGCGCCGAGTGATCTTCTCCCGGGCCGTTTTCGCTCCCATCAGCCGACTCGCCGGATCCTCGTCAGTCAAGCGTGGAGGCGCGCTCTACTGAACGCTTCCCCGCCCCGTTGCACCCTCCCAGCGACGGGCCCAGCGCGGGCTGCTCCGCCCCCTGGCGTCGCCCTGTTCCACCACCTCGTTCGCCCACCCCAGCCACGCCCACCCCACCTCACGCTGTCCCGACCACCTCACCACCTCACTTTAGCCTGCCCCAGCCATCTAATTTCATCCCACCACGCCCAGGCTCGTCTATCCCCTCCCCGGGTTTCCCTGTCCCACCACCTCGTTCGTCCCAGCCTCACCCACCCCACCTCACGCTGTCCCGACCACCTCACCACCTCACTTTAGCCTGCCCCAGCCATCTAATTTCATCCCACCTCGTCCACGCTCGTCTATCCCCGGGTTGTCCTGTCCCACCACCTCGTACGCCCCAGCCTCGCCCACCATACCTTACTCTACTTGGATAGCCGAGACCGCTAAGGTAGTAGTGCCCTGGCGATCTCGAACGGAAGGATCTCGGGTTCGATTCCCGCCTTGGGCATGGGAGTGTTTCTGTATGTCTGTTTTGTGTGCCGTCCATTCATCCTTCATTATCATCATTTCATCTTCAATCCCCAGGACTAACAATCCTGGGGTATAAAAATCGGATTCAGCCTAATGCTGATCCCCTAATTAGTTACATGCAAAGACTTGCAACGTGATAAAATGATACTGAGCCCGTGCAAGTGCATGTCCTGCGTGGTCCAAGATGGCCTATTCGCGAGCAATAATAATAATAATAATAATAATAATAATAATAATAATAATAATAATAATAATAATAATAATAATAATAATGAAATAGTTTTTATTAGAGGCGTATCACTCTCGCCCACCTACCACGCCTCATCTCTGCCCCGCCCACCTCGCCTTCGTCAGCCCCTCCACTCTGCCCCATCCCTTTCACCCACCCTCCACTGTCCTCGCCCGTCAATACCACCACCTCGCCTCGCATCTCCTGCCCGGCCTCATCCTGCCCCGCCCACCTCGCCTCGCCTTTCCCAGCCTTATCCTGCCATGCTCTCACCGCCTCGCTTGACCAAACCTGCATTCTGTCCCAACCAACCCGCCTCATCCTTCCCTGCCCACCAGGCATCGTCCTCCCCCCACACCCTGACTACCTCATCCTGCCACGCTCTGCTCCGTCAAACCGACGTACCCTACCTGCTCCGTTGGCGTAAACGGCAATGCCGGGGCTCCAACGCGCTGCCCCCTTTCTAGTCTCGTAGATCCCTGTAGGCCACGATTCCGCTGGTCCCCGCCACGCCACATCTCGCCCTCGTCCCCCCCACCGCTTCCACCGTGCGCACCCGCCCTGCCCCCTGTGCACCTGGCCCTCCGTACACGCCCTGCACACTCCGCTCTGCACCCTCCACCCTGCGCACCCCGCACACCCGCTCTGCGCACCCTTCCTACTCCGCCCTGCGCATCCTGCCCTTCCTACTCCACCCTTACGTACCCCGCTCTGCGCACCGCCCTCCGCATCCCGCTTTGCGACCCTGCCCTGCGCACCCCTTCCTGCGTACTCCGCCCAACGCACCCAACCCTGCACACTCCGGCGTGCACTGTTCTCCCGCTCCGCCTTCTCCACCAGCCCGCTCCGCTCAGCCTCCCACAAGTACCACGCCAGACCTTGCCTCCCCACCTTGCCTCGCCCCTCCCCACTCCCCGTCGCTCGCGCGCTCCCGTCGAGCAGCGCGGCGCCTTCAATTTGTCAGCCTCCGCCTTCGACGCCTCTCCGCCTTGCGGCGCGACGCGGGGTGTTACTTGTTTTCGCTCCCGAAGCCTCCGCAGCAGTCAGTCGCAGATCCCGAATGCTCTCCTCTTCTTTCAGCCGTCAGCGCAGTTCGCGCCTTCAGCAGACACTCGTCCCTCTGCACCATGCGGGTGGACCTATGGGATATTCCTTTCACCCGCCCTTACCAATGCCCCTCTGGTACATCAATACGACGCAACAATTTGCAATATAAGCGAAGAAATTGTGTATACGTGGGGTTGGGACAGAAGTCATGGCAACTATTGTTTTTTCTAAAAGAAATGTAATCGGATCCCATACTTTCATTTGTCGCGTGAAAAAAATGTTGTACTAATGTGTGTTAACAACAACAGACGGCTATGTGAGTGTCTCTAATAGCACAAAGCGGAATGTGAAATCAGTTGTCTCACTACCACCGTGCGAAATAAATGAAATCCGTTTCGAACAGCTCTCATACACAAAGATATCCGTTGTCCATGGGAGAAATGCCCGAGAATGACACAGGGAGTTAGTCGAAGCTACCGGAAATAATGTCCTTCCATCCCGGACTGTCGCAAGATGGGCAGGAGAGTTTCTGCGATGACTATTAGAACATACATATTACGACCTGTGAGTGTGCGGACCGATGTGGCACATGTGGTAATCGAGTACCCACCTAATAGGGTCTTTAGAATGTGTATATAATGCTTCTGAAATGTTGTGAATTAGTAGTATTAAAATATCTTAATGAAAATGAGAATCACAATTTTAGTGTGTTGTTAAATGTCCATGTCCTTAGTGCATACCTTGTCCGTCCATGTGTATATTTGACATTTTCCAACCACTCTCGTATTCTCACACAAACAAATTGTTGTCATAACTTATGCCCCAACGTTCGTATTAAAGAACTGGCGCAACACGTAATTAGCCACATATTTCAAATACTTTTCTGAGAGTTAGTGTTGAAATATGTTCGGTTTCTGGCATGATCATTTTGGTCGTTTTCTGTTGGTTTGGTCGAAGGAGAAGATAATTTTGATCGTTTTCTCATAGGACTCTGATGGCCTTGTCTTTATAAAACAATTAGTTCAACATTCACAATATCGTTTCGATTCCATAACTCTTATCTTCAACGAAAGATAAAAGACTACGCAGTTTAAGGGCAGACCTATCTGTAAGAAAACGCCAGAGTTTTCTCGTAGTGAGAACGCGTGGTAACAGTTTCAAATTGTTTTGAAAATATTCCATTAGCGGTGACAGACGAATCTATCAGATCTGTCTCGTAAATGTTTTAATATTAAAAGTCCTAACCGATGAAATAACGATAGAGAAAAACTATGATGGTGTCCGCCGATGAACCCTCGGTTCGTGTGGAATTGTTAAGATCGGCAGTAAGTGTCATTGTAGAATGAACAGCCCCTGTAACTCATATCTTATTTATGATTCTGATCTGGCATTCACCTGGAGTTGGTTGGAGAAAAACATGGGAGAGAGCGATCGAAACAGTCGGAGCCGTCGTCCTCCATTCATTAACTCAGCAGGAGTAAAAATTGTCCAACACCTTCGGGTTTTGAATCTAGGATCTTCTAGGAGAGACTAATACCTAGACTACAAACTAGGACATGGTCTACGAAGTATTGTAGCTGACTGTCACATCCGGAAAATGCCTCATCGACTCACGCATTTCCCGTCAACGAGCATCCTCTCGCCTCTCCAACATGTCTTCCTCTCCCATTTCATCCATCCCTCCTCTTGAAAGGAGCTCCCGTTTCTCAGATTCCCCCTTTGTGGCGCTGCCCCCTCCCTCGCCCTGTTACAGATGTCTTGGCCTGCCCCCTGCCGCCGCTCGTAACCTCCCGGCTTCCCGCCCGCGCCTCACGCCCACGCCCACGCCCACGCGGGCCGCGGAGAGGCGCTTAGCGCTCGCGCCGCGCAGAAAAATGCGCCTCTCCACTTCTCTCGGCAGCTCCACTCCCCTCCCTACACACACACACACACACACACACATACACTGCCAGCGACTGGCGGCGGCGGAGCACGCGCACGCACAGGGAGAGACAGCGGAGGGAAGCGCCCTGACATTTGATCATCATGATACCAGTAATAATAATAATAATAATAATAATAATAATAATAATAATAATGAGAAGAAGAAGAATCGGCAGGAAATGTATGAAAAATAACCGAGATAATTTAATTTAAAATTTTAAATAATAATAATAATAATAATAATAATAATAATAATAATAATAATAATCAGAAGAAGAAGGTAACGGAATTGATGATGCGGTGACGTTACGTGGACAAAATATTGCAATGAGTGGAGCAATAAATGAGTGCGATATTTCAGTAAAGATATAAAGAAAGAAGAAAAGAAAAGAGGAAGGAAAGAAAGCAGAAAAAAGAAAGACAAAGAGATATAAGTAAACACAACAGTTAAAATCTAGGTGATTTGGAATAAGTTGTAATAATGTAGACGACGATCAAGAACTTGAATTGTGATGGGGCTTCTAAAGGAGAGATACAAAAAATGAGAATGACAATAAATTGTACAGATTGATAATAAAATGAAAAAGGGGAGATTTGAAGGATTTTAAAAAACGAGAGTCGTAAATAAAGAAAGAGATGTGAAGATGAAAGTAGGGGGTCAAAAATGTGGAAAGTGAGAAGACAGCAGACAGGGGTCGAATAAACTATTTAAGTCGTAAATCAATCGCTCGGTCAAGAAATGAAGTGTCGGGGCTGTAAATAATACATATAAAAGTAAAAAATGAAACAAAATAAAATAAAAAGGGGTTGGAAAAAGGGGAAACTGGAAAAAAAAAAAACAGAAGTGAACAGAAGAGTGGGCGAGAGAAGAAAAAGGAAAAGGAAAAAGTAAATCAGACAGAGCGAACACTGATCACTTACCAGAGAGGTTGAGAGAATGAGGGAGGAATGTGGATAGTTGAAAGTAGGACAGGAACGCGAATGACGAGTGATTGAAGCGATAAAGAAGGAACGTAACCACAAACGGGAAGAGAAATGAAAACCAGAATGGCTGAGAGAATAAAGGAGAAATGTGAATAGGTGAAAGTAGGGGACGAACGCAAATGACGAGTGATTGCAGCGATACAGAAAAGACGTAACCATAAACGGAAAGAGAAACGAAAACACCAGTGATTAAGAGAACGAAGGCGCAAAGTGGAGTAGGTGAAAGTATCCGAGGAACGCCTGCGCGTGATAAAGGAATGCGTGGGCGGCGAGGGGGGCGTGGCGGGCGTGAAGGCGGAAGACGAACGCGCGGGCGCGGACGAGTGGGGGTGGGGGGCTGCAGCGACGACGGATGCGGCGGCGGGGGGGAGCGTGAGCACTTTTTCGCCGCGTGGAGGTTATCCGTCTTGTGGCGCTGTAAGACGGCGCACCGCCGCCGCCGCCGCCACCGCCTCCTGAGCGACAGGTTCAATACCCCGGTTGACGCGGATTAATGACCTACGCCGCACGATTCATCACGCGCAGACCCGCCCGCCCCGCCCCCGCCCGCGCCCCCCGTCCGCCCCACAGGCGCTGTGTACCTACTAAAGATCAAGCACGTCCTGCCCCTATCTGGCGCGATCCATCACCGCCGACTGATAGAAAAGAAAAGCCATTTATTACGCGGCTCCCGGTGGCAGCGGGGTGGCCGCAGTGCCTGGCCAGACGCGGCCCGCCCCCGCCGACACCAACGCGACCGACGTGCCTCCTCGTAATTGCCGTTGTCTTCCTTTTAACGGGATTATTTCCGCCTGACAGCATTTCTTCTCATTTATCAACTCTGAAAGTCGCGATCGAAGCAAATAAGTACGACGAACACTAATAGCGTCTAAAACTTTGTTTGCGTGCACATTCTGCGTTGGGGTTACATTCGGGAGTCGTATTAGTTAGTGCCTTATTTTACGTGGCGAGACTTGGGCCATCAGGCCCGCTCTTCCGTCTGACTACGCAAATTTCGCTACGCTCCTTTCACCACCTAGCGGAGAAAGGAGGTAATATCTTGGGCGACGAAACAGGCGAATCTCAATTTTGGTCAGAGGCTTCTTTTAGGCTTGAGGGTCTTTTACATGCAGTAAATCTACTAACATGGGACAGCCGGCTTTACTTACCCTCCGAAGGAAGGCGTACGAAGAATTTTTTCGCCTCGATCGGGTTTGAACCCGCAAACTCGGGTACTACAGTCCGGTACGCTGACCGTTATACCACCGAAACCGTATGTAGTTTCGTATGGTAGTTTTCTACGTATCCACTGATTTCGGGTAGTGTATCTTTGGGAGTTATGAATTTCACTTGACAATTCTGGAGCTAAGAAACTTTAATTAGAGCGAAATTTAGAAAACAAAGGAACCAACAAATATTTTGGCCAGAAATTCGACATAGTGTTACATTTTGTTGAAATCGTTTTTGTCTTTGGTTCCCTATCACGTATGCAAGTGTTTGCTGGTACGAAAATTAAATTTTGCTTTCCTTGTTTCTCTCTAGGTTGTTAAATAAGTATTTAGAAGAGAATAGAAACATAGAAATGGAACGAATGTGGTTCTAACAGTTTAAAAACTCAATTCACTTATTAATAGTGCTTATTTATTCGCCAAGGAAATAACCAAAGAGATAAACGAAAAAGAAACGATTTGAAACTGGTAGAGGCAATTGGAGAAGAATTAATTGTGATACAAAAAACTATTAAATTAAAGATGATCTGCCTTAAATGTGCGTTCGTGACCGACATGATCATCATCCCTGACAACTCTGGAAGTTCAGTATCTACGTACTCGGTACACTCTGTCTTTATAACACAGCCAACCTAACAATTTCTCATAAAAGATATCCTCAGTTTACTTGCCGTGCAGTGATGTCAAATTTGCGTTGAGTTATATTCATTGATCGATATCATTGAAGGCTCAATCAAGGAAATGTTTTGGTGTAACGGAAACCTCTTGGTGTTCACGACTAAGCTCACGGGTATTCATCATATTTAGTACTATGAATGCACCTAGCTCTTAAAAAGCGACATCTGAATGTATTTACGATCACAGTTTGAAAAAAAAACATGCATTACATTTACCACTTCGCGCCTGGAGACGTTCAGTAATTTTCAGTTCAAACGGCTCCTGATTATTTTGTAACGACCTTTGTCCTGAGGAAGTGAAGTTTAAGATCAGCAGGCGACACAAGGGCGTACTGCCGTAAACAATCGCGCATCGAAAGGTCTCGTCCTTAGGCGAGCCCACAGTGGGAAGGGGCGGTTTGAAAGAGGCCACGCACCCTTTCGTAAAGAAATATTTTATATCCGTAGATATGTTCAATCAATCATGATTTGCATCTTTGTTAAACCAACAGTTTGGGCAATTGTTTTACATTTAAAAAGAGGGTCTCAAAGCCTCAGGCAACCCCGTAAATCATTAGACATAAAATCAATTGTATTTATTAAATGTGTATGTAGTAAATCAATATTTCTTCTTGATTGTCAATATATGTTTGCAAATAAAAGTATCCAAAGTTTTTTATGACTATCATTTATTTCAGCAATTGCACAACGTTTCGTAACTAGTTTTGTTACATCATCAGGTACTAAAATAATGGGACACAGAAACCGTTATTCTGTGTTACGAAACGTTGTGCAATTGCTGAAATAAATGATTGTCATAAAAACTTTGGATACTTTTATTTGCAAGGGTATGTAGTAAGTATATGTAGTATGCTTATATCTCGTGAAGCATAAAATTTGTACATATAAAAATGTTTATGGGAAAAGAAAGCCAAGAAATGTAGTTGGCTTAGTCTTGTTTTAGTCTACGCTTCGCTACGTCATATTTCGCTTACCACCCCAGAAAGAACATTCTAATTGTACTAAAATACTGTATTAATCCAGAGTAAAGAAAATATCATTTGCAGTGGTGTATATTGCTGGTAAGGTTTGACTTCGCTGAGAACGCCATAGGGCTGCAGAAATACTGTGTAATTATAAATAGTACGAAAGGCCACTGTATCCCTGTAGCCGACCACTCTTACTACTGTTCAAACCCTGAGTCTGCAAACTGTTGAGTCTGCGTTCACATCCAACTCACTCGTACTGCGCGAATATAATGAATTGGCCCTAATTCATATTCCAGTTCATATACCCGTGGAGCCTTTAGAAGTACTGAAAAAGGATTTTCTATCTCAAAATGTCCGTGTTTCTGAGTCTCTTCATACCAGAAGAACAAAAAATTTGTCATGCAGTGTAGTCTTCTAAATATATATTCACAAGTGAAGCTAAACTAAGTGCCTGTCTCAGCACACTTTGCCGAATAAGGAAAATTCCTTAAGAAAAGCAAAGAACAATATATCCGACTCGCTCCTCGATTGATTGATTGATATGTTCGTGTTTCCGGCGCGTCAACTGCTTCAGTCATTAGTCCCGTTAGTGTAGTGCATGTTTTTCCCGGGAGATGGCGGTGATTTTCCCCGCAGGATGGCGAGATCCGGCGCCGACCTCCGTCGGCTAGTGGGGTTTCCCTAACCAGGACTCTCCCACCAGCGGGCACCGCCCCAGCCGGGACAAACTCTAAGCTCCCGATCGGTCTCCTGGAATATGTGGTAGTGTAGTACGTGTTAGTGTAAGTGTGTGTGTAAAGGAGAGGATAGGACAAGGAAGGGAAGGACAGATCGCGCGCGGTCTGTGGCCCGTTTGGTAGGGTACTGCTCCGGCATCTGCCTGGTGTTGATCGGAGAAACCACGGAAAACTACCGATCAGAGCAGCCGGCCGCCAGAATTCTCCCCAGACAGCGACTGCATTGGACCTAGCTGAAAAGCTAGTGTCGAAAATCCTGCCGCCGTCGCTCCTCGAGAAGATTGACTAAATGTACTTGCTACTACAACAAGAAGGGGACAGTACAGAACGTGACAGTAAAAGCTATTAAGGACGCGTTATCTGTCAAATATTGAACTATCCAATTGGCGGTGGCAGAAATGAATGGAAGGCTCACGTGATGACTATGCGGACACGCCCCCAAAGAGCTAATCACGGGAAGAAGGGACAAGGCAAGGTTATATTGATTGATTGGTGATTACGGACACAACTGCTAAAGTCGTGGTTGTCCGTAAGTATCGTGCATTCTTTTTATGACGGTAGGTGGCAGTTATGTCCCGCTGGCTAGCAAGATCGGGCGACAACCGAACGACCTACGTCGACCGACCTACGTCGACCGACTTACGTCGGCTTGCGATAATTTTTCGTAACCAGCTATCTCCCGACGGGTCACCGCCGTAGCTGGAACAAAGTCTAAACTCCCGACCGGTCTCCCGGCATATGTGGTAGTGAAGTGCATGCAAGTGGTAGTGTAGTAAGTGTCTGTAACCAAGCATTGAGGATGCGAAAAGGAAGATGAAGGAATAATCGCGTGGGGTCCGTGGCCCGTTTGTTAGGGTACTGTTCCGGCATTCGCCTGGTGTTGATTGCAGTAACCACGGAAACTACCGATCAGAGCAGCCGTCAGCTAGAATCCTCCTCCAGGCAGCGGATGAAAACGAAAAAGTCAGTAACTAGTGTGGAAAATCCTACTCCAGTCGGGTTGGAACCCTAGGACCTCCCAGTCAGAGCCACTTCAGAGCCATCAGTTGATGCCCTGAGCCACCTTGGCCGGTGCGAGGCGTGGGGATGGGGCGGAGGAGGGGCTGGTGTCCGTGACGGCTGCTGGATCGCCCGATAAGCCGCTGGCCGCTGGAGTGGGCGGCGGCGGCCGTGTCGCCCCGTGTCGCGCGAGCCCGCCCACGCCCACGCCCGGCAGCCCGCTCGCCCATGCACTCGCCCGGCACTCGCCCGGCACTCGCGCGCACAAGCGAGGACGCTGATGGGTAATCCGGCAGCCTCTACTCTCTTCAATCACGAGAGCGAGTATTTTGCCGCGCATTTAAACCAAATCGTAGAAGAGGAATGTGAGGGCGCTGAGTAACGTGAAGTAAACTTATATTCGTGTACATTACCTACCTTCACTAATTTGTACAGAGGCTGTGGTATTTCCTATTCTTTTCGTCACTCAGCTAACTGCAGGATGTTTGCATGAGAAAAAAAGTAGCAACTTATTAAGTAAATAGAATGCAGGAAAAGTACATTTCATACCGTCTATTCATGTTACATACACGAATTACTTTAATACTAAGAAATAACACTTGAAAGTATTGATTTGATTTGATTTTTTCGTGTTTCAAGGCACGTCAACTGCTTTGGTCATTAGTCTCGTTAGTGTAGTGCATGTTTTTTCTCGGGAGATGCGCGGTGATCTTCCCCCGCTTGATGGCGAGGTCCGGCGTCGACCTACCGTCGGCTAGTGGGGTTTCCCCCTAACCAGGACTCTCCCACCAGCGGGGCACCGCCCCAGCCGGGACAAGCTCTAAGCTCCCAACCAGTCTCCTGGAATATGAGGTAGTGTGGTGCATGTTAGAGTAAGTGTGTGTTTAAGGGGAGAGGATAGGACAAGGAAGAGGAGGGACAGATCGCGCGCTGTCTGTGCCCCGTTTGATAGGGTACTGCTCCGGCATTCCCCTGGTGTTCATCAGAGAAACCATGGAAATCTACCGATGAAAGCAGCCGGCCGCTAGAATTCTCCTTCGGACAGCGACTGAATTCGACCTAGCTGAAAAGCTAGTGTCGGAAATCCTGCCACCATCAGGACTCGAACCTAGGACCTCCCGGTCAGAGGCGCTGCAGTGACATCAGTTGATGCACTGAGCTACCGCTCCCGGACCCTTGAAACGGAATACAGCAACCTTATATTCGGCTATTCTGGACTGTCCGTTTACCTTCGATTGATTCGTGATTCCGTATGCGTCAATTGCAAAGGACATTAGTCCAGTAAGTGTAGTACATGCTTTATTGTGGGAGGTAACGTTATCCTCCACCGCTGACTGGTGATATTCGGCACCAACCTACCCGTCACCTCTTCCGGCATGTGTGGTAATGTAGTATGTGTTAGTGTGTGTAGATGTGTAAGGGTTGATGATAGGTCAATGAAGGGGAAGGAAAAATCGCGCGCGGTCCGTGACCCGTTCGTTAGGGTACTGCTCAGGCATTCGCGTGGTGTTGATCGGAGAAACTAGGGGGGAATTAATATTCAGAGCGGCCAGCCGTAGAATACTCCTCCAGACAGCCGCTCAACTCGACCTAGCTCTCTGGCTATCTCAGTAGGTAACTCTCCCCGGTGGATACAACCCTAATCGGAACAAGCTCGTGTGTGTTTGTGTGTGTTTGTGTGTGTGTGTGTGCGTGTGTATGCGCGCGCGCGCACGAGCGTTTGTAAGAGGAGACGTGGGGGAATGAAGAAATAAGAAAGATCGCGCACAATCCATGGCCCGTTTGTTAAGGTACTGCTCTGACTTTCGTCTGATATTGTTCAGAGAAACTACGGAAAACTACACATTAAAGAAGTTTACCGCTAAAATTCTTATTCTGCTCGGGTCTCGAACCATCCTATTTCTCGACCAGTCACTAAAGTGGCAACAGTTGTCCTGAACCATCACACCCAATCAAAGCTATTTCTGAATCTTTCTCTGTGTTACAGTCACGCCCGTTTGACGTTTCGAAGACTTAGACACAACGGACTTGTCCAGGCACTCGTCAGGCGAATCTTCGATTCATTACCGTCATTTATAATGAAACAGTTCTCAATTTGTCAAGCTGCCACGCGCTATCGGTATCAATGGATTAAAATTATATCTACGTAGCTTAAGATATCAAAAAGATATTTGCAGAAACAGACTTACAATTACCCACTACTACCACAATTACAATACCATTACACTAGTGTAAACAAAATATTGTATTGGCAGCCTACGTATATTTGTGTGTAATAAAAATCTTGGTTTTGATTGATTGATTTTTTCGTGTTTCCAGGTGCGTCAACTGCTTCGGTCATTAGTCCCGTTAGTGTAGTGCATGTTTTTTTGTTGGGAGATGGTGGTGATCTTCCCCCGGTGGATGGCGAGATCCGGCATCGACCTACCGTCGGCTAGTGGGGTTTCCCCCAAACCAGAAAAGGAACTCCCACCAGCGGGACACCGCCCCAGTCGGGACAAGCTCCAAACTCCCGACCGGTCTTCCGGAATATGTGGTAGTGTAGTGCATGTTAGTGTAAGTGTGTATGTAAGGGGAGAGGATAGGACAAGGAAGAGGAAGGACAGATCGCGCGCTGTCCGTGGCCCGTTTATTAGGGTACTGCTCCGGCATTCGCCTAGCGTTGATCGTAGAAACCACGGAAGACTACCGATCAGAGCAACCGGCCGCTAGAATTCTTATCCAGACAGCGACTGAATTCGACCTAGCTGAAAAGCTAGTGTCGAAAATCCTGCCGCTATCAGAACTCGAACCTAGGACCTTTCGGACAGAAGCGCTGCAGTGACATCAATTGATGCACTGAGCTACCGCTACCGGTAAGAATCTTGGAATACTCTACTGCAGAAGGTGGTTTCGCTTTGCTACTGACCTCTCTCTCCTTCGAGTGAGTTCCGCGTGTTCTTCTCTGCGTGCTTAGCGGTTCCCGTGACAACGTGAGCGCGCCAATACACGCGTTGAACATTCGCTTTGTAAAAGCATTCGAAGGACAGCTCACGCGCTTCGCAGGCTGCGAACCAGCGAGCGAGAAAACGGCGCAAATGCGAGATGTCTACACGGCACGAGAGGCCAATTGGAGTTAGTTGAACATGGCAGCAGTGTCACGTCGCAGAATCGCGTGTATTTGTACGGTTGTAGGGCGGCAGTGCCTTGACCACTATGGCGTCTGGGACACCACTTAGAGCTATAGATAATTATCAAAAAGCAACGGGGAAAATGGTTAATAGTGTATTGTGAATTGATGATATAACGATGGGTATTGATACATCCCAGTGTTAAACAATATTACGATACAAGTGAGGAACGAGGAAGCATTATTATTATTATTATTATTATTATTATTATTATTATTATTATTATTATTATTAGCCCATAACATCCCGTAAAGGGCAAAGGCCTCCTGCTTTAGCAGGGTTACAGTAGGTTGATATTCAATTTCTCTAAAATCGATTAATAGCACTATGGATCGTCATCTTCTTTTCGCTGTTCATATCCCAGTTACCTCCATGTTGTTCTCTCTTGGGTCAGTCTCGTCCAGGTGGGACCAGCTGCTTTGCATAGTTCGTCTGTTCATCTTCTCTGTCTCCCATACTGAGGGTCCCAGGTTGTTGTATTGTTTGCCCATCGTTGCTGGTCTTGCCTTATAATATGTCCTCCTCAATGCCATTTGCTTATTTTGGCTTGCCGTACTGCATCTTTAATTTTAGTCTTTTTTCTAATTTCTGTAGATGGTATTTTGTCTAGGAGCGAAATATTTAACATTTTTCGTTCCATTTTCCTCTGGCATCGTTGTATCCATTTTATTTGTATTACTGTTAAGGACCAATAATTTTCTGTGGATTCTCCGATGAATCCCTTGGTGAATGCCTCACAAACGACGATGCACGATATCTCCTTCCATTTTATTGTTCCCTCCCTTCCCTTTGCACACACACACACACACACATCCAGACACTACCACATATTTTGGAGGACTAGTCAGCAAGTGTCTGGAACGATTCCGCGTTAGAATACCCGAAAAATAAACCCCCAAGTCAAGGAGGACGTCGGTGGGCAAGTTTTCGTGTAGGTTCTAAATTTTGCGTCCTTGACACACGGATGAATATTCCTCGGCGGGCTGCAGGAAGGACGATTAAAAAATGATTAATAAGAAGTGTATGTCAGGTTTCGATTGAGTTCCGCATGGGTTCCATGAACTAAGAGCAAGCATGTTCTCCACACGAAATCAAATTAGTGGCGCCTACTCGGCGTTGATGTATTTTTCATATTCACTTTCCAAGTCTATCCACTAACCACAAATGCAAACCCCGACTCCAAATTTCACACTGCGGAAACTATCAAATTGTGCGGTCAGATGTCTTCCGATGAAACCACATTTCACCTAAACGCGGTCGGTTTTTAATTTATTTATTACGAAGACGTCCTTTCTGAAAAACCTTTTTTAGCAGCACGTCTTTACCCAAGTAAAATTATGCCAAATAAACGAAGCAACTTTCTACTTTGATACAGTTGCTCAAACTTATTGATACACTATCGGAGCCGTAAGAAATTATGTTAAATCCCCAAAATATTTTCGTCCTTCTCGATACAAGAGCACCTTGATTCTACCAGTACAGTGGAAAAAAATACCTGAAATATAAGACAAAGATGAAATTAAATCTAGCTTTCTTCTCAAATTCTTAATCTCGCCGGATGGACACTTTTTTGGAGACGAACACCTTGCCGTGAGTGGGAGACTCGTGAGTTAGGCTGCGGTGAAAGTGACGGACGAGCCTAGAGGCAAGTCAACGCTCGGAGAGAAGAACTACAGGCGATTGGGGCAGTCGAGGGTCACTGGCCCCTTTATGTAAGGCTCGCAGGCAGTGCGGACGGAGTCGGTGATGTGACGAGCGAAGTTTAAAGAGACGCAGTGGAGACCAAGTGCGAGGTCGAGGCGCCAGAGAGAGAAAAGGGAAAAGTTGTGGGCGCCAGTGTAGCACCATGTGGGAATATTACAGGGGCAAGGGAGGGGGCAAGGGCGGGGGCAAGGGCGGGGCCAAGGGCAGGGGGAAGGGTGGGGGCAAGGACAGGGGCAAGGGCGGGGCAGGGCATAATCAGAGGGCGTAGAAGGGGCCGGGGGTAAGCGCGAAGTCAGAAGTGATGGTCAGAGGTTGGATTAGTAGCGAGCGCAGAAAGGGTGGCGGAGACCACTGCAAAGGTGGTGTCCTTGAGTGGGTTAGAAGCACGGTTGGAGGCGGGGCATAATTGGGGTAGTGGCTAGGCCAAGGCGGCGGCCGAGGCAGAGACGCGTGCAAGAGAGGGGACAGGGATAGAAGCGATAGGGCTACAATGAGATGGCGGCGAGGGGTAAAGATGGAGATAGTGTTGGGGAAGGAGGTGGAGGGGGGTTGGGAGTACAGGAGGAGAGGAGGTTAGAGGGGAGGAGGGTAGTGGAGACAGGGTCCAAATAAGGGCGGAGGCGAGGGAGAGTTGGAGGCAGTAGTGCGGGACAGATAGGCGGAGGGGAAAGGAGGTGGAAATGGTATCAATGATGGAAGCGGAAACGGAGGAGGCGGGGATGGAGAAGGAGTAACTGGAGGCGGTGGTGGGGGACAGGATGAGGGGGGGGAGGAGGAGGGAAGGCCATTGCTAGTGGAGACAGAGGTAGAAGCAAGAGTTCAAATAAGGCCCGAGGGATAGGAGGAGTTGGAGGCAATAGTGGAAGACACTTTAGGCGGATGCAGGAAGGAGGTGGGACTTGAGTCGGGGGCAGATGAAGAGACGGAGGAGGAGTTGGAGGCAGCAGTGGGGGAGAGATAGATTGGATAGAGACAGGAGAGGCATTGGTGTGGAGACAGGGTCCAAATAAGGGCGGAGGTGTAGTAGGAGTTGGAGGCAGTAGTGGAAGACACTTTAGGCGGGAAGGAGGTGAGTCTGGAGTCGGGGGCAGAGCAAGAGACGGAGGCGTTGGAGGCAGCGGCGGAGGAGAGGGGCGTGGGCGGGGCTTATCCACCATCTGCCCGCAGTGCGGCGGCGGCGTCTCAGGCTCTCGGCAAACAAACGCGCTCACCGCTTCCGCTCACGGCACCACGCCCCCCCTTCAACCCCCGCGCCGAGAAATATCGCTCCTCCGCGCAGGTCGCCCCGGATTTCATCGCCTAATTCTTCCGAGTACTTTCCTTCCTCCCACTCCCCTCCACGCCGCCACCCACCGGAGGCTCAGGCTCGAATGGCGGCCGCGAAAACAACTGCCTGTAGGGGAGATCTACGGCGCCGCGTTCAGATTACAAACTTTCTTCTTGCTTTGCGGAAACATTTTGAAACCGACATTTCGAACGGGGCTGGGCGAAGGAGGCGAGGCGACTCATTTAAGACGTGAGTTTGCGGAAGTTGACCACGGCAAGCGACGTCACACGCCGGAATAGCTCCAAGGGTTTGCCGTAGATTTCTAAGACGGTAGGTAGAGAGTTTAATATCGATTCTAATGAACATCTTTTCCACGTTGTACTTGTGATTTAAGACGTACGTTGATTTATAGTGCATTGATTTATTGGCCATACTGCAGGTATTTCCAATAAAAGAATTAGAAACTTGTCTTGGCCAACATTATTTAACGATAATGGCTGCGCCATTCAAAGCTCACTCTGACATTAAATAGCAATATTGTGAATTAAAATCCCCTAGAATTATTTTTTTGTATTTTAAAACAACTAGGCACTAGATTACTAATAATCACCTAGGTGATTATTAGTAATACCCATTTTTACTCAAGGCATATCTGGATTGGCTTAAAGAGATCTCCTCACCGTGTGAAATATGAATACTATTTACCAAGTGTTGGATTTATTATCCAAGATGGAGAGCAACGAACATGTTCATGCTAACATTCGCACGCAACACGTCGCCGCGCAGCCTGCAAGCTCCCAACCCGCTCGCAACTTCGCGCAAGTTCCCTCGCCGCTGCTCTGTCCGTCTCGCCCTCCCCTCCACGCTTCACCTCTGGACAAACGCGCGCTCGTCCGTCTGCGCGCTATCTGACGGCGGCGCGCGGCGGGACTCATTTGTTCCCGCAGCCCGGAAGCGCGCCACCTGCCGCGCAGGCGCCCAGCGGCGGCTTCCGCTCCGGCCCCCGCCGCCGCCGCCGCCCCTTCCAACGAGTCGTTCCCGCTCGGTCCCCGCGCCGCCCTCGCCCCGCCCCCGCCCCCGCCCCGCCCGCCCCCCCCGCCCCCCGCCCCCCGCCCCCGCCCCGCCCCGCCCCGTTCCCGAGTCGCTCGGCCCTTGCGTCACCCCCACGCAGACTCCACGCCACCCCCTTGCCGCCTCCGCCCCGCCCCCCTTCCCCCGCCCCCGACTCCTGCGCTACTGCCGCCCCCGCCTGTTCCCGCCCCCGCCTGCCGCCCCGCGCCCGACAAAAGAGACGGATGGCGGGCGGCCGGGGCGCGGACGGCGGGCGCACATCCGTCAGGCGCTCGCCCTTTGTCGTCGTGGCTCCGGCGGCGACGCCCGGCGGACGGCAGGGCGCCACCAGCGTCGGGGTGCCGCATCGTCGTCCTTTTCAAACATCGATGTTTTTATATAATCATCAAAGTACTTAAAATCGATATTAAGATCGAAAATAAAATCGAATTATTAATCGATATTAAAAGTCGACGGTTTCTTTAAAATATTTGGATGTTTAAAATAAAAATGTTTGTTTTTACATGGTTGATAATTTTTAAATGATAAAGTATGCAAAATTCTATAATAATAGCTATAAACTAAATGATCCTCAGACCAAAGTGACAGAGGGTGAAAAATAAATAAAATCGAGTTTTCGTCAATAATGAAGATTATATTATTTTCGAATAAGATAATCAGAGTTTTGTTAATTATCCTGATATGAGACCATTTTTTGGTCAGATAAATCTCAATTAAAATTTATAAACGAGACCATTTTAAAATTAAATCACCCCACGAGAAAACCAATCGTTACTTATCTAGTTTGGAAAACATATATGGTTAATAACATTTGGTGGTTATGTGGTCTTTAGTCGCTGTGACCGGCTAGTTCTCCAGATTAGGCCAACAAGGTACTTAAAAGGTTCCCCTCTTCCATCACTTTTCCTGACCCACGAGCCTCTACACACAGTTTGTTCCTGCTGTACCTTACCACCAAAGCCCGCGGGATCGTATCGATTTTGCCTGATATTAGACGGTAGATAATAAAAGGATAGACGGTCTCACTAGGTAGAGCCAGCTTCCTAGTTACGGTGCTGCCGCACACACGAGAGGCCTGTACAGTACGCGACTTAGTGGTGTCAACCACACACAACAAGTGTGACATTTTCAATTTCTTCAACAATCTAGCAATATATTAAAATGAAAATCTACAATCAGAAAGAAATTATATGTTCTTGAGTAAGGATAAAAAACTTTAGTAGAACGCTTTAATCAGAGAGGTGTAATTAAGTAGAGCATTTGAGGTAAAAGATGTGATGACGTATTGGTGGAGTATTAACTGAGGTCGGTAAAGTAAGAAATTAAAAGTACTAAAATATTTGGGAGAGTGAATACAGTGTATGTATGGAATTGGATCTGAAGGAAGCACTTAAGTTGTTTTGAAACGTGAAGATGTTCATAGGTATTGTTATTTAAAACCGAGGATGTAGCTAGTCGTTTCGATATTATTTCCGTTTCAAAATAATATTGTGTGTTTTATTTTTTTGATATGAATAAATTTTATCTTTTATTTTGAATTTGAAAGGGTTTTCATTTAGGAATGAAGTCTAGCGTCGAACGCTAGCTCGGTAGCTAGGTGGATTTCAGTCGCTGAAGGAGAATTCTAGCGGCCGGCATCTCTGATCGGTAGTTTTCCGTGGTTTCTCCAATCAATACTAGGTGAATGCCGGAGTAGTACTCTAACAAACGAACAACGGACCGCGTGCAATCTTATCTTCCTCTTCTTTGCCCCATCGTCACTCCGTACACACACACACACACACACACACACACACACACACACTAAAATGAACTACACTACCACACATGCTGGGAGACTGTCTAGTCGAGAGCTGAGAGCTTGTCCCGGCTGAGGTGGTGCACCGCTGGTGGGAGATACCTGGTTGGGCGAAACTACGTTAACCAACAGCAGTGCGGCGCCGAATCTTACCATCAAATGAGGGAAGATCACCACCACAACGAGAAAAAAATGCAATGCACTTAAGATACTAATAACATTAACAGTTGTCTCGCCAAGAATCAGTAATCAATCAATCAATCCAATCAGTGCTAGACGAATGTTGTAGCCTCTTCGACCGGTTAGACATCGCGCGCTGCCTTCTTGCCATTGCCGTGTTCTTTCCTTCATCATCTTCGTTCCCTCCTCTCCCCTTACGCACACACACACACACACACACACACACACACACACACACACTTTCATGAACTACACTATCACGCATGTGAAGAATCCTGCCTGGAGCGTTTTAGAACTTATGTTCTCTGAAGGCGGTGTACCGGCGGGGGAGACACTAGAAGGGAGAAATCCCACAAGCTGATGTGTAGGTTGCCGCCAGATCTCTCGGTCTAGAAGAGAGAAGTAATGCAACCTCCCGGGATGTAGCAAAGTAGGATGTAGCACTTTACTTGTGAGACTAGACGTTGACGTTCGAAGATCAACTCGCCGTGCTGCTTGGTTTCCTGCATCTGCACAGACGCGGTTGCACCTCACACCTTTTCTTTAGCCCTTTTTAATCATCTACCTAGACGCTTTCTCAATGTCTGACCATTTCACCGAGTATCTTTTCCGAAAAAAAAAAAACACTTCTCGGTTGTAGTCTTCACTAATATTCCTCTTGCTACTTCTCCGCTCGTAACATGCCGGCTTCATTGCATATATTGGAAATCCACGCGCCCCCACGTCGCTTCAGCTTCCTTAGCTCGCAATCGTTGGCCAATCTCATAAGCCTTTGCTGTCTCCTCGTCATCCTGTCTTTTCGATGAGTTTTGAATCTGAAACATCGAGTTTACGGAAAGGGCTACCAGACCGTTCTCCACATCTCAAGTCTTTCCCACAAGTCAACCTCCGTCACCTCATGTCTTCCTTCTACGCAGTACCCACTAAATCATCCTACCGAATCGCTCTCAGCTTCCAGTACCATTCCCTGTTGTACTCGTCCTTCTTTCCCTTCACATGCGTAGTTCGCTTGATTGATCGATCGATTGATTTTTTTGTGTCTCCGGGCGCGTCAACTGCTTTGGTCATTAGTCCCGTTAGTGTAGTGCATGTTTTTTTCTCGGGAGAAAGCGGTGATCTTCCCCCGCTGGATGTCGAGATCCGGCGCCGACCTACCGTCGGCTAGTGGGGTTTCCCCTAACCAGGACTCTCCCACCAGCGGGGCACCGCTCCAGCCGGGACAAGCTCTAAGCTCCCGAACGGTCTCCCGGAATATGTGGTAGTGTAGTGCATGTTAGTGTGTGTGTGTAAGGGGAGAGGTGGCCCGTTTGGTAGTAGACTGCTCCAGCTGGTGTTGATCGGAGAAACCACGGAAAAGTACCGATCAGAGCAACCGGCCGCTAGAATTCTCCTCCAGACAGCGACTGAATTCGACCTAGCTGAAAAGCTAGTGTCGAAAATCCTGCCGCCGTGCGGAGTGTAACCTAGGACCTCCCGGGCAGAGGCGCTGCAGTGGCATCAGTTGATGCTCTGAGCTACCGCTACCGGTGCGTAGTTCGTCACGAATCTGATCGTGTCTCAGCACTTTCTCACCGTCCACATTTTCCACGAGGGTTACATTCCAAAATATCAGTCGCACCGTAGGAAATGTCAATTACAAACCCGCGCGCCGATCATTCTCGCTACCAGAACTTTCCCATTTTACCACAACATCACGAATTTCACCCTTTCTCGCCAAAAAACGTTTCCTTCTCAACCACATTTGTCCCCATCATTTGTCCCAGCACTTCTCTCTTTCCCCCCATATCTCCACCTGCCCCGTCATTTTCACATTAGCCCTCCCGCACCCTTTCAAAAACCGGCAGTTTCAATAATCTTCCTTCCCATTAAGAGCACCACCTCTACTACAACATCAATCAAATTCCAGCCACCCCCCTTGCAGCACCGCCCCCTCCACATCCAGGTCCACATCCTTCGCCCCACGGCCTCCAGCTCTTCCGCGGGCCTCCCCACTACCCCCACTTCAACCCCTCTTCATCAATTCTCTCTTTCGCCTCACAATCTCTACCGGCCCCTCCTCTCGCATCTATAGGTCCATTCGCACTACAGGTTCATTCCAAAACACCGGCAGTTTCAACAACCTTCCTTCACATTAAGAAGTCTACTACAACCTCAATCAAATTCCAGCCACCCCTTGCAGCACCGCGCCCTCTCCAAATCCCGGTCCACTTCCTTCGGCCCCCACAGTCCTCCAGCGCTCCCCACCACCCCGACTTCACCCCTTCGCCCCGCGCGCAGTATTGAATTATGCCGCTAATAAACTTTACTACTCACGCAGAGCGACGCGCCCCTAGCGCCTGATATACGGCCACTCGCGCCGAAATTAAACTAAAGTTAATATCTCCTGCCTGTTCTTAATTACAACTTTACTCGCCGGGCGGGCTCTCTCGCGGACGACGACCTATAAAGACAAGTTTTGCCATAATTAACACGAATTGATTTTTATAGTCGCGCGCGCCTTTCCATTAACCTAATTATTCGGCGCGCGAGCGCGAGCGCTGCGCCTGGCGCCGTTACGATGTTTTCGCCGACGTTTATGAGTGACGTAAATAAGGGGCGAGCGGAGAGCGTTGCCGTGTCGCGCGTTTTTATGGCCGCCGCCCCCGCGTCGCCCCTCCCCCCTCCCCGAGGGGTGTGGCGCGATGAGGGAGGCGACGCGACGGTGGATGCGACGCACGGGCGGGCGGGCGTTGAGGGTGGAAGCGCAGGAAAGGGGATGTGGTGCTCGCATCCTGTAGTGCGGTGGTGGAAGCAAGGTGGAGAGAAGTGGAGGATCCAAGGGGGCCGTGGGCAGGGGGCCGTGAGGGCCATGGGGGTCATGGGGTTCTATGCAGGGTCATGGGGACCAAGGGCGATAGGAGCCATGCGCCCTCTCAAAAGTTCTAGAGCTTTCGTTTGATTTAAATATTTATTTATGTTAGAATTATGTAAGTATTTGAAAAATAATATTGTATATTTTCATATCTACTCTACAAAAATAATATACAATATAAGAACAACAGTAATTACTGCACCAAAGGAGTTAAAAGGGTTCTAATGTTAGAGCGGCGACATCGTATTATGGTATTAGCGTATTGCCCGAGGGGTATATGTCGCAGAAAATAAGTAGAATCAGTTACCGCTCGTGGAACATACATCATTTTAGAGCGTAGGCTTCCGCGACCGGAATTGGAACTAACTTGGCTATCTCTTGGCTATTGGAGACGCCGCGTCCAGGACACAGGTGCCATTGGCTTTTTACCTAACTTTGTTGATAAAGATTTACTTAATAAACTAGATGGTAACTTGACTCTTTTTGTCTTTTCATATTTCCCTTTCATAATTCCCTTTCATAATTCCATCAGTAAGAGATGTAGCATCTGTTTCATATTTCCCTCTTAACTACAATCTTCTCGATGCAGATCCAGAAAAGTTATGCAGTGTATGTCGAGCGCCGTGTCGAAGACAATAACAAGCAATGACGTATCAGTAAAAAGTTAATATGTTTATTATTAACAACAATCTACGATGGCCCCTCCCAAAATGATCGGCTGGATCCTTCTCTGGTAGAGAGCGATATGAAGTTTGGAATAGCGTCGAAGTAAGGAAGACATTTCAGGGGATGTTGGGAGTTGGGTCCCATAGATGGTACAGCAACCATCGAAGGCAGTAGGTCGAATTCAGTCGCTGTCTGGAGGAGAATTCTAGTGGGCGGCTGCTCTGAACGGTAGTTTTCCGTGGTTTCTCCGATCAACACCAGGCGAATGCCGGAGCGGTACCCTAACAAACGGGCCACGGACCGCGCGCGACCTTTCCTTCCTCTTCCTTGTCCTATCCTCTCCCCTTACACACACACACACACACACACACACTAACATGCACTACACTACCACATATTCCAAGAAACCGGTCCGAAGCTTAGAGCTTGCCGCGGCTGGGGCGGTGCCCCGCTGGTGGGAGAGTCCTGGTTATGGGGAAACCCCACTAGCCGACGGTTGGTCGGTGTCGAATTTCGCCATCCAGCGAGGGGAATATCACCGCCATCTCCCGAGAAAAAACATGCACTACACTAACGGGTCTAATCAACAAAGCAGTTGACGTATCCGGAAACACCAATCAATCAATCAATCGAAGGCAGCTTTGGGGGGGGGTGGAGGGGGGGGGGTTCGCGCAAGTGTTCAGTGTAACAGCGAAGGAAGGGGGTGGCGGTCGTACCGAGCGTGGCGATGGCGGAAGAAACGTAGAGAGCGACGTTCGCTTAGTGAAGCAGAAAGGAGTCTTTTTCGTAATACTGAACTGTTATATAGACTTAACGAAATCAAACAAAAAGGAAAGACATTCTTTACTCGGTGTTCGTTAATCGAAGCCTGAAGCACTAAATGGTTTATCCAGGGAACTGGCGGCGTTCTTCCCCCCTTGGGTTGGTGAGATTCGGCACCGTCCTCCACGTCGGCTAGCGGGTTTTCTTCCATCAGCGGGTCACCGTCACAACCGGGAAAAGTTCTAAGCTCCCGTGTGTTTTCCCGGCATGTATTGTTGTGTAGTATATCTAAGTGTGAGTTAGAGGTGGGAATAGGATAACAAAGAGGAAGAAGAGGTCGCGCGCGGTTCATGGCTCATGTGGTAGTGTGCTGCTCCGGGATTCGCCTGATATTTGATCGGAGAAGCCGATCGCTACCGACGCCGGAGCACAATCTAGTCAACTTTCGCGAAATAAATGTAATTTCTACGTATTCCTATATGAACCACGCTATTTGGTTTGGCATTAATGTGTGTCAAAAACATTGAATGAAATGACTGATGAAATGACTGAATGAAATGACTAAATGAAATGACTGAATGAAATGACTGAATGAAATGACTGAATGAAAGGGCTGAATGAAATGACTGAATGAAGTGACTGAATGAAATGACGAACTGCGTCGTAGGAATAAGAAGTACGCGGAATGTATGTTTCCAACCGACCCCCTCCTCTTCCTCCAATGACGGGGAGGAACTGGCCTTTGCTCTCCGGTGGGGATTCTTTCAACACGAAACGACTGGCTCGATCGCCGGCTAACGCACCCAGTGGTTTTCTTTTTTGCGAAGAGTAATCACTAGTTTAGTTCGCTGCAAATAAGGTGTGCGATCTTACCCTCTAACCTTCTCTATCCAAACACTCTTCACGCGAGGTCGCCCCCTAACGGGAGAGAATGGTAGGTTCTGAGATCTCCGGAACACCACGATATCACAGAGTACGGGAGTCGCAGATCTGCCCTCTTTCAGGGTGCGGTTTTTACAAAAAACATTCACACTGTATTTATTTTTTAAAATCTTACATCAAACGGTAAAGAAAAACAATTATTATTTTTAAAATCGTTATTTGTAGAGAGTTGGGACTATATTGTTTGTTGTTCATTGTTAGTCAACTGAAAATAGAAAAGAATGGGCATCACATTTCAAAACAAATTGGAGAAAACATTGAACAGTGACTTTAAATTGGATTCATCAATCTCAACCGCTAGTTTTCAATTGAATTTATGGCAAACGAACAGAGAACATAAAGATACCAACACAATTTTAAACTCTGTGGCTATTTTACTTGAGAGAATTCACAGTTATTTGGGCAGTAAAATTAGAGCAGTCCCATCAATCTTTGGAGACTGATGTTTCATTACCCACTTTGTTAGCCGAACGTATTCACCGTTAGATTCGTCACCCCATTTACATTAGCGGCACAGGAGCGATCCTTCACCGCGGAACGAAGGAGGACCACACGCAGGGCTGCCAAATTGGCGGCTGCGCGGCCGAAGCCAAAGCACGCGCTGGCTCCCTCGCTCCGCTGAGGCACAGTGCGCCCTCTGGCCAGGCGGGGGGCGAAACTTGCGTGAAACAACAACCTAGCACGCACGCACACACACACACACACACACACACACACACACAACACACACACATACACACACACACTGTCTCTCTCTCTTTCTTTCTCTCTCTGTGTCTCTGTCTCTCTCTCCCTCTCTCTGCCTCTCTCTTAACCTCTCTCTCCCTCTTACCCTCTCTCTCTCCCTCTCCCTCCCTCTCTCTCCCTCTCTCTCTTTCTCTCTCTCTTTCTCTCTCTCAGTCTCTCTCTTTTTCTTTTCTTTTTTCTTTTTTTTTCTTCTTCGCTCTCTCCCTTCTCTCTCGCTCTCACTCTCGCCCTCTCTCGAAGACCACATTTTTTTTACTTTTAGTACCGTCTTTTATGTATCGGCTTCAGTTAATGAAATATTTTTTTCGATACTTAAGAACGATTATTACTATGTTCCTGTATCGATTACGGTTTGAAAATATTTCGATCAGTTTTCCTATTTTTATTAATTTATTATTTTATTGCCTATATTTCCAGGACATCCCATAAATCAATCATTAGAATATTTTTAAATACCAAATATACTTTAGAAATACTATTTCAAAACCCCCCGAATATCAGGCATCAGACCCATATTCAAAACGTAACATTATGTAACATGTTGAAATGGGGAACACCTTGAATTCCTTTCTCTGAAAAGTTCAGTAAACTCTGGTATTTGCACTATTATTAATACAAAATCATGTAGGATTAATAATATACGTGAATATCATAAACTATACTTGTGCCATTGAATTAAGTGTATTGTGCAACACTATTACAAAATGTTTAATGAAAAAATATTCATCGTGGTTTCATCCTTAAAAATGTCAGAAATGTAGGCACTTTTATGTTGAATCCTTGAAAATTAAATGATCCGTTTAAAAATTGGAGATCTATCTTATCAGACAGAACGATCGAAAGAAACGTCCGTGAAGATTCTGAATGCGGTTTAGGCTCTACTGTTTTCCATCGACAAACAGTACGACCATACAAATAGTATTTTTCCATGTCGATGACTTTAAAGGCTCTATGCAAACCTCTGGGGGTTAATAACCGTGCGAGAGGTGTGGGAGATTTAATTTGATTGTAACCGCATTTATTAATTTATCATTGAGAATTATCTGACAAAGTAAAGACAAATAATGATCAGAACAATTAAAAAAACTTTTATTTACTGATTGTATAATGTAAAAACTATAGGCTTCGTTCATCCACGAAACAAAGTTGCTTTTCTCCCCTAGTCACTTTGACTTATGTTCAGTTTATGGATATCTGATAATTATATATTTTTAAATTAATTTTATTATGGCACGTATGTTTTTCATTCGAAAATAAAACATCAACCTCATAAAGTCATCGAGCAAAAAGCATGTCAAAAGAACATTGTCATCAATAAATCAATGTGAAATACATCTTCGCACATGAAATTTTGAAATGTAAATAGCAATAACTAAATTTTACAGAAGACTTAAAAGCTGGATAAGTTATTCTTTAGATAATGTCGTTACGTTTGTACTTAATCATTAAAAAATATCAAAATCTATTCATTGTAATTATCTTAAAATTGAGATTATAATATTAATCAGAAAATACTATTTTCGGAAAATTACATGTTGTAAGAAGGTGTATTCTTAGACGTACTTGATTTGACATCATTAATTACTGATAAGGAATTTTTTTGATTTTATGTCACAATAAGAAACGTGACTAAAAGTGACAATATTTCGGCTTTAGTCAGCATTCATCAGGGCATTTTACTACGAATTTACATCTCTTGTAGCTATCCACATTCTACCGACACTTTCTTCCCGAACACTCCCTCATGTACTTCATGACCTCTCTTCGTACAGTTATATTTAAGCAATTACATAATTTGTGTGTTACCGGAAGAGGTGGCTGAAGGTATCAGTTGATTACACAGCAGTGTCTCAGAAGTCCTAGAATCGAGTCTCAACGGTGACAGGATTTACGACACTAGCTTGTCAGCTTGGTCGAATTCAGTCACTATATGGAAGAGAATTCTAGCTCTGATCGGTAGTTTTCCCGCGGTTTCTCCGATCAACTCTGGGCGAATGCTAGAGCAGTACTCTAACAAATAGGCCACGGACAGCACGCGAACTTTCCTTCCTCTTCCTTGCCCTATCCCCACCCCTTACGTGTGTACACTTCCCATTAAATGCACTACACTACCTCACATTCCGGGTGACCGGTTAGAGCTTGTCTCGGCTGGGGTGGCGCCTCGCTGGTTGGAGATATCTTGTAGAGGGAAACCCTGTTAGTCGACGGTAGATCGGTGCCAGATCTCTCCATCCATAGGGGAAGATCACCGGCACCTCCCGAGTAAAAAACATACACTGCACTTACAGGATTAATGACCTTAGCAGTTGACGCGACCGGAATCACTAACAAACAAACCGGGAGACCGGCCGGGAGTTTAGAGCTTGTCCCGGCTGGGGCGGTCCCCTGCTGGTGGGAGAGTCGTGGTTAGGGGGAAACCCCACTAGACGACGGTAGGTCGGCGCCAGATCTCTCCATCCATAGGGGAAGATCACCGCCACCTCCCGAGAACAAACATGCACTACACTTACGGGACTAATGACCGAAGCAGTTGACGTGCCCAGAAACACGAAAAACCAAACCAAACCAAACAATCCATCAGCCATTAGGCGCGTTACGACAATTTGCAGTTTCACGAGCGCTGTGATTTTATAAAAAGCTGGATATTTTGAAATGGTCGGCGTGGCTGTCGCAAGCCTAACGTGGGCCACTGTGCGGAGGCGTCGTCGCAGGGCGTGGCGGGGCGGCGTGTGATCGGCGGCGTGCGTCGGCGCGCGGCCGCGCTCTTCCCCCGCCCCCTCCTCCCGGCCTCTAATTAGGCCCCCCCCCGTCGCGTCGCGGCGGCGCCCGCCGACCGGCGCCTAATTGCCGGCGCTCTCCGCCCCCCCCCTCGCCACCGCACAGGGCGCTCCTTGACGACGCGCGCCTTTTGTCCCGGCGGTGGCGGTTTCGACTGCCACCGGCAAAGGTGGCTCAGGGCATCAACTGATGGCTATGCAGGGCTTCTGAACGGGAGGTCCTAGGATTCCACTCTCGGCGGTGGCAGGATTTTCGGCACTGTCTATTGATTGATTTTTTTAATGTTTCCGGGCGCGTCAACTACTGTGGTCAGTAGTCCCGTTAGTGTAGCGCATGTTTTTTTCTCGGAGATGGCGGTGATCTTTCCCCGCTAGATGGCGAGATCCGTGGCCCCCACCAGCGGGCACCGCCCCACCGGGACAAGCTCTAAGCTCCCGACCGATCTCCCGGAATATGTGTTGTGTAGTGCATGTTAGTGTAAGTGTGTGTGTAAGGGGAGAGGATAGGACAAGGAAGAGGAAGAACAGATCGCGCGCGGTCCGTGGCCCGTTTGATAAGGTACTGCTCCGGCATTCGCCTGGTGTTGATCGGAGAAACCACGGAAAACTACCGATCAGAGCAGCCGGCCGCTAGAATTCTCCTCCAGAAGGCGACTGAATTCCTTCCTCTTAATATATGGATAACATGGCTCGAAATATACACATGGACAATTTTTTAACTATGTACTAACAATATTAAATATAAACATAATATATTAATAAAATGATTAAGATATTATATATCTGTTAGATAACAGATTAAATATATATTTATATAATAGATTTATTAAATAGATATAATTTATCTACTTATATTATAAATAGAACAGTAAAAATTGTATTTTTAAAACTAGCAGTAGAAAAGGATTTAATCATGTACTAAAGTAGACCGTGCATAATTGTGAAGCTGAAAGTTTTCTCCTTAATTCTTTTGCGATTTTGACCATTTACAAAGCAGTGGGTAAAAAGTGAGCTTTTAAAGATGAAATGTGAACGTAAACAAAAGTGAAAAATAATATTGCAGTATTTGTTTTAAAAGAGTATAATACAAATCAGATTGAAAATACAATTTGGAAATTTGCAAAGAAAAGTGAGTTTCCTGAAATATGGGAAAATATGGCGTATTCCTGGAAATATGGATAAATATAGATATTCATATGGATGTATGTGTATATATATATATATATATATATATATATATATATATATATATTAGAAGTTTAATCGTAACTGATGAACAAATATCCTTTCCCTGGCCATCAGCCATCCTTGACATGCTATCAGCATTAATTGAGTCAGGCGGTCGGCCTTTTTCTATGTTCTCTCGCTAAATGTCCTTTCTTTTGGGTTCCGATGATATTTTGTCACAAATTGTATTTTTGGAGTTACCGATTTATTTCAGGAAAATTTTCAATTATGTTTATAGTCTATGTCAATCTCCCCGGTAATAATTAATTATCAATTATTGTACTTGAGCATCTTAAATCTTACCTTTTCTATATTCTTTTATCAAATTTCCCATTAAAACTTCGACAACATTGGCACAACTTTAGTCATTTTTCGAATATTTATTGAACCTGCTCCATACACCCTATTACTTGGCATGCAATCTGGAAGTTGTTGTAGGTAAATGTTTGCTTAAGTCCACCACGGCGAGAAGCAGTAATGGGAGTTGCATTACCGATCAGATAGAGGCAGGTGAACTTTTTCCCTCGGGTTCACGCTTGGCTGCGCCGCAGGTAACTCGCGTCATTGCGCAACTTTTACACGACCTGGAGCGCGGGCAGGACACGTTCGCATCGGCGCGGCGCAGGAGCACAATGTGAGCTCGCAACTTCAGGAACTTGTTTAGCGCGGGCCCCAAGCGTAGAGCGCCGCTGCCGTCACCGCCATTGTCACCGGCGTGGACGCCCACGTCACCCCGTCCGTCGCCGTCACCACCCGGTGCCCGCTGCAGTGCCACTGACCGGGGGGTTCTAGGTTCGAGTCCCGACGGTGGCAGTACTTTCATCACTAGCTTGTCAGCTAGGTCGAATTAAGCCGCTGTCTGGAGGAGAATTCTAGCGGTTGGCTGCTCTGATCGGTGGTTTCTCCGATCAACATCAGGCGAATGCCGGAGTAGTACCCTTACAAATGGGTCACGGACCGCGCGCAATCTTTCCTTCCTTTCCGTGTTCTCTCCTCACCCCTTACTTCCACCCACGCATAAAGTCAAGATTTCCCAAAGACAAATTCAAACCCCCATAAACCACTATACCCTCAGCTCCTTAACATAATCATATTCCTTTCTCTTCTTAATCAACAATAACATTAAATCATTAATTATGTCAGAGTTTAAACCTCACTTACCTTACGGATAGCCAATCCAAAACTGTCGTATAATAATGTTATGTTTTTAAACCCTTGAAAGACTGTGTTGTCGAACAAGAAGAAATAAATAAAAAAACCCTTACTTTCACACACTTACACTCACATGCACTACACTATCGCACTGTCGAGAGACCAGCCGGGAGCTTATAGCTCGCCCTGGCTGGAGCGGTGTCACGCTGATTGGGGAATATCTTCTCATATGGCGTGTAGGTCGTCGCCGGATCTCACAATCTAGCGGAGGAATATCGCCTTCTCCTCTCCCTGAAATGAAACATGTACTACACTTACGAGACTACCGATTTTATGCGTCGAGGCGCCCAGAATCACTAAGCAATCACTCAATCAATAAGACCGGTGCGGCTTGTCATCACCGTCCGCCATTCCCCGCCCTCCACACGCCACATCAGGCCGTCCTCAACCCTCGAACATCAAACACTGTCCTCATCACCAGACACTTAAGGCGTCAATAGCCACTTTCACTATCACCAGCAGGTCGGGACGATCACCAACCACCGTCATCACAGACCTTAGGCGTCAAGCCATTTCACTACACCGCAGTCGGACGATCACAACCACCGTCATTTTGACCAGCCGTTTGCGCCTTCACTCTAGAGCGCTTACTGTAAGAAGGAGCCGCTTTGACAGCTATTACTTGGTCGTTGCTGGCAATATCACTGCAAGTTACGCCCATGCTCTCATTTTGTCAGTACGTTCATTTACAGATAGTTTATTTGCAAAAGGCTTCATTTCTACCTCTTCCCATGTCATCGCTCTGCATGACGTTCATTTATTTCCCGGCCTTACAAAGTGGTGCTTCATATAGTAACTCTTCCATACTACCAACCCGTTTCACATCCACTAGCAGGTTTTCAAGATCACCAACTGTCGATACAATTACCAGCGGCAGTCATGGTCATCAGCCTCCACACACGCTCAAAACCCGGTCACCATCACCAGATACCGTTATCATCTGTCGCTCATCATCAATGTCACCGTCTCGGGTCCTTCCCACCTCGCCTTCATACTCGCCGCACCTACCCCACCTCGCCCTCATACCCCCGTCCCAACTCCACCACCAGCCGGCGACCTCCCCCAATCCATCTGCCGATTTCCACAACCGCCGACTTCGTCTTCTCCCGTCTCTTTAGTCTTCCCCCACCATCACCAGCCGGCGACCAGTCGATCGCCACCGCCGCCTTCTCCGGCTCCGCCAGTCCCGCCCGTTTCGTCCGCTCCGCTCGTCCCGCCCGCTCCCTTCGACGCCCACCCCGGCCCTCGCCCGCCTGCCCACACCACTCCCCGCGTGTCCCGTCCCGTCTGCCCTCGCCCTGTCCAGCCCGCTACACCCAACCCCGCTCGCCCCCGCCCCTCTCCGCACGTCCTCGCCTGCCCCGCCCCGCACGCCTTCGCCCACCCGCCCCAGCCCGCGCCGCTTGCCCCTGCCCCGCCCCCCCGCCCCGTCCGCGCGGCGGAGGAAGCGAGGTGCGAAATTACAAGCGCGGCGGGGGGCGGGGGGCGTGGCGCGCTCGCCGCCGTGATGACGGGGTTCGGCGCCGGCGCGGGGCGGTCAGTCAACACCCGCGCCCCCGGGCGCCCGGCCGCCGCTCCACGGCTACCCGCGAGTTACGAGCGCAATTTGTCGATAATGTAAAACGTGTAGTTGAATACGGGGCCCTAACTAGACGACCCTCCCTGATTATCATCGCGCAGCGCTCGTTTGGGCAGGCCGGCGGGCGGGGGAAAGGGAGGGGGGAGGGCGATGGTCGGAGGGGCGGGGCCGGCCCGCCGCGGCGGCGTCCTGCGCCCGCCGCGCCCTCGGCGGCGCGCCTCCACATTAGGCCCTAATGACAGCCTCACACGAGAGGCGTATTAGGAAACCAAACCCGCGAGGGCGGACGCCTCCGCGCGGCGAGGAGAGGGCGATGGGCGATGGGCGAGAGGGCGATCGCCCGCCACTGCGCCCGCCCCGTCAACCGCAAAGGCCACGCTGCTTCCAAGGCGGTCGGCGGGCTCTCACAGACCGAGGAGCATCAAAGGTCCCCGTCCGGTTGTACGGACTTTTTCATTTCTCTCTGAAAATTACTCTCCTCAACGTGCTCTCTTCTTGATTCCTTCTTTGTATTCCTTCCCCTTATTTCTTATTTTCTCGCTTCTCTACCTTCCGTACTTTCCTTTCCCCGTGTGTCAACTATCGGTGGGATGGAGGTGTGGGTAATGATGATTATGATGGAGGCGGGAGAAAGGTTAATGATGATGGGGCAATGGTGAATAAAAGGTAAAGGTCCTGGCGTAATCACATTAAAACTTGGCGCGAATCCACTTTCTCCACCACACAATTCTTGTGCATTGGACATGATCTGAACCTGTCCTCAGCAGTGAATTTCAAGCACTCTGATCATTGCATTGCGGATTGTTCATATTCGTCTTACCCGGTAGGGCAAACTTGACTTTTCTAATCGGTATTTGTGGGTATCATTCATACCTGCACTTCTCGTAGGAATTTGCTGATTGTAGACACGACAAGCTAAGCTAGGCAGTACGCGATAAGCAGCACTAATTCAGAGGATGACAACTTAATAATGCTCATGTGAAACCAAATTCATTCGAGCCTTCTACGAGGATAACATACTACTTACCAACAATCCCGCTAACAAAATTTGTAGCGTTATTACATCCCTTTGCATAGCAACTCATTCAGAGATGTCAAATTAAATGTCGCCTAAAGTTCAATATTCCTCATTGCAGGGTTCGCGAGTGAAAATGCAGATTTCCAATCCAGGGTGTTTGAGAAAGTCATTAATAAGACTGAACGACTTCGGGTTAAAAAAGTGATTTGCCTTCAGGTTATATTACGACGCAATATTTCTCCGGGGTTGACGTTTTATTTAATACGTCTTCGGACAGCACGAGGTCATTAGGTACGTATAAGATATTACACTCGTTATCCAAGAAATCGATCATGAAAATTCATCTTGTGAATGTTTTACATTCAAATGATGCGTTTTTATTAGAATATTATTTATAAATAAAAATAAAAAGTATAAAATACACTACACAGGTTCTTTAAGACAGCAAAGTAACACGTCCCTTGTCTCGATTTCGTGACTTCGTTTCGTGTCGCATTTTCTGCTCTTCCTTAATTGAGGCATTACTGTATTTTGTTTACAAGATCTTTTCATACTTACCACACATACACACTTGAGTTTTGGAACTCCGAAATATGTGTAAAAAAATTCACTTTCCCCTTTTTGAATTCACATTCTAATCAATAAAAATGATTAATGGCTAAAGAATTTCGGAATAATTTGCACTGATCAACTTGGGTATTCATGTTTTCACAATAATCTTCGATAATCGTACCTTTATCTGCTCAAATGCTTGGTGTTCAAGGAATGTAAGTTTTCAAAATTACATTTTACAGAAATATAAAACACTTGGAAGTTTAGTGCAGAACTGGGATAATGTTATTATTGTCGAAATTACAGGATTACAAGGATTCAATGAAAATTTAGGATTACAAAAAAAACTTCAAATATGAGAGTTTTAGAAATTGAAATTCCCAAGCTTTGGTGTACCCGAATATTGAATTTTAGTATTTCTGTCAGAACTTGAAAATTTTGGAATACTCTCAACTTTCAAGTTTTGGAAACTCACTTTAAGTTTTAGAAAATCAAAATTTGGAAATGAGGAATTTCAATTTTGGAAAATTGGACTCCCGAATTTCCATATTTTCAATCTGAATTGTTAAGATTTGGAAGTAATTTTTCTTTTCACGTTTTGAACATTGGGAGGCATCATTCCTGATTTGCCTTCCCAAGTGTAAGACAAGAATTTATCATCCCGCCGTACCATGCCAAGTCCCAGGAAGTTCCGCCAAGCCTCGCCAACCACGCCAAGGCCCACCTATCTTCGCCAAGCCCCACCAAGTCCCGCCCTCCTCGCCAAGTCCCTTCAACCTCGCGAATTCCCACCAATCACCACCAAGTCCTGCCAAGTCCCATCAAGCACGACCAACCCTGCCCAGGCCCCTCCAACTTCGCCAAGTCCCACCATCCTCGCCAATCTCTCCAACCCCGCAAAGTTCCGCCAAGCCCCACCAAGGCCCGCCAAGTCCCGCCAACCCCGCAAGCCCCGCCAAGCCCCGCCAAGCCCCGCCAAGCCCCGCCAAGCCCCAGCCCCAAGCCCCGCCAAGCCCCGCCAAGCCCGCCAAGCCCCGCTAAGCCCGCTAAGCCCGCCAAGCCCGCCAAGCCCCGCAAGCCCCGCTAAGCCCCGCCAAGCCCCGCAAGCCCACTAAGCCCGCTAAGCCGCTAAGCCCCGAAGCCCCGCCAAGCCCTCAAGCCCGCCAAGCCCCGCTAAGCCCCGACCTAAGCCCCGCAAGCCCCGCCAAGCCCCGCTAAGCCCCGCCAAGCCCGCCAAGCCCCGCCAAGCCCCGTCAAACCCCTATCAAGTTCCACCAATCCACGCCAAGCCCCTCAGCCCCGCCAAGCCCCGCCCGTGGCGCCGACGCGACGCGCTCCCGCCTTTTGTTTCTCACCTGCGCTGAGTCATTTGATTTGGGGCCTTCGTGAAGTACGCTCTGATGGATCGCTTGATACAACAGCCTCCCCTTCTCTTCCATTCTTCTTCATTTGCTAGAATGATGAATGTGTTTCGATTATTAATAGTGATAGAGTGCGAGGGAACTCATTAAAATTAACGGATGACGACGCAAGCGGTGTACGTCAAAAAATAATTTATTATAAACCGTAAGAAAAAAACTTTGCTCTATGTTTAAATTTCAATGAAATGTAATTATATTTCAGTGAAATGAATGTGATCATGAGTATGAAATATTTATTAAAAAGAAATGTCAAAACTAAAAAAGAGAACTCTTAATTAGTTTACGTCAATAAATTTTCAAAGAACTTGCGGAAGTTCATTTTTTAATATAACAAACTGGCAACAATGAAAGATATTTGATAATTCACCATTTCACATCTCACCAATTACAAATTATTCTTTACTAATTGGCGAGATGGAGTTATTAGTAAAAATTTCAGCGGAATACGCATTTCATTAAAAATTCTCGAAACCTCAAGATTTAATATAAAATTAACGTAATCGTTAAAATAACGTGACTAAAATTATTTCTCCAGCCAAACATTTATCTAAGGACTACTTATCTAGGTAATGATTTCTCTCTGTTTAATTTCTTTCCTTTACTCCCATAATTTTTCAGATTCTCGTTGGGTTTCAATATGCAAACGTACCATTTTATACCTTTTTACTATATCTTGACATTTATTGCCCTTTTGATTTCTCAATCCAACAAATTGCAGTTGATCCACTTTAGATATGGTCGGTTATCTGGTTCCCTGAAGGGAGTAGTGAATATATTCTGAGAATTGTGCTTTATCATGCAGGTCACGAGTGTTACAGCGCCATAAAAGCGGGGTCACCGGTCGAAATATATCCCGGGAATTACCGGTTCCGTTCCCGCTGCTCCCCCACAAACGCGACAGCCTCGTAAACCGAGAATTATCGACGAATTTTATTGTGGAGAGAAAAAGTGGAGTATTAATAAAAATAATAAAGCGACTTTTTAAGTTTCGTCCTAGATATCATCTCTGTCAAATCGATAAGAGTAAAACTATTGGCCGTTCAGTTATAAATGCCCAAGGCTCTTTAATGGTTTATATAGGTTGTAGAAAATAAATTTGTATGTTAAAAAACTTTCAAAAATCATTGGGAATATTTTAGGACATTCATTTTCAACCGACTTCAAACAATGTTTTACAAATAATGTTATTGACATATCCCCAGAATATTTTTAGATGAAAAGACTTTTGAGCAATTTTAGAAAATTTGGAAAGAGAAAATCTAAAAAGAACGATCATAAATTGAAAAAGTTTATTACATGGTTCAACACGTTTATTACATATTTTCAACGCGAAAAAGTTTTAAACTGATGTATAAACTAATGTCAGTTTTCAAATGAACTCAACTTTTTCCACTCTTAATGTTCTTTATGTAAGTCAGTCACTTGATCATTATAAGCATAGCCGTGCGCAGAAAAGGAGGCGGGGGGCATGGCCCCCTAAAAAGTTTTAAAGCGGCCCCAAAGTTCCGTGTAATAAAACATTTTATTTCCCTAAACGTATTGAAACCCTGATTCCTCCCTTTCTAACCTGTCAATCTTTGGGGAATTGTTCCGAGTCTTCAAACTGATGGGAAACATAAAATAATATATCTCGCATGACATTGAGAAAATAGTAAAATGACAACACCTTGATGGAGTCCTGAGTGACGATTAATGAGATAGAGTGACAATCTGGAGTAAATGACTTGAAGACAAGAGAAGAGAAAAATGAAACAGAAGACGTAGGTAGGAGCAGCTGAAGAAGAAAATGAATAATAACAAGAAATAATTGAAAAAAAGCTTTCATCATTTTCCCACACAAGTCACATGTTTACCTCTGTAATGCGAAAATACGTTTTTGGTTGAAAAGCACACCTCTTTATCGTTCTCGAGCAGACGTACGGGGTCCCTTATTTAGGATCTGGGAGGATTTATCTGCGGAAACCTTCATCATTTTCCCACACAAGTCACTTGCTTACCACTGTAATGCGGAAATGATTTTTGGTTGAAAAGCACACATCTTTATCATTCTCGAGCGGGTGTTTGGGGCACCGTATTTAGGATCTGGGAGGTTTTATCGGCGGTGGCCGTTCTGATTCTATCGCGCATCGCCTAATTTTCGGGGCTTTGCCGCGCGAGGCGCCCGCGGCCGACCGGTTCGCTCTCCCCAGGCTGATGGCCAGGCTGATGGGCTGACCTCAACGGGGCTCTCTTCGAGCGAAACTACAAGCGGGTCACTACTGTGGCGTCATACGGATGTAATCAGTACACAGACGAGAGTGGGTTGTAATAACAGCAGGTTTATTCACAATTTAGACCGTAGTCACAAATAACCAATGCACTGTATACAATTAACTAACTAAATAGACCCACTGCTAGGGGATATTTACAACGGCTACCACACCGCAACATACTACCTAATGTTTCGCCGTGCGTAGTACCGCCTGCCCTGAGACCGACTACATGTCTCACTAGTCACGACAATAACTGCCGGCTTCTTGCGCCGCGTGCACGTTCGCACCTCTCACGGACGACCTACGCTGCCGCTGCCAGAACGCATCCGGTGCCCAAAGAGCTATTGTTCTCAGGCCCTAAATAGCCCTCGCGACGCTGCCCGCGCCTCCATTGCCTCGCCTAACGATGCGCACACCCTGTCGAAAAACCCCGTGCGTCATAGCTTCTGCCTTTGTCTACGCATCCGGTGCCCACCACGCGCCACGTGCCCACGCTGTCTTAGCGACACGACGCTACACTACGCAAAGTATTACTCAGTCCTGAGTTCTATGGTATTTCCAATGAACGAAACAATTACAATTGTCGTAGCGGTACTCGCTTTGCTACATGGGGCAGGAATCTGCATGCAGGGAAAGAGAGCTGTAAAGCAGCTACAAGATTATAGGAACGTCATCAATCAAGCGTCTCAAAATCTCGGGTAAGGACTCTCAAAATAGGCGTAACTCCCGGCCCAGGCTGCGGGGCTCACATCAACGGGGCTCTCTTCGAGTTAAACTATACGCGGGTGACTACGCAAAATATTACTCAGTCCTGGGTTCTAAGGTACTACTCGCGCAAGTTTTCTTGAACGATGGATTGAAGAAATGCGGGTGAAGTAGGGGTATTAGTTACAAAGTCGGCCACTAAGAGTATTGACAGTAATGCCAACCTCTGAAAAATCAAAGTCACAACTGCTGCGTGCGCGGCTAGGTCATCGCTCTGGGTAGGCAAGAGCAGGGACGCTAGATAGAAGTTTTAGATGCCTCCCTTGAAGGACCTGGATCTGCCTCAGCTTTCTTTAGATAAGGGTAATAACGCTGAACTCGACTATGAAAGCAACTAGCTTTGATTAGCTTCTGTTTCGCGCCAACGAAGTTTTAATGCTGGTAATGTTGTCATCAGTGCTCGCTGCGATCATTTGCTTTCAACTGTTTCTTGCTCAAGGGAAGGGAAGCAAGGTCATCGTTCACGAAAAGTTGCGCGAGTAGTACTACCAATGAAAGAAACACAATTAAAATTGTCGTAGCTAGGGGACCGATTTTAATGAAACGTATTTTTTTTCCTTTTCACTTTAGAACAATGCCGTTTAGTATAGAAATTCATTTAATGTTATGACAAAAGGAATTGACCCGTTTTATAGGTCATTATTTTGCATTTTTTGTCGATTTCGACTAATAAGTCATTTTTTTATCTTTTTGCGTAATTTTTAATGCATTTTTTATGATTTCATCGACTTTAACGTCATTTTTAATGGTACTTGCTTCAAATAATATTTACGAAACGCAACAATTGTTCTTCACAGAATTATTCAGTAGTCTCTTCGATTTGTTTGCTCAGAAATTGTTTTGGCAACCGTTGCAATGTAATTCTTGTGACGTATATCAGCGCCTTTGCCGGTCCGGCCGATTTCGGGATAACTCTAAAGACAGAGGTATCCTGGTAAAGAACAATTCAAACCAGAAGTTTCAAGCGGAGTTCATTTGAACGAATGGAAGAAGCCTGGATTACATCAGTCACGTATCCAACAGCTTGAGTTGTTCGTCCGAACTGGTTTTGTTAAGATTTTTTACGTCATTTTTCTTCGGTTTTAGTGCATTTTTAAAGCATTTTAAGAACATTTTTTGATCATTTTTGGCGATGTATCAGATCATCAAAATCCGCCCTCTAGTCATAGCAGCCTCGCTTTGCCACTTGGATGAAAGGAAACAGGTATCTAAAACAGCTAGGAACGTCATAAATTAGGCATGTCAAAGTCGTGGAGAAGGACTCTATAATTTCTTTTTCATTTTCAAATTATTCTTTTCCTGACCAGGCGTAGCCAGTGTAATAATTATTGATAATTGAGATACAAATTTTGTTAGTTAATTGTGAAATTGTGGTAATAATACGTATTCAAAGATTTTTTGCGGGTAAAACAATGCTTAACTGAAATGTTGGACATGTATAATTAACATTAAAGTACCATTAATCGCTACTTAGTATTTTGTTTTCATAATATTGGGTTCTGGTGCTGGTACTCGTAGGAAAATATTCACACTATGTTCAAAGTTTTTCGGGAAAAAGATTCAAGTTAGTAAATATTATCTAAGTACTGGTGGCCAGAATCACATAGGTAATTCCGATTATCAATATCTTCAAGTAAATTTCGAAATGAAAACCAACGGACAGTTCTTAAAACTAAGATAATACATCATAAACGAGTTATGAAATATTGGATACACTTAACATTAAAAGGATAATATAGGATGTTAAACAATAAATTCAAATGTATGAAAGACTAATGATTTTTAATTTTCACTAGGAAAGTTTTAGCTTGAAAAAATTAATATTGCAAGGATTATACTTTCAATATTTTTATTACCTATTAAAAATCTCATATTAAAGATGAATTAAAAAGTAACAAAATCAAACATAATAGTGAAAGAAAAATATTAGCGAATAATAATTATAATAATTATAATAATAATTAGTGTTATGATTTCTTCCAAAGATACAATTGTTCCACTGAAACTCTTCAAAGTTCCACAAATTTTATCCACTGTGATTTTTTAAAGTCAAACTTTACAAAATTGCCATGAGTTTCCTAAGACGGTTAGAACATTCATTCTAAATAATCCATGGCCTACTGTTAATAAGCATCAATCTCAGTCTGTCACGTTTGGCAGAACGGGGAGCAATTTTGAAATGAAAATTATGTATTGGAATTTTTACAAAGTGAATAAAAAATTATCAATATTCGTATTGCAACATCTTGTATAACAACACTTGTTAGGTTATCCAACCCGACCTAACAGTCTAATTTGATAATTTTTAATTTAGTATTATATTCACGTGGGTTATTTCGTAATTCACAGCTAAGATAATACTTTTTTCATTAAAACTGCATTATAAAAAGGAATAATTTTTCTATTACCTGAAGTTAATTTTTGATACGTGTGAATGAATGTTGTTAGAATACACTTTCAATCTACATTCATGTACGTCAACAATTAATTTTCAAATATTGAAAACATTCTTCCTTTTATTAAAAAAATAGAATTATGGAATAATTGTTAAAAATACATAGGAAGTTAACATGTGCAGACTTAACGAAGTGTCTACTTACATCTTCTGATAAGTATAACTCTCAACATACCGAGAAGGATGGCAAAATACCTCTGGGAAGTAAGCAAAGGACCATTCCCTGGAATTGAAACAGCGAAGGGAACGATATCGTCAGAGTTATCTTGAATATTTATTATTACTGTAATCTCTGAAGCATCCTTTCTGACTTCTACTCTACAGTCTGATTATATTTTCTTCTCAGCATGTGCTACATATTGTTTTCCAAATACAGCAATGTTCAGAATGCATGAGAACGTTATATTAGTAATATTTCAACACAATAAGTTAAAAGGGTACTTCAGTATACACTTATTTATCCACAGTTCTAATGCTCCTTTCCATTTTCTTGTCACTGCAATGTGAGCGAAAGTGGTGGCATGATGACTCTGATAATATATTTCACACTGAGTCCATATCAACTCAATGGGATTATAGTGACTAAATAGGGGGAGGAAGGGGCAAAGAACTAACCACCAGCTTCTTCTATCATTTCATCATTACATTTCTAGAAGAATCATTGTTGAAAAAAGTTACTCACCAGCCTAGAATGAACAACTGCATTTTCCATTACATAAACGGATATTTTTCACAATCGAGGTACAAATCTTTCATTCACTTCTGAAACATCTCTGCTGTCACAGTTCCGTGATACTCCTATACTTCTTTTAACTTCGAGAGAAATAATAATTCTGGGCTTTGGATGAATCCATCTGTAGGTAAGAATATACCATTTTACGTGGTATTCACTTTTACTTTGTATACACTCAAGCAGAGCTCTATTCTCATATTCTCATCGTCCATAGGAAAAAACTAAAAGGTAGATTGTTCAAAACAATATCTAAAATGACATACCAAAATAAAATAATATTGACCAAGAGGTTATATAACTCCAATTTCACAAATAAAACTTCAGTACATGGATAAGATGCCTTCTTCATTTATTTATTTATTTATTGCATTTCATATCTTTCAATCGGAAAGAATTTAGTACATTGTTTGCTTGCCTTCCGAATGTAACCACTAAACATGATTCAAAACGACAAGTTGCATAACTTCTTCCTACAGTTTCATACACTCCATTGCTAAATCGGATCTTGCAACTATAATATCATTTTTTTGTAAGTGCTCTGCGATTGTCCGTTTTCTTCCATTTAACGTCACGTCTTATCACTGGTTCATATCAAATACACATTCAAAGGGAACTTCAAATTCATTCATTTGATTCCCCTAATTGAACATATAAGAAAAAACTGTCACATTCTTTTTACTCTTCTTTCATCCTCTCCTTGCAGTACAAAATTCACAATGGGAAAAACCTTAAATAATCCCAAAAGAATTCGCTCTCGATATCTCAAAGACATGTTAAACCCCCCATAAAAATGTATTAAATATTAAATCTTCACCCAATGTATGTATAGAGTGTATCTAGATTTAAGAATGTATAATGTATGTAAAATTGTGTATTGTATGTCAAATTGTTTAGTTGTAAGTATTAGAAATATAAGTATTAAATCCTGTAAATTAGCTAATAGTAAGATACAAGAGTGAGAGGTTGTATGCTCAAACGTGAATGTCCAAACGTTATGTATCACAAATAAAAATGTACAAACCCCTGAAAGGCAAAACTGCCGAACAGGAAGAAAATAAATTTTAAAAAAAAGTCTTATCACAAAGAAAAAAACGAGAAGCGGCAGATTACCGGCCCACCCAACACACAATTCCTGTTAGCTGAAACCTCTCATTTGTATACCGTCTCCAAATTTTAACACAATACAGTTCACAGAAAGTATTAACTTTTCAAAATAGTCATCTTCAACAAAGTTTCAGAATATTTCAACATTCTATCTCTATAACAAAATATTTTTTATTGAAGTCTCTCCTGTGACATTGCCAATGCAGTTGGTTGTTCCGCTATTCCAAGGCAGCCAGCGCTCGTGAATAATTTCTCCGTGTTTCTCTATAAAGGTTACCGACCACGTCCCCTCATATGGCTTGTCAGCAATAGCTGACAAAAAAATCATACGACTGAACGCAGTGTACATCACAGATATTCATACTTAGCACCGAGCTGAAGTAATGTTGATGACCTTAGCTGCATCCGAATCAATTTGAACAACTCCCCCTCCAGCCGGGAAATGTTGTAAGCACCCGACTGATCTATCGAGAAGTGTAGTGTAGTACTGCAAGAGTATGTGTTTCTAGAGAAAGGGGGATTAGGATCAGAAAGAAATAATCGCGCGTGGACTGTGGTCCATTTTTTAAGGTACCGTTTCGGCGTTCCTCATATATTAATATGAGAAACTATCAGATCGGAGCAGCCGGCCGCTAGAATTTCCTCTTGTATTAGAAAGTTCGTGCATCCTCGAACGTTAAAACCTGGAGCGGTAGCTCAGTGCAACTGATGCCACTGCAGCGCCTCTGACTGGGAGGTCCTAGGTTCGAGTCCTGACGGCGGCAGGATTTTTGACACTAGGTATTCAGCTAGGTCGAATTCAGTCGCTGTCTGGAGGAGAATTCTAGCGGCCGGCTGCTCTGATAGGTAGTTTTCCGCGGTTTCTCCGATCAACACCAGGCGAATGCCGGAGTAGTACCATACCAAACGGGCGATCTTTCCTTCCTCTTCCTTGTCCTATCCTCTCCCCTTACACACACACACACACTCTAACATCCACTACACTACCGCATCAGTCGGGGGCTTACAGCTTGTCCCGGCTGGGGCGGTGCCCCGCTGGTGGGAGAAACCCCCTGGTTAGGGGGAAACCCCACTAGCCGACGGTAGGTCGGCGCCGGATCTTGCCATCCAGTGGGAGATCACAGCGGACTCCCGGGAAAAAACATGCACTACACTAACGGGACAACTGACCAAAGCACTTGACGCGCCCGGAAACACGAAAAAATCAATCAATCAATCGAACGTTAAAGCACTATCAACTTCTGCGCATGCGCAGTTCAATTTTCGCACCACTTAAGTGCATCTGCGAATGTTCAGAAGATCGATAGTGCTGTAGAAACTACGGAAAACTACTGATCACACCATCGGGCCGCAAGACAGCGGTTGAATTCGATATAGCTATCTAGTTAAGAGCTCCTACAGACCGACACAGAAGATCCGCAGCCTACACGGATTGGCCCCAGCTGAAGTTTCGCGTTACGAGTTGCCTTATGAGCACGTTCAGACCTGCGCGGCCGGCGAGCGTCACGGCAACGGATTGGCAGCGTTTAATGGGCGGCGAAAGTTGTAACGTAGGCAGACGCGTTTCTTCCGCTGCAGCTCGAGTTTCGTGGAAGTCCGCCCGTGTTCGGGGGTCTTCGCTCCCCTCTGGGTTGAGCGACCTTGCCAACCGTCACCAAACGCTGACTCATAATTGACGCTCAGATGTGAACGGTCCCGCGAATTCCGCGGCCGCGTCTAGCTCGGAACTTTCCGCGCCGCACCCGCTGCGGATCTACCACGCCGGTCTGTGAGAGCCGTAGGCCCGTATTTATAAACATCTGCCAGGGGCCTGCCAGGCCTAGCAGGCTGCCAGTGTTCGGTTTTGCGATTTATGACCGGCCTCCAGCCAATGCCAGTCGCTCCTAGCAAGGCCCCAGATGGCAGGCCCCTAAAAGCGCTGCTGGCAGAGCTTCATAAATACGCCCCTTATTGCCGAAAATACGCCAACCGTCGCGATTGGAACAGTGTTATAGAACATGACGGTCCGAGACACTGAAGCGGCAACGGTTGGCCTGAGCCACCGACTTCCCTCGCGTGTGGCTGCGCAGATGGCGCTGGCGGCGGCGACGAGTGACGCAAAGGAGCCGCCGAGGGGGGCGGGGCGGCGGCGAGTTACGGGCCGCGAGGGCCGGTAGCGGAACACGCGCGCGCGGGCGCATCCCGGCCGCCCGTCAGCCGGCTGACCGCGCGCGATGCCTCCGCTCCACGCCACACTCCGTCGCTCCCCGCCACGCCCGCCGCTTCTCCTCAACACGCCACGCCACGCCCCGCTCCACTCCGTGCGGTTCGTCACGCCCCGCTTCCCGACTTGCTCCTCCACGTTCCACCCCGCTCCGCTCCACCTCGCCTCTCCCGCCACACCCCGCTCCACTCCGTGCGGTTCATCACGCCCCGCTTCCCGACTTGCCCTCCGCGTTCCACCCGCTCCGCTCCACTTCGCCTCCCCGCCACGCCACGCCACAGCCCGCTCCACTCCGTGCGGTTCATCACGCCCCGCTTCCCGGCTTGCCCCTGCGCTTCCCCGCTCGGCTCCACCCCCCCCGCTAGGCTGTGCTCCCCAACACGATACCCATTTCCCCCAGCCCCGCGTCGCTTCGCCCCACTCAACTGTGCTCTGCACCCGTATGCCCGTTGCTCCTCACCCCGCCCTTCCCCTCTCCACATCACTTCTCCCCGTCACCCGTCCCCCCCACCCCTCCTTAACCGCCCCCCTCCCCGCCCCGCATCGCTCCGTCTCACCTCCCCGCTAACTCGGCTCTGCCCATTACTTCCCGCCCCGCTCCGTCCTCGCTACCTCACCCACTCGGGGCTGCCCCATCGCCCCCGTCCCAATTATTCCCCCCTCTTGGCAGCCGGCGGTCGACCGCCGCGCCGGTCGGCTACTGTGTTCTCGATGCCCTCAACCGCCTTCAGCCGCGTCCTATCTGGATGGGGGACGTACTTCTCCATTTGCCCCGAGATTTATTTCTTATTTATCGCGACATCCATCAACGGAGTCCCGGCGCAGAGGGCGCCATCAATTAGGAAACTACGAGAGTTGTCTTCATACCCTTGATACGGCGGTGAGGGTCGTTTATAAAGCCACCAGCACTAGGAAGAGAAGCACCGTCTTCGTTGAATATTATTCATATATTCGGAGTAATTAAAGCGTCAGTCCAGAAGAATGAACATTGACAGACAAGCGAAAAGATCTACACTCTACCTATGTAAACCAATCCTCAAATTAGCTTCAAAGTATCTGAAGGTTTTATTATTTTCCATGAACACCCAAATAATTGTTTAAAAATTATTCAAGTTCGAAATTAATACGCTTTAAATTAAATTTTTTTTGAATATTTAATTTCATGAACTTTTATAAATAAGTTCTGAAAATATTAAGTTTTGTGTTTCAGTATACTATAGGATTCAATACAATTAGTAGAACGTTACACAAAATTCGTTCCCTTTCGTATTGTGTCACCATTTATTTTAGTGAAAATCTCAACCAAAAAAATGCAGTTTTAGAATATATTATTTGTTGAAAACCATGGATCATCGGTCTCTCTGTCAAACGATGATCAATGGATTTTGTCCTCTTCCAGATATCTCTTATCGTCAGGGCACCATCTCTTGCCGGGACAAGCTCTAAACTCTCGTCTGATCTTGCGAGTGTTGTGGGAGTGTAGTGCATGAAAGAGTATGTGTGGATAAGGAGGGAGGATAGGACAAGGAAGAACGAGGCAACATCGAGTGCGGTCCGTGGTCCGTTTGCTAGAACACTGCTCCAACATTAGGCTGGTATAGAACGGAGAAACCACGGAAAACTACGGGTCAAAACTAGCGTTCAGAAGTCTCCTACAGACTGCGGCTGTATTCGACCTAGCTGTTAAGCTGGTGTCCAATACTCGCCACCGTCCGATCTCAATCCCGGACCTCCCGAACAGCAATCCTGTAAAGACAACGATGTCACCACCGAAGCCGCCTAACGATCTCGAAATTCCCCACCAGCGCCGGCTACTCAGCGCGCAGCGTATCCCTGTGGGACCCCTGAGACGAGACTGTAGGTGGAACTGGTCACGTTGAGTAAGGCTGCTACAACCTGGCAGCAATATAACCCAGCGAGTGCGTTCGTTGTCGTGATCTGCAGATACACACACGCAACTGCTCTCGCGGCCGCGACGCCGTGTTGCTGGTCGCGCCTCGCACCTTGTCCCCGCGTGTAGCCACGCCCCCGCCCCGCCCCGTGGCGACAAGCGAAGCGCGATGTTCAGCTGCGCTCCGCGAGCTTTGCTTCGCTGTGGAATGGCGTCAGCTAGTTGCCATCGACACTAGCGAAGCTCTGGACACTGGAGAACCTGTTACTAGGCATGCGACATGGTTGTCCATGTTTTCAAAACATTGATGTTTCTAGAAAATCGTCGATGTATGTAACATCGATTCGAAGTTAAATACATCGATGATTTTATTAAATACATCGATGTATTTTTAACATCCGTGTATCGTGTTAGTCGTTTCTACGTGGTCGGTATTTTTTTAATGAAACAAGTTCATCGTAACAAAGTTCTATTATAATTTTCAGATATACATAAAATGAATGTGCTTTATACCAATGTGACCGAGGGTGAAAAGTAGTTAAAAAATTTTTGTCAATAAAAATTATCTATATTATTTTTGAGTTATCGAATCAGATAATCAATATTTCATTAATTATCTTGATGATTTATTTTTACTTTGTTTTGTCAGTTAAATCTCAATTAAAATTGATAAACGATACCACTTTCAATTTAACCCCCACCCCGCGTGAACTTCAAGGGTTTGTAATCCAGATTTAGAAACATCAATGTGTAAAATCATTTTGGCTGTGGTTCAATGTTTTTTCAACATCGATGTTGTCGTTTTGAGTATTGATGTTTAGAAACATCGATGTTTTGTTGTTTCTGTCGCACCCCTACATGTTACTCCGCGGTGTTGATGCAATGCGCAAGCAAAACAAGTTGTTCACAAGATTTTGCTTTCGTGGGAAGGGATAGGTCAGCTAAGCGATGTTTATTGAATAGTCTCATGCTCGTGTTTAAGGCAAGCTATTGGCCTTCGACTTTCACGATCTTATTGTTTTATTGTTGTTTTTGACTTAATAACGACTCGGAAAATTATTCCTTCAATAAAAATGACAAATGAGAATTCGAAATGAAAATGTTTGAAAGGAATGAATTTTTTTTAAAAAAACCAGACGTCTAAAAACACAGTAGCAGTATTTCCTTTCTTTGAAAATTCATTTCGGCAGAATCTTTATTCGAAAGCAGGATTTTTGAAACATACCAATTACTCCGAATTATCGAACAGGCCTATCTCGCATTACCATAATTCCTAAATGTCATTAGCTCTTGAGGCCCCTAATTACTTGATGAACAAAACGCACCTCTTTTTCAGGACCCAGATTCAAAATATATGAAATATACATTTTATAAAAAAACAAGAAATAAAAAACATAAATTGCATGGTACATTCCAATTGAAATTTTTTCTCTGGGCACACAATATATTTTCATTATGCCATGAGATTGCATGAGAAATCATCGTAACCAACAGCTAACCAGTGAATGAAGACACGAGCGCCAATGCACAACATTAACAAGTGCATGGAGCCCTTCAGTTATGTTGAAAGCAATAGCTATCAGTATGGTCCCTTCTTAAGCTAACTTTTGTATATAATAGCCACCTTCTCTCCATATTACGAAATTTGATAGCGTATAATGTTGAGTATGTTTTATAACGGAGAGGACCTGGACCGTTCCCTGCGCCTCTCACAACAACCCCGACCGGGAGCGGTAGCTCAGTGCATCAACTGATGCCACTGCAGCACCTCTGCCCGGGAGGTCCTAAGTTCCCACTCCCCACGGCGGCAGGATTTCGACACTAGCTTTTCAGCTAGGTCGAATTCAGTCGCTGTCTGGAGGAGAATTCAAGAGGCTGGCTGCTCTGATCGGTAGTTTTCCGTGGTTTCTCCGATCAACACCAGGCGAATGCCGGAGCAGTACCCTATCAAACGGGCCCCGGCCCTGCGCGATCTGTCCTTCCCTTCCTTGTCCTATCCTCTCCCTTACACACCACTTACACTAACATGCACTCACTACCACATATCCCGGGAGACCGGTCGGGAGCTTAGAGCTTGTCCCGGCTGGGGCGGTGCCCCGCTGGTGGGAGAGTCCTGGTTAGGGGGAAACCCCACTAGCCGACGGTAAGTTCGGCGCCGGATCTCGCCATCCAGCGGGGAAAGATCACCGCCATCTCCCGAGAAAAAAACATCCTACACTAACGGGCTAATGACCAAAGCGTTGACCCCCCGCGCCGCTCTCGCGAGCCGCCCCGCACCGCCGACTGACCTCCGCCTCGCGGCGCGGCGGGCGCGGTGACGAGCCGGTAATTAGCAGCGCCTGAAGCCCGCGGCGCCAATATGTATGCAAATGCCGCTCACGCACCCCTCCCTGGCCCGCACCTCTTCACCGCCACGGCCCCCGCATCTGCCAGCGCCTCATCTGCATCACATCTTGCGCCCCCCCCCCTCTCGCTCGCTCGTTGGCCCTGCCGCAGTGGCGTCCCGTTCATATGAACGGCTTCGCACACCGACTCCTCTCGTCATCTCGCGGCTTGCTTTCGCCCACTTCCTTGCCGACCGACGTGCTACGAGAGAGAAAGGTATTAAATGGATGGTAATACCAATACACTATTTTATTTATTTATTAGGGAATTTTATTGACACTTTTTTTTAAATCGAAAAATCACAAGAAGTGTGTTCATTTGTGGCTAATTTCTTGAAAACGCTCTCCGCAAATCCTAATAGTCTACTCCAGTAGACGCCAGTAAATTGTCCAACTAAAATTTTATTAACTGATTTAATAAATGGGTTTAAATATTATTTAACAGAAATTCTGTTCCGTTTCAAGTAGTAACATTTGCATTTAGATTAGTGTCGTACGGCTAGAGTATCTACGACAAGGGAATCATTAATTAAATAATATCGTACGACTAGAGTATCATTAATTAAATTTCCAATATTCTTTGTAAAGTATCATCGGTTTATTGTCGACAAATGACGACTCTGTTTATTGTCGATAATAAAAAATACGACGAAATCAACCAAAAACCTTGTAGAGAATGTTGTTTTAAAATATAACGATATAAATGTGAACGATCTGGCAACAGTCGCTAGTCCCTTTAACCAATATTTTTCGAGAATTGCTGCCGATTTCACTAAGGGTCTTCAGCTACAAAATTCAATAACAGACAGTTCACCCAAAATTTTAGACACGATGTTCGTTTCCGAAACTTCTTCCTATGAAATTCTCAAAATAATCGGTAAACTAAAAAATAAATATTCGTCCGGCTTAGATGAATTCCCGGATTCTTTGTTAAAGACCTGTGCGCATGCCATTATACACCCGTTAACTCACATATTTAATGCATCCTTACACACTGGAACGTTTCCAAATATTTTAAAAACAGCTAAAATTAAGCCGCTTTTCAAAAAAGGCAACAAAATGAAATTCAAAATTTTCGGCCCATTTCTCTTCTATCAACTTTTTCAAAATATTACAGAGACTTTTTACGTACGAATGAAAACCTTTCTCAGTAAACACGACGAGCTTTCAGATTGCCAACATGGATTTAGAAAATCAAAATCAACGGAAACAGCTATATTTTCTTTTCTTAAAGATGTCGCCTCATCATTTGATCAAAACGAGGCTCCTATTGGATTATTTTTAGATCTCTCAAAAGCTCTTGAAGTCATTGATCATGACATTTTACTTACAAAATTTCCTTCAAATGGAATTCGTGGTATTGCTCTAGATTGGTTATGTTCGTACCTTAAACAACGATCTCAGAGAGTGGAAATACCTTACTGGATTGATGAAACATTACGTACGCACCTTTCCGACTCTTTGCCCATTGCACGTGGAGTTCCTCAAGGATCGATTTTAGGCCCTATTCCGTTCCTACTGTACGTAAACGATATGCCCTCAACGATTCGAAACGGAAGAACGATTCTCTTTGCAGATGATACGAACATCCTTTGCAATAAAGACTACAATATCAGATGTTTCAAGTTGGTTCCGAAATAACAAATTAATAGTAACCGTAACGAAAACGGTTTTAATGCAGTTTTCCATTTCAAATAAACAATTTTGTGCTCCATTGAAAATGAACGGTATACCATTGATATCAAGGCAACAACATTTTTAGGTCTCTCAATTCAGTCAAACCTTAATGGAACGTCCTTTTAAATGAATTGAACACAAAATTAAGTTCATTATGCTACGCGTTCAGAATTCTTTCAAATTCAGTCAGCCTTCATACTGCTCGTTGTGTATACTTCGCGAATGTTCATTCTCGCCTGAGATATGGCATAATATTCTGGGAAAATACATCTCATAGCTCCCAAACTTTTAGAGTACAAAAAAGAATTGTACGAATAATAACCAAATCCCACCCACGTGATTCTTGTAAGCCTCTCTTCATTAATGTAGGAATTTTACCATTACCTTGTCTGTTGATTTACGAATCAGTGTTTTTTGTCAAAAATGTGCAAGTTGTACAAGAATATTTTCCGCAAAGCAATGGGGTGTTCAACCATGATCAACTGTTTCAGAAGATTGCTGAAAAAGCCTCTAATGGCCTGAACGCTTGAATGCCTGAACGCCTAATGGGCTGAAAGTTTGAACGCCTAAACGTCTAATGACATGAACACTTGAATGCCTGAATGTCTAATAGCCTGAACGCTTGAACGCCTGAACGCCTAATGGGCTGAAAGTTTGAACGCCTGAACGTCTAAAGACATGAACACTTGAATGCCTGAATGTCTAATAGCCTGAACGTCTAATGACATGAACACTTGAATGGCTGAATGTCTAATAGCCTGAACGCCTGAACGCCTCACCATCTAATGGCCTGAACGCTCGGAGGCCTGAACGAATGCCTGAACACTCGGAGCCTGAACGTCTAATGACATGAACACTTGAATGCCTGAATGTCTAATAGTCTGAATGCTTGAACGCCTGAACGTCTAATGGCCCGAGCGCATGAACGACGCAGATAATGGCCTGACGCCGGGGCCAACTAATGACCTGATATAGGGTAGGGGGCGCGTCACAGGGAAACCGAGGGGGGGGGGGGGGGGGGGGGCCCGGAAGGGGGGGGGGAAGGCAGAAGGAGCGAAAGCAGCGGGAGGGTCTAAAGGAGCGCAAGGAGAGGGAGTAGCGGAATGAGGAGGCGGGGCGAAGCAGAGAATCAAAATAATGGGCGGAGCGGATAGAGCAGAAAAGCAGTCAGAACGTGAGCGGGGGAAGAGATAGAGCGGCGGGTGCGGGAGGCGTGGACAGGAGGCCATGGCCGGATATTGCGTGCTGGGGAACGTGTGAAGCGTGCGGTCTGGCAAGGTTGCTTCCCAGATGATTGTGATAAATACCTGGCCAACGCCGGGTAATTAGCTAGTTGTTCATATAATGTAAATTACTTTTATATCTAATCTTAGAGTTTATTTCAACATGTGATTAAATGAATCATGATACGTCGGTATAATGACTTTTGGACCACGTATCAGTATGTTATGTAATTGCTAACTATATATTATTGATGTAAATAACTTTAAATTAATTGATGTATGTTGAAGTCAAATATTCTTCATCAAAATGTGTGTTAACTATTTCATGTGTGCTTTGTGTGTGGAAGCTTGACATTTACCTTTTCTAGAGTTCGTTGTTTTTTCTGTGTGCTGAATATTAGAGAACATAGTTGTTTTGTGAATATACATTCACTTATGTTATTTCATTTTATTTTAATAGATTGAAAATGTGTTGTATTTGTTCAAATATAACATGTAATAATGTATTAGGGAGGATTTTGATTTACGTTTCAAAGACATAGATGCACTGTTTGTTGGTAGCCATCTTCCAGTTAGACGCAATGTGGCAATCTCGTACTTATGCGTGTTGTGATGAATGGAGAAGTAGGGAAGCACTGACATGCATAAGTTTTAGACAACTTAAGTAATAGGGAACTAATTATTTTTAAGTGTTGTGAATTCAATTATTTTGTAATGCAACCGCTCCCATCTCGGTTCAAAACCGATTTATCCATGGTGAGAAATTGTCAACAATTCTCAATTCTCTTCGCTGACAATTGTTCCTAAAAATGGCTCAAATCCTCCGTTTCAAGGAGATTCTCTTTGGATCTTTCGATTTACGAAACTAACAAGAACGTGGAATCCTTAATTTTGAAATCAAATAATCTGATAAATTTCCAAACAACAAAGACTTATATTCTGCTTCTTGGCAATAGGATACAATTACAAATAAAAATGACGGTCACAGTAAGTGTAGTTAACTATCTGGTTCTTTTATTAAGTTCTAATTTTTTCATTAAATATAACCCTAATGATGATGCTCATTACAGAGCCGAAACGTTGGCAGTATATCATCATCTTACTTCATTGTTCTAAACACAAAAATATATAATTAATTATAATTAAGAATATCTGCCAATATATCCATCATATAATTCTGATTGTAATATTTATGGCGTAGTTTTCTTAATATAAGATCGTTGATAGAAAGATATATGCTTTGTGGGAATTTCAATTACCGTTAAGATCGTGATGTGTTTATCGAGTGAAATTGCTCGAGTATTGCAAACGATTCCATGTAACCAAGCTTGCCAATGATTGCATGTTCTTCGGCTCAGTTAATTTGCAATTCCGCTAGTGATTAATGTCATGCTCACATATCATGCAATGTTGACACCGTGAGTGGTTTTCTGAATGATGAACACGAGATAGTGGGAAAAATAATAACTTTTAAACAGTAGACCCGCAGTGTAGTCATCGGGCTCCTTTCAATAGAAAAATAAATACTTGCGTAATTCATATCTTAGGGTGATTTTTGATTCTTACTGTGAAATTGAATAAAAAAATTAATCATAGTAAAAGTTGGTTATTGCTGAAAATGTCGAAAAGATTTGTTACGTCAACTGTACGTTGATCTTACGCCAGCCTCAAAATTCATGACTGTAAAGGTATTTTAGAAAATAAAACACCAAAATTTTTCCTTTTGTTTACATAATGAATTTTAGGAAAAGTAACGCCGTAGATAATATGGTGAGAACAGAAATGAATATTCTAGAAAAAGAAACGTAAAATGTATCTAAGTTAGATTTCAACATTTTTGTCTAAAATGTTATTCTAAAAGTACTAAGAAATACGCTACAACTAGTAATACACTCAATGTATTGCAAGCCCAATTATACGAAACTTCACTAATTCTAGTGGATTTTGGGAGAGAAAGGTCAAAATGGGCACAATATATGTATGAAATACCTTCACTTAATCGCACAATGCAATGAAAATATCTATTATCATTCCTTTTCATATGAAGCTTACAGAACATCCTGAAACTTTGGTTCGTTAAACCTAATTTCACGAAGTAAAGAAAAGTTTTATCTCGCATCTTTTTGCTTAATTTCTGAACTTTATTCAAACGTCCGCATCGTCCCGATCCACGATTAATTCGGGTAAAGAAAATTCTACGAAACCCACTGGAAGCAATGTGGAATCCTCTTTTGAACGAAAACCCCACCGAAGACGGCACACTCACAAAGACTTGTAAACAAATTAACGAGAGCGGCGCGACGTGTTTCCAATAAATCAGACGAGTGGGAGACGTTACAGTGCGTTGTCGGTGGAGAGGCGCGCGCCTAGAAGACAAAGCCGTCCCTTACTCGGCACGAGCTGTGCCGCGCAGTCCGGCGGTCGGCCGAGCAGGCGGCTGCTTAACCGGCGACAGCTCTATCCCCGTCAGTCAGCCGTCGGGCGGCGGGCGCGGCGGCGGGGCGGGGGCGGGGCGACAGGGGCGGGGACGCCGGCCGCGGCGGAGCGAGCGGGGCCGCCAACGCCGCGGGCCACCATTACCGCGCGGTAACGACGCTACCCGGACCCCCACATTACCGAGCAATAAAGCAGGTGGAAAATAAGTGGGTTGTGACACCCATTACGAGCGTGGAGTTGGCGGCGCGGGGCGGCGGGGTGGGGGGCGGGGGCGGAGGGGGAGAGCGCGCCGTCGCCGCCCAGGCGGACACCCGCCGCATTCCTGGCGTACAGTCGCAGGCCGCTCGCAGCGCTCAGCGACGCCTCGCTCGACGCCAACTCATAGCCAGGGCAGCCTTTGCTTCGGACACCGGCATCGCGCTTGAAATCGACGATCAAAAATGTGATTTGCGGCGAGGAGGGGAAGTGTGAATTCAGGAACCGTTAACTTTGCATTCCTAGGCTATTTTTTTATAAACTGTAGTTGTAATAATGACAGCTTCTGCCAATATTGCAGTGTTTCAAAAGATTTACGCAGTACACGTCTTGAGAGGTGTGTTCATAGTGCAAGTGTCATTCTGAGCAACAAGGGCGTTAGCGCACTAAAAAGAAAGTGTTGAACAGTAAGTTTCTTTCGATTGCGATACTTGCACGTCCAAATACAAATCGTAGAGCATTTCTGATCTCTTTTTGTTCTCAGAATCAGTTACATTCTGACTTCAAATTTCTCTCTCTCTCCCTCTCTCTCTGTCTCTCTCTCTCCGTCTCTCTCCGGTCTCCTGTCCTCTCACGGTCCTTCTCTCACGGTCTCTCACGGTCTCTCTCTCACGGTCTCTCTCACAGTCTCTCTCTCTCTCTCACGGTCTCTCTCTCGGTTACTCTCTTTCGGTCACTCTCTCTCATACACACACATACATACTCATACACACACATACATACTCATACACACACATACACAAACGCCTTTTACTTCATTATTTTATTAAATCATCCCTTCTTACGTTCTCTTGTACCTTCATTCTTTCTTTCTTTCTTTTATGCTTTCTTTCATTCTTTCTTTTATTCTTTTTTATTCTTTCTTTCTCTTTCCTTCTTTCTTTCGTTTCTTTCTTGCTAAATTGCAATTTGCCTCTTTCTACACATTTTTTTTATACGGGAACACATCTTTGACAATGGAAATGTAAAATATCTTCTATATAGAAGCATGTCCGATGATAGACAATTTCTGGTTATTCTGAACTGGTATGGAGATAAATTACTTGTATTAGAAAGTATGGGACAAAATGGTGAAAACCCACATTTTACATAATAAAATAAATACATAATATCTCCCTCCCCTCACAATAAACAACAAGAAAATGTCCCCAACGCCATATCAACGTGTTCGTAAAACTACCGTACGTGTGTGGAAAACATCAAACAGGCAGCTCTGCAGTTATAAAACCTTTGTTTTTCTTCTGACTGACAGAAAATACACCTGTTGTGCCGACCCCTTTATTTATATTTCCCCTGTCATATTATAACTCTCTATCAAATCACTCGTGTATCTCTCTCTCTCTCTCTCTCTTTTTTTTTTTTCAAGTTCTTAAATCCTTTTAGCGAATTTTGCGTCATTTCCTTTTCATTGTCCACCTCTATTTCTCTCTTTTCTCTGTTTGAAATTATAATTATATCCTGTTACCTTTATAATAACGAGAATATCTTATGAAATAAAATAATGGAACGAATTAAAATAATACTGAATGCTTTTTCTTTAACATTATTTGCTCAAATAGGCTCCAAAAATCACCATGAAAATGTAGTTTTCATTCTATGATACTTTAGGAACCACCGATCGTTCCGATCGTTAAGAACTTGAGGATGGATCCTAATACATAAATGGTTTTTAATGCAGGGAAAGTATGCGGAAATAACAAGATAAGTATGAAACATGGGCGACCCGTCAGAATGCATGCATTGCACCGCCAGTGCCAGGGTTCGATCCCGGGCGGTTCCAAATGAAATTTGTAGAGGACAAAACGGGTTTGCGGCAGGTTTTCTCGGCGTACACCCGTTTTCCCCTGCCAAAATGCACTTCACCGACACACTTCATCATTTACTTTCCGATCGTTAACCATCATTCCGCTAAGGACGACAAGGCGTTCACCGCGGCAGTAGCTGCAAAGGGCCATGGCTACCTCAGCGGGTTATCGTTGATTGATTGATTTTTTCGTGTTTCCGAGCGCGTCAACGGATTTACGGTAACGGGCGCGTCATTAGTCCCGTAAGTGTAGTGCATGATTTTTTCTCGATAATCGGTGGCGATCTTCCCTCGCTGGATGGCGAGATCCGGCGCCGACCTACCGTCGGCTAGTGGGTTTTCCCCTTAACCATGACTCTCCCAGCAGCAGGGCACCGCCCCAGCCGGGACAAGCTCTAAGTTCCCGAGCAGTCGCCCGGAATATGTGGTAGTGTCGTGCATTCAATGGATGATAAGCGGAGTCCCCGCCTAGCGAACAAGTGAGAGAGTAAAATGTAATAAATCACAAAGAATTATGGTGGTCAATAATCGTAGTGGGACCACTCCAACAAACTGAAAGAGACAATCACAAAATGAGTTAATACATATTGCTTAATCAGGTTGTTCTTACTTTTGATTATTTATGCATTTGGGCTAAAACTAGTGAATCATGAAATGCCATACTCCTGCAGTGTTTTGTATGATTCTCTTAATGGTCGAGGATGCTAGTGAAATAAAGAGGTTCATCTAGTTACTAAATGTATGCAATAGTGTTCAATATAGTTAAAGAATCACACATCAAAATGCAACGCGAAATGATACGCAACTGTGTACTTTTCGATAGTTTGTAATTTACTGATAAGAAAAACGTTTTACATGATTTATAATGATTCAACATTTCCTATCAAAACCTAATTGTCGTAGGAATTCATTGATGCACCGCCTTTGATAGAACCGTGTTATTATTGCCAGGTAATATCAGTTTCTTGGACATAAAAACTCGTTTTGTCGGTCCTTGATATAGAAAAATATCCCGTGGAATCTAGTAGTATTTCCATGAGGGTTTTGTGAGTTATTTACATATCAGAATTTATTCTAAAATTTGTGAAGTACTTTTATTAATCAATTGCTAAAATTAAAAAGTAAAAATTAATTAAGTAGAGATATTTTTAATTTTTTAAAAATTTACATAAACAACAAGATCAGTTGGTCAGCCCCAAAACTAATCCGAACGAGAAGAGGCATTATTACAGATATTGATACAATTTACGTAGAATATACCTTCTAATGAAACATACAATTATTTAAACAAAGGTTATGATCACTTACTGAACTATTATTACTATTATTATATACATAAGTGTTCAAATAAAAAGTTTTGTTGTAGTTTAAATGTATGTAAGTTATTACTAAAACAATTAAATGTAGTTTATTTGTTGATACCCAAGTAGTACTTACCCATGTAGATATTTAAGTTCTCAAAACAGAAACAGTAGTGTTCAGGAAAGAATTATTTTTGAGAAGTTACATATAAAACAACAAAAACAGTTCAAAAACAGTTCCATTTCTTATGACGAGCTCTATGACAAATTTTAGAAACATTGTGAATTAATACTTTTGCATCTATAATAAGTGACAAATACTGATTAAATAAATTAACTAAGACTAGTGAGAGTTATTAATAATTTCTAGATATATCAAGCAAGGCTACAGAACTAAATGTGTGTTCTCTTTTAATATTTTCTGATACTGATAAATAATGTTTTTTTTTTGTAATGAATTTAAAAATATATCAGACGCACGAATATGTAAATAAATAGTTTTAATATAAAAAGGTAAATAATTTTACTTTGATATTAATTATATATATATATATATATATATATAATATATATATATATATATATATATAGGGAGGAAATACCACTCATCCTGAACACGAAGCATTTCGAATATCTGTATGTTGAAAATGGCGGGTCAAGATAAAGGTTCAAGATAAAGTTGGTGGCACTGACAAGTTGCCGCCAAAGCCCCACAATTAGGCATTGAGTTTGACCCGCCATTCTCCCTCAAGTGAAGTGCCTAAGCAAATTACAGGATTAATCAAAATTGATAATTTTCGGACGATCTGACTGACGTCACGGCTCCTTGATGTTCAAATTTATATTGTAATTTTGGGGGGTACATTACATGCTGCTCCAATATTTTCCAAATCTTCTAAGAAAAATGCTCCAAAGTTTTGTTTAAATTTTTCCTGGAAGAGATCAATTATTGCTTATAAAAATTACGCAGATCCTAATTTCACTTGTACTTAACATTTTGAAAATTGCAAAAGGTCAAAAGTTTTTGGACGGTTTCCAGCAACTAGAATTGTGAAGACAGAGTTTGTTTCTGAATGAAATCTCTTCAAAATTAGTCCTTTAAATAAGTGCATTAACAAATTTTATAAAATAAGAGTAGATTTCACATAACTTTGAGGGAAGTAGAGACAATTTTTTAAAAAACTTAATAAGAATACTTAAAAATCGTTCCAAGTTTTTCATTAAACATGTTGCTCACATAAAGTAAAAATTTCTTAACAAAATGAAAATGTCATATCTTCATGAAGGGTTATGGAATTTTGAAAACAGCAAAATTGCAGTTTTTTTCAAATTCCTTTTACATCTCTAAAATTGACTCTAGGGATTTCTTGTATAATGCAATATATCTCTGAGGATTAGATTTTTAATTTATTTAATATACATAATTTTCAAGATATTAATCTTTTTCGCGAATTAAGAAATTCTATGGAGGCAAGGTTCATTTTTTCGAACTTGCACTGGTCCTTTATTTTCAAATTTAAAAAATATTAATGGAATATACGATCATTGTTCGATTTTGAATCATTTTATAATTCTTTTCGAAATACAACTAATTTTGGAGATTTCTTACCTTTCTGAAATATAAATGCAAACAAAAAATATCCCTTTCAAATCTATTTTCCAATATTAGATTTTTCAATAATTTCATACACATTTTCAAGAATTTGATTTGAAGATTCTAGGTGCCTAGGTTCGAGTCCCAGCCTTGCCAATTAGAAAGCTGCAATGCACATTTATCTGACTGAATATTGGGAAATCAGAGATAGGAGTATGTTATATGTCAGTATGTATATAGGCCACACAGTTTCCTCATAAATTGTAAACCTATATTTAAAGCCCCCATTACACTGATATTATGTATTATTGTGTGTAATATATTTTGCATTTTAAAACTTCCAGCAAGATTATTTCGAATATATGTCCCAGTTTACCATTTATCTTCCAGGATAATACTTCAACTATTTTATATTATTAAATTCTTTATTATTTTTCTCAATGCTTTTAAATTCATTTATTGCAGGTTTATACGTTTCTCAAGTCTTTAATGAGCGTTCATAAATCTAAATAAAACTTTCACTGAAATTTCACTAAAGAGTTATTAACTTTCGTGATAGTGAACCTTAAACTTCTTTTGTCAGTTCCCAATATACTTAGTCGATCATATCAAGAGAAAGCTTCCAAAGAAGTATTGAAGTAACTCATTCTGTTTACTTTATCAAACGTATGAATTAAAATGGAAGACAAGTAAGTTCATTATTATGTCAAGTCTACCTTTTAATTGAACGAATAGATCAAATACATATATTAAAGCAACTTTTCTCGCAGTTTTTTTCATGAGCACTAACCACTTACTATCGGGTTACAATCATACCATTCGTTCACTATATTATCAATCGCTCATTTCGATGAGGTAACTGCCGAAACACATTACTGTCACTGCCGCAAGGCACGCCATTTCCAAATGTGTTGCTTACTTCCCAAAAAAATAACCTAACGGCTTGCTAACTTCATTGAAGAGAGAATATCTGGTCGAATGCTGCCTTGTACGGGACAGACAGTACAGGTCAAGTATATGGGGCGGTGTCTTCAATAAGGCAGGATTCCTCCCTCAATTCCACGCCGCCCAGCCCCACCCCCAAACCCCCTTGATCCCTAATCCCCTCCCACTTTAGAGGCCTGCCACCCACCGCAGCATATTAATTCCCTTTAATCTGACTTTTATTCGAAGCCTGGGGCTCCTAATTATCGAACGCTACATAAAATGTTTGACGATGATTTAAGGTGATCCATTCCTCTTAACAAGAATCTCATTATTATGATTAAACTTTTTCTGAAATATGGACGAATTAAATTCCCCAGCCATAAATTGGTTACCCCAACACTAAACGCAATACTTTAGAGGAAATTATACGTTCTTTGCCTGCGGCGGCCGCAACGGTTGACGAGCTCGCCTGATCAGCTCTCACATGCCGCGCTTTGCTAGGCTCCTACTTCTCCATGTAGTACCAGCTCTCTCCGTTCGGGTGCATGAGCCAGTATAAAATTTATTTATTCCAAAGAGGAAATATCTGTTGTAGAATACATTATTAACAAAGAAATTATTAACATGCAAGTATCGTAACATGTTTTTATTAAACTTATATCGTACTCTAATTTTTTCTCACAGTGTTGTAAATACAATAGAGTCTTCAATCTTTATCTTAAATTTCTTCATTATTGTTGAATACGGTGAGAAAGTTGTAGTCTCCCTTTAACTGGTATTTCACTAAGAATGATTTTAAAAAGCCAATTCAGAATTCACAAAACAATCACTTGCTCACACTAATGACTCTTCATTGGAATCGCAATGTTCCACAAAATGCATCACACCGGATTCTTGTAGATACGAAATTGATACAACACACAATTTCCGGTTGGGACAATAGGGATCATGTCTATTATTCTATACACATGATTTTACTTTCCTCCGTTTTCACTTTTAACTTTCTCATCTCTTACGTACTGAGTAGTAAAGAGATGGTAGCTGCAGCGCAAAGAAACAAGTTTTCATCAGAAACACTTATGTTTTGGGGGCCCTAATATCGAAAAAGTGGATAAATGTTTTCTACACGTTGTAAAGTATACTTTCTCCAACAAGTGTAGCCAGAATTCACCTTCTGTGCGTTTCTGACACTGAAAACTTGGTTTATAGCAAAACGGCATTCTGTCCGTACAGCCGTCCGTCTGTGGTCAACACTTACCCTCCAAGACATTTTCTCCAAAGTTGACATTTCCCGATCGATCTGGTCGATCTCTAGGCCCTGAGAATTTGAAATGAAATAGTTATATTGATTTTTGAAAATACTTTACAGACCCCCCTAGAACAAATGTGTCTCGGAAATGGCTCCAAATTATTGATGATTTTTTTCTCTCGAACAGAACCAAGGACGTTTAAAAATGGCGCGTCTCATATTCGTTGAACTCTCTGACATTTCGCAAATTGCAAGTGCTGAACTTTCGTTTGGCATTTTCTTACAATAATATTTTTAGATAGTAAGTTTTTCTTATGTTCTTTTCAAAGGCAGGTTTTTACGTCACTAGATCATGTACAAATTTTCGGTAACGTGAGTAGTGGTGGGCAATTTTGCGTGAAATATAGAAAATTAAAAACTAATATTTTTTCAAAAATGGCTGTATTTTTTTCTTTAATTTGATACTCAAACAGAGAAGAAATGTGCAGTTGCAATTTTCATCAGACTCTCTGAATTGTCGAAAATTGCAAAAATTACAAAAAATGGAATAAAGTATATGCTGCTGGAGCATAACTGGTTAAGTTTTGTAACGAAACTTATTCAAATATCTGAAACGTGTGAATTTAGACCTCGTAAGCTTGTTAACAACCTCAGCGTATTTGAAAAGCAATTAAGGAAATGCATATCATTGAAAGTCCATAAAAGTGATATTATAAAATCTATATATCTAAGTGATATTTCAAAAGTCATAATAATTTATAATAAAAACAATATCTAGCGCTTTTATTCTTTCTGTTAATATTTTCAGTTATATTTAGTTTTCTTTCTTTCTTTTTCTTTCTTTCTTTCTTTCTTTCTTTCTTTCTTTCTTCCCTTCTTTCCTTCTTTCCTTCTTTCCTTCCTTCTTTCTTTCTTTTTCTTCCTTTCTTTCTTTTTTTATTTCTTTACGTGCTTTTAAAAAAAGTTGACAATCCTCCTTAACCAAAAATGCTATTTACGAGGCCCAATTCTGGAGAAATGCACCTGAACAGCGGAGGCAGGGCCAGGAGGAAGTCGAGGACCGTTAGCAGCCCTGTGCCAGGTCGACTTCTGAAGATGGCGATTCGATAAATCGATCGCCAAACGGGTCCAAGCTTGTTCTCACGTCCCCGCCAGAGTGCAGGGCCCCACCGCGCCTTCCGGCGGGAGAGAAGTTGCTCGGAACGGGGGCATGAGAATTCCGTAGCAGACACCGGCACATATTGAATACTCGACCAAAGTTAATGGAGATTTATGGATCATTCATTTATTGGGCACGTCAGTATGATTTGTGGCGCAAAATTACAGTACTGTAGGTTCACGGAAGATATTTTGAATGGTATTTGCTTTTCAACACTGTATCTCAGCTGTTTGGGTGTAAAACGGAGACGGTACATATTATATTGAATGATGCTATGTACACCAAAAATGACATACTAAAACTCAATCACATTTATAAGATTTAATAATAAACAAACATCTTTACGTTTACCACTGTTCACACCATATTATCCTAATCTTTGCGCATCCATTCCTTAACATATCTTGTTTTGTACTGCATGCAATAACTAACACATGAATTATTATAACCGGCTTCAGCACATTTTAAAAAAATTCATCATTTTGTATGTTGAACACTGATGTAAGCACTAAATTGTATATATGGATTTTAACATTTTTGTATGCACATCGAAATTCTTGTTTCTTATTTTATTTTTTACGAAGGCAAGTTTAATTAGTGTGAATGACGAGTCATTTCGGAACAATTCATGTAAATTGTGGGAGCAGAGTATAATAATTCACAGCGTTTCACCCATGTACCAGTAGATGCATTGACATTATCAATTAATGTGTTTTCTTTGTTGCACAATAACCTACATAGAATCGGCTCAGAATTGAACCAATATGTATTGTCAAGATGGATCCCATGAGCAATTATATAATCACCTCTGTAGGTACCGAAGATCACTCAAAGCGGGGTTTACTTGCTTATGAAATGTATTTTCAAGAAAATTATTAGAATATTCTAGATTTTTTCGGGCGGACAACTGATCATATTTTGCAGGTAACCGTGAATTACGGACTGACTGAATGATAGATTGAGATTACTCGATTAATGTCGCACAAGGATGCTTACACCATTTTATCGGTCTCTTCGAGATCTTTAGAGCGGCGGTAGGAATATACTTCCATTTAAAAAATCAAAGATTTGTCATATCTCAAAAATTAAAAACATTTCAAAGTTTGTATTTTGTTTCCCCCGTCGTCTAAAATAACTTACCACGTACACAATCTTAGGTGGTGCACCTGACGTGCAATGTAGAATTTCTAGCCAACTTGATATTTCGTTTTAAACAATTTATCATTTATAATGAATATAAAAGTTATTTTTATTTGTTGATGTATAGTAATTTATAGGGCAATCTATTGAAAAGTTTTGCTTTTGGACATAAATGTAACTTCATTTTCTGTGCACGTCTTCTAGAATTCAGTGGGAAATACAATTATTCAAATTATCGTTTCCATGTTGTCGCGGCAGGAAGTATTATTCCGAAGCACAACATGATAAGACCAAAATTTATTGCTTATTTATCCTTGAAAATAGATTTTATTACATGGGAGTTTTGTTGTTGCTTTTTTTCTCCCTTTCAAAATTCAAAATTTATTGCTTATTTATCCTTGAAAATTGATTTTATTGCATGGGAGTTTTCGTTTTTCTCCCTTTCAAAAATTCAAAATTTTAGTAGCATATGACTTAGTGTAGGGATCACAGAATTTTGAAAATGTGCACACAATTCACTTTTCCCCATAGCACGTCATACGCAGTTATTAACTGTTTTTTTGACGTAAAATAAAAATAAATAAATATTGAATGACTCTTTACTATAAAAAATTAAAACTGATTTTTCCTCAGCGCGGAGCAAAGCAACGTCTGAGTACACAACGAGTTAGAGAAAGTAAATTACTATAGACAGGAACAAATTTTTCATTTTCTTCGGTATCAGGGCTAATACACCTTCTCTGTCGAAAATTAACCTTTTTACAGCAGCATTACAAAACTTTCTCTATATTACGTACGTAGTTTGCAAAAAGTAAAAACTATTCTCGCGCGTATGTACATTTAATAGTTCGAAATCATTTACCTCCTTACCCGAATAAGCAACATGCAAGTAAAATAGTGTAAAGGCGTGCTCGAACAAAGGGTGGTGGAAGTCGATCTAACAAGGGCAGGACATGTGGAATAACAATGCTTCGCGCGGCGGGTACAAGGAGGGCGGCGGGGTCGACGGCCGGCAGGCGGGGCGAGGGGGCGGGGTGAGGGGGCGGGGTGGGCGGGCCGCGCAACGCGCGCGCATGAATACAATATCGCATTAGGCGCGAGGGCGGCACCGCCGGCCGCCTCCACGCCGCTCGCCGCCTCTTTGCACACACGCCGCGCCGCCCAGCCCCGCCCCGCCCCCTCCCGCCTCCTCCCCGCCCCGCCGCTCGCCCCGACCCCGCTGCAAACTTCGTTGCTCTTCCTAGACGTGCGAGCCCCGCCTCGCCTTCCCCATCCCGCCACCCCCAACTACGCCAGCTCGCCTGCCCCGATCACCCCTACCCCCCCCCCGCGCCCCTTCCTGGCTGTGCCTTCGCCGCCCCGTTCCATCTGCCCCGCACCGCCTGTCCCGACCCCGGCCTCCTCCGCCGCCGCCTCCTCCCGCGCTCCTCTTGTCTTGCCGCTTCTGCCATCCCATCCGCGCCTGCCACACCCCGTCTGCACCGCCCCGCTAGCCCCGCCCCGCCCATCCCCGCCCATCCCGCCCACCCCCGCCCATCCCTGCCCATCCCCGCCCATCCCCGCCCACCCCACCCCCCCGCCCATCCCACCCATCCCGCCCATCCCCGCCCATCCGCCCATCCCGCCCATCCCGCCCATCCCGCCCATCCCGCCCATCCCCACATCCCCACATCCCGCACATCCCGCACATCCCGCACATCCCGCCATCCCGCCATCCCCATTTCCCCCAAATCCCGCAAATTCCGCGTATCCAGCCCATCTCCGTCCATTCCCACCATCCCCGTCCATCCCCGCCATCCCGCCCATCCCGCCCATACCCGCCCATCCCGCCATCCCGCCCATCCCGCCCATCCCGCCCATGCCGCCCAACCCGCCCATCCGCCCATCCCGCCCCTCCCGCCCATCCCCGCCCATCCCCGCTCATTCCGCCCATCCACGCCCATCCCCGCCCATCCACGCCCATCCACGCCCATCCGCCCATCCCGCATTTCCCGCAATCCCGCGTATCCCAGCCCATCCCGCCCATCCCCGCCCATCCCCGCCCTACACGCCACGTTCCACCCCCCCCCCCCCCCCCCCCCCCCGCCTAACCCGCGTTGCCTGCCCCGCCCCGCTCCACCTGCCTCTCCTCGCGTGCCCCCCTGCCGCATGTTTACCCGAATTACAGGTGGACGTTTCAATTTGTTGCGTGAGAGCGCAGGCACGGCGGCCTCCAACGGAGTTTTGTGGCCATGGAAGGTGTTGCTCGACTACTCTCCTCATCGGTACTTTCAGGAATTTCTTCTTGCAAGTTTGTTTTTATTTTTCGTTTTAATTCACTCTAATTGTATTTCTTTACCCCCGACATACCCATTGGGGCTCGTTATATAGTGATAATGATGATGATGATGATGACATGATATTCTTTTCCTTCTTTTTGTTGTTTTTCATTTTTCAGTCGTTAGACTTCCCGATCCGATTCATTTCTTTTTACCTGTCATCCTTCCCCTTTGTCATTCAAATCGTCTTTGTCTTTCTGGACAACACGTAAAAATTCTGCTGAGAAGTCTCGACTTCTCTATTCTTTAATTTCATCCTATCCATTTCTGCATTCTTTTATTTTTAAATTTACACTGTGAATTCGAAGTTATGTTTTAGTGAATTTATACAAATCCCATCAAAGCAGTGATGCTACACAGACACCGGTTAATACGTCCCCACCAACAAAATTGTAGGTTCACAAAAGGTAAATAAATGTCATTATATCTATTATATATAAAATAACCCGATATTACTTGTTTTACGATTATTTTACAACTAATGCAGTTGAAACGTTGTTGATAAATGTCGTCATGATGAGAATTGTTTTTATAGTCAGTAAGATACTACAAAATGTTCTACGACAGTAAGTACTTAACTTGACATTTGAAATTATGCAATGACTTCTAGTTCTTGTAACCGAGTGGTAAAGTATTGAAAGCGCATTGCGCACGGAACATGAAAGCTGTTGAGTGTGTTGAAACGCAACAATATTGTTCTCATGTTTCTTGCAATGTGGCATTCATTTCAGGTTATGTGCTCATTGTTGACTGAGGTGACTCAGAAAAATATGAACTGCGCCAAGTCACGGATCGTTAGTGTCGATATGACGAAAGGAATGAGTAGTTTCATCAAGTCCACGTCGTGTAATTGCGATAGAAACAAACTCAAACCCGGCTTTCACACAAATCACACCAAACAATTAGAACATCAAAATGATGCTCTCAGCTATTCGTGTGAGTATGAGTTGTACAGAAAATGACATCAGAAAGGTAGGAAAATAGCACCAAATATCACAATTAGTATATCACATTTTGTTTTATTAAATTAGAATTACGTTCCATTACGTTTTTTTCATAGACAACTTGAAAAGTTGTCACAATGACAAGTAAAGGAACACTCCTCTCGTCGAACTTCTAAGAACCTCATCTCTATTAATTTGTATTGGCAATTTTCTTTTAAAAATTCTATTTTAATTTATCTGTGCACATATTCTTCCAGTTACCATTTCTTACGTCTTGTTGTTAATTCAATGTCTAATGCTTGTACCGAGAAAGGTGGCTCAGGGCATCAACTGATGTCGCTGCAGTCACTCTGACCAGGAGGTCCTACGTTTGAATACCAACGGTGGATAACACAGTACATTCTTTACCTATCCACCCAATTCTACTCCAACCTAATGCAAATACCAAATTTAATCGGATTCAAGCTAACCAGAAACCCCATCTATTTCACAAGAATAAAAAATAAGTACCCTTTCCATATGTTCCAACAACAATTTTCCGAAATGGACCCTGATTAGAGGTGTCCATTAGGCTCCTCGACCGCATTGCTAGTTGTAAGATTAATTTTAGTTTAGTTAGTAAGTCAACAAAGATATGTACAGTTAATGTAAGTGATTTATGTATATATCATCAAGGAAAACAACAAACTGAAAAAAAAAACAATGGTGGCAGGATTTTCGCCATCCAACGGGGAAAGAACACAGCCACCTCCCGAGGAAAACATGCACTTCACTTACGAGACTAATGGCCTTAGTAGTTGATGCGCCCATAATCAATAACAATTAAACAATCTATTGCTTGTCTCGTGTTCTTCTTGACTTTCACTTTTCAATTTGATAGCGAACAAATTCCGAAAATCGCCTTCAAATGAGCACAGAACTGAATACTTCAGTTGGTAGTACGAAATACAAAACAATGGGCAACAAAGTGTGTGCTTCCTTGGAGTTGTGAGTAGATTTGGGGCAGTTGGCGGCCGCTCAACTTCAAAATTTGTTCTCTGAAGGGGGGTGGGGAGTGCTTGGCGAGTAATTGTGGAGGCGCCAAGAGGCAGGGGCGCGTTCCTTGTCGCACTAATCGCCTCACGACCTGGCAAGACGGGCCGGGGGAGGGGGCAGGGAGGAGGGTCGTTGGGCGGTGTGGTAGGCACGACCTGGGGGGGGGGGGGGGGGGGGGGGAAAAGGAAGGGGGTTAAGTGGGTGGCAGAAGAGGTAGAAACGACGGGGAATGGGGATAGGCGGCATTGTGTCGGGGGGAGGGTGGGAGGCAGGCAGGGAGCCGGCGGGGAGCGGGAGGGGAGCGGGAGGGTGACGGAAGGGGAGCGGGCGGTGGCGGGAGGGGACCGGGAGGCGGGCGAGGGTCGGGGGGTGAGGGCGGGAGGGCGCGAGTGGGGGGCAGGTGGGGGATTGGGGACGGGGGGGCGGTTGGGGCGGTGGGGCGTGTGGGCGTGGGGCGAGTGGGGCGTGGGGCGGGAGGGCGGTGGGGTCGGATGGGGCGTGTGGGGCGGTGGGGCGTTTGGGCGGTGGGGCGAGGGCGAGGGGGCGGTGGCGAGGCGAGGCGGCGGTGGGGGGGGGGGGCGAGGCGGTGCGTCAAAGAGCGCGCAGGTGATTGCGCTGCGTTCCGATCCGCCTGGCGACATCGCACAGAGGAGCCCCGCTCCCAATCCTTGGAATGCCCCTCATCCATTCTACTCAAGCCAAATAAATGGAGCAATCAACGCTTTTTCCTTCTTTTTCCTTCATTAATACTCTGGACAACAATCGGTTTTTTTAACAACGATTCTTTTAAACTGGGGTTTGCACTCAACATACTACATCAATTTATACGAAAATTCATTGTGATCATTTGACTGAATTTTGTTATGTCGATAAACGATTCTATTGTTACATGTGTTGCAAGAATATTTTAACGCTCATTTATTGTACTGACTATATTATTTTTACACCGTGTAATTTTATTCTCCTTTTTCTACTTCCAAAAGCATACTGAAAGATAAGAAATCGTTGAATTTTCTCTATAAAAATTCAAATTCTACCAAAACAAGAAGTGATTATAAAATGTGAACATGAGAATTTGAAATATATGATCTGTTTTAAGAAATTTTGATATACTAATTAAAAATTGATTCTTTTGTCGTCATTAATGGCTCTTCTGTTGGTGTGGGTGTTGTTTTGCTCCTGGGACTATATTTGCTACTTGGACTTGACTGCGAGTTTTAATCACGAGCCTCTGCAATCCCATATAAATAATTTTCATCAATATTCGTAGTAACCACCGTCTTTCTCGTTTCCTGGGACCCGCTCAGGGGATCAACTAATGTTACTGCAGTGCCTATGACCGGGAGGTCCTGAGGTTCGAGTCTCGACGGTGGCATGATTTTGGACACAAGCTAAATAGCTAGGTCGAATTCAGCCGCTCTCAGGAAGAGAATTCTCGCGGTCGGCTGCTCTCATCGGTAGTTTCCCGGTGTTTCTCCAATCATCACCAGGCGAATGCCAGAGCAGTACCCTAACAATCGTGCCAGGAACCGCGACCGACTTTCCTTCCTGTTCCTTGGTCTATCCTCACCCCTTACTTACAGGCTTACATTTACACGCACATGTGGTAGACCAGATACACCGGGAGATCAGTCGGGGGCTTGGAGCTTGTCCCGACTGGGGCGTGTCCCGCCTGGTGGGAGTTACCAGGTTGGGAAAACCTCGCTAGCCGATCAGTAGGTTGGCGGTGCCAAAACTGACCATCCAGCGGGGGAAGTTCACCGCCACCACTCAAGGAAAACACACACACTACACTTACGGGACTAATGACTAGAGCTCAGTCAGGTAGGCACTAAAAAGGTCGAAAATAAGCAGACAAATTTAAAAAGCATTTAAATTTGTTTAAATAGGCAGAGAAACAAGCGTTTTAGTTGACAATAGGCAGGCACTTAGGAAGTAAAAAGATAAAAATAGGCTGGGAAATAGGCATTATGGTTGAACAATATTAAAATGTATACGTATTACATAAAGGATGAACATAATTTCTTAAAAAGAAATCCAATTTTTCGATTGTCAAAACAAATTGCGGAGTTAGATAATTTTTAAGAGTTGACTCGTGTTGAATGTTGCATTTTGTATATTTTTGTTATATTTGTTATATTTATAAACTGGTTAAATGTTGGATTTTTAAGTTTTGAAAATGGAATCTTTGCAGCATGGCACAAGTCAGTATTGAAATTCTTTCTTGACTTCATCTTTTGACTGCACTTGCTGAAGAAGGTTTGAATAGTTTTTCTCGCCTTTTTTCGCATTTTTTTGCATGAGTTGCAAAGTTTTCATGTTGTAAGAGTTGATATTTTTAGCATAGTTCACCACCTTTTCACAACACGGAAAAAATACATTTCCAGTCCGCCGTGAATTTTTCCATAAATCCACTCTTTAGCAATGCACTTCTTGAAACTCTCTCTTTTGGCATTGTAGCAAGCATGCCTTATAGGAACAGCAAATATACTGATCTTGCATTCACGAAACTTCAAAACCAATACAAAATTATCGAAGAAAACTCCCCATATCTTGTGTAATTCTTCCTTCTAAAAGCGAAAGATGCTGAGAGCGCTATTTTTCAAGAGATTTGTGTTCTTGGTAAGGAATATAATATATAGTGAGCTATATGATAGCTCACTAAGCATTGCAAAGATCGGAAAGACGAAAGCAATTTCCTGTTTGAAGCGCTCTGACAGGGTCCGGCGAAGTAGATAGGGTAACTCGCACAGTGTCAAATTCTCATATGTCTCTAAGCGGTGGCCCTGCTCGACACGTTACAGGCAAGAACACACACAGGACATAGAGGTTCTCGATCAGAAGACGCACTGGCAGATTTTACGCTGTTTTTATTGGTTTGGTAAAAATTACACATCAGTGATTATCAAAAAATGATTACACAAAACGAAATGTAGTAAACAAAAAATATTTATAATGCGGAAAATCCAATATAGGTACGTATAGGTTCTTAACACTCTATTAGGCAGTTATCTCTAAAATAGGCATTTATAGGCATTATAAAATCCTCCCAAAAACATTTCTGAGGTAAACATTGATAATGGGGTAAGTTGTCTAAAAAGACATTCAAAGAAATAAAATAGGCAAAAAGGGCATTGCTCGGACCCTGCTAATGACCTCGTCAGTTGACGCGTCCGGAATCACTAATCAATCGATCGATCGTTGGTGGGCGGATAGACCTTCGTTGTATCTCGTGCGAACCGTTTGATGCAGTGACGGGCATTCTTAACACACTGATGTCCACCTCCTGCGACAGCGGTGTCGCCGCCACCAAGGCTTGTCGTTTCCTTCCAAACGAGGTGGAACGGTCAGTTGCGGTAGCGCCTGCGAATTCGAAAATAAACTGTCAGGGCTGCTGAGCCGTTCTGGGGCCAGGAACCGTGCGCCAACTACCCGTCAGCGGCCACCACCGAGGACACGGCTTCTGCGCGCCTGTCAACTACAACAGGGCAGAGTCCTTGCTCCACTCATTTACGAATCTCTTTCTTCTCTCCTCTGCGTATTTGTACTATAGGTCTGCATATTTGTTCCGCTAGATTTTGTTATTTTTTAGGATTCACTCTTATTCTAATACTTCCTAATATTTTTAGAAATCTATTTGTTTTCGAAGCACATCGTGTGCGAGTAAATAAATGAATAACTTAAAAGAAGTAAATTCTGAACATGAATAAAATGACTCTCATTACAAATTTAAAGTCGTTTCAAATTTGCATTTAAAAAATTATGTGTAAAGATGTTTTACAAGTTTCAAATTTGCATTTAAAAAATTATGTGTAAAGATGTTTTACAAGACGCGGTTCTATAAATAAAATGTAACTTCAGAGACACATCAAACCTGGTTTTACTGCATCCTGAATTACCTCCATGATTTTGCCACTATTCGTAATATAATCATGCGGTTAAATTATTTAGAAACTATTACATTAACAACTTAGTTTTTCTATTATTTTTTGCACTCACCAAATTGATTTTTAAACTTATTTTAAAAAATCCAACTACAGAACCAGTGAAATAATTGATTTTCTTAGTTGTTTACTTGTTCCGAAATAAACGACTTACCATTTAATATACTACAAATTTGCTGAAGTACTACACTTATGATATAGTTATTATCTCATGAGATAATCGCGTTTTTTAAGGTACTGCTCCGGCATTCACCTAGTGTTGATCGGAGAAACTACGGAACACTACCGATCAGAGCAGCTGGCCGCTAGAATTCTCCTCCAGATAGCGATTGTGTAAATTGCGAGATAAGAGAGAGGTAAGAAGTGTCACAGAAAACATGCTTCACTCATTCTTTAGAGAAAAGAGTGAAATGTACCGTTCAACAGCTCTTTAATAGATTTTCGAATCACAATTAAAGAAAATAGTTTCAAATAAAATATCAGTTGAAAAGAGCATATTTTGAATGTATTGAAAGCCAACTCATATAGAGTGATTTTCCTAAGGATGAGCCAAAGTGACAGCTAATGCTGGCAACATAACTGAAGGTTCTGAGGTCGTCGTGCTCTTGAGCCCATTACACTCCCTTCCCGCATTTGTTCGGTTGTAGTTGACTCTTCCTTTTGTGATGTCTTCATCCGACAGAAATATAGTGCGCCACGAAAAATAATTGAAATTAGGAAGTGCAGTGTTATGTGCTCTTCTGTAAAAATTCTTTTTTCTTTATACATTACATTGAATTTACGTTTTGTGATAAATATTATGTTTATTTTAAAAACCGAGACTTGAAAGCGAGAGGCGTACCGGTGCATGTGTTTCCGGCTTAAAATCATTTTTCTTTCTATTTACATTCGTGGCAGGTTTCTCTTACTGATTGTGAGAGAATGTTAAGAGATTATCCACATATGTAATTAAACTTATTTCCCGAACTCGCGTACGTGCATATATTTAAGTGAAACTCTTAGACTTGTGGATAGTGATGTCTTCTCAGGAGCCATAACCAAACACTTTACGAAGGGGCTGAACAGCTGTCGCGGCGGAGGGATACTTATCTGAAATACATATGATGTTCACTTGTTTTCGCGAACTGTCATCTTTGGCCCATCCTTAGGAAAATCGTTCTATATATTGTGGCATGGAACCTTGGCTATGTAGCTTGCTGATAGTAGATCATTTCTTAGCGAGATGAAGGCGTGGCTTGTGCCACAAGTAAAAGCGCTATATGTGTTCACTAACGAGATCTACAACATGTTAACCAACAATAAGTCAGGAACTTGTTATATAATGCGAAACTCTTTGGTTCTTCTAAGCCAACAGTTACATGGTGATTATTTGGTGACAGTGGAGTCCGGGAAAATTCATTAAAAGACCCTTTTAACACAATCGTGCTGTATTGAAAAAGTTTGTTGTCGTAAAACAGTACAACAATGAGTTACTTTCCCGACAGCTTTTGTACAGACAGATCTTATCCCGTACCACCAAGAAGTCATTACCGTATAAAACAAATGGGTATTGTGAAATAAACAAAACACTATTAAAAGTTAACTTGGCTGTCGCTTCGTATACAATGACCACAAGAACATTTGATACTTGTGAGTTTAAAATCACAAGAACATTAGATGCTTGCGAGTTTCCATGAATTCGTGCTAAAAATAAAGTACGCAACTCGTGCGAAAATTACTTTGGCGTATTGACATGAACATGCAGTCATCAGCTCATATTGTCGCCTCGTCCGTCAGTATTTCATTAATTCTTCAAAGAGCCAGTTTCAGCGTTAGTTACGTGAATTACTATTTTAGGCGAAAAAATATGCCATTAAAAGACGAAAATATGGTGAATAATGTTTTCTCTAGGAAGTATAAATGGATCTGAGAGTTACTTTTTTCGCATGCAATTTTTTAACTTCAAATGATTGAATTGAAAAAAAATGAGTATAGCATATTAAAAGGAAAGCAAAATGAAATTTAATTGTTGAAACAGAAATTAAATTTTTTTGGTTAGAAATAATTATATACAAGGAACATGATATTTCTATTTTAATATTTGTTACTGAATTTAATGTTAATAATAAACAAGGTATAAATTGTCTCTTCCTCTTTTAAAGTAGAGCACAGTCTACATTGTACAGCACAGTCAACTACATTATCTTTTAATACAGAGAATACATTAGTTTAAATTTAATTTTCTAGAAACACGTTTGAGTTTATTCTCCTAGGTTTCTGCACCAAAATTTCATATTCAACTACAACAAAACGAAATATGCATTTTTACGCACTAAAACGGTGATTTCTTGACATAGCGCATTTTTACTAACTCTGAATGTGAAGTCGTAAATAATTTTCACAAATACTTTTGAATTTATAGGCATTTCCCTAAAACCAGTACGTCTAATTATCACATAATACATGAGACATTTCTGTATTAATGATGACAAAGGAGTTGGTTGTATCTTATCGTTAGTTCTTGCCAGCCACGACCCTGCAGATTCCTAATATTTATGGAGTTGTGACCTCTAATGGTACGCATTCTTCTGCAACCGTGGTCCCAGCTTAGCTGCAAAGCCGATAGAGTGTACGTACTGCGTAACCCCCCACTTATCTTCAGCTTATGTTCGCGGATGCTCTCACGCGATTATGCTCCGAGTTGGACAAACGTCCACTTGCGATGCATAAACACACGACTGCTCTTCTCCCCTCGGGCGTATCACACGGCATCAATGTACCCAGGCGGCAGTGCGTTTCCGGCGGGATCCCGTGTCATTGCGAATTCAGCCGCACCGGCCCCTGGAAGTAGTTTGTTACACGCAATTTTATCACCTTTCTCCCCGCCGTTTAGTTTTATCTCCGCTCAGAATTCCCCCTTTCGTTTCTCATTTCCTTTTTTCGCTGTAGTATCTCTCCCCAGCAGCAGTTTGCCTTTTCAGCGCCGCCTGTTCCCGCGTTGCTCTCCGGGCGCTAGCACGGCCATCGCGCCCCCCGAGTGCAGCGAGTTCATTTTCATACAATGCCCTTTTTTCCGTCGCCCGCGCCGCCCGCCCCGCGCTGCCGCGTGTTCGGCCGCGGTGCTTGGGCGCGCCGGAGAACGCGCGGCGAAAGGACGCGGAGACGGGCGGGGAAACGGGCGGGGAGACGGGTGAGGGGACGGGTGGAGGACGGGTGGGCGGACGGGTGGGCGGACGGGTGGGGGGACGGGCGGGGAGACGGGCGGGGAGACGGGCGGGAGACGGGCGGGAGACGGGCGGGAGACGGGCGGGAGACGGGCGGGGAGACGGGCGGGAGACGGGCGGGGAGACGGGCGGGAGACGGGCGGGAGACGGGCGGGAGACGGGCGGGAGACGGACGGGGAGACAGGCGGGGAGACGGGCGGGGAGACGGGCGGGAGACGGGCGGGAGACGGGCGGGAGACGGGCGGGAGACGGGCGGGCGACGGGCGGGAGACGGGCGGGAGACGGGCGGGAGACGGGCGGGGAGACGGGCGGGGAGACGGGCGGGGAGACGGGCGGGGAGACGGGCGGGAGACGGGCGGGAGACGGGCGGGGAGACGGGCGGGAGACGGGCGGGGAGACGGGCGGGGAGACGGGCGGGAGACGGCGGGAGACGGGCGGGAGACGGGCGGGAGAGGGGCGGGAGACGGGCGGGGAGACGGGCGGGAGACGGGCGGGAGACGGGCGGGGAGACGGGCGGGGAGACGGCGGGGAGACGGGCGGGAGACGGGCGGGGAGACGGGCGGGAGACGGGCGGGAGACGGGCGGGGAGACGGCGGGAGACGGGCGGGGAGACGGGCGGGGAGACGGGCGGGAGACGGGCGGGGAGACAAACGGGAGACGGGCGGGAGACGGGCGGGAGACGGGCGGGGAGACGGGCGGGAGACGGGCGGGGAGACGGGCGGGAGACGGGCGGGAGACGGGCGGGGAGACGGGCGGGGAGACGGGCGGGAGACGGGCGGGAGACGGGCGGGGAGACGGGCGGGAGACGGGCGAGGGAGACGGGCGGGGAGACGGGCGGGAGACGGGCGGGAGACGGGCGGGAGACGGGCGGGGCGGGAGACGGGCGGGAGACGGGCGGGAGACGGGCGGAGACGGGCGGGAGACGGCGGAGACGGGGGAGACGGGCGGGAGACGGGCGGGAGACGGGGACGGGGGAGACGGGGCGGGGAGACGGGCGGGGAGACGGGGCGGGGAGACGGGGCGGGGAGACGGGGCGGGTGGGATGGGGCGGGGGTGGGAAGGGGAGGGGGGGAAAGGCAGGAGAGAGAGTAAGGGGAAGGGGAAGTGTGGTGGGATAAGGGCGAGAGGGTGTCAAAACGGGCGAAAAGGTGACAGGACCGGCAGACAAGCGAACAGGTAAGTCGGAGGAGAGAGTAAGTGGGTTGGAGGGTGAATGGATAGGAGGGTAGGAGAGGAGGAGGTGGGACGAGGATGGGAGTACGGGCGATAGCTTGAGAGAGTGGGCCGGTAGACAGTGAAGGGTGGAAAGGTGAGAGAAAGGGTGATTGAGTGGGAGGGAGAGTGTGGGAGAACGGGCGAGAGGGTGAAACGGCGGCCGGTAGACAAGCGAACAGGAGGAAAGGCGCGGGAGGGAGAAGGTGGAAGAGGGAGATGGGATGAGGACGAGAGGATGTCAAAACACGAGAGGGTGAGAGAGCGGGTAGGTAGATGAGCGGAAATCGAGCGAGTTGGGGGAGGAGGGTAGGCGAGATGGTGGGATGCTGCATCGCAATGCAAATATCTTTCCCACCTTCATATTCACAGGGATGAGATAGCAAGCTGGTAGGCGGACTGGACGCAATGTATGTGTGTGGGAGGGAGAGAGATATAGGGAAGGGGATTGACGGGGAGGGAGAGAGGGGGAGGGAGGGAGGGAGAGAGGGGAAGAGAGGGATGGAGGGAGGCAGGGGGGGAGGGAGAGAGAGAGATGCAGAGAGGAAGAGCGAAAGGAGACAGGAGAGGGAGGGGGGAGGAGAAAGAGCGAGAGTGAGAGGAAGCAAGAGGACGGAGGGCGGGCGGGCAAGTGCGGTTCGGGCCGGGGCTGTGAGAGAGAGGCAGAGGGGAAGAGGGAGCGATGGAGATGGAGAGGGAGAGTGAGAGAGCGAGCGAGAGAGAGAGTGAGAGGAATCAAGAGGACGGAGGGCGAGGGGGCAAGTGCGTTCGGGGGGGGGGGGGGGGGGGGGAGCGAGGGGGGGAAGGGGGGGGGGGGTTCGGGCCGGGGCAGTACCTCGGAGACGAAACTGCCTGGGCGGCGTATCGCGCGCCCCGAAAGCGGTTTAGGGCTCCATACATAATCGAGGCGCTCCCGAGGGCGGCGCGAAGAGGCTCGTGGGCGGCGACGGCAGCGCCGGGGGGGGGGGACGATGACGCTAACAACGTCAGCACCGAGCAAATCTTGGGTCCTCAGAAGAGGGGATGGAAGAGAAGGAAGATTCCTTCTTTCCCAGGGTTGTAAGTGCAAACGAAAAGGACACGTGTCAAGGGTGCGAGAAGTGAGTTAGAGTCGATTTGGAGGCAGGAACAAAGGACGCAATGCGTCATGATTCTACACTAAGAAAATTGTTGAAGAAAAGCATTTCGGGATGTCGGTAAGAAGGGTTGGAAATGAAGAATGTGGATGGGAAAATTGCAGGGACGGAATGAATTTAAAAGAGGAAATTTTTAAAGGGTCTGAGAAGTCGAAAGAGGACGGCCAGAGTGACGGGCAGGAACATGGGACAGCCAATAGGTGTTGGCCTAAAATGTAGGAAGAAATTAAGGTAAGCAAACACAATGAGCAAAGGGGCTCGGAGGTAAGTTCATGGTTTTTGGTCTCCATGTTGAGAAGGACGGAATAGCAGGAAAGTAAAAGTACCAACAGAAGGGATGATCAGAAGTTCGAGTGAATACCTTGCAGGGTCCATGGAGCTTTGAAGAGCGGATAAATACACAAGGATGGCAAAGCTGGGTGAAAGAATGCAGCAAGAAGGGTGTTGCTAACGTAGACAAAGAAAATGAGCAGGAGAAAGAATGTAAACGCGAAGGGATGGAAGGTTAGAATGAAGGAGGGTAGTGCAGAATGAAGAAGTGCACATGCAGAAATTAGAAAGAGGAGCAGAAATTGTTTGAGCGATGGGATTTGTGGTGTATCTGTGCGAAGTGTATGAAATAAACAAGAAGAAAAGAGTATGTAAGATGTCAGAATGCAGCGAAGAGAAATATGTGATTGGGAGAAAAAATGAAGAGGACAAATCTAAAAGCGACTGGAGGGTTGGGAAGAGGTGGAGAAAGAATGAAGAGTAGAGCAATACGTAGCGTACGACAAGAAGTTCCAAAAGTGCGGGGTGGTTTACCAACGTCGTGATAGCGCTGATAAAGAAACAGGAGGCAGACACCTCACTGCGAGAGGGAAGCGAGAGAGCCGTGGCATAAGGCTCATAGCACGAGACACAACGAATTGCGAGGCACGTGGCGAGGGTCGTCGGGCAGGAGGGAAGGGCAGAAGGTGCAAGGAAAAGCAGCCGTAACGCGCGACCGAATGGAGAAATGGGGAGGGGGGCGTGGGGAGTCGAGCTTCGGGCAGCGCCTTAGGGCCTGGGCATTAGAGAGGGGGGGTTACGACGTAGCAGATAGCGTCCGCTAGCGACATCCGCTGGGGCGGCGAGGGGGGGGGCAGCGTCTTGGGCGGCGCCTGATAGTGCAGGTGCAGCCACAAAGCGCCGGCAGATAAAGGCGCAAGACGCCCATCCACTCGCCCGCCGCGGTCTCCAGCGGCGACTGCGCGCTCGGGGTGGCTGCTCTTGAAAACGCTGCACGCGCAAGTAGCAGGGTGGAGTTACCTTGTTATAACCCAGCGAATTCCCCTATGTTAATTTCATTATTTTGTTTTAACGTAATTTAGGATCGATTGATTGATTACTTTGGTTGTTTTTTTTTCGTGTTTCCGGGCGCGTCAACTGCTTTGGTCATTATTCCCTTTAGTGTAGTGCATGTTTTTTCTCGGGAGATGGCGGTGATCTCCCCCGCTGGATGGCGAGATCCGGCGCCGACCTACCGCCGGCTAGTGGGGTTTCCCTCTCTAACCAGGACTCTCCAGCCAATGAGCCGCACCGCCCTAGCAGGACAAGCTCTAAGCTCCTGACCGGTATCCCGGAATATGTGGTAGTGTAGTGCATGTTAGTGTAAGGGTGTTTGTAAGGAAAGATGATAGGACAAGGAAGAGGAAGGACAGATCGCGCGCGGTCCGTGGCCCGTTTTGTAGGGCACTGCATCGACATGGTGTTGATAGGAGAAACCACGGAAAACTACCGATCAGAGTAGCCGGCCGCTAGAATTCTCCTCCAGACAGCGACTGAATTCGACCTAGCTGAAAGCTAGTGTCGAAAATTCTGCCGCCGTCAGGACTCGAACCTAGGACCTCCCGGTCAGAGGCGCTGCAGATTGATTAGTGATTCCAGACGCGTCAACGACTAAAGTCATTAGTTCCGAAAGTGTAGTGCATGTGTTTTTCTTTATATGTGGCGCTGGTATCACCCGCTGGATGGTGAGATTTGACGCCAACCTACCGTCGGCTAAAGGAGTTTCCTCAACTATGTATCCCCCACCAGTCGTAAAAACTCCCGACCTGTCTCCCGACATACATGGTAGTATAGTGCATGTAAGTGTAAGTGTATGTAAGTAAGGGGTGAGGATAGGACAAGGAGCAGAAAGGGAGGATTGCGCGCGGTCCGTGGCTCGTTTGTTAAGGTATGGCCCCGGCATTAGTCCGATATTTATCGCAGAAACCACGGAAAAATATCGATCAGGGCAGCCGTCCGCTAGAATTCTTATCCAGACAGCGTCTGAATTTGACCTAGTTATTGTCGAAAATCCATCACCGGGACACGAACCTAGGACTTTTCCGATCAGAGGCACTGCAGTGACATCAGTTGATGCCTTGGCCCATCTCTCCCGGTAACATAACTTGGGAGAATGGGGCTACAAGCATATACAGATATTCACGATGAACTATTGTAACGTCATGAATACATAAATTTTGTTGTGTGTAACTGGTGATAAAGAACAGTGGAGAAAAGAATTGGCATGGATCGTCGGTTACCGTGGACGCACAGTTGTTGAGGGGAGAATTGGGTTGAGTTCGTTAGAGAATGGACGCCCGAGTGTAGATCTCCTGAATATCAACTAGATAAAACACAAATAGTAGCAACTTCGGAGAAGATTAGATAAAATCCGAGTAGTAGCGAAACCTTGGGCAAGATGATTCCGAAGTGGAAAAGGAGAAGGTAAATTTGCCGATTGACCCCGATGTATGAGTTCATGAACAACAGTTGTTTTGTGTTTAGGACTGGAAGTATTATTATTTAAACTACCTCAAGAGAGAGGCCAACCGTCAGAAACGTTTGGTGAGTGGCACTACAGCTGCAGCTAATTTAGTTCTTAGCGTTGAAAACTGTCGCGGGCACTTGAAGTGCATACGCTGTTGCGGGAACGTAAGATTTAGAAGATTCGTAACAACTATATGGACAACTTATAAAATTTCTGAACGCTGTATGTTGACTTAGCCGAGATGGCAAAAGCATCCTGAGCTCCTGGGCAGGACGTACTTACGACGGTGTATTGCGACTGTTCAAATCTTCTAAAATCGGCCCAGGTGCTCTGAACCTGTGGTTAAAACGAAGGGAGAGGCCGGCGTAAAGTAAACGGTTTGTTGGTTTGTACCGAAGTTGACGGGGTGTGCAACCATGAAATAACTCCAACAATTGCCCCAAGCACACGGACAATTGGCGGGCGTGGCGTGAAAAAATGGCTTCAGGATATAATCGGTTAGCGGAAATACCAATATTGAAATACACTGAAGTCAAAACTAGTATGCGTCTACTTAGGCAGTCATCCCCGAATTTCGAACGGAAATGAATACACAGTTATTTCGATGTATTCGTTTTTATTCCCGGGAGTGGCACAATGTAGAGACCTAATAAAATTATATTGTAAAAAACAAGTTTTTGACTCTTGAAAACACGCAACACACCGAAAGGAGTCGGATGTCGAAGTCTCTAAATTAAAACTCCTCGAGACCATTCGAGATTCACAAAGAACATAAATCAATTAATGTAAGACGTTTTACTTCAAATTAACGAAATATGTATTTATCAAGGTACGAACAGGACTTACAAGATAAATAAATCACTTAATTATTGTTTTTTGGAAAAATTACTTTGGGAAAATGTTTTTGAAAACACTATCGCCAGCGAAACATGCAACATCGAGGACAGAAAGTTGAACTACATCTACTAAAAGTCCTATCTACCATATTTAAAGAGGGGGATTTCTTTTTTTTTTTCTTTCAATTGACTGCAATTCAAGATGTCACTCATAAAAGGGAAAAACAATTTTTACAACATATTTAACGTTTTGCGAGTATGATAGGATTATATTGTCATTTGACTTTATTGTGGTTTGCGAATATCCATGAATGATGGGTGCCGAATAATGTTTTGGAACCCTTAGCAGTTTCTTGTCCTCTTTAACAAAGCATAAATGCCAGTGCAAGGGAACTCCCTCATTTTCTGGCATCTTGCAACTCTTCATTCCGCGTCATTCCAACACGTCGATTTGCGTCATCGTCATGATCACTAAGTTGCTGTGCTTCCTCTATTTGTTACTTTCTCGCTACGAAGTAGAGAGTAATGCTGCACAAAAAAACGATGAATTTTTGGCAAAAACCTCTTATTACAGGGCCCTGAAAACGAAAAAGTGGATAATCCAGTTTTTAAATTATAAAAAAATCTATCCAGTTGTGTAGCCAGAATCGATGTTTTATAGGTCCTTCATACCTAAAAATCGAATGACGGCAAAATGTCTGCTTGTTTGTCTGGCTGTCCGTCTGTGAACAATGCTAGCAGCTAGTATTCCCTAATCCATCCATCTGATGTCATGGCCCCTTAAATTGGAAACCGATATTTTAATTTTGGGGATACTTTACATGAAATCCCTGGGTCATTTTCCAAATTTTCAAACAAAAAATGGCTCCTTCGTTTGTGAATAACCTTTTAACTGTGCTGGTGGGGTCTGTGGGACCCACAATTTACATTTCTTTAAATAATTTAAATAGTTTTAAAAATTTTCTCAGAACTTGTGTATTCCTTTCAAATCGTGGGGTTTGTGAACTAACGAGCCATCTTCACGTTACGTTTGTGCAGTGATGAGTCCATTTGAACAATTCCGGGTATCTAACCCAACAGCATAGTTACGAATGTTTTTTTAAATACTTGATTTCTTATGTAATTGAGTATTTAGCAACGCGTTATTAAAATGGATAGGAAATTTTAAATTATTTACATTGCAGCTTTGCATTTGAAATGTCGACTATCACCGAAGAAGAAATCCTGCTATTGTTGTTGGACAGTAATAACAAGTTTCAGGATGAACCCGTGGTTAGACTACAATAAGTAGTTCCAAAGAAAATAAGAAAGATTGCCCACAAGGCGCAAACAGAAAGACAAAACGTCTTTGCATTAACTCCCCCAAATTTGTTTTACAACACTCAAACTTTGTTTCAAGTATTCTGCTTCGGAAATTACATAGCATTCTAAAAATTTCGTTTTGTTCTTGTGCGTTTATCAATATTGATGCGTTTTTCTGCTTATATTTAATTTCTTTACTTTTGCCGAAAAATATAATTTATCATCATGTTGTATTGCATGAAATATACTTCTCGTTGAAAAATATTGTCTTTAGTGAATTATGTCCTGTCTTGGGTCTCTCAGACCCCACCAGCACAATTACGTTAGTATTTTTCATCAGCACAGTTAAAGGTTAAATTTTGTTGTTGGATAGCGTCAAGTACGTTTAAGAGAATGGTGCAGGTCTCATGTTCGTAGAAAACCCTAACTCTCAATTTTCATAGTTAACTGAATTTTCGAAAATTGCAAAAGTTCAACATTTTTTTGGAGTCTTCTTACAAGTAAAATACTAAAGATAGATAATTTTCCCATAATACAAGGGAACTTTTTCCCTTTCCCTTAAAGATAGATTTTGAATTAGTATTGTCAGAAAAGCGTCATCACGCAGTAAGACGTATGAAATATATGTGCGTTTTTCGTTGTCAGGAAGAATTCCATTTCCACACCAAAATTGTTAATTTAGAAACGTTGGTAAGATTTATTTTTCAATCGATGACATACTTCGATTTCTTCTTTATTAATGGTAATATTGAGAAGTGCACGTTCAAATATTTAGCCCGTTAAAAATTTACTACGTTATACTACATTGCTTTTTAATATAAAACAAGAGTAACCAACCTTTATAAATCGCAATAATTATCTTTCACAGCTGTTAAACCCCAGAATGATTAAGTTGTCCAAGGTTGTCATATTTCTGACAGAATAACGAGACAACCGCCGATTAGACCACCTCATCATCTCGGCCAGAATACATTTCATGCATATATTCCGTGAACAAAAATATATCAAGTGTGTCAGAAGACACATTACGCTTTTTATGGAAATAGCTTTGAAAGTTGTAAAGAAAAGAAACTCCCGTATATTATCGAACCGGCGCACATTAAACAACAGAATACCCGAACTTAAAAGAAGAACTATTTCTTCGCATTTGGGGTCCAGAAATATAGTGTTTCCTTGGCGCGACATAAATCAAGTGCATAAACTGGAAAATATCTATTTACATAAATGCAAATTCTACGGCAACTATGGAGTAAGTTGAGAAGCGAAATCAAATGCATCAAGAGTTAGGCGGGGTAGATGTCTAAAGAAATGGCGCCAACGACCGCATATCGCGCCGGGAAGGCGGCTAATAGGCACGGTGGCCGTTTGTCAACTGCCTCCCCCTCGGGCCGAACGGAATTGCCCAGGGCCCTGGAGTGGAAACAGCCTCAGCGCAGTGTTGCCAGATAGGGGCATTTTCTCCCCCAAAAGGAAGATGCGATACTGGTTGTGAGGGAAAGTAGTGGAAAGAACATTTTGGGAAAGATTCGGCGAAATTTAAGAAAAACGAAGTAACAAAACGTGCGATAGAAATTCTTCTAAAAAAATAAGAAAAAATTTTTTTGATTAATAAAATTTGAACACGTAAAGCGCTATAATTTAAAATCTATTTTAACTATTTTATTTAACAACTTTTTTATGAAATACTTAAAAATGTATTAATGGTTCACTGGAGATGGAATAAAAAAGCCTACAAAAATAATCTTTTGATGTTTGGGTATTTATTTCTTCCTAAAAGAACTTTTAGGAAAATTCCAAAAAATCTTTCGTGAATTTCCCTCGAGCGGAACGAAATTGCTCGGTATTCTGGAGTGGAAGCAGTCTCAGCACACTGCTGCTAGATATGGGGACGTTTCTGCTCAAAAAGGAAGATGCGATATTGATTGCGAGGGAAAATAATGAAAAGAAAATCTTGGGAAAGATTAAGTAAAATTCGAAAGAAAAAACAAACAAAAAACAAAATGAAGTAACCAAACTTACGTTAGCAAATCTTCTAAAAATTTAAGATATGAAAATAACATATTTTGTTGATTAATACAATTTGAGCTTGGAAAGAACTACAATATAAAATGAATTTGAACCATTTTATTTCAATAATTTTTCTTAAATATTAAAAAAAATTAATTGTTTCACTTGAAAGGGAATAAAAATAGACTAAAAAACTAATTTTTTGATGTTTGCGTAATTATTTTCGAATATATCTTCAGTACTGTGTTAAATATATGGACATTTTAAGTAGATCTAGTGCAGGGTAACCATGCACCTGCATTGTCATAACATTGTTAAGTTACACAGAATCCCGTGTGATGTAGCAAGGCCTCCAAGCAACAATGTAAAGCTATAACTCGCAAACCAGTACACGTGCGTGAATACAACAAAGCAAAATGTAATTCTGACAGCTTAATTGATGGATACACAAACTTTAACACCATCTCTGAGAAGGAACGTCAACAAAACGTAGACCATTGGGTATCCAAATATCCCTCGCGAATACAGGAGTGTAAGTGGATGGTTATCTGAAATTTAGAAAACCTTCTTCTCATATATAATGCACATAATATGCAGTTATAAATTGCAATTGTGAAGGTACCTTCATTTGAAGAATGCCTTATGTATTTAATCAAATCGCGTAGTTGTTTTCTCCTAATATAATACAATTTTGTAAATAAATTATCATTTTGCTAGGTTAAAACTATTAAGTTTCAATTAAAAGATTAAAATAACTATATTTTCATGGTATGATTGCAATATGTACTACAATATTAAATCTTCAATAAGTAAGTAAACTATAATTGAATACACAAGGAAGTAATTAGATTTTGTAATCGAAGTAGAACGATAATGTATTACTTCTGCTTATTCATCCAATTCAAAAATGAATTGAAAATTTTAGATTTAGAGAAATAAATTGCTAGAACGTTATCGTCTCCTCGTCTCTAATTTCATTCAACAACAAACCGAAGAGTGTCATTTCAAGTACCGTCTCCTGGAATCGGAAGAAAAGTAATAACAAATAGCAGTCATCCTACCTGGAAACGCGATAATAAATGCATTAAATGTATATCTTAATGCCCCATTTACGTTTGATCTGTTTTTTTAAAAAATGTGCTAGTGGATAACATTGAGTAGTATTCTTTCTGATATATCGTACAGCTCCCCTTTTTCTCACTGTAACTGCTTAAACGCGTTTCATACACAAAAATAAGAAATAAATCAAATTCAAAACACAATAATTAAACTCAAACTGTAAAGAAAATAATACTTTTCTTCACAGATAATTTGTGATGTACAATATAATTTCCATTCCATATTCGTTACATATTCATGTCTCAATGTGTAACACGAATTGTGTCTTAACTAGCGCACATTCTCGCTCGTGAGAATAGTCCACAACTACTGTTTTCATCACCTTCCTGAGCGCTTACATTCAGAGAGCATTTCCCGTTTTATCCAGCATTCCACCCACGGCTCTCTCCCTTCCTCATTATCCTCGCCAACTCCACACCTCCCTGGTATTCATGACCCAATTTTCTTCTACATCTCGTCCAAGAGTCGTTTTCTCCGCCATCATCGCCCTCTGCTCTGCCCAGTTGACTGTGCCTCCTTGCTTTAGGATATGGCATTACTTTTGACTCGCGTTTTTACATCTTCATGCGCACGTAAAAGAGTTACTTCCCGTTTCCTTGCCTGCCCACTTCAGTCTATTACAATATTTTGCAGTATTTTCAAGGATTTTGAACGTTTGACCGAAGGAACTCGCAATATCAAAGAAAATACACAAACCTTATATCTTAGTAACAATGATAACAATGATACAGTACAATATGATTACAAGTGTACAGTACATAAAATGAAAATTCCAGGTAAAATTCACAGGTTTGTTCGGTTTTAAGTGCGTTTGCAGTTTCCTTCTTTTGGTTACTTCAGCCTCGTGCTTTCCAATTCGTCATTTGCACTGCTTAAATTCTCCAATTTCGACTCTCAAAGCTTCTTCCCTAGTTGCACTCTTTTTCTTACTTCCCTCAGAATGCTTTTTCTCGTTCTCTTCTCCTCAACCACGTCTGCAGCGTCTTCCGTCCGCACCTTCCCGGGCGAAGAGAGAAGCTCGCCCTGCGCGACATCTCGTTCTGGAAGCAGCCACTCACATTCAACTTGAGCCTCGTTATCACCGATGCTTTGGATGCATCCACCCTCGCGCCCATTTCCTCTGGCTCCTCTCCCTTCGCCGGCACTCGTGGGCCTCGTTCTCCCCGCCCATGCGCTGCCCTCACCCCGCGCGTCTTCCTGCGGTTGGGGCATCTCCCGGCGCGGGAAGGTGAGAGGGAAGGGAACCGCACCAAGGTGCGGTGGTACGGCAGAGTAGGTGCGGCGAAATGGGGAAGGTATAACGCGTGGGGGCGGCGTGGCGGGGAGTTTAGAGCGAGCTGTGAAGGTTTACGAGGCGCAGGGAGTCCTCGAGACTGTAAGCCCTGACAGAGAAGGCGTCATGGGAAGGTGAAAACATAGAAAGGAGAAGGATGTGGTTACGATGGTGTACCGGTTAGCGTGTTGAACTCTCACACCCAAATTTGCGAGCCCCGACCGGACGTTGGATTTTTAAGGACAAAAAAATCATTCGAACTCCTTCGTTCGGAGGAGAAGTAAATCGGACTGTCCCATGTTGTAGATTTACAACTTGTTAAAAGATTCTCACGCCTAAAAGAAGCCTCTGAGCAAATTTTTTTTATCGCCAATTTCGTAGTTCGATTGATACTTCCTTTCTTTGATAGACGGTGAAAGGAGCGCAGCTCAATTTGCATGGTCAGACGGAAGAGCTGGCCTGAACTTGACCTCGAAAAATAGGGCATTAATTGAATTGAATTGAAGAAGGCACGGTGAGTCCAGAGGGGGTATAAGGCGGGCCAAGGAATGTTAGGGATGGAGTGGATTGGAGGGAGGGAGGGGGACTTGTTTGGACGAGGAAGACGATAGCGGGGAGCGTAAAGGAACGCAAAGTGTGACGGGGCAGGGAATCGTGTGTCCGCACTGGCGCGGTAAGGAAGACATTGGCTTGGGGAAGAGGGTGAGGGCGGGGATGGAAGCGGGGTGGAGGAGCAGGTAAGACCGGGCGGGGACGAAGAGCGGGGAGTCAGGGACGAGGGGAGGCGAGGGCAGGGATGGAAGCGGAGTGGAGGAGCAGGTAAGACCGGGCGGGGACGAAGAGAGCGGGAGTCAGGGACGAGGAGAGGCGAGGGCGGGGATGGAAGGGAGTGGAGGAGCAGGTAAGACCGGGCGGGGACGAAGAGCGGGGTCAGGGACGAGGGAGGTGAGGGCGGGGATGGAAGCGGAGTGGAGGAGCAGGTAAGACCGGGCGGGGACGAAGAGAGCGGGAGTCAGGGACGAGGAGAGGCGAGGGCGGGATGGAAGCGGAGTGGAGGAGCAGGTAAGACCGGGCGGGGACGAAGAGCGGGAGTCAGGGACGAGGAGAGGCGAGGGCGGGGAGGGAAGCGGGGGGAGGAGCAGGTAAGACCGGGCGGGGACGAAGAGCGGGGAGTCAGGGACGAGGGGAGGCGAGGGCGGGGATGGAAGCGGAGTGGAGGAGCAGGTAAGACCGGGCGGGGACGAAGAGGCGGGAGTCAGGGACGAGGGGAGGCGAGGGCGAGGATGGAAGCGGAGTGGAGGAGCAGGTAAGACCGGGCGGGACGAAGAGCGGGAGTCAGGGACGAGGAGAGGCGAGGGCGGGGATGGAAGCGGAGTGGAGGAGCAGGTAAGACCGGGCGGGGACGAAGAGCGGGAGTCAGGGACGAGGAGAGGCGAGGGCGGGGATGGAAGCGGAGGGAGGAGCAGGTAAGACCGGGCGGGGACGAAGAGAGCGGGAGTCAGGGACGAGGAGAGGCGAGGGCGGGGCGCGACGTAGAGGGGGGGGCGAAGCAGGGGACCCGGAAGAGCCTCCGCGCGCCCGCCATTAGCCGCGCGATATTTCAGCGGTAAGCAACCTCTAAGCTGCCCGGCCGCGAATTTATACGCAATTTGTAAAGTTTAAACGCGTGTTTTATGCGTCGCCAGCACGCCGTGTAATGAAAAACAGCAAACACTCGTAACCTTTAATGCAAATTTAACTGCGCGGAAGTGAAGTGTAGTCTGCCGCGGAATATGTGTGCCGCGGCTTATTCCGGAATTTTCATTTAAAATAAAATTTAAATATTTCCGTTTCGAGCTCACCCAAGCGAGTTGTACTACACCGTCGACTCATGCACGACTTTTTCAGGAATCTTTTTAAGCGTTCTTGGCGATAATGTATAAGCCGCGCCTCTGAGTGTGTGTGTGTGTGTGTGTGTGTGTGTGTGTGTGTGTGTGTGTGTGCCAATGGATAATAACTGCCCCGCCAGTCGTTAGTAGTTTGGAATCCTTAATGGTCCACTTTTGCTGTTCATGATAAAACACAACCTATAGAGTTAGAAACCTCCAATACACTTTCCTATATTTATTCGATAGGCATTACACAAGACAATAAATTGTCTGCGAGGGAAGAAACTATATGCGGAGATGTATTTTTGTTTTGTTGAAACCCAATGTGGTTAGAATAAGCATAAAAGAACGCAATAATAGCGGTACATTGCGTTTTTATCCAACTAAATTACCTGCAAGAATAAATCCTATATTACGAAAGACGATGTAAGTGTTTATTACTCGGTAAACAAATGTTCTTAAATAACACGTGATGGAAATCCAATTAACGCTTCTCGATAGGTTAGCTCATGTTAAATATAAATTTACATTTTGTATGTGATCTTTCTGACCCATCGCCAAAGAAAAATATCTCCATTGAATATTTCCCCGCGAGTTCGCAGTAAAGTCATGTTGTGCGCAATATGTAAGGTGTCTGCAGAAAACTTGTAGCGCGGGTTATGCATACTACTTTTATAATACACTCGACCTGTTCACTTATTTATCTGCTTGACACCCACAGATGGTAGCGCGGGGAATATAATACATAATGTACCGTATAAGTTATAACAATTTCTCATGCGAAGTGCAACACCGTACAGTAGCGTCTACTGGGCTACTTCTACCCTGCAATTTATGCTCACATTTTTCATAATCATTTTTTCAGTCATGATTGGATTTCAACCAAAGAATGTTATCAGATGTAAATATTATCGAAGGAATTAAATTAGATAAATTATTGGCATGATGAATGTTGTTATAAGGTTCAGGTAATGGGAAGTGATCTAGAATCTTCCTATGCTGTGAAATAATGTTGCACTTAAGCAATAATGAAACTGGCGCATAAATAACTGTATAATATCTACATAGGAATTTTTGAAGAATTAAATCTAGATTTATTTTCGTTTTCAAACACTTCTTTTTGTGAGTTTGGCAGATTACATTGCACGTTAATTAAAATATGTGATTACACATACATTAAAAATAAATTTTTTTAATTTAATTAATACACGTGTACTTTCTTTCTGGGAAAATAATATTGTATAGTGGAATGTGGTAAAAATAATTACTGCACTATCAACAAATGGTTATTTTTCAACAGTGGATTTAAAATCTCACAAGTCGTTCAACGTGTTTTTGCCTTTGTTAACTTGCCTTAACTTGCATTTTTGTAGTACAATATATTCAATACAAATTCGTTACGCGATTATGCGTCATTCTCTGATAATGAAAACAAAAGTCCTACATAGAAGGCACATTTTGACAATTTCCAACACAGTCAAGCATTTCTCCAACCTCATCTTTCTGCATGAAACGACAAAACTAGCGCAATAACGCAAAAATGCAACAAATACAAAACAAAACAAAAAATCAAAACATTTGATGCAAAAATAAGTGACGAGGAAAAAGTAACGCTCGGGAAAATAGAATTAAAAAGGCAATTTTGATTTCGAAAGTTGTCTGAAATTTGAATTAATAATTGAGAATTCTGTAGTGGGCTGATGATTTAACCATACTTCGATAGTTCTAGTCGAGAACTGTTGCAGAATAAAGTTTTACTAGAAGTTCTACTAGAGTCTGTTGTCTGAAGAAGAGTCTGTTGAACTGAACTACTACTCTCTGTTGAACTGACAAATGTGCTGTCCCAAACCTTAAATCTGTAGAAACGTACAAAATAAGCAAATTTTCCTTAGAAAATTTAGAAAGCTTAGAAAAAAATATAATTTGTTTATAAACAAGAGTGAGATTTTCGAAATACTAGCTACCAGACTACCCAATCAGATAGCATCATAAAACCGTGTGTTCTCCACAAAACTAAATGCCCCCAAAAACGTAATATAAAGAGGAGAAATTTAAGAAGAAATCAGCGAGGCGTGTTCCGCCGTGTAAAACTACAGTTTTCCACAATCTTGTGTCTCCGGAGGAAACAACTTTTAGAGCAACATGAAAGCTGCCGCGAAAACCGGAGGCGAAGTAGTGGACGCAAGTCGACAACGACCATAAGCTACGCGGCCGCAGTCTGGCGGGGCGGCTGGCGGCGGCCGGGCCATGCGAACCGCCGGCGGAGGCGGCGCGGGGAAGTTGGCGACAGCGGCGACCGCGTCGGCGGCGGCGGGGGCAGCCGGGGGGGGGCAGCGGGTGGGCGAAATGCGACTGCGGAGAGGAAGATGGCGCGAGGGGAGGGGCGGGGCGGAAAGGAAGAGGGCGGGGAGGGGCAAGCGGAGGAGGCTGGGAGGGAACCGGGGGAGATGCCAAGCGGGGACTGCCGGGAGGGAGCGTGTGGGCGAAAAGCGACTGCGGAGAGGAAGCTGCGGCAAGGGTAGGAGCAGGGCAGGGGGAAGCAGAGAGGGCGACGGGGCGGCGCGGGAGGCCAGCCAAGGCGGGGAAGGAGGCAGCAGCAACTCAAGGCGGAGCGAAGGCGCGCCGCCAGCGCTATCGCGCGGCGAACTGCCTTAATCACGCTTGCCGCAATCTTTTTCTCCGCGCTATATTGTTTCTTCCCCGTCTGCGTCAGCTCCGCGCTCTATCTCGCCCGCGCCCCTGCCCCCTCCCCTCCCCGACCTCTCCCCTCCGCCCTCCTCGAGGGAGACGCCGCCTCCGTCCTCCCTTACGCAGACCCCGGGACCACTTCATCATCTTTATGAGTGTAAAGAGGAGAATGGATGGTCGCATCTTGCAGATAGCCAGAACGGATGTCGTACATTCAAGAAAATAAGCTTGTTTTATCTCGGCCATAAAGTGTAATTTATCGAGGGTCGTGGCGATGAGATCAAGGAATTTGTTTTACTTCATTTGTATAAGGCGGTCGGCGCTCTCTCTCTTGCGCCTTGGCGCCTTGGGGCCGCCGCCCCTCCGCCGCCGCCCCGCCCGCCCCGCCCGCCCTCGCCCCCGCGCCGCCGCCGCCGCCGCCGTCGCTACCTTGGTTGGCTGGCCGGTCGCCCCACATTTCATAGGAACAGCGAGCGCGATCCCATATCCTGCCCGCGCCCCGTCTATCTCCAGCACCGCTCCCAGCGTTTTCATTTTTTCCCCCCTTTTCTTCCCATCTTTCTTGTTCCTCTCCCGTCGTCTACCGTCATTTTCACGCACGTCTTCGTCCCCCTGCTTTCCTCGTGGAGGGGGGGGGCTCGACGACGTTGTCCGCTCCCCCCCCCCGACGATGGCCGTTTTGCCCGGTAACGCCCCTCCCCCCCGCGCCGTATATCGCTTTCTTAAAGAATGAAGCGAAAAAACACCCATAGATCTTTCGATTTGCGAGCGCGGTCGAGCGCTTCTCAAAAATTGGCTGCTCCACGACGGGCGCGTTGGGTGGCGGTGGGGGGGGGGGGCGGCCGCAGAGATGAGCAGCCATTACGCCCTTCGCCTCGCGCAGCCCGCAGGAGAGCGATCATCGATACGCCGTGTTCCTCCGTGGCTGTGAATTGATTAACTCGCCCTCAAAGCTGCCTCCATTGTGGAGCTTCGCCCTCCAGCAGGCTGCCGCTCCCATCAGCGGGTTCGTGACGACGACACACACAGTCACCACAATGCTCGCTTTATTGACGCTCGAGACAGGGTCTCGATGATCCCCAGGGAGGTACGAGAGAGCTGTGATTCGAAGATGTGACGTGGAGCGAAAAGGAACAGGATTTGGAAATGACTTTGTTCCTTTTCTCTTGTCCGCCATCAATCTTTTTGTTGTTGTTTTTTCTTTCATGTTTGGGATTTGTGTCTGGTCTCGGAGTTGCAGAGGTTTGTTACATTGCCTAAGCAGGTGGATGTGCCAATTCATGTAAATAATAATAATAATAATAATAATAATAGTAATAATAATAATAATAATAATAATAAGTAATAATAATATAAATAATAATAATAATAATAGTAATAATAATAGTAAATAATAATAATAATAATAATAATAGTAATAATAATAATAATAATAATAATAAGAATAATAATAGTAATAATAATAATAATAATAATAATAATAATAATAAAATTGTCTTTATTAGTGGCGAGACTCAGGCCATCAGGCCTGCTCTTCCGCCTAACCACATGAAATATTTACATTATTTCTTATACTATGAAGAAGATCGAGGAGGGCATATTTTACATTTATATGGTCATATGTAAATGGTCATTTCACCTCTCAGTTGACGAGAGGTAGTTGTATCATTCCTTCACGATTCCATCATCCGACTCGTAGGTCTCACCACCACTCTCTATGAGCTCCCACCATCTTTCGGACAGTACGCAAACCATTACTGTCACGATCACCAGCGTGGGAAATAAGAATATTGTTATGGAGTACAACCAAAGTGCTGGTCGAAATATTTTTAATGTTTGTCATAACTCGAAAAACCGCTTCATCTCTTAAAAAGAATCGTATTTCCCAAGTCTGCGAAACGTCTCAGGAAGACATTCATATTCTGGGAGAGAGAGAATGTGACGATGTCCCCGAACGTGATTCTGTCTTTTATTCCTTGGGCTTCCCGTTACTTCCCCGTGCGTAAAAGGAGAATAGATTGTATCTCTGGCGGCCGACGCAGTGTAGACCCCTAGGGAGTTAGCAGAGCGGTAGCAAAATGCACAGCGAACAGCAAGGGCTCTCCAAGAAAAGCACTGTGTCCTCCACGCACTAGTGATTTGATTTGATTTTTTCGTGTTTCCGGGCACGTCAACTGCTTTGGTCATTAGTCCCGTTAGTGTAATGCATGTTTTTTCTTGGGATATGCGCAGTGATCTTTCCCCGCTGGATGGCGAGATCCGGCGCCGACCTACCGTCGGCTAGTGGGGTTTCCCCCTAACCAGGACTCTCCCACCAGCGGGGCACCGCCCCAGCCGGGACAAGCTCTAAATCCGCTCGGTCTCCCGGAATATTCGAAAGTAGGCATGTTAGTGTAAGTGAAGGAAGGACAAGGAAGGGAGGGACAGATCGCGCGCGGTCCGTGGCCCGTTTGGTAGGGTACTGTTCCGGCATTCGCCTGGTGTTGATCGAAGCAACCACGGTAAACTACCGATCAGAGCAGCCGAACGCTAGAATTCTCCTCCAGGCAGCGACTGAATTCGACCTAGCTGAAAAACTAGTGTCGAAAATCCTGCCGCTATCAGGACTAGAACCTAGGACCGCCCGGTCAGAGGCGCTGCAGCGACATCAGTTGATGCACTGAGCTACCGCTCGCGGTCCACGCACTAGTCTTTGGTAACATGCTTCCGATCGTGATAGTTAACTAGAAGCACTTAGTAAAAAGGACGTTGCAGTATTACTTGGCCTAATAAAACATTAACACTGGCGTGTGTATTACTTTTAATAAGCATTACAATATTTTATTTTATCTTTAGACGCATTCCTTTAAATATAGCTGAGCTCCAATGTTAAGAAGTCGAAAGATTAGTTGCACTCCAGTAGACTAGATGAAAGATTAGTTGTACTTGTAGCTTGTAAATCATTGTTTTCAAACTCAAGGCTTAGTATTGGATCTTAATTTGGAAACGGTAGCCCCTCAACGGTCAGGAGCTGGCGTATCCCATGTATCTCCGCCAGATATTGTGAGTGAATAAGCATTGCTTGAGATTAAATTTGACAGACAATAAAATAACTTTACTTTTATCGTAAAATATTATTCCTTCGGTTTAATTCTACGTAGAATTCGAGATAAGTCTCGCATCTGAGCTGCCAATACAGAAGGAAGCCACACCACTAACTACTTTTAACAAATTTCGTGATTCATTGATTATTTCGTGTTTACGGGCTCGTCGACTGATATAATTGTTAGTCCCGTAAGTGTGGTCCATGTCCTTTTCAGGGGAGGAAGCAGTCATGTTCCCTCGCCGGATGGTGAGATCCAGCGCCGACCTACTCGTCGTGTTGTGGTGTTTTCGCCAAAAGGTATACCCCTCCAGCGGGCAGCGGCCCAGCTGGGCCAAGTCCTAAGCTCACGACTGGTCTTCCAACGTGTGTGGTAGCGAGTAGTGCATGTCAGTGTAAGTCAAGAGGGAGGATAGGACAAGGAAGAGGAAGGAAAGATTGCGCGCTGTCAATGGCCTGTTTGTTACGATTCTACTCCGGCATTCATATGGTACTGAGCGGAGAAACCACGGAAAATTATCGATCAGAGTAGCCGACCGCGATAATTCTTCTCTAAGGAACGATTGAATTGGACCTAGCTATGAAGCTAGTGTTGAAAATTCTGCCACCGACGGAACTCAAACTCAAAGATCTCTCTGTCAAAGGCTGCAGAGACATCAGTTGATGCTCTTCATGGCATCTATTTAGTGTTTATTTACACTCCACGTTTTACTGTCATTGTTGATGCACGTTGCCACCGTGTGGGGGAAATAGCGAACAGCACAGACATTGCTAATATGTTGTTTCTGTAAATCACAGAATTCGCTAGAAAATCAACATAAACAGCCAAGAAGTTTCGTGGCAGCTATCTTTGCCATTTCTCTGTTGACAAATAGCGTCGATTAAGACCTTTCTAAGCCCCAATAGCGAATATTTCCGAAATCTTGCGGGAGATTTCACCACCAGTTCGGATGTCAGGCATATATTACGTAAACGAGTACCGCAATGCATTATCGATTTCGTGGCTGAGATTTTTTTTCGCCGCCGATGTATGTTTTGTTTTCGAAGTATATTTTGCCCGGACAAAGCTTTAGCGAGGTTCTCTCCCCTTTCTCCTCCCCCTCTCTCTTTCTTTCTCTCGTCGTTCACCCTTTCGCTCATTCTTCTTCTTTTCCGCCTGCCTGGCTCTCTCTTTCTGCGGGCCCTCTCGGCGGACGGAAATTTATACGTGGGTCTTCGAAGATGAAACTGCAGCTTCAGAGCCGTCCTCGCCTGTCCGCGAGCATGACTTATCTCTCGCCCTTGCAGCGGGCGCTTGAGTGATTATACGAGGCCCTACGCGGGGCGGGGGGGGCGGAGGGGGGGCGGCGGCGGCAGACTGCGCAGGCACGCCTCGCCGCCCCCCTCGCCGCCGCCGCACGCCGCCACCGCCCCCTTGCGGCAGCACGCGCTAATCTGCCAGCCGCCGCCGCCGCGCCGTCGACTCAAGTCAAAATGCTTTTTAGATCCAGCCGATAGCCCGCGCAATTTACGGGCAGCCTGTGTACGTTTCTATCCGGTCCGTGACGCTTAATAAAGAGGACGGATATACGGTGCGGCTAAAATATGGTAATATTATTTTATTTCGAACCCCCCCGTCTCCTTGCCACACCCTCTCCTGCCCCCGCCCGGCCCCGCCCCTCGGGCTCGTATTTATGAGCGGCCGGGACCGCCGACGGGGGGCGGGGCGCGCGGCCCCCGACCCGTCTTTGACCCCGTCGCCCGACAACCGCCTCGCGCGCCGCCTAGCGGACGACGTTTAGCGCCGATATTTTACTCGGCGACCGCGCGGCGCGATATTGAGCTCGCCCGGGGCGGGGGCGGCGTTATGGGGGAGGAGGCAGCCTCCGTCCCGCTGCGCGGGGGGGGGGGATGGCAGGGACGGGGGGGCGGGGTGCGGGTGGCTGCTGAAGAGCGGGGGAGAGAGGCTGCCTCCGACTCCGTTTGGTTGCGCTGTGTGGGAAGGACCTTCGTGAAGGGGCGGTGATGGTAGTGGCGGGGTGTGGGTGCTGCTGAGGGGGGGTTGCGCGCACAGAAGGGGGGGGGGGGGATGGGAGCACGGCGAGCGCGAAGGCGGTGGTGTAGCGGCGGCTAGGGCGGATACCGGAAATGATGGTGGTGCGAGTGGGTGGCGGGGGGGACGAAGGCGGGGACGCTGGCAACGGGGCAAGGGCGAAACAGGTTCGGCAGTGGTGGCGTGGGGTGGGCAGAGAAGGTGTCGGGCAAGGGTTGGTGAAGGCGTGACGTGGATGTCGAAGGGGTTGGGGCAGGGGTTGGGCGGGGCGCGGTGGCGTGCGGGTTGCAGGGAGAGGGTGAAGCGGGGAAGGCAGTGGAAGCGAGACTTCCTGCCTCACCGAGTTCGTAGCCCAATGCCCAGCCTCCCAAGAAGCGCCCAGCAACGAAGGAGCTAACACCAACCAAGATGGCTTCAAATGCCTCGGGCTGCGAAAATTCCCAGTCAACACGGAATGTAATGTAATTCTTGGCAACGATGAAATTAAATCGTAGAGGCAGAGAAGAACAGAAGAGAAAGGACTCTGAGAGAGATATACAGAGGGGAGACAGAGGGGGGAGAGCGAGGGAAAGAGAGCGAGGGAGAGAACGCGAGGGAGAGAAAGAGAGAGAGAGCACAGGAGAGAGAGAGATCGCGAGATAGCGAGAGAGGGGGAAGAGGGAGAGAGAGGGGAGAGAAAAGGCAAGAGAGAGGATGAGAAAGAGCAGCGAGAGAGGGAGAGAGAGAGTGGGAGAGAGAGAAAGAGAGAGAGAGAGTTTAGGGACTCTACTGAATTGAGCTTTTATTATGATAGACATTAATTTTTAAAAGTCGATTTGATCTTGCCAAGAAAAATATTCTGCGTTATGTGTATAATTCTTGTACCATGGAAGTATATTATTTCACGATGTAAAGTGGCAGTAGCAGATGGACACAAAACTGTGAGAGAATAGTGAATTAATTTATTTATTTATTTTACGTAAAAAAAACAGTTGAAACTGCGTATGACGTGCTATGGGGAAAAGTGAATTGTGTGCACATTTTCAAAATTATGTGATCCCTACACTAAGTCATATACTACTTAAATTTTGAATTTTTGAAAGGAAAAAAAAACTCCCATGTAATAAAATCTATTTTCAAGGATAAATAAGGAATAAATTTTGAAATTTGAAAGGGAGAAAAAAAAAACTCCCATGTAATAAAATCTATTTTCAAGGATAAATAAGCAATAAATTTTGGCTCTTATTACTTCCTGCCGCGACAACATGGACGCGATAATTTGAATAATTGTATTTCCCACTGAATTCTAGAAGACGTGCACAGAAAATGAAGTTACATTTATGTCCAGAAGCAAAACAAGGGGCCATCTCAGCATTTGCTCAATGGATCAGGAAACATTGACCCGGAAGCTGTAGTACAATAGTTGTTAGAGGTTGTTTATACTCATTTATACAGTCCAAATGGTAAATAATGCATTATGTATCATTGTTAAAATTAATGTTACTTTAACAATGATACAGAATGCATTATTTACCATTTGGAGTGAACAGAGTTATCAGACGGATCAAGTCAATTATTAGTGCTATTTATTTACAAAAAGATTTAATTTCTATGCTTTAAAGTGATTAGTCGCTTCCACTCGTATCCCTTGCAATTTATTAAATGTAGTACCTTCCAAAATTCTTGCTAGTGTTTATGATTACAGTGTAACTTTGAGTATGAGCAAATGTATTTGCACGAGTGGCGTACTTTATTCGAAAATAACTCTTTTACTTTCTCGTCTACTTCTTACGCATTATAGGTAAAGATTGTATTGCTGTGGGGGGAAACAGCTAATTTTCGACAGTAGTTATTTCTGAGCCCTGGTAACGTAAAACTGGATGAGCTTGTTCTTCTATCACTTGTGTAGTCTGAATCCACATTCGGAAGAACCGAGAAAACGATTGACGGCAAAACGTCAGTCCGTCTCCGTTTTTGTGTAAACAAAGATAGCGGGTAATCCGGATGCAGGATTTTCACTAAAATAGATATTTCTCAATCGATCTGACTGCCCTTTGAATTTGAAACGGGTATTTTTTTTATTTTTGGGGATGCTTTCCATGTAGCCTCGACATTTTCATATTTTTTTCAAAATGGCTCCAACGTTTCCTTCAAATTTTTACCTCTCATAGAACAAAAGACACGCATAGCTGACCTCCATGAATTTTCAAAAATTCAAAAATTTTTAATTTTTTCGGATCTTCCTACACTTACAATAAAGAAGATATTTTTCCTTAATGAAATGTTCTCTTTTCCGAAATTATGAGTAGTTTTTACATAATTTTGTGTGAGACATTGGAAATTTTGAATTTTTCCCCCCAAATTCAATTTTTAATTTTCCCCCTCGTATGTACGAAAGAATGTTAAAGAAAGTAGTGCTGGTCGCATTTTCGTTGAATTTTAAATTTTTGAATTTGAATCAAACTTTTTGAAAATTGCAAACAATAGCAGAAACACTAACATTAAAAAAGAACAATATTGATGATAGACTTTTTTAAAATTGAAATCTGTTCTAAAAATCAGTTTAAAAAAGGCTAAGTTCGTTTTTTTAAAAGGAAGTGAGCGTAATTTTGCAAATTTTCGAAATTGCTAATTCGAATTTTCTTCGTTTACTAGAATCATTCAAGCGTTATATTTAACGATAAGTAGTTATTTGGAAGTTATTTAATTATTTATTTACTAATTTAATTTTTAATTAATTATAGATTTAGTCATTGAAAGGATGCAAAACAATCGACTGCCGAAAATAATTCTAAAATATCGCCCACAAGGACGAAGAAATCTGGCCGTCCTGACCAGACGGGAACGGATTCGTAGCAGGCAGTGCCTATATACCTGAAGGAGAAGAAGAAGTTATTTATTTATCAACCGTTATTTAATATATTCTTTCACGCAGAGCAGCTATATTGCTGCCACAAGGTTGCTTGAGAAGTTGTTTCGAGAAAGTCATTGTTGGACAGTGACATAGGGATAGGGACAGGATAAGGAGGCTTCATTTACTTAATTTTGCAGAATGTTGATGTTGTATTTACTGAGCATGATGTTGTATTTACTTAGTAATGATGCAGGATCAATAAGGTGGTACATTCAACTATGCAGTAATATATGCATAAGATGGATAATACGTAATGACAACGTACTTTCACTTTATATACGCATTCATAAGGCTATTAGATGGCCTTCAGTTCTGGATGACTAAATTATACTTGAAATTATTCTTGCTTGTGTATATAATGTGTTGCAAATACTGCAACAGTAGAGATTTATTCATGTTTGTTCCTTTTCTTATTTATTCGTGTTTCCTTCAGAGTGTGCTACTGTTCTTATCTATCGAAATAATTGCAGATATTCACCGCAGGGTCTTCCTTTGAATTTATTTGTACAATTTGAAATTATGGCTGAAGTGAGAGCAGAAATTGCAATATACATCAATCGTTTCCAATAATGCAAGAAACAAGAAATGCTGTTTTAGCACCTCCAGGGCTCAATAGTGTATATGCTGAATCATCAATATGTAATCATTTTTATTATAATAACTGTGTTCCTTATTACTTTCAAATTTCTATAAACACCAAGTCTGGGGTCTTAGAATTGTAAGTACATTTTTACTTTCTCGCCAACTCCTCACGCAGGGTAGAAGTATTGTAATAATTTGAGAGAAAACGAGGTATTTTCGACAGCAAAACTTTTATTGCCGGGTCATGGCTATTAAATGTGGATAAATCTTTTTCCTTGTATGTAGTAAATTACTTTCTCTGGCAGGTTGTGTATTGAGAATCCACGTTTGGTGTGTCCTAGATACCACGAAATCAATTGACAACAAAACGTCTGTCCCACTATCTGTGCGTGGTTGTCTGTTTGCGTTCCTTGTGTGTCGCAATTGTTAAGTTTTGAACAATCATTTTCTCAAAAACGGGTACAATTTGTTTTTTAAAATGTTTTCAATGTAGTTAGCAAAGAACGGTAGAGAAATTGGAGTTGGTCCCTTTTTCTTCGCACTTTCTGTATTTTCGAAAATTGCAAACAACCACAACAATAATTATCAATGCAGAAGTGCAATATTGATGATAGATATTCTTTGATAAATGAAATATGTATGAAAATATAGTCGTATGAAACGCAATTTTAATTGTTGCCTTTTTTTATATGTTAGCTTAAAAAATGGTTTTAGCCCCTAATATTCTGCGTTTTGTAGTGAGTTTTAGACGTGATGACGGAGATGTGTCTATATGGAGAGAAACTGAGGTGTTATAATGTTACGCAACCGTTACTAAGTGTGTGAAAGTATGTGCTGTTGTAGCACCACTAGTTATTTGATGGAATCACTTAGGATGTACATTTTATTGAAACATATATTATCTCCAATATTTTGTGAAATTTGTAGAGAAACGGAATAGATGTTTCTTAAATAAATTTAAATAAACATTTCATTAAACATACGGAAGTTTCTCGTTCCACACTGTTATATGTAAGCATTTTCGAAATTATTCGAAATTAACGTTTAGATTAATGCACCACAGTTCCAGTGGACAAAGAAAATTTGAATTACATATAGTACGAATGAAACGTGCATTTTTAGGACGTATCGATTTTATGTCACAAAACATTTCCATCTCTCTGTATGGAACCTTCCAGTTGAATGTTAATTCATTATGAAACAAAGCAACTTGGTCAACACACAAACTTTATGAACTGATTCGGGTTGTGGACTTATTATTATTCTTTTTTATTGTTTTGCAAGATGGTGCCATAGAAGATATTTGTGGCATAACAATTATTACTAGAAACCATTTTGAAATATATTTTCAAAATTTAATCAGATAGGAATTTTAGTACAGCATTTTACTTAACGATCAAATGGAGTAAAAATATTTGTTTGCAACGACCTTCGTTCTCACTTTTTGTTTGCGAACATGTCACAGAGTTGAGCCGATTCGAATGCTGAGCAAATGGAGGGGCTGCCATGCCGAAATACCAATGCATTATTACGTTGAATAAATTATTAACAGGAAATCCTGATTTACTAACATACGTTGGGAACGTCATTGAATCATTTTCTTTTAATATAATGAGTTAGAGTACATATCAGAACAAAAATAGATATCATGACGAATGAAGTTGAAAATTCATATTTATCCCACCTTTAATAATAATAATAATAATAATAATAATAATAATAATAATAATAATAATAATAATAATAATAATAATAATAATGTAGATCTACGATGAACGTGGAAGAAAAGCAAAATAAATTATTATGGCTGATATTTGAAGTTGTAAATTATGAAAATCGTTTCGTTTCCGAAATCATCCCAAACAATCACATTGTAAACAGGGAACTACTCCATCGTCACAATATTTGGTCGGTGAATCGCTGTTCATATAGTTTGATTATCGGCGAAGCGATATTCCGAATTTTAGCCACTCTATTGGGCGATAGGATTATTGAAACGTAACAAAGAAACACGACAGATAAACAATTACATGATTCACCGTAAGTAGATAATGTGACGTTGATTGTGAGTGGTAATGAGCGCGACTATTTCCACCTCCAAACAAACGAGCGGCGCACCGCGCGAGTAAGGTACTCACATCTGCATGTGCTCCGAGTGATAGTGCGTATGCGTGGCGTTGGAGGCAGGATTTGTGGGACTATTTGCGAGCGAGCGGAAAGAGAGCCTGCAGGAAAGTGTGTGTGTGTGTGTGTGTGTGTGTGTGTGTGTGTGTGTGCGTGCGTGCGTGAGTGCATGCCATCTGAACGGATCGCAGAAGGAGGCACTGTGTGGTCAAAAGGGCGAAAACGCGGTCGAAACCAAATTAATTCCAATTCAATCCTCTCTTACATTTCAGTTTTATTAATGAGTTTTGCGGCTCTCATACGCAACCAGTTCTTATAAATGTTGTTGCTAAAGAGAGATAATTTCATGTGGACTTGTCGAATTGCATTTTAAGCATAAAATATGAAGAAAAAAAAAAAGTTATGCCAAATGCAACCCGCAACACTGACAACCATTTTGAAATCTACATAGTTAACAGCAGCTAGGAAAACCCGGCAGGCGTAGTTCGGCTCTCTCTCTCCCCCTGTCTCTTTATCTCTCATTCTCTCTGCACCTCTTCCTTTCTCATTCTCAATTTCCACTTTCTTCTTCCTGTCACTTTCCTGTCCTTTCTCTTTTTTCATCTTTTTCCCTTTTTCTCTATTCTTCCATATTTTTTTCCCTTTCTCATTATTTTCTCCCTCTCTCTATCTTTCCTTCTCTCCCTTCATCCCGAGCCGCCCGCATGTCCTACCCTCCTCAGCATCGCTCCGCGTCACATGGCAACAGCCTGTGAATTGCATTTACAACAAAATAAACAGCACAATAAACTTTTCCATGAAGAATTTCATTTTTGGTGGTTTGAAGCATTTCTATACTTCATTTCATTATGATTTCAATTTCAAACGTTGCAAAGGGTAGTGCTGTGCTTGACCGATCCTGTATTTTTGCACAGACATCTTCACGTAGCAAGGTTTTCTAATATTTTTGTCTGACTGTCGAGGAAAGAGAAAAATAAACTGTCAAGAAACATTGTATACCAAATGAACGTGTTGTTTTTAAGTGTGAATTTTTATTTCATATGCTGTAAGTGCTACATTCGAAGTTACCATTATACATTTTTTAAACAAATAAAATTTCGTTATTTTTAAATAAATTGTGAAAATGCCCCATACATGTTTTACTGATCATAAATTTTTGTTCATCATTTGCCATTTGCAATTTGCCTTTAGTATTTTTTCTTTCCCTCTACCGCTTACTCAGTATTCTTATCACAACGGCAGAAAATTCTTATTACAGGGCCCTGGTAACACCAAAGTGGATAAATCCACTTTGTGGGCATTTTGCATTGAGTAAACCTAAATTTAGAAAAAAATCCTCTAACATGTAATGTAGCCAGAATCAATGTTTTGTGGGTGCTTGATATCGAAAAATCGAATAATCGAATGAGGGCGACACTTTTATCTGTCCATGCGTCTGTGAACAACGCTAGCGGCTAACCTGCTCATCCGATTTTCTCCAAAATTGATATTCTGCAATCGATGTGGCCTCTTGAATTTGAAACCGAAATTTTAACTTTGGGGAGTACTTTACAAGAATTCTCTGAGATATTTTCAAAATGTTCAAAAAAAATCTCCGTTTTTTATTAAACATTTTTATTGAATAGTGTGAAGATGAATAAAGAGAACGATGCACATCACATATTTGTTACAAAACCTAATTTTTCGAAAATTGCGAAGGTTCAAAATTTTTTCGGCGTCTTCCTACACCTAAAATGTTTTTTTAAAATAATTCCTTTAATGAAATATGTTCCTTATCGATAGATTTTGAAATAAGGTCACGTACAATTTTTCGAAAATTTGAGTTTTACCAAGAATGATGAATGAGATTCGTTAATTTGGAGAGTAATTGCCGTACAAATAGTATTAGGAGAGAATTACTAACGGCGAGAAAGTATGTGTTGTTTAGCACCACTAGTTTTCACTACGTGTAGGTTTACTCAATGCAGTATGCCAAAATAAAATAACTTCTGAATGATGATTGATTTTGTTATTTCAGAGGTTCAGTAAAGTTCCAAAAGTGGTTTCAAAAACCTGATATTTAAAATTTTAATTTCTTACCTTAACTTTAAAATAATAATGTTTATAACTGATTGTGGTGTAGAGACGTGTAATAATTTTTACAAGTCCTTCTCTAGAGTTGGTGTTGTCTCCTCACGTGATTCTATATTGTCCACACTTCATTGTAAACAGTACACACTCCATTTGTGCATTCAAGCGTTGTTGGAACATTTTCTTCACTCACATCATGTTATCAACTCAGTTTATCTTGTTCTGGAAGACCCCTTTCTAACATTTACGGTGACCTAGAAAGTAGGAATGCGACGTCGACAACAAAACATCAATGATTCAAAACATCGATGTTCCCATTTTAAAAATTGATGTTCAAATTGCATCGATAGAACACTATCGATGTTTTTAAAACTATTTTAGTAAAGTTCAACATCAATGTTTACATGAGGGGGACGATTATTTTTCATGGTGCTAGTATTTGTTAATTTATAAATGATACTTAGCTGGGAAAACAGACATTAGAATGTTAGACATTAGACAATGAAGAACATTAGAATGTTAAGCAAAACTTTTATTTTCTGATTGAATAATACAAAAATTATACTCCACATTTATCAAAAAAAAATTCGACGAACTTATTTTCCCCCTTGGTCACATTGGTCAAAAGAATGTTCAATTTATAGATATCTCAAAAATTATTTTAGGTTTTAAATTATATATTTTCCATCCACAGATAAAATATCAACAAGGAAGAAACACCGAGCACAAATTATCAATGTTTAAAAAAATAATCGCCTTCAAAATACGATGTCATATACAAAACATCGACATCGAGGTCGCATGCATACTAGCAAGACGGGATCCACTTTTGAACCACGTGTAGCCATTTGATCCCACCGTAAGTGATAGAGCGTGTGAAGTCTGTGTCTACAACATGGGACAGCCAGCTTTACTTCACCTCCAAATGACCGCGTATTAAGTATTTTTTCGACCTTAAAATCCACAGCTACGACCGAGTTTGAATTCGGAACTTGGTTATAACATTCCGTTATGCTAACAGGTATACCATCCCATTTATAGAAGGATCCACTTTTGGACCACGTGTCGCCATTTGGTCCCACCGTGGGCGGTGGAGCGCGTGGAGCGTGCGTCTACAACATGGGACAATCAGCTTTACTTCTCCTCCAAATGCCCGCGTATAAAGGATTTTTTCGACCTTAATAATCCACAGCTTCGATCAAGTTTGAATCCGCGAACTTGGTAATAATAACGGTCCGATACGCGAACCGTTACACCATCCCATTTATACATGGGATCCACTTTTGGATCACATGTCGCCATTTGGTCCCACCGTGAGCAGTGGAGCGCGTGGAGTGTGCGTCTACAACATGGGACAGGCAGCTTTACTTCACCCCCGCAGAAACGCGCAGGAAGGATTTTTTCTCCATTTAAAATCCAAAGCTTTGATCGCGTTTGAACACCTTTGAACTCGCAAACTTGGTTATAACAGACCGATACGTTAACCGTTCCCATTCACAGATGGGATCCACTTTTGGATCACATGTCGCCATTTGGTCCCACCGTGAGCAGTGGAGCGCGTGGAGTGTGCGTCTACAACATGGGACAGGCAGCTTTACTTCACCCTGCAGAAACGCGCAGGATGGATTTTTCTCCGTTTAAAATCCAAAGCTTTGATCGAGTTTGAACAAGTTTGAACCCGCGAACTTGGTTATAACAGACCGATACGTTAACCGTCCCATTCACAGATGGGATCCACTTTTGGACCACATGTCGCCATTTGTCCACCGTGAATGGGGAGCGCGTGGAGTGTGCGTCTACAACATGGGACAGGCAGCTTTACTTCACCCCCCGCGAAAACGCGCAGGAAGGAATTTTTGTCCGTTTAAAATACAAAGCTCGAGTTTGAACAAATTTGAACCCGCGAAGTTGGTTATAACAGTCCGATACGTTAACCATCCCATTCACAGATGGGATCCACTTTTGGATCACATGTCGCCATTTGGTCCCACGTGAATGGCGGAGCGCTCGTGTGTGCGTGTTCACATTGGCGGGCGTGCGCGGGCGTTCCAGCCGGAGGGAAGCCCTATCGCAGCGCCGTATGTCAGGGCGCGGGGCGGGCGTCGTTCGCGGGCCCGGCGCGGCGCCGACTGGAAATTAACATTTCATAACCGATAAAGCGATACTCAGCGCCGCTCTCGCGGAGGCGCCCGGATTCACGACGGCGCTAAATCTCGCTTAATTATCTTGCGGGAGCGCCCGCACCCGGCAGTGGTGGAACCGTTTCAGGGGGCGAGAGTGGGCGGGCCGTAGTAGAGGTGGAGGCGGGGTGGACTTGGTTTTGATCGCGGGGGGGAGCTGGACGTAGGTTGATGTATGCGTGTGGGTGACGGAGGCGGAAGATCAAAGCGCACGTTGACGTGGATGATAAGACGGGAGTTGGGGTTCTTGCGATTGTGACGGATTATGTGTACGGGTGCCGAAGCGGAGGATGCAAAGGCCAGTTGGCGTGGACGTAAAGGAGGAGCGGGTTTCTCACAATTGTGCGGGGGGGTCTGAGTTGGAGACGAAAGTGAAGGCTATGTTGGCGGTGGCTCAGGGAATGGTATGGGATGGGGAGAGGAGCGGCTTTGGTAGTGTAAGGGTTGGCGGATCGGACTGGTATACGCAAGTTCGCGCGTTCAATCCTGATGAAAGTTGTGGATATTTAAGAGTGAAAAATTCCTTCTTAGACCTTCTTTCGGAAGGAATGTAAAGACGGCTGTCCAACGTAGATTTACAGCAAGTAAAATATCCCCAAGACTAAAAGAAGCCTCTGAGCAAAATAAAAATTTCCTGCTTCTTGGCTTAGTAATATATCGTTTCTCTGCTAAGACGGTTAAAGGAGTGTGGTGGAATTTGGGACGCCAGGTTGAAGGGCAGGTCTGATGGCCTGAGCCTCGCCACAGAAAATAAGGCATAATTGAACTGGATTTTAACTGAATGGCTGCGAGCGGATTTGGAGTGTCCACATTGTGACAATTGCGATGGTGGCTCTGACACAGAACAGATAATACACAGAAAGGAAAGTAAAGGGCGGTTCCTTTGATCGCCAGTTAATCACCGCGCAGTGTGGACAGCTATCTTGAAATTGTGCAAAGGAGCCCCAAGAGTCAGCTCAAACGCCGTTTTCTCAAAAACGGCTCAATTTTTTTCTTCTAACTTTTCTAATAGGTAGTGCTAATTGCACTGTTTATTATGACAGAAAATTCATTTTGGTGTATAATTTTATTTTGTTTTTCCACAATTTACACAAATGTGGTTTCTTTTAATATCCTCGCCTTTTTCAGCAATTTTAAACATTTTTTTTTTGGCTTCAAAAAATTTCCAAAAAAAATTTTTAGATATTTTCTTAAAAAACGGCTCCAAATTTTTTAATGAAAATTGTCATGTAAGACGAGGTTTTACCCTTCATTACTATTCTTAAATTATTAATAATTCGGTTCTGCTATTAGGAAACTGAAAAATCGAGAAATTTTCAAAAAAATATACTTTCAGCGGAGATAGATGTTATCTGGCTAGAGTATGAGGCAAGTCCGATAAACTAGCCCAGGCCAAGGAAATACAAAACTAATACGAGAAAGTGTGGGCCATTCTGTAGCACTACTGGTTAAGAATTTATAATTACCTATACGATGTAAACGTCCCCTCGGGTTACGTACGTTTTTGCTAGTTATACACACATCAAATACAAGGAGTAAAACGGAAATAAAAGGCACCTTCACCACCGTTTACCACACAACAAATTCCGGGTTCCAGCTGCTTACACAGTTTCAATACGGAGACCATGCGCATCATATCGGCGCATGGACTGTGGGTAGCTTTTCTTTCAGTGTAGTGGCTACAGTCGATTCCGGTTATAGGGAACTTCTGGGAATCACATGTTTGGTTCACTATATCAGAGGTTCACTATATCCGATGATGTCAAAATGAAATAAAATTTCTCCACGATGATTGATTTTATTAATATACACATAGAGCAAAATTAATTAACAGCACGAACTGAAAATTTCAATATCTTCTTTTGTCATCAATTATTCTCAATTGTTTGCTTCGTACATCTTTTATTAGTAATTTCTCTAGATCCTTCTCTAGTCAAAGTTTGTGCTCTCTCCAAACTTAATTCTGCATTGACCTGTTTCTAAGTATGCTAATGCAATCACACCTTTCTATGCCTCTTCCACTGTTGGAACACCGTTCCACTCTCCGACGGTCTTTCTATTCGCCTAATGACATACGAGATCCAATTAATTTCCAGGACTTATTTCCTACGTTCATTATAGGGGAGGTTCACGTTCACTATAACCGAATCTTCTTATCGTTATTTGTAATGCAAGTGAAACGGGACCAGTGACTTAAATTCACTATAACCGAGGATTCATTATATCCGAGTTCACTATATCTGGAGTCGACAATACTTGGGTTTTTCTAACGTGGCGACTGAGGGTCTTTTTGAGTCCCTCTCAGTCCTGCCACTCAAGTCGCTTGATCTGCAGCAGTGCTTGATACGGCCGCGATCATGCAACATCTTGTGGCAGAACCAAGAAAGACGCAAAAAATCGTGCCGAATTCAATCTTGGAGATACTACCCTCAACCGCCACGTTAGAAAAAACCAAGTACAGTCAACTACAGTTACAGTGAACTTCTGGGAACCCACATGTGTGGTTCGCTATATCCGAGGTTCAACCAAATCTTCTTACACGTATTTGTAATGTAAGTGAAACTGGACCAGTGACTTAAGTTCACTATAACCGAGAGATCACTATATCCGAGTTCACTATACCCGGAGTCGGCTGTATTCTGTGGCTCTGTCCTTGGGCAAGGATGCAGGCGTAGGCGTGTCGGAGGGGGCGGAGTGTATGACGCGGGAGAACCTCGGGGGTGATGAACGTCATTGAAGCAGCGGGGAAAATAATGTCGACTTCATGGCAGAAGGGTGATGATGGTCGTGGTAGTGATCATCACAAATTTACAGGCGGGTGTGGAGATAATGCATGTAGAATTGATTACAGTGAGATGCGACGAGCGCGTGGTTTTGAAAAACGCGGATTATCACGAAACATTGCAAATTCAATGCAAACTTGCTGACGATGAGCACTCCCATGAAGACAAAACGATCAAATCTTTGTTCGAACTAGTTTGGGGGAGATTTCCCCATTATCAGTAGCTGTTAAACCAATGGTTACTATAAAAACGTACGAGTTGAAACTAGATAATAAATACGTATAACTGAATTAAGTCTTAAAACCAATTATAAGTGTATATTACTTATTATCAATTAACCTAATCGAACGTAACAAATTGAATATTGATGATAATATGATTTAAACAAATCAACAACAGTCAGAGGTTAAGTGTTGGGGTGGGAAGAAAGTGAAAAGATTCGTAAATAAGACATTGTTTACATCTGTTTGCTTATTTAGGAAATTTTAGAAGGGTTGTTTAACGATTTTGTGATTTCTGAAGTGCGTGTAAGTGTAAGTAAAGGGTTAGGATTAAACAAGGAAAGGAGAAAAAATTGCGTCATGGTGTCCCATTTGATGAGGTACTGTTCCGTCATTCGCCAGGTGTTGCGAGGAAAAACCTCGGAAAATACGGATGACAGCAGCCGGCCGCTAGAATTCCCCTCCAGGCAGCAGCTGAATTCGACCAAACTATCCAGCTGGTGTTTGAAGATCCTGCCACTGGAGAGTCTCGAACCCTAGAACCATCGGTACTCATAGGTACTGCAGTAACGTCAATTGATACCATGTGCCTAGGACTATCGGGTCATAGGTACTGCAGTAACGTCAATTGATGCCATGTGCCTAGGACCATCGGGTCATAGGTACTGCAGTAACGTCAATTGATGCCACCTAAGCCAGTTGGCCGTCTACGGAAATAAACCGAGATAGAGTTCCTTTCTATTTATATATTGCGGTGGCGATGGTGTAGCGGTTAGCGTTTCGGACTCCTATACCCAAGTTTGCTGTTCAAACCCGACCGAAGCCGTGGATATTTAAGGGCGAAAAAATCCTTCGTACGCCTTCCTTCGGAGGGGAAGTAAAGCCGGCTGTCCCGTGTTAGTACATTTACTGCATGTAAAAAATCCTCAAGCCTAAATTATACCTCTGAGCTAAATTCAAATCGCCTGTTTCGTCGCCCAAGTAATACCTTCTGTCTCCCATGATTGGTGAAAGGAGTGTAACGAAATTTGCGTGGTCAGACGGAAGAGCAGGCCTCATGGCCTGAGTCTCGCCACGTAAAATAAGGCAAATTCAATTCATATATTTATTCAATTTTAGGGGATCTTCAATTTCTAAAGTTCTTGGTGCCTATGAGTGGATGATAGTGACAATGGTGATGAGGTGAATGATAATCGAGGATCTGTGGTATGAATGGTACGAGAGACGGAAGAACCTTGAGGAAACCTGCTGAGAGCTGGGTTTGTCCACCGGATATAGCACACGGTTTGGACATGGATCAACCCGTGCTCCAGCAAGGAAAGGCAGATGAGTTAATCATTACGTCATGAAGAACTTAGTCCAGAGTGGCTCAATTGCAAGAATTAGGTCCACTGCAGTGCCCCGCACGACATTCGACCTTCACTAGACTAGAGCCGATCGTCCCTGAGGAAGTTCCTTCCCCTTCTTTTCCGTCGGACTCGCTCAACAAGCAACTATCTCTACCGGTTATTACTGGTACTGGAGTTGTGTTGGTTGTTCTCCCTCTGGATGCGGTACTTCGGATGATGTGGTCAGAGAAGTGAGGCACAGCTGTGGGATATAACTGTGGCATTTCAAGATCCCGGGTTGGATGGAGAAGGTGATAGTGTCTTCCAATCAGGAGCTTCGTTACGACTAATTTATTTCGTATTGGAGGGTGTTTAGAATCCCGATTGAATGACAATGTTCCCTTCTACTTCTAGTTCGTGACCTTGAAGGGGCACCATGTTTAAATCGGATTATTAGCGAGGACATCAAGCAAACTGGCTCAGGATCGCATTCGGGAGGCCCGGGTTCAATCTCCGAACCGGCCATCCTGATTGGAGATGTAGTTTCCTCTCAATCATCCAGACGAATGCTGCGATGGTTCTACTCACAGGCGACGACAGCAAAACCGGCGTGGCCTAGCCGAATTTGTTAACTATGTGAAGTCACGAAGGTTGGGCGAATCCGAGACATCGCGGGTTCCTGGTTGGGTGACCGACTGGGAACCCAGGATCCAATGGCGCCGAGGCCAATTTTCCTTTTTGGGGCGTATAATGGGTAATTATAAATGCAAAATAAGCGAGGACACGCCTACTTCCGCAGCACTGCTCAAGACGTCACTGCGTGAGCATCGAGAGTGAACGAAGGTGCGCTCGCCCGGGAAGAAGGCAGCGGAGCAACGTGCACACCGAACGAGGTGGCTCAAGCATTGGTTTTCGCACCTAATGTTCTACGATTTGAAATGAGGTTTACAAGCGATGACGGAGATATATCAATATTGAATTGAATTTGCCTTATTTTACGTGGCGAGACTCAGGCCACGAGGCCTGCTCTTCCGTCTGACCACGCAAATTTCGTTACACTCCTTTCACCTATCATGGGAGAAAGAAGGTATTACTTGGGCGACGAAACAGGCGATTTGAATTTAGCTCAGAGGCGTCATTTAGGCTTGCGGATCTTTTACATGCAGTAAATCTACTAACATTTCTACTAACAGTCGGCTTTACTTCCCCTCCGAAGGAAGGCGTACGAAGGATTTTTCGCCCTTAAAAATCCACCGCTTCGATCGGGTTTGAAGCCGCGAACTTGGGTATAAGAGCCCGATACGCTAACCGCTTCACCATCGCCGCCGCAATATGGAGATAAATTGAGTTATAATTTTACGTAACCGTTACTAAGGGTGTGACAGTTTGTGCTGTTGTAGCACCGCTTATTATTTCATGGAATTACTTAGGGTGTACATATTATTACTCTAACTCCAATATTTTGTGGAATCTGTAGACAAATAGAATAGATGTTTTATTACCAAGAAATTTAAATAAACATTGCACTGAACCTGTGGAAGTTTTTCGTTCCAATTCATTATAAAACACAGCAACTTGGTCAACCCACAAGTTTTATAAACCAATTCGGGTGGGGAATTATTAATATTATTTTTTGTTTTTTTGCAAGATGGTGCCATAGAAAATATTTGTAGAATAAACAATTGTTAGTAAAAGAATTTGAACATGTTGAAAAATTTAAACATTTCGAAATATATTTTCGAAATTTAATCGGAGAGGAACTTTAGTACGGCATTTCGATTAGATAGAATAAAAATATTAGGTTGTGAAGGATAAAATATTAAGTAAAATATTAGGAGTAAAATGGACCTTCGTTTTCACTGTTTGTGTGCGAAAATGTCACGGAGTTGAGCCGATTCGAATGCTTCAGCACTGCTTATGGCACTGTCACTGCGCGAGTAACTAGAAAGGACAACCAGGAAGGTGCACACGGCCGGGAAGTTGGCAGTGGAGCAACACGCACCCCGGCAGAGATGGCTAAAGCTCTCACCTAATGTTCTACGATTTGAAATGAAGTTTACAAGCGATGACGGAGATATATCAATACGGAGAGAAGTTGAGGTGTTATAATATTACGTAATCGTTACTAAGGGTGTGAAAGTATGTGTGTTGTAGTACCACTATTAGGTAAAGAGAATCACTTAGGATGCACATTGTATTTATTTTATTGGAACATACATTGTCCCCAATACTTTGCCGAATTTGTAGACAAACAGGATAGATGTTTCATTCCCAAGAAATTTAAACAAACATTTCACTAAACCTTTGGAAGTTTTTCGTTAGTTGTAGAGGATAAAATATTAATTAAAATATTAGGAGTAAAACGACCTTCCCGTGGTTTCTGCGATCAACACCAGGCGAATGCCGGAGCAGTACCCTACCAAACGGACCACGGACCGCACGCGATCTGTCCTTCCTCTTCTTTTCCTATCCTCTCCCCTTACACACACATTTACACTAACATGCACTACACTACCACATATTCCGGGAGTCCGGTCGGGAGCTTAGAGCTTGTCCCGGCTGGGGCAGAACCCCGCTGGTGAGAGAGTCCTGGTTAGGGGGAAACCTCACTAGCCGACGGTAGGTCGGCGCCGGATCGCGCCATATAGCGGGGGAAGATCACCACTATCTCCCGAGAAAAAAACATGCACTACACTAACGGGACTAATGATCAAAGCAGTTGGCGCGCCCGGAAACACGAAAAAATCAATCAACAAAACGACCTTCCTTTTTACTTTTTGTTTGCGAACATGTCACGGAGTTGACTCAATTCGAATGCTGGAGCGCCGCTCACGACGCTGTCACTACGCCAGCAGCCAGAGGGGACTGAAGGTGCGCCCGCCCGGGAAGGCGGCAGCGGAGGAACGCGCACCCTGGCGGAGGTGGCTGCAGTATTTATCTGGCGCCTCTTTACTGCGCGCAGCTCGCAGCTCGTTTATTGTGAGTTTAGTGGACTGCTAATCGCGCGGGGCTAAATATTACGCCGCGGATAGAGTGCTAGCGCCTAAGGCGCAGTAAAGCGGCGAGGCGGCGGGCGCGGCGCGCGCTGGCGCGGGGGCGGGGCCCGGGGGCGCAGCGCGCCGAGATACGCGGGTTTACGGCGCCCGCCCTGCCGCCTGGCGGTAATCTGCTGTAACTCGTAATTACCCCGCCCTGCCGCCGCTCGCGCGGCCCCCGCCTCCTTCGCGTTCTCGCCCTCTCCGTTACCGCCCCCCCCCGACCGCTACTTCCTACGTCCTCACCCGCCCGACCACGCTACTTCCTACGTCCTAACCCGCCCGACCACGCTACTTCCTACGTCCTAACCCGCCCGACCACGCTACTTCCTACGTCCTCACCCGCCCGACCACGCTACTTCCTACGTCCTAACCCGCCCGACCACGCTACTTCCACATCCAACCCGCCCGACCACGCTACTTCCTACGTCCTCACCCGCCCGACCACGCTACTTCCCACATCCTAACCCGCCCGACCACGCTACGTCCTAACCCGCAGTGAACGACTTTTCCGCGCCTGCTATGTTGTGTTGCGTTGCGTTGCCGCCCTCACTGGCTTCTTCATCACTCCGTCACGCCCCCGTCCCTCCGGTCCCTACCTATTTCATGCTGCTGCCTTCTCTTTCCCCCCACGCCTCGTATTCGTTCATGCTAACCGCCCCGCCACCCTTTCAGTTTTTTGCACCCACCGTTCCGCCACGTAAAATTCCCCCCCTCGTTTCTTACACTCTCCTTCCTCTTTCTCCCCTGCTGCCCTTTTCCTTCTGCGTTCCTCCACGCCCAATCCCACCCCATCCTCGTGCTCGCTGTTGGCTACCCCTTCCTTTTCGTCTTCTTCCGCCCTCTAGATTACCCAGCTTCTCATGCTGCCCTCTACCGCCCCCCTTGCCCCTTCCTACCCTTGGGAACACTTGTAGCCCCACCTTTCCATCTTCTCGTGCCCCCTTCCTTCCACGCCTCCCCCCTTGCCACCTCCCCTTCCCCCCCGGCCACCCACTCCCTCGTCCCCCTCCATCCAGTTCCTGTCCTTTCCCCCTCCGCCATCCCGCCTTCCCTCACCTCCCCTAGCCGCGTAGTCCGCTCTCCATTCTCTTGCTCTCTCACCTCCTCTCCGCCCACCCACGATGGCCCTTATTTGCTCAGCCGAGATGCACACCACCCACCAGTTATTTCTTCACTTCCCGGATCATATTCTTCAATAACGGGGTCCCTCTCATGAGAAATAGAAGCGGTTTTATACTTTTAATGCCGTTTTATTCCGATAAAACCCCCACGTGAAAGTAATAAAAAATTAAAAGAATTAACCATAAAGCAAGCTTGAAACCATTAGGGGAAATCGGATTAGGGTACAACAGTGGGAGCGGCGGCGAGAGGGGAAAAACGCCCTGACAAAGCGGCCGGAACGCGACGTAAGGGTTGTCGGCCCTGCGCCGCCTACGAGGGTCTGGGAATCCCCTGTTGTTAGGGGAGACATGCGACTCGCAGCCGCTCACGTGCTCCGGAATCGAACCTGAATGAAGTGTCAAATTGCTCTGAACTTGCGAATCCACTATATTGGAGACTTGAAACCCAGCTTAAATACTGTTTATCATCGTTTCCGGTTACTTTTTTTGTGGAGCAATATTTTTGGTCTGTTTTGGACAGTTTCTAAAGTATAAATGTTCACTAAAATGGTGTTTTCAAATTGTTTAAATTTTTGTTCGATTTCAAGTCAGGGTGACAATTCTTTGAAGAATTTCAATGCCTAAAATACTTTTGTTTCACATTAGTAATGTCACATCATGAAAGACATTTACCAAGTGGACATATATCGAACGTAAATGCCAATCGAATAACAAGACTGAGTGGTGATAATTGAATATAAATTTTTTTTGTTTCATGATAGCAATTTCTTAATAATTTTTTAAATTTGAAAGTAATTTTTATTGAATATTATAAAAGTATTCAAGGATCAAAATGAGTAAAATGCCTCTTTAAACTCTATTTAAATTACAAAGAACCATTCGTGCAAATACATGTCATATTATAGAATATCTTATGTTTAAACATTTAATGCCCTAAGGATAATCCTTATGAAAACTCATTATGATCGGGCATAACATGTAAGCAATACGTCCTAAGCCCTTAAAATGTAGTTTGTGTGTCCCGAGGGGATACAATTTCGTTAGGACAGGAGAGTTCCAAGGATAACTTTGGGGGCAGGTGCAGAAACGATGAGGAACAGTTGGAGAATAAGTGGAGATATGTGGGAAAATGCAAGGAGATAGACTCTGTAACGCCCAGTTGAGAAGTTGGTCATTCAAAGTTAGTTACTACAACTAATTTTCATTTATTATACAATTATTTACAAAGTTTGGAGTTTTCGCACAGGTCCAACTACTAGCAATCCAATATAAATCTCAAACATGTTATTGCGTATTAGTTTTTGAACAAATTGTAGGGCACGAAAATATACTGAAAAAATATATTTAGAAGTATACGTATTACTCTTTGGACTAGACTCATTGCGTCCATCGGTACCTAGAGAAACAATAATCAATTATTCAGAGTTTCGTAGTCCAAGATCATTCTCCATTCGCGTAGTGAAAAAGACAATTTTCACTCCATTTATAAGTGAAGGAATTGGAATCACCTCAGAAACGATCTCCAATATTCGCTGGTAAAATCGGTGCTTAAGTTTCTTTTCGGCTGTCGCTACGCACCTAGTGCCGAAAATTCGCCTTCTCCCGGACGCATATCCGACGATGTCCTGGTCGGTGACCGGTTCAAATTATTCAGAGCATCAATTGACGGCATTGCAGTGCCTCTGACCGGAATGTCATAGCGTTCGAGACACGACGGTGGGAGGATAATCAACATTCGCTGCATAGCTAGATCGAATTCACCCGCTGCTTGGAGGATAATTCTAGCGGCCGGCCTTTCCGATCGGTAGTTTTCCGTGGTTTCCGCGATCAACACTAGACGAATGCCGCAGCAGTTCCCTAACAAATGGGCAACGGACCGAGCGCTATCTTTCCTTCCTCTTCGTCACCTATCCTCACCCCTGAAACATACTTACCTTTACACGCACTACACCACTATTCATGTCGGGAGACAAGTCGCGGTCTTACAGCTTGTGCCGGATGAGGCGTTGCCCCGCTGGTGAGAGATACCTGGTTGGGGAAACCCCGCGAGCTGACAAGCAGGTCGGCAAAGGATCTCGGCATTCAGTAGGGGGTGACCTCCGTCCCATCCAGCGATTTAAACATACACTACATTTACGGATCTATTAGCGTTAGCAGTTGACGGGCAAGGAAACACTAACTAATCTATCGATTAATGAAAGCCCGGTCGGCGACGTGGCAGCGGGGACAAATGTTGGCAGCGACCTCACGTGATGCTGGGGTATGGACAGATAGTAGAGAGGTTTTGCGCGTCTTTGATTGGAAAGACGTAACCCGACAATTTTGGGGAGAATTGTACTGCGCATGCGCCGACATCAAATGACGGGATTTCGATAAACAAGTTCCGACTTTCTTCCTGTTTAGTCGTCTACGACAAATCTGGCCGTAACTTACACTTTACGTAGTTTTCGCCGCCACCTCTAAACACGAATTCAACACTAACGCACAATAAGCATGGAAGTAATGAAAAATACAATATCCATAATACCAATATAATATGGCAGGAACTTAATGACTAATTTTTTCTCAAGTTAATTCAAATATAACATAACTGTTTAGGATTTGGAGGTTATGTGTATACTGAGGCTACTTTGATTGTCACGAAAAAATAATTATTCATTCACAGAGCGTTATAATTTCCATATATTTCCCATTCCTAATATAATAACAATAAATGGTGTTACAGTAAATGAGCAGGGTTATATTCTAAGAATATCTGGGAAGCTAAAGTTTCCTTTGGAAACAAAGACATGTATTATATATTCCTACGATACAATCAGATTTCATGTAGGGGCCTATTACACATTTTACTATCTTGTAATGCCTATAAAAGCACAAATGCACTCAGAGATACACAGATGTTCAATAACAGCTTTTAGATCCAGTTAGAGGTATTCAATTCCAATTAGTTCCTAGTTTTAACGTACGTTTACGATTGTACAACACGGAAAAGTTCATTTTTCTGAAGATACGTTATTTTCTATTGCCGATAATGTTTACGTACTACGATAATCGACGTCATGCCTATAAAATATCCTGTAGCCAATGGATGTCCTGTCCTGTTGCCAATGGATTCCCCGTCTTCTCAAAACTCTCTAATGACGGGGTGCCGCGCTGAGTGGCCAGGTACGGGGGGGGGGAGAGGCAGCGGCGACAGCCAGCGCCGTTTGAGGCATCGCCCGTCGTCCGCATCGCCCCCACGTGTGAGCACCGCAGGGGCGGGGAAAGGGGGCGGGGCGACCCGCGACCCGCCTCCCTCGGGGCAGCCGATAATTAGGACGGCGACGGCCGCACACAAATCAAAGCGGTGGCGGCGGTGGCAGCGCCTGCCGGTCCCCGGGGGCGGAGGCGCCCGCCGTCCCGACCCTTCCCGCCCCCCCCCCCCCCGCGGTGATCCCGCGCACCCCGCCTTACTGTCCCGCCTCTCCGACCTCACCATCCCGCCAAATCGCTAGCCATTCCTCTCCGACCGGTTATCGCCATTCTGCTCCCCATTCCAGTCACCACTTTTTAAACATTCTCCCTTTCTTACTTTCTACTTCTCTCCTTCCCACCTCCTCAATTCCTCTTGCCCCATTCCCCATCGCTCTGCCCGCTATTAGTGTCACCGTCTCTCCGATCTTGCCACCCTTTTCCCGCTTCCATCGTCACCGCCTGTTTGTACACCCCTCCCAAACCGCTACCAATTCCTTTTCGTCCAGTCTTCTGGGCCCATTCCATTCACCCCTTTTCAAACACTGGTCCCACCACCAATTCCTCTTGCCCCATTCCCCATCACTGTACATTATTGAAGTGTCTCTCATAGTAAGGACCTAGGGTTCGAGTCCCATTGGTGGTAGGATTTTCGAACCTCGCTACATATGTGGGTTGAATTCAGCCGCTGTGTGGAAGACAATGTTAGCGGTCGGCTGCTCTGATCGGTGATTTTGTGTGATTCCAGATCAACTTTAGGTGAATGCCGGAGCACACGTGTCCTACACTTTCACACTTGCGGGAGACTTGTCGGGAGCTACGAGCTTGTCCCGGTTGGGGCGGTGTCTTGCAGGTGGTAGATGCATGGTTGAGGAAAACCCCGCAAGCCAAACTAGGTCGACGCCAGACCTCGTCATCCAACGGAGGAAGATCATCGCAATAAAAACATGCACTACCTTTACAGGACTAATGACCTCCGCAGTTGACACGCTCGGAAGCACTAATCAATCAATCGATTCTCGCCTAAAAAATTTTATATTGAAAAAAGACTTCGCTGGCTTCCGTCATTGCCTTCCCCTCCCCTGTTAGTGTGCGACCGTTAACGGCAACTCTACCTGCTCTTTGAACGGGCGTTAAAGCAAGCAGCGGGTGCCGAATGGCAGCAACTTCGCTCCACTGCTGGGCTGGGCCTTTGCGCCCCGTCCCAACTCCCCAAGGTAGGGAAGGGGCTCGTCACCGGCCTGAGCGCGGCGCGGCGACAAAAAGCTTAATTGCTTTCTGAATCGATGAAAGATTGTGACACGTAATATCGTGTTTTAGCCGGCACTAACGAGTGCGTGAACCGCCAGGCAGTGTTTGGCGGAGCCTAATGTCGGCGCCGGGCGACCGCTGCGGGCGGCGACGGCCGGAGGAGACGACGAAGAGGGGAAAAGAATTGGCATAAGGGAAAGTGAAGTCAGGTAGTGTAATGATGGATTGATTGATTCATTTTTTCGTGTTTCCGTGCGTGTCAACTGCTTTGGTCATTAGCCCCGTAAGTGTAGTACATCTTTGTTTTTTGGGAGATGGCGATGATCTTCCTCCGCTGGATGGCGAGATTCGGCGCCGACCTACCGTCGGCTAGCCTAACCAGAACTCTCCCACCAGCGGGGCACCGCCCCAGCTGGGGCAATCTCTAAGCTCCCGGCCGGTCCCCCGGAATATGTGGTAGTGGAGTGCATGTTAGTGTAAATGTGCGGATAGGACAAGGAAGAGGAAGGAAAGATCGCGCGCGATCGGAGCCCGTTTGTTAGAGTACTTCTCCGGCATCCGCCTGGCGTTGATCGGAGAAACCACGAAAAACTACTGATCAGAGCAGCTGGCCGCTATAATTCTCCTCCAGACAGCGACTGAATTCGATCTAACTGGAAAGCTACAGCTATATTATTATTATTATTATTATTATTATTATTATTATTATTATTATTATTATTACTATTATTATTATTATTACTATTATTATTATTATTACTATTATTATTATTATTATATTTTAAGGAAATATGCACCAAACACGCAAAGCTGATATATTGGTGAGAAAGTACGAAAGAAAAAAGGTCACCGGAGAGAAAGAAAGAGTGTCATTAAATGATTGTGTGTGTGTGTGAGTGAAAGAGAGAGGGGGGAGGAAGAGCGAGAATCAGAGTCTCAGGGAAGTGTCTGTTGGATGGATGATAGTAATCGTTACCTGTCCGTGCGTTGAGCAGACTGGATGAACATTGCGCAACTGCTACCTTGTACATTAAAAAGTATTGGGTGTGTTGACAAACATTGGAATACAAAGAAATTTATGTAATGTAGGACGTTTAACAGAATAGTGCAGGTCTCATGTTCTTTCTACAACTAAACTATTAAAGATATAGATTTTTCCCTTAATACAATCTGTTCCTTAAAAATAAATTTTGAATAAATGTCACGTACAATTTTTCGAAAATTCGATTACTTTTCACGTAGTTTTGCGTGAACGTTCTTGCTGTTTTAACACCAATAATTTGAACTGTAGCGAGTAGTTCCTTTCGTATTATTCGTATTATTTTGTATTAAAGCTTCATTGCTTTTTCCATGTTCACTCTGCGATCCAATGTTTCCTATAACAAGTTCCTCACTTAACGAAGGAAACACTCAAAAAACTGAAATCAGCGCGCGGTCCACACACGTTGCCACGAAACAGAACCCAAGAATCTTCACTGCTCCATGCTCTTTTGTTGTGAGTGGAATTTGCTGAAGAATCCATGAATAACTACAGATGAACGTGAAAAATGGACAATCCAGAAAATGTGTGGCGTCCAGAAGTTTACTTGAGAAATGTGTTGTGCAGGAGGTCAGTGGCTCGTGAAAACATTGGTTTCCCGAGGCTTCGTTTCTCACTTTGGTCGTAGCTCAAGAAGCAAGACAGAGAGCAAGGCGGAATGATGCTGGATACGTGTTTTTGTTTGAATGGCCAGTTCTCGTGTAGACACCCACCTTTTTTAATGTCAGGATAAGTGCAAAGTAACAAGAATTAAAGAAATGATACTTAACTGCTAAGAAGAAGTCTCGGCCTTTTTTAATACTTTTTAGACATGAGATTTTAAAGGATTTTTAGATACTGTTTTTTATTGATTTTTGAAATACGGCGCAACTTAGGATCTTATCATTTCACTTTGCAGTCAGTTGGCGATAATACTCAGACGAGAGCTTAATCAGGACATACTTTGGCATAATCAGAGAGTTTAATTAGGACATATTCTTATCTTTCAAGCATTAGCTCATATTTGTAAATAATTCTGAATACATTATATTTAAAAATGTTAAAGGTAACTTATACTCATACTTAAACAGTGAACGCACGAAACAAAACATTGGTATTTAGGAAAGAAATCGAATCAAATCACAAAATTCTATTATCGAATCTGAAATATTTTTCAACGTAGAGTGAGGGAGTGAGTATTTCGTGTTTCATAGTGTGAACAACTTTTATGTTAGGTTATGACTAGGAGGTGACTGCAATCCTCTCCCATTGGAATATATGATCCGGCGCCTACCTAGATGTTGGCAAGTTTTGTAATGTAATGTGTGTGTGTCAGAGAGAGAGAGAGAGAGAGAGAGAGAGAGAGAGAGAGTAAGGGAGAGGAGGGACGTTTTCTAAGGTACTCGTGCAACTTTTGTTGAACAATGGATTGGAGAAATGCGGATATTAGTTACGAATTCGGCCACTAGGTTTTATGAGGTAATGTCAATCTCTGCAATATCAGTTATGCCTTCGCAACTTTCTCAATAACTTGAGTTCTAATTTTCCCACGAGATCGAGTTATCGCCTGCGATGGATCTGAATCTACTTTGGCCATTTCTTTAGATATTGTATAGAAAAATACGACTTGGAGTTCTTGGTTTCAACAGTAAATATATTTTCTTATGTGCCAATGAAGTTGTGTTTGGAATGTTGTTATCAGTGCTCCCTGCGAGCTTTGGTCCTCAACTGTTTATTGCTCTAGGGAGGAGCAAGCGTTTAGGAAAAGTTGCGCGGGTAATACTGATCAGAGTTACTGACCTGTAGAATTCTTTTGCGGATTCGGTGGTATAACGATCAGCGTACCGGACTGTTGTACCCGAGTTTGCGGGTTCAAACCCGATTGAAGCTGTGGATTTTTAAGGGCGAAAAAATCATTCGTACGGCTTCCTTCGGAGGGGAAGTAAAGCCGGCTGTCCCATGTAGTAGATTTACTGCATGTAAAAGATCCTCAAGCCTAAAAGAAACCTCTGAGCAAAATTGAGACCCGCCTGCTTCGTCGCCCAAGATAATATCTACTTTCTCCGCTAGATGGTGAAAGGAGCGTAGCGAAATTTGCGTGGTTAGACCGAAGAGCGGGCCTGATGGCCCGAGTCTCGCCACGTAAAATAAGCCATTAACTAACTAACTAACTATAATTGTCCTCCGGACAGTGCCTGAATTCGATCTAGCGCTAGTGCGATTATCCAAAATTTACCACTGGGTGGTCTCGAAACCCAATGACGGTCTCGGCCAATGACTGCATAAGCAACGATGTTGCCAATCCGCTACATCAGCTGGTTTTATTTATTAACGCTGCGGTTCCTCGTGGTAAAATAGCAGGTTTGGGGTTCCATTTGAGAACGTGAATTTGCGTGTCACAACAGTTGTGTCCTTTTGGCCATCTCACAAAACTTGAGTTCTGTTTTTTTATCTACACTTTTATTTGCAGACAAAACATGATATCTTACAATACTTTAAGTAGTACCCTGTTCGTTAAGTTGAACACTGTGTTGAAAAGTGCAATATTTATGCTTTATTTTTCACTTTTATTGTAAACGAGTGAAGTGGACATGTCACGTTTTGAATGTTTGCTTCTCAACCCCATCTCGATCGGGGTTTTGTCTAGTTTCCCTGATCCATTGAGCAAATGCTGAGATGGTTTCCTTTGCTTGTAGTGGTAGTAGAGCTTAGGGTGAGTTTCTATTTTGTTAACAATACAGAAAAATCAAATCTGTTTGTTCCTTTACCGTTAAAAATAAGTTTTCTATAATTTGGCAAAGTTTTCTATAATTTGAAATGTTAACCCCTCGCTTTTTAAATTTGTTGTTGTTTTGTTGTTGTTGTTGTTGTTGTTATTAATACTTTTTTCATTTTTCAACTATTTATAGTTAAATTGTTGGGAAGGGACTCTGAAACTCAAGAAAGCGTGCGCAGATGATTTTCTCCCCATACGTCACATACAGTTTGTAACTGTTTTTCGACGTAAAATAAAATAAATAAACTGTAACAATCGACAAGGCGTGGCCCGGGGTCGGCGGCCGTCGCCCCGGGCGTGCGTGTAACAATCGCCAAAGCGTACCGCGAACTGGAACTCGTATAAGTTGGCAGAACTGCACCGGAGCGTGTGCGGGGTGGGTGCTGTGGGAACGGCTGTCGTGGGGCGTTTGGGGCCCGGGCCAGGGCTCGGCGGCCGTCGCCCCGGGCGATCGCGTGCGCGCTGCCCGTCGCCCGCCGTCGCCCCCGGGGCCGAATGACACTTCAAGGCCGCGACGCGCTCGCTCAGATCCTCCGTGTGTGCTTCTCTCCAGGGTCTGCCCCAGTCTGCAAAGACTGTTTATACTGGTCGTTAACAATGTAGTTCATTTTTAAATACGATACGCGTTAGAAACACGATTTCCCTCCCAACTACTCTATTCATTTCGCACTTGCAACTGGTGATCGTACCCTTAGAGAACACCTTCGATAGATAGATAGAGAGATAGTTAGATAGTTAGATAGATAGATAGATAGATAGATAGATAGATAGATAGATAGATAGATAGATAGATAGATTGGCAATTCTTGGCGCGTCAACTGCTATGGCCATTAGTCCCGTATGTGTAGTACATTATTTTAGCGCGGAAGGTGTCACCATTTCATTTAATGCTTTTATGAACTAAAAGAAGAAGCATTTTGTGACAAATTTATTGCCAAACCGAACGATTTTTATTAGCACCACAGAATTACATACTGTCAGTGAAGAAACGATACATCTCGAATATCATTTTGAAGTTATGTGGAGAAATATGTTTAGAAAATTGTATATTTTGTACAATGAATTATTGTACGACACGTCACTCGCAAAAGTGAGTAAAACACCTTGTCAGTAGTCGAGAAGTAAACGAATTCGTTTAGTTGTTAAAACCGTTCTACTGCAACATGATGACCACCTTAGGCGCCTCAGGGCCTTAATTGGTGTCACTGAGATTCCTCTAACCTAGGTGGGTAGGTGGGTTTTCAAGAGTTCGTGTCCCAACGGTGGTTAGATTGCTAGATAGAATTTAGCAGTTGTCTGGAGGAGAAATCAAGTGGTCGACAGTCGTCCATGGTGTCTACGATAAACACCACCGGCGAATGCCGGAGTAGAAATCTTACAAACGGGCCACGGACCGTGGATCTTTCCTTCCTCTTCGTTGTCCTATCCTCTCCCCGTACACACGCACTTACACTTACATGACTTCACTACCACATATTCCGGGAGGCCGGTCGGAAGCTTAGAGCTTGTCCCGGCTGGGGCGGTACCCTGCTGGTGGCAGAGACCTGATTAGGAAACCCACTAGCCGACGGTAGTTCGGCGCCGGATCTCGCCATCCAGCGGGAAGACCACCGCCATCTCCGAGAGAGAGAGAGAGAGAGAGAGAGAGAGAGAGAAAACATGCACTACACTTACGGGACTAATGTTCAAAGCTGTTGACGCGCCCGGAAACACGAAAAAATCAATCAATGAATCAATTAACATGAGCATCATTTAATCCCAATATCCTTAGGCAGCACTACAGCTTTCAATGAGCAAACGTTAATAGTCTTGGACCTTTATTAAAGGTCCAAGGATTCTCACAGGCTTAGGTGGCTCAGGGAATTCACTGAAGCCCCTGCTGTCTCTGACCGGAAGGTCTTAAGATTCCACAAGTTGGCCCTCCCAAAGGTTCCCTCCTCATCCTTATCCTATCCTCACTCCTTACACACACGCACTTACACTTACATGCACTTCACTACCACACACATCGTGAGACCTGTCAGGAACTTTGAGGTTGACCCGGCTGGGGCGGTGCTCCTCTAATGGAAGCTAATTACTTGGGGAAAGTTCCGCCGCCCAACGTGTACATTGGTTCTGGCCATCCTGGGGAGGAACATCACAGCTACTTCCCGCGACAAGAATATACGCTTCACTTACGGGACTAATGACCCTTGTCGATGGTGCGCACGCAATCACTAATAAGTAAATTAATCAATGCTGCAATATGACAATTTTTGATATTGAAACGGCGTTAGAAACACAATTTCCCTCACAACTACTGTGTTCATTCACTGCATTCATCATCTTACCCTTACAGAACACCTTCGATTGATAGATTATTTGGTGATTCCAGGCGTGTCAACTAATAAGGTTATTAGTCCCGTATGTATAGTACATGCTTTTAGGACTTGGCGATGATCTCCCCCCGCTGAAGGGCGAGATCCAGCGCCGACCTACCGTCGGCTTGGGGGATTTTCCCAACCACTTATCTCTCACAAGCGGGGCACCGCCCCAGCCAGAACAAGCTCTAAGCTCTTGACCGGTCTCCCGTTATGTGTAGTAGTTTAATGCTTGTAGGTGTAAGTGTGTGTAAGTAAGGGATGAGGAGAGGACAAGGAAGGGGAAGGAAAGATCGCGTGCGGTCAGTGGCCCGTTTGCTAGGTTGCTGCTCCGGCACTCGCCTCGTATTGATTAGAGAATCCACGGAAAACTATTGATCAGAGCAGCTGGCCGCTAGAAATCTTATCCCGACGAACTCGATCCAGCTATCTAGTTAGAGTCGAAAATCCTGACACCATCAGGACTCGAACCTAAGAGTTCCCAGTCGGAAGCAATGCAGAGACATTAGTTGAAGCCCTGAGCCACCTCTCCCGGTGAACACTTCGAAGCATAGTTAAATAATACAATAAGGAAATGTCATCGTAAGTGATAATGTAGGAACTTCAAGAAACAAGTTAAAATCTTATACCTAATGAGGTTCATGGTCATACATAAAAGTGAATGTTTGAAAATGCCAAAACGAATAATTTGAGAGATGTGCACAAAATAAAGAAAAGTGGGTTTGTAAATGGCCGTTGAAATTGTCTAGTTTTGTAGTAACTAATTTTATATATTACGGAATAAATATCATCCCCGAGGAAATGAATACTCATGTGATGTAATAAGGCCTATTATGTTAATATTCTACTAACAAAAACCTGTTTTTTACGAGGAAAACTGAAGAATATTACATGAAATTCTTTTTAAAGAGCAAGGCAATGATGTTTAGTAATTACAGAGCTGAAATCTTGATTTTACTAAATAACTTGGGTTTTTTCTTTACTAAATAGCTTACAGCTTTTAAAATGTTTACCACACTTTAAGGGAATGGCAGGTGCAGGACACGATTCAGTGAAGAAACAAAGTATTATTTTAAAAGAGAACATGTAATTAGTACTGCGAAAAACGTACAGCTAATGTGATTGGCACATGTGCAGACAGATAACTCAGAATCTCCCTCAAAACTAATGACTCTTCGCACGTAAATATATTCTAGTTATTTCTTGTCAAGGTAATATATTGATTAGAACACGAGAGTTTATTAGAAAGGAAGTTGTCACAGGAAAATATTTGAAGAACTCAAGCCATGTCATACCAAAGCAAAGATATGAAAGAAGAAACCGATATATAAATCAATTTTAACCTGCATGAAAAATCATATCCCCAAGGCCTTGAATATTTGTGAGAACTAGTGAAAAGATATAATATTATTTGTTGAACTGTTGCCGGCTAGAACTAAATCTCTTAATTCCAAAAACCACGAACATTATGGGAGTTTTGAGTTATCAAGCAAGACGATATATTACATATCAATGCCGAAGTTCAATAAACTATGAAAAAGATGAGCGATGAAGTGTAGAATTTCAACAATCTAAAACACGGGTGGGTGAGTGATTTCAGCAGTCTTTATTATTTTTTAACTTTTAATAACACCAAAAATAAATGCAATTGTAACAAAAAGATTTTCCGAAGATCCTAAGCAGAAATTCGTGTTTCCAACATTTTATTCCCTCATCATACAAAAATATGACATATTTATTGTTACTTGGTATCACTGATCAATCTGCATTACTGATTAACTAACTTACAATATCAGAAGGAACAAAAACACAACTCTACCGAAAGCGAACATTGAACCTCAAAAGCCCTTAATTCAGCTTAAATATGATATTATATATGACTCGAACGAAAGCATTGCGTCAAGAAATTGAATAAAATAAAACTAAGCTCCGTTTCCCAGAATACTTCTCCTTTCTAAGAGTAAAAATTATCCTATTTTCCCAAACGTCCCGGAAGTCTTACAAATTCTTATTACAAATGTGTTATCCCCTAATCAACACTCAGAAAACTGGAACCAGTGGTATGGGGATTAGGTAGGCTACCAAAACTCAAGTTGGAGAGTTTAAATCAGACCATAGATGGTCGATTTTCATAAAACGTATCCATCGTCTGTATGCCTTATTAGGCAGGTGAAATGTAAAGTAATGTGACCACAAATACACCAATTAATCCATTAAATCCACTAAATAAGATCTCATTTTCAACAAATCAGCACCGGCAAGAAGCAAAACTGGGTGATCATAACTGAGCAACGAAAATGATTGTGGCTTCGGTGGTGTAGAATATTGGGCTATTGGACCAAAGTTTGCGAGTACAAACCCGATTGAAGAATTGGGTGAAAAAATCCTTCGTACACATGCCATCGATGGTGAAATAAAGACGGCTGTCCCATGTTGTAGATTTACAGCAAGTAAAATATCCTCAAACCCAAAAAAGCCTCAGAACTAAATTCAAACTGTTTCGTTGCCCGGGTGATATTATCTTTCTTCGCTAGATGGTGAAAGGAGCGGAGTGAAATTTGCGTGGTCAGCTGGAAAGTGGAGCTTGATGACCTGAGTCGTCACCTAAAATAAGACATGAATGGAATTGAATATGCTTCTTGCTCCCAGGTGTTGTCATATACGAACATTTATAAAATGCCCAACAGCAAATTCCATGTCGGGGAAAGGGCAATATACAAGTTATCAGAGTCACAGAATGACACAACAACCGCAACAATTCTTAAAAAATTTAGACGGATTTGTCCCCATCTGCTGGACGTTTAGAGCTCTGCGCGGCAGATGACGCCTGTCAGACCCTCAAACGAGGCTCTCAAAGCGAATGGCTGACGGTGAAGGGGGTCGTTCCCGGCCCCGCCCCCATCAGGTGCCTGGCCGCCAGCCACGCGCTCCCATGACCCCAGGGAACGACGCCAGCTGCTGATAAATGTTCCTGGAACATTTCAGAAGTCCTTACGCCCGACAAGGGCCTCGCGTTAATGAACCGCTCGGGGTGGGTGGGTGGTGGGAGAGAAAAAGTCCGAAAAAGGGCTCGACGCCACCGCTCGGCGCGGTGTGGCGCACGTAACAACTACACTTGTCGACATTACCCGAAATTATAGGCATTAACGTATCCGACAGCAATTAGCCGAGGCCTTCGATGCCAGCGCCCTCGGAGGCCGGCGGCGCCGGGGGGCGCTCTGGGGACAAAGGCGAGGCGGCGTCGGCGTCGGCGTCGCGTGGAGGCGGCGCAGGTGCCCGGCGCGCCCCCGGCGTCGCCGTCGCCCCGCCGCCACCTGACAGCTGCGCCATGGCGACGCCTGAGCACGGGTTTCACTGGGGCTATCCCCCTTTCCCTCTCTCTCTTTATGCCATTGCTTCGTCATCACTCGTATAATATTAACTGGTTATCGATGGTTAGTAATTCCAAGAAACAACAATGTAGTTGGTTGGTTAGTGATTCCGACAGCTTAGGTCATGGGTCCCATAAGCGTAGTGCATGTTTTCCTCGGGAGATGGCGGTGGTCTTCCCCCGCTGGATGGCGAGATCCGGCGCCGACCTACCGTCGGCTAGTGGGGTTTCCCCCTAACCAGGACTCTCCCACCATCGGGGTACCACCCCCCGGGACAAGCTGAAAGCTCCCGACCGGTCTCCCGGGATATGTGGCAGTGTAGTGCATGATAGTGTCAGTGCGCGCGCTGTGTGTGTGTGTGTGTAGGGGAGAGGATACAAGGCAGAGGAAGGAAAGATCGCGCGAATTTGACTTAGCTGAAAAGCTAGTTTCGAAAATCCTGCCGCCGTCAAGACTCGAATCTAGGAATTCCAAAAAGGCACCGGCCGCAGAATTCTTCCCGACGGACTAATTTACTTACTAAAAGCTAGTTTCGAAAATCCTGCCGCCGTCAAGACTCGAATCTAGGAATTCCCGGTCGGAGGCGCTGGAGGCAGTGACATCAGTTGATGTACTGAGCTACCGCTCCCGGTAAATAACAGTGTACATTTCCTCTGTAAAACAAGTTGGGAATAAATATTATTATATATTATTATATATTATGATTATATAATTACCTACCAAGCTGGCTGAGTTACGTTTAGCTCAGAGCCAGTGTTATCACTGCCCCTCAGGAGGTCCAAGGATTCTAGTCCTCAGGATGGCAGGATTTCCCGCACTAGCAACATACCTGCCTGGGGGAGAATTCTAGTGGCCGACTGCTCGAATCGGTAGTTTGCCGTGGTTTCTGCGTTGAAGACCAAGCGTCTGCCGGAGCAGCACCCTCACAAACGAACTGCTCGCGATCATTCTTTCCGTTTCCTGGTCCTATTCTTATCCCTAACTTGCTCTCACTTATATATTGTTATCGTATAACAATATTGTGACATACCGATATGTCACGTTAAAATAAACTAACATTTATTTGTAGACAATATGGTGGAACATGCATTACGAAATATCACGAGAGCTAGAGCTTAGCAACGACCGTGAATAAACAATGTAGTTTTTGTTTTTCTAAATGCATTAAGAAATGGCTTGGTGCCGAAAGTAGAAAATTTGGGATTGGGCGAAGAAGTTTAGACGATCAAAATGTCAGCTACACCAAAATATAACGAACGTATGGATTGGCTGGGTGAGAGAAGGACGGTCAAATGTTATGAAAAAATAAGGAGTTTTAATACGAAGTCTTCGAGGGATGAATCATGCAGGAAGATTTCATTCTGCTCGGCATCGCGCTTCTGAACTGATCGTAGGTTCGTGAGAGGAACGAGTACAATCTAGATAGAATTGGGTTATCAGTGAAATTTTAAGGCAGTGAATGATATTGCAGATATTTTCATGGGAAGCAATATTGATGTATAAATTGGAACTTTGTCGGAATGGTAATCGAGTTCGGACTATGTCATAGGACGTAATCGGGGACTGATAATTTTGATAGTTTGAGACCAGCTTGGATAGGGGCAGAAGAGGATTCCTTGTAACTTTGGACTACGGCAAGCTCGCAAGATATTTCGACTGAGAAGTCTACGAGGACATCAACGAAGAATAGATAAGTTAACCGCGATATAAAATTGTAAATTGAAAGATATCTTGATCAAAGGCCTAACTTAAATTCTCTAAATTGTTTGCTAAAAGGTAAAAATAAACTTTGTTAAATTTTGTTCTTTAGAAAAAAAAGTGATCTTTCATTTAGTCAATCCAAACAGAAATGAACTAGGAATAGAATCATTCTATTTCAAATTCCCAGCTGCGCTGTATAGTCAGCGGATCCTATAATCCATTATAAAGGTAATAAGGATTATAATATATCGTGACCCATTGACCCAGCAAGCCGGACGCTAAGATCTTTGGCAGATATTAATGTAGAGAGAGAAAATTTTGTATATCTCAAATGGCGCCTCAACGTGATGCATAATTTGTTATAATTTATAACAATTGGTGACACGGATAAAATTAGTCTTATAAATTATAATAAAGTGATCCAAAGGAATCTGAAATTTATGGATTGACATTTGAAATTAATTGTTAATTATAAGAAAGGGCCAAGACCATTTCATTGGTGTGATTTTAAAATAATTTAACAGAGAGATTTTAATTTGTATTAGAATTCAAAATGGATACTAAGTTTGAAAAATATAACGCTAAATTGGAAGGAATGACATCGAAAATGTCATTAGAATTGAAGAATTTTCGTCAGGAAATACACGAGGAAATAGTGCAATTACGGGCGGATACATCGGCTGAATTCAACATTATTCATTGTAAAATTGAGTCTTTTAATAATCAAGTCGACCAAATGCAGAGGAATTAAAAGAATCTGGCGACAAAATTAATTCCAAAGTTAATCATTTACAGGAGAGCATTGTGACATTGGGACATTTACATGACCAACAATGCGAAAAGTTGACAATCGTCGAATCGCGTGTAGATAATTTAAATGCAATGTCGCTTCAACATGGCGAAAAAATTGAAAACATAGAATCTAAATTAGTTAATTGGATTGTAAATTAGAAAAACGAATACAGGAGGGACTTAGAAACATTAAAATGGTGCAAGAATCTGAATCTGGGAAATATATGTCGGACATTAAGGACAAGATTGAACAGTTAGAAAACGAATTCATGATGCGTTCACAGGGAAATATACCAATGCATGCATCGGCGCTTGTAATACCAAGCCACCTAAAATTTCATGGTGATGTGAAAGAACAACCGTGGTCGTTTATTTCAAAATTAGAGAATTATTTTAAGATAAATAATATCCCTGAAAGATTAAAATTGCATATAGTAGAACAAGCCATGTCGTCCAAAGCACATCATTGGTTGACCTCTTTAGTACCGGAACCGACTAATTATAAGGAATGGAAGGATAAATTCTTAAAAAGATATTGGAACGAAAGTCACAAGTTTGATCTAAAATACAAATTAATGAGTGAAAGGTATAAGAAGGGTGGAGCCGAGAATATGTGTGACTTCGCAACACGTAAAATAGCAGCATTCAAGGCATGCGAAGACAGAATGGACAGCAATGAATTAATTAGAATTATTATTCGTCAGTTGCCATATATATATATATATATATATATATATATATATATATATATATATATATATATATATATATATCCAAAATTTATTGCGGAACTCCTTGCCTATTGATTCTGAGGATCTGGTCGAACGTTTAAGTCGATTCGACCAGACATTGAATAGTGATTATGATCGTAGTAACGGGTATCAATATAATGAAAGCAGGAACGAGAATAACAATGGAACGGGAAAACAATGAATAATTACAACCGCCAAGGAAATTATAGCTCAGAAAGAAAGGATGACAGGGGAAATAGTACTAAAATGGAAAAGAAAAAGACCGAAAACGGGTATCCGGAGGTTCAAAGAGGACAATAAACGGGAACATGTAGAAATTAATGCGATTGAACAGGAAAACTCCCAGTGTTCGAAGTAAACGGGCGGGATACTTCGAACGATGATAATGAGGGCGTGATGGTTCTTAAGGAGTTGAATAGCATTGAAGTATCGGCGGAAGATTTATTAAGGGAAGATACGGACGAACGGGCGAAGAATAGCACGTGTTTAATTTTGAAGGGGATATTTCGGAATATACCTGTAGACATTTTAATTGACACAGGTGCTAATGTTTGTGCAGTGTCGGAAAAATTGTATGAGCAGTTAAAGAAAAGGGAAATAAAATTGATGAGCTACCCATCAGGAGTTTGGATATTCGGACAGCTAATGGAAGGCGCATCGAAACGAGAAGTCGGCAAATTTGGGTGGAAGTGGAAGTTCAAGGGATCACAATTCAGTTTCCGGCAATTGTAGTGAAGAATTTGATTCGTCAATTATTTTGGGATTGATGGCCTAAAATGTGTGACGCCAAGGTCGACATAGGTAACAGGAGTGTATTGTTACGAGGTGACAAAGGGCAACAACATTGTTTAGGGATCAAAGACCAGGAGGGCGAAGATATGTGTATTTGCGATATTGCGGAACAAATTGAAGAGACCAGGACCAGATCCACACGGCAGCAGAGGCGCGGTCGACGAAAACGGAATAGATGCTAGTGAAGCTATTGAAATGTTAGTCAATGAATATAGAGATATTTTTGGAAGTTCAAGGGAGCCGGTAAAGGGATATCAATTTAAAATTGAATTGATGGATGAGGAACCTTTTAATCTGAAACAATATCCGATCCCCATGTATATAAAGCGAAGTACGTAAACAAATAAACACGATGCTTGAGGATGGTATAATAAAAAAATCGATGACACCGTATGTAAGCCCAATAGTGACAGTTCGTAAGAAAGACAATAAGATCAGATTTTGTGTTGATGCTAGGAAACTCAATAGCAAGACCATCGCTCGTCATGAAAAACCGCCGAAATTAGATGAAATGAGGTGGAAGGTAAAAGGAGCTCGGATATTCACGGGACTGGATTTTACTGCGTCGTACAGGCAAATTGGACTACACCCAGATGATGTGAAAGATACGCGAATAATTTATGACAATTTGAGAGAGGCAGCAGCCAAAAGAAAGCTAAAACAGAAGCAATGCTTTCGAGGCGAGTATAAGGAGGGTGATGAAGTGTTAATTAGAGTACCTCAAGTGTCGTCAGTGGATAGAAGCTATTTTATAAATTTTTCCCGTTGTATATATATTGGTTACAACATATACATATATATATCGTCAACATACACTAATATGTTTGGAATTGTCAACATACACTAATATGTTGACGAAGATGACCTCTTGTATTTCGTCTTATAAGGACGTGAACACCAAATCTCACTTACATGCTATACACTACCACACGTCGAGAGACCAGTTGGGAGTTCAGAGCTTGTGGAGGCTGGGGTGTGTCCCACGTTGGGGAGATACCTGGAGGGGAAATTCACAGCAAGGGGGGAGGAAATACACAACGCTAGGACACATGCCCGGAGACCGATCTGGAGCCTAGAGCTTGTCCTGGCTGGGGCGATGCCCAACTGGTGGGTGATAGCTGGCTGAGAGAATCCCCGCTAGCCGACGGTAGATCGGCGCCGGATCACGTCATCCACCGAGGGAAGATCACCGCTACATCACGATTAAAAAACATACACTACACTTATGGCAGTAATGACAGAAACGAGGGTTAGTTGACACGCCTGAAATCACTAAGAATCAACCAACCAACCGACGCATAGGACGGCGCTGGATTTCACCACGTGGGGGCAAAATCATTGCCATGTCCCAGAATAAAATATTCACTCAATTAACGGGAGTAAGTTGAAATACCCGGGAACGTCAATGAATCTACCTAACCCTCCAAACATTTGGGATATGAAGCTTAGAAACTGCTATTGTATTAAAGTATATCAGATGTAGTGAACGTCAGCGTATGATAAGTCCATGGGAAACTAAAAACCTTTACAGGTTCTCGAGTCCCTACACAGAAGCCTATGCGTAATAATATATTTGTTTTAAAATGACACGAGTATAGCGTGACGTAGAAGATGAAACAGAAATTACAAAAATAAACCGTGTCTACAACATACCGTTCAAGGCCATTTTTTCCAATGTAGGATTGTATTAAATGACATCTTTTGTATCTTGCATTTCATTTTTGAGATTTAGTTCTTCCGACTGCCCCCACACCATAGCATTGATGGTCAGAAAAGTGCAGAAAACGAAATCATTAATTTTTCTCTTACAATAATAAGACACGGTAAACCTTGAACAGTCATATTTCAGGATTTTCATGAAGAACACATTTGTAAGGAAAAAATTTTTTAAAAAAAATATTCAAAAATTCAATTTCAACAAAAACGACATCTATGTCAATATTTTAAGCGTCCTTTATCCTGTCTGAGGAAAGTTCATCAAAACGAACCTCCAGTGCCACTTTGGAGAACGTTTTGACAATGTGTTTCAGACTTCAAGTCAAGTACCTCCAAAAATCAAAATATCGTTTTTAAACTCGCTGAATTTCGAGTTTGTCCAAATCGATCGGAGAATATCAAAATTAGTAAAAACCTTCTGAAGGGGTTTATAAGCAGCGTTGACTACAGACAGACAGGCCGACAGGCTAACAGACAGTCTTTTTGCCGTAAATCAAGTTTTCGGATTTAAGAACCCACAAAATGTGATTTCTAACTACTTCCGATAAAGGAAGAAATTTACCACACACAGAAACAATATTTATTCACATTTCCGATAGCAGGAACCCATAATACGAATTTTCTATCGAAAAATCGACGATTTCTTGATTTAATATTTTCTCTTTATTTCAAAAATTACGTGATAAGATGAGAAAGTAAAAAAAAGAAAGAAAAGAAATATTACCGGGAGCGGTAGCTCAGTGCATCAACTGGTCGAATTCAGTCGCTGTCTGGAGGAGAATTCTAGCGGCCGACTGCTCTGATCGGTAGTTATCCGTGGTTTCTCCGATCAACACCAGGCGAATGCCGGAGCAGCACCCTACCAAACGGGCCACGGAGCGCGCGCGATCTTTCCTTCCTCTTCCTTGTATCCTCTCCCTTTACACACACACACTTACACTAACATGCACTACACTACCACATATTCCGGGAGACCGGTCGGGAGCATAGAGCTTGTCCGGCTGGGGCGGTGCCCCGCTGGAGGGAGAGTCCTGGTTAGGAGGAAACCCCACTACCCGACGGTAGGTCGGTGCCGGATCTCGCCATCCAGCGGGGGAAGATCACCGCCATCTCCCCAAAATATAATATTTTGCCACAAAAATAAATTGCAACAAAATGTTTCAAAATAGCTTACTTTTGAGGATTATTCTTAAATCTATTCACAAAAAAGTTACTAGGTACGAATTTTGAAAAAAAAATATCTTGACACTTCCGCCTTCCACCCTAGAAGGAATGGAAAAGAGAACACGGAAATAATATGTTTTTATAACAAAAATATCCAAATGGTTTCCTTTTCTTAGTTCACTGAAGCAAAGAGAACGGAAAACTAATTTTTAAAAGTAGGTTCCCCTTTATCTGAGCGATAAAAATCTTACATACAATCATAATATTTTCACGGTTCATATATTTCTTTCATGGTTGGTCGTGTATCATATTCTTTTTTCTTATTAATTATTAACCCCCATCAAGATTAGATCAAAATACGATCGACCAATGAAATACTGTCAGAAGTAAGATCCCGCTCTAATTTATTTTCCCGCCATTCCACCAAACTTCCATCCTCATGAATGCCTGACAAGTAATGATTGATGTACACTTTATAAAAAAATGTTCATTCCAGGTCGATATTAACAATCATTACCTGTGTATTAAAAAATATCCATTTTCTTGTTAACATTAATGCGCATTTCCCAAAGTATAGTAATATTATAAATACTGCATTACTTATGATTCAAACTACGTTGTTTTGACTTCAATATGATTTATTTAAATTTCTCATACTACTAAATAATCCATTTAAATCCTTTCCGCCATCATAATTTCTAAAGCATTCCTTTGACTATAATTTATCTACCATGATCACCTAACCTTCATTCAGACACCCATCATACACAGAAAGGCCAAAGTGATGACCTGACCAGGCAAGGGAAGGACATAAAGTCATAAACCGTCTTCCCCGCCTCCGAAATGAGTACGGGACTCATCACACCGACGCACACTGGTTCAATTGCGCCTAAAACCTGGTCATAATTGCAAATGCGGGTATATTATCGTAAAAATGGGTATCAATCGGTTTTTGAGTTCACCGAATTTGAATATGATAAATGAATTTCAAAATTCAAAATGACGGCTTCAAAATGGCGGATCTACTCATTTAAAAACAAACAAAATCCAAACAATATATACATATAGGGTTCTGGAGATCACTGATTCCAAACATAATGAAATTTCATAATTCAAAATGGCGTTTTTGGAAATTGCTAACTGCCTCATAAAAATAATATGTGTAAAATATGGACGCAATAGTTATCGCGGTCGCGGGTTAATATTGTTATCATTCCAAAAATTTATATAAGTAATTTTCTCCTTAAAAGTAATTACAAAAGATAAATCGAAAAAATATATAGAGAAAATAATTCCCCTGGCGTAGAAGGCAATTCCGAGATATCTAGTATTAAATCTTACTATGTAGCATTGCAGTAAAGTTATAAAAAAGGTGCAGATATGTGCAGCTAAATGTGTGTTATTCTGATTAAGGGCATTCTACTTGATTAATAAAAAAATCATTGAGGGAGGAATACGCAGGACAAAAGGTATAATCCACAATATTACATGATTAACATTGTTACGCTCTATACTTTAGAACTCAGCCGTATTTTCATAAAATTATTTGACCCATTTTTTCTTTAAAGTATACCTAACTTATAGTCAAAAGCGTCTTTTATTCCGAAATACAAAAATAATCTACAAAAATAATTTTAAAACATTTTTCTTTCTTCTTCTTTCTAGGGTTTTTATCCAGCCGACAGCCGGTTACCCTTTGCGTCCCGATGGGACACATATTCGACCATACACTAGACACCAACACACTTGCGGGCTCCTCTGATCCGGGGTCAGCAGAACGCGAGGCTCTCCGCGACAACACATACATACAAAGACAAGGGACAAACAATCATGCCTAAGGCGGGACTCGAACCCGCGACCCTTCGGACCGAAGCGCTGAGTCGGTACTCGCTCTTAGCCACCTCGGCCATCCAGGTCGGCTAAAACGTTTTTATTTCACAAATATCGTTGATAAGTATCAATGAAGTCGAGTGATACGAGCAACGGTAACTTCACGAGATCGTGAGGAAGACAAAAACGATTGAAATAACTCTCTGGAGCTGAAGTAGTGTGCTCCAATGTCTCCCGAACGAGATTTGTTGAGTCAGAATTCTGAACGCCAAAACGTGTATATATGTAAATAAACTGTGTATATACCAAAGCCATCTTGTCTGTGATTTGTTCAAAAAAACAAAAACAACCAAAATTTTGAATTTTGCCATTATGGCCATGTTTTTGGCCCGATTCAACCAATGTGCGCCGCACTGATCCTGCAAAGACGCCGTTCTAGGCTGACGGGGCCGGCGGGTGAGCAGCCGCACCACGTAAGGAATGTATTGGAGATGGGCGGCCGGCGCGGCGGCGCGCACCGTTGCTGGGGGAACTGGTTTAGTGTGGCGGGCGGTGAGTGGCGTGCGGGGCGAGCAGGGCGGGGCGAGGGGGGCGGGGAGGCGAGCGCCCGTCCGCCCCCGAGCCACCTGACCCGCGCGAACCCGGCAATTACCTTGTCAGCCCGCCCGGCCCTCGCCGGCGATGACTGCCAGCGCACCGGACGAGCGGGCCGGCGTGGCTCGAGCTCAAGCTACCCATCCACGAGGAAGCTTCGCTTGACGAGTTGGCCTCGCCGGCGATGACTGCCAGCGCACCGGACGAGCGGGCCGGCGTGGCTCGAGCTCAAGCTACCCATCCACGAGGAAGCTTCGCTTGACGAGTTGGCCTCGCCGGCGATTACTGCCAGCGCACCGGACGAGCGGGCCGGCGTGGCTCGAGCTCAAGCTACCCATCCACGAGGAAGCTTCGCTTGACGAATAGGCCTCGCCGGCCATGACTGCCAGCGCACCGGACGAGCGGGCCGGCGTGGCTCGAGCTCAAGCTACCCATCCACGAGGAAGCTTCGCTTGACGAATAGGCCTCGCCGGCGATGACTGCCAGCGCACCGGACGAGCGGGCCGGCGTGGCTCGAGCTCAAGCACCCATCCACGAGGAAGTTTCGCTTGACGAATAGGCCTCGCCGGCGATGACTGCCAGCGCACCGGACGAGCGGGCCGGCGTGGCTCGAGCTCAAGCTACCCATCCACGAGGAAGCTTCGCTTGACGAGTTGGCCCCCGGCCACGAGGAAGCTTCGCTTGACGAGTTGGCCTCGCCGGCGATGACTGCCAGCGCACCGGACGAGCGGGCCGGCGTGGCTCGAGCTCAAGCTACCCATCCACGAGGAAGCTTCGCTTGACGAGTTGGCCTCGCCGGCGATGACTGCCAGCGCACCGGACGAGCGGGCCGGCGTGGCTCGAGCCCAAGCTACCCATCCACGAGGAAGCTTCGCTTGACGAGTTGGCCTCGCGCCGGTGGTGAAGCCGTCGTCGCCTTGGAATGTGACGTCGTGGTTTGAACAAATCACAGAAAAGATGGCTGTGGTATGTACACATACCATTTACTACAGGAGCATTTGCTCCCCGTTAGCATCTGCTAACTGCCGAATGTACTGTTTACGGGAGCCTGGCGCTCATACCCGCAAGATTCCAGACTCCTACGCACACCGGCGACTCGCGATGGTCTCGCGACTAAAGTTCGAGGAACTAACGCTGCCCTTTCAGGGCCATCCCGCCTTTATAGCCTCGCTGAGGCTGCGTCGCCACCCGCTGGGTCTTGCGACACATCTGGCACAAGTGCGACGCGTACCGTCTCGAACTGCATCCTGGGCTCGGTCTCCTCGCTTCCTACCCATTGTGGTGCATTCTGCACGTCTCCACTCTGAAAGTGACCACGATACACGCTGTGCACCACGCTGCCGCGTGCGTTTCAGAAGCGGACGCTACAGAAAGGTGCCCTAGACCCGTGCGGTCGATAGACTTCATAGGAAGGCAGACAGTGTGTCACTCGAAAATACTGAAAAGACACCACAAAGACCATTGCTCAATCAAAATCCCGAACGCCAAGTAAACACAAAAGAGTAGTAAGAAAACGTATTAAATAGTAATTGATTATGGGCCATTAAATAATTATAGAATATTATTAACCGTCTTAAGTAGCGCATGCAGCTGAGGCTGCACCTATTCCCCACGGAATAAAAACTTAACGGTTTGAATCTCATGTCAGACTCAGTCGCTGTCTGGAGGAGAATTCTAGCAGCCCCTTGCTCTAATCGGTAGTTTTCTATGGTTTCTCCGAACAACACCAGGTGAATGCCAAAGCAGTCCCATAACAAACGGGCCACTGACCGCACGCTATCTTCTCTTCCTTGTCCTCGTCCGATTCGCACATCTTTTTGATTTGATTGATTTCTTCGTGTTTCCGGGCACGTCAACTGCTTTGGTCATTAGTCCCGTTAGTGTAGTGCATGGTTTCTCTCGCTGGATAGGGATCTTCTCTCGCTGGATGGCGAGATCCGGCACCGACCTACCGTGGGACCTACTAGTGGGGTTTCCCCCTAACTAGGACTCTCCCACTAGCGGGGCGCCGCCCCAGCCGGGACAAGCTATAAGCTCCCGACCGGTCCCGCGGAATATGTGGTAGTGTAGTGCATGTTAGTGTAAGTGTGTGTTAGGCGAGAGGATAGGACAAGAAGAGGAAGGACAAATCGCGCGCGGTCCGTGGCCCGTTTGGTAGCGTACTGCTCGGGCATTGGCCTGGTGTTGATCGAAGAAACCACAGAAAACTACCGATCAGAGCAGCCGGCCGCTAGAATTCTCCTCCAGAAAGCGACTGAATTCGACCTAGCTGAAAAGCTAGTGTCGGAAATCCTGCCGCCATCAGGACTCGAACCTAGGATCTCCCGGTCAGAGGCGCTGCAGTGACATCAGTTGATGCACTGAACTACCGCACTCGGTGTGAAGCATAGAGCTTCACCCGCCTGGGGCAGTGTTCCGATCGGAGTTTCCCCACAAGCCAACACGTAGGTCGGGGCTGGATGTCACCATCCACTATGGAGAAACGCCATCACCACCCGCAATAAACTATTCACTACACTAATACAACTTGTGTCCATAGCAGTTGACGTTCCAGAAAACCTCAATAACTCAAAATCGTTAGGCACATATGTTTTTGTCTCGGGATCCTTGAGAGATATGCAAGGATAATCCACTTCGTAAGCTAGCAGGGTTTTTTATAATGTTTAAGTCACAATTCCCTTTAAATCTAAGAACGGATTACCTTATTATCAAAGAATATTACTCAGGAAGAAGACGGCTCTTTCACACTTTGCAATGATTCTGTTTCTTCAAAAACAGGAGAGGTGTTAGAGCACGTGCTGTTGAGGTTGGCCGTCGACGGGGTTACTTGAAGCAGCACCTGCGAGGCGGAGGCCAACAGCGATGGGCGATGGGCGATGGGCGGGGGCGAGGGCGATGGGAGGGCGGGGCGGTGGCAGCGCCTCGCCGTTTGCATGCCAAGTGGGCGACAGGCCGTTAAGATCCGCCGATGGGGCCCGTGTCAAATCGCCCTCCGCCCGACGCGACGACCGCGCGCTCTAGACAGCTCCGGCTCCTCCCGCCTTTCCCTCCCCGCCCTCCCCCCTCCCCCCCTCCCCCCCTCCCCAACCTCCACCCTCCCCCCCCCTACTTCCACCTCTTCCTAGGGCGCCAGCCGCCCGCACGATGCGACACCCGGGCGCGCAAGTATGTATACAGCGATTTTCCTAAGGATGCGCCACAGTGACAGCTAGTGCTGGCAACGTAACTGAAGGTTCTGTGGTCGTTGTGCCCTCGAGCCCATTAGACTCCCCATTCGTTCGTTTGCAGTTGGCTGACTTGTAAATGGCTTCGATGCTTCCTTTTGTGACGACCTCGCCCGACAAAAATATAGTGCGCCACGAGAAATAATTGAAATTAGGAAGTATAGTGTTATGTGCTCTTCTGAAAAATATCTTTTTTTCTATTAACATTACATTGAATTTACTTTTTGTGTGATATTGTTTATTTTAAAACCGACAGTTGAATGCGAGATCCGTACCGATGCACGTGGTTCCGTCCCTTGTACTGTTGTATGGCGAGCACTGATTGAGAGCTTTCTATTTACATTCCTCGCAGTTTTCTTTTACTGATTCTGAGAGCATGTTAAGAGATTTTCCGCATACGTAATTAAATTTAAATATTTACAGATGTGTGATGCGTGTTAAGGCGGCTACACACATTCGTTATTCGGAGAACAGCGAGGAACCGCTCGCCGAATCCGGAGTAGTGTGGATGAGTTTCTTGCTATTTGCCGAGTGACGAACATTCGGGGTTCGCCCTACCCACCACGAGTCGGCCATCAACACATCAAAGGGAGCGAATATTCGACGAACACGTCAGCTGCTCGGGATTGGGCGAGCACTAGCTCGCTGCTCGGCGAATGCCGAATGTATGGAACCGTATTTATACGTTCTGCTTCTTTCACTTTTTTCTTCTTCTGTACTGTATTTTCTGCTTTACTGTATTTTCTGTTTCTTCTTGTCGCTAGGAAGACCATGGGTAATATGAAGCTAGTTGTGGTAACAGAATTGATGTTTCAATAGTTGTGGTAACTGAATCGAGAAAACAATTACCGTAGAGAAAATAATACTTCCTTAGTCTGTGGTAACAGTATGGTAATTTCCACGAAGAAGAGAAGGATTTAGAGACTACGGAAGACGAATAGAATGAATTCTCTTTCTCCTTTTACTTTCTCGCTACGGAATAAAGAGAAAGTTATGTAATGCTGCGCGAAAAAACGGCGAATTTTCAGCAGGAAGTCTTATTACACAGCCGTGGGAAGGGAAAAGTGGATAAAGTCTGTTACTAAATTCGGGGAGCGGGTAATCCTATAACACGTGAAGTAGCCAGAATCGAAGTTTTGTGTCCTTGATACCAAAACATCGAATGATGGCAAAACGTCTGTCCATCCGTCTGTCTGTCTGTCTGTCTCTCTGTCTGTCTGTTCTCCATTTGTGAAGAACATTAGCGGCTTAAGTGTCTTCCCAATTTTCTCCATATTTGATTTTCCCCAATTGATCTGGCTGATGTGGCGATCCCTTGAATTTGAAACTGAAATTTTAATATTGGGGGGGGGTACTTTACATGAAGTCGTTGGGACATTTTCCAAATTTTGAAAAAATGGATCTATTGCTTTTTATTAAATTTTGTTGTTGGATAGTGTAAAGGCCGTTTAAGAGAAGGTGCATGTCTCATGTTCGTTAAAACACTAATATTTCGCAAATGCCAATGTTCAATTTTTTTCGAAGTCTTCCTTCAAGTTAAAGATTAAAGATAGAGATTTATTACCTTATTGAAATCTGTTTCTTAAAAATAGATTTTGAAATAAAGTCGTTTGTACAATTTTTCAAACATTTGAGTACTTTTTGCCTAATTTTGCGTGAAAATACCGGCGAGTTAGTACGTGCCGTTATAGCACCGCTAGTTTCTCCTTTTATTTTTTTTATCATCTTGATTCCCGTTTCCTATCTTTACCTTCTTCCAGAAATCAACATAGGATATGTATCAAATGTATTGAATGTATCGATTGTATCGTATATATGATATGAACCGCCCTTATCTCGGCACAACAGCCGCGTTATCTTCGGAGAGGAGTTGTCATCAATTGTCACTGCTCATCACTGATAAATAAAAAATACAAAGATACATTTTGAAATAATACAAACACATTTATACTTGAACAGTTACACTTCTAAGAACACTCAACTGATAAGTTCGGGTGTAAATTCCCCCCTTGGCATGTCTTTCATTTAACTAGTGGTGTCAGAACAGCAGATGCTTTCTCACATTATTTCTAAACTGGACATTTTCGATAATTAAGAGACTTGAACGAAAATGAGACCTGACCCTTCTCTTAAGTGTCGTTTTATGCTATCTGAAGACAAAGTTTGATCAAAAAATTTGGTGCCATTTTGAGAAACAATTGAAAATGTTTAACAAAAATGTAATTGCCTATATTTTGCGCCAAATTACACAAAAACTAGTCATATTTTCGAAATATTGAACATGAACTTATTTAATGTTTCTTTTTTAAAGATCAGATTTTATCACGGAAAAAACATATCTATCGTCAAATTATGATTGTAGGAAGAAGCCCCGCAAAATTTAACTTTCTCAATTTTCCAAACAATCTGGGATTTCAATGATAATGAAACCTGCACCATTCTTTTAATAGTCCTTTTATGCTATCTGAAGACAAAGTTTGATCAACAAATTTGGGGACATTTTTGAGAAAAATTTGAAAATGCTTTTGAGACTTCATGTAAAGTACCCCCAAAAATCGAATTCCATTTGAAAGTCCTAAAGCCTTGAGTGCATTCAGATCCATCATTGAATATCTATTACAAAGAAAATCAGCTGAACGAGTTAGGTGCTACACACGGACAGACAGAAGGTTTGCTATCAATCGATTTCTCGGTATTATTGACCCACAAAACATGGATTCTGTGTACATTACGTATTGGAGGATTTTTTAAATTTTTATCAACAGTACTTAGCCTCATTTTCGTGATCTGGGTCCGGAAATAAAAGTTTTTCTGCCGAAAATTCGCAGTTTTCCGACATTACATAACTTTCTCTTTTTACGATGTCGAGAAAGAAAAAATTAAAATAATCTTCAGATAGGAGCTTATCTTCTTATAAAAACATGATGCTTATAAGCATCATGATAAATTACAACACACGAAAATATCACGCATAGTAATTATAATATGGATATTAATATATGTTACGAACCAATAAATCACAGAGATGTGTATTTCTAATGAAACGAAGGAAGATTGCCACTAGTTTCTTTAATTGATATCGCATTTACCTCAAATAAAACAAACCGACTGCAGGATTGATGGCTGGGAACGTTTACTTGACCTTGGTTTCAAAAATACCATTATTTTCTCTTTACAACTCACCCCCTGGATCTATAAGTTTGTTTTCGCACTAAATTTTCACACAACGTAAGTCGGCCGGTGACCACTTATTTTCTGTGAAAAGTCGTAGAAATAATCAAGTTGTCACACTGTAGTTTCGTTCAACGAAGGTGAATCCTCTTCTGCCCAGTTGGTATCGACCTTCCGATGGAGCAACGATCTACCGGCTTTCCTCTCCAAAATTGAACAGTTGTAGCAGAACAACATTCCAGCATTTCTCTCAATCTTAGTAACAAGCAATATGAATGTATTATAATCACTATGAATAATTAATGCGAATGCCAACACTTACTAATGCAATTAATCGAAGTTTCAGAATCCAAATTCAGAATCAGTGTTTGTATAAACTAAACGTTGGGAAATTTATCAACGCGTAGATTCTGGCAACTACGGATATAGTGAACTTCTGGGGACTAACGCTTTTGGTTTACTATATCCGATTAGATCAAAATTAAATCAAATTTCTCATTACGATTGATTTTATTTATATGAAGTAAAATACATTAACAGTACGAACTGAAAATTTCAATATCTTTATTTGTCCTTAAAAAATCAATTATTTTCGATCGTCCTTAAAAAATCAATTTGTTTCCTTCGTACTTTCTCATTAGAAATTTCTTTATGTCTTTCTCCAGAGTTCGTGTCCTTTTCAAGCCTCAGTCTGCATTGTCCTCTGGGTCTAAGTATCGTAATGCAGTTTCGACACCCTTCAATGTCTCTTGCACCATTGGAACACCGTCTCACTCTCTCGTTTCATTATCTAATAAGTAGACAAAGGATGTTTAGGCACTAAAAAATCGCCTTTTAGGCGCCTAAAAAGGCGCTGAAAAAGTCAAGAACAAGGGAAAAAAGGCACTGTCATAAGTTACATACACAATAAAATTGAAAAATTGTATTTTTTGTCTATATTATTTTGTAAACTTAAATGCACAAAACCAGTTGGTATATTTTAATGTAAAACTAGTTTTACACATTTACAACTCTTCTATATTTTATTCTTAATAGTTTCCATTAACAAGTAAAATTTACATATTACCAGTAACTTTTCAAGGATCACAATTTCAAATTTGCGACGACTGGGAGACAAAATCAGTTTGAACGCGGAGAAGGATATCTAAACAATGTGACTGGCATATATTTTAGCAGTCCGACACTAGCAACATTGAAACTTTCTGGGAATTTATATTTAGGTTCACTATAACAGAATTTTTTGTGCTTAATTGTAATGTAAGTGAAATGGGGCCAGTGACTTAAGTCACCTAGAAACGAGGATTCAGTACATCCAAGTTCACTATAACCCGAGTCCACTGTACTACCTCTTCATGTTTAATTCTGTTGTATCTCACATCTATGTAGGAGTTAAGAAAAATTCCGTTAGATGAATTGTCGTGTAATTAATATTCAAAAGATAATCTTCCCAATATGGCTTCTACCAGACGTTCTGGTAGCGCTTTTTCTTGTCTGCTTCCTCGCCTGATACAACCGAAATTCTCGCACCTCCAGGGAGGTCGACGCCACGTTTCCGTCATTAGAAGACTAAATTGGCACTGGTCACTGTATATTCTCTAGCTACTTTTAAGTTCAGTATGTTAAAAAAAAATTCAACGAAATTTAGATACTTCGAACCATTACAGTAATATTATATATTTTATTTAATGGTTTTATCACAAATTAAAAAAATACTTCATGTTTTTCAGCTTTCAGGTGCTGTAGAATACAGTAGAGAAAAAAAAATACTACTTTCAGATTTTCCAGTATAATGCGACGAAATGCCTTCTCATGCATTCCCAGCTTGATTTGAATTATTTTTTGTCAAAAAAGAGTAAATACTTCTTGTGGCATATGGGAAAAAATATTAAATATGCCCTTTCTTGAGATGCAGAATATATTCTTCATCCTTTTACCGTGCATTTATGAATGACTATAATTATATAATATGAATTTGAATATAAATCAAAAGCAAATGTTTTGGCTAAACCTTGTCCCTGAGGACAAAGAACGCGTAAAAGAGTAGGGATATCCTCATTTTCATTATAATCACTGCAAATTGAAAATATTCATTTTTGAGTGAAGCGTCTTCCTACAAACTACAGCATTGAAGATAGAGATTTTGTTCTCGTCATTAGAAGACTAAATTGACACTGCACACTGCATATTCTCTAGCTACTCTCTCAAGTTCAATATGTTCCAAAAACATCGAACGAAATTTAAATATTTGGAACCATTTTTTTCTCTAGATTATAAAATAATCCCCAAAAGTTCTTTCTACTTAATTTTTAAGGTACGCTGTAAACTTCGAAAACAATTTTATAAACTACTTTATTTTACTTTATAGTGTAATGAATCATGTGTTCAAAATTCTGAATGAAATCGTGAGCTTCATGTAATTACCGTAATGAATCGGGAGCTTAATGTAATTACGTACAAATATATGTTAAATTACAAATTACATTAACAATATATGTTAATGTAATTTAGCACATTATAGCACAATATGTTTTAAGTATCAACATATTTTTGTTATATAAAAAGGAATCCTGTAAACTTTCCCCCAAATAAAACCCCATCCCTCCAAAACAACACTTATCACGACACAAAAATCCACCAAATCTAGGAGGTAATGCAGCAATCTGGCAACACCGGTAGGCGCTCCACGGAGCCGTGATGGCGAGCAGTGCAGGCGACGGCAACCGTGCAGGCCGTGCCGCGCCGCGCCGCGACCCGAGCGTGACCACAGCGCGTCTGCACGGCTCATTTGCGCGCGGGCGGCGGCCAGGAGGACGCGCTTCTGCGAACGGTTGGCCACGCACCACGGGCGCGCCTCCGCGGTTGCCACGCCCCCCTCAGCCCCCGCCACTACCACCTCCTCCGCTCTCCCCGTCGCCCTTGTTACTCCGACACGATCGACACGAGCTTTTCAGCTAGGTCGAATTCAGTTGCTGCCTGGAGGAGAATTCTAGAGGCCGCCTGCTCTGATCGGTAGTTTTCCGTGGTTTCTCCGATCAACGCCAGGCGAATGCCGGAGCAGTACCCTACCAAACGGGCCACGGACCGCGCGCGATCTGTCCTTCCTCTTCCTTGTCCTATCCTCTCCCCTTACACACACACACATGCATTGTACTACCACACATGTCGGGAGACCGGTCGGGAGCTTAGAGCTTGTCTTGGCGGGCGGTGCCCCGCTGGTGGGAGAGTCCTGGTTAGGGGGAAACCCCACTAGCCGACGGTAGGTCGGCGCCGGATCTCGCCATCCAGCGGGGGAAGATCACCGCCATCTCCCGAGAAAAGCATGCACTACACTAACGGGACTAATGACCAAAGCAGTTGACGTGCCCGGAAACACGAAAAAATCAATCAATCAATCCGACACGACCCCGTCTCCGCGGCAGAATCCTCCGCCCCGCCTCAACCTCCGCTTCCTTCTGTCGTCCCTGTCCCCCACGGTTTGGTTGGTTGATTCGTTGTTCTGGGCGCTTCAAACACTAAAGCCATTAGTCCCGTAAGTGTAGTACATGCTTTAACGCGTGATGTGGCGGTGATCATCTCCCGCTGGACGATGAGATTCGGCGCTGACTTACTTACTTACTTACTTACTTACCACAGCGGTTCAGCACCCCAGCCGGGACAAACTCTAAGTTTCCGACCGATCTCCCCGCTTGTGTGGGAGTGCAGTGCAAGTAATAGTAAGTGTATGTAAGCAAGGGGTAGAAAAGGACAAGGAATGGGAGGGCAAAATTGTGCTGCCAGTGGCTAGAATTCTCCTCCAGAGAGTGGCAGAACTCGACCTAAGTATCTAGCTAGTATCGAAAATCCTACTGCCGTCGGCACTCGAACCTGGCCCCCCCCCAAAGTACTGCTTGCAGCTCCTGCTCCCCACTTCCCGCTCCCCGCTTCCACAGCCGTGACCACTGGCCCCACCTCAGCCTCCGACTCCTCCTGCTCATCAGCGCTTTTTCGGCGGCCATTCAGCGCACGCGGCGTGGCACGGCACGGCAGAGCGTGCTCGCCCCTCCCCCTCCTCCCCGCCCCCTCGCCTAGCACGCGGCGGCAGCTGCCCGCTGCTTTGTACCGCCCTTAACGCTGCAGGCGCTCCATTAATATTCTTTCTGCGCTTTTGACACATCGCCCGTGAATATCTGGCTTATGTCCGTGAAATGATATTGGACGTTTAAATGCCATGTCACCTTCCTCCCTCCCTCTCGAGTGACGGTGTCCGTGAAAAAAGTTTACAGAATGTCGTGCATTGGACATTAATTTCAATTTATTATTCTTACGTTTCATTAGCATGCGTCCTATTGTTTGGCTGCCAATTGGCAATTTCTTTTTTTTGCATAATTTCTTGATGTACTGTGCGTAATGTATAATTTCACGGGCTAGAACTCATTTCACAGACTAGAGTACAGATGATACCTGTGGTAACTCGTTCCAAGAACATGTTAAATTCTGAGAACTTGTTTACATAATAATAATAACAACAATAATAATAATTTTAATAATAATAATAATTATTATTATTGTTTGAGACAGAGATTCCAGCGCCATTTGATTCAAAAACCGACGGCAAATGCTGTCCTCTCTGCAAAGGAAGAATCGGGAACATTTGGGGCAGAATTTCGTAAGTAGGTAGATACTACAAGAGCATTTTCTTCAGTCGGACGTTGATGCCACAGAGGAACTAGTAGGATCAATCGATCTTTGGCAATTCTCAGAGAATGACCTCATCCAAGCAATTAAAAACAAACTGAACAGGAAATCACCAAGCATCGATAAGATTAATTATCAGCACTAGATTCCATTCACATCGATGAGATCAAGGAAATAACAGTACTAGATTCTCATATGGCAGCGGCTGTTAATAGAATCCTTAGAAAGAACAGAGGATACTCGGAGGAACTGACATGCAGTATCACTTATGAGATACTCAAAGGGGAAAGCAGTACTCCAACACATACGAGTAATTATAGGCCAACAGCTTGTTTGCTACTAATGGAGAGAGTTATAAATGTATCAGTAGCTCACAGAATGTAAATTCACAAATAGCTCGTACCTACGGGATAACTATCTGTTGCCACTTGCACGGAAAGGCTCTTAGTATAGGCTCCTACAATTGCAAGGAAATCTTATTAGCCAACAAAGTAATTTTAAATTTGTACTTGGCTGTCCAGGAAGAGCCGCGTCACAGTCGGTGACTGTGACGTGACACGACAGACCCGAACAGACCAATTGACTCCGGCCGCGGAAACCTACGAATCTATATATTTAAAAAAAATAGGCATTCTGCCATGGCTTCGTTTGGAGCTTCTACTTCACCGATTTTATTTACTTTTCCTGTAAATAAAAGAATGTGGTCCCTAGATATATTATCGGTTATTGTTTGTGATGATTTACCAGCATTTACGGTGTAAATTAATTAAATAAAAAATTCTTTAATAGTGCGCTTATCAGTAGTCACTTCTTTTCTTTCAAAAGCTATGTTTCAATATCGATATAGATAGATCGACAGATATACGATAGATTTCGGTGGTGACTGTGTTTGCATCAATTTGTTTTCGTGGTGTATTTTGTAGAGAAATTCGGACAGTGCGTATTATTCGATTTTACTGAAGTACTCGTAGTCAAGTAATTTCGTTTACTGTTGGGTCTTAATCTATGAAATGCCTGTATTGTTCTGCTATGTACTTTCTGTGTGAGAGAAATTCTGCAAACTACATTACTGTGTGTTGCTTAAATGGAAAAATAAGTTTTCCTTCTAGCAACATGTCAGAAGAAATGAAATAGTTGTTTGTAAATAACGGGACAAAAACTTCAGAAATAATATCAGTCAATGTAATTATAGTCTGCCTTCTGTGTCATTCGGTGCTGATATTACGTTGACACCTGGTCACGGACACCATGCGTTCAATTGTGTAAGTGTTAATATAAAACAATTACTTTTGTGCGGCAGAGTATCTTATCATCCTGGCTATAAAAGTTAATATTTGTAGACATGAAAAAACTTAGCGTTAAATAAGAGAAGTTTGCTCGTTCTTCTTCCTTTTTAAGAACTTGCTTTGTAAACATTAGTCTAGCCACATTATTTTACATTTATCTTAGATCTCACCGTCAAATTTTGATTCCCGCTGGTTCATTTTAAATTATGTATGGAAAAGAAAACGTGAAAACGTTCATGGCTTGGGTTGAGTATTGAAGACCCTGGCGATCTATCGATTTCTTGCCTAGAGTAATTAAGTTTGGTAAGTTTAGTATCAAGTCTCAGATTATCAGGTTGCTTGTCACTAGACCCGCTGATACTGTCACTCCCAGACCCGCAGATGGCTCTCTTTTGATCTACCATTTCCATTTGTGATTTTACATTAATAGACAGTTGTACTGACAACTAATGAATAAATTCTTTAGCCTGCTACACATGTTATTTGAAAACTACGAAAAAACAAAATACTTAATAGGAATTATTATTATTATTATTGTTATTGTTATTATTATTATTATTACTATTAAGAAAATTAACATTAAGAAAATTTACAATATTATACTGTTGGTTCAAGTTAATAAATTTCCCTATTTCTTCGTCAGCTCGTTGTATGATGTTTTCAGTCACTGACTAGCATCACATAATCGGCATACGGAATAATCTTTTGATATTGCTGTATGCATGGCGGACTTCAAGTTGTGCGTGCTCTGTATTGAAACCGGCACAGCAATATTCGCTCCAACAAGTCTAGGCCAGCACCAGCGACACTTTTAAGGCTCCCACAGACCGGCGCGGTAGATCCGCAGCGGGTGCGGTGCGGAAAATTCCGAGCTAGACGCGGCCGCGGAATTAGCGGGACCGCTCACACCGGAGCGTCAATTATGAGTCAGCGTTTGGTGACGGTTGGCAAGGTCGCTCGACCCAGAGGGGAGCGAAGATTCCCGAACACGGGCGGATTTCCACGAAACTCGCGCTGTAGTGGAAGACACGCGCCTGACAGCGTTACAAATTTCGCCGCCGAGTAAACGCTGCCAATCCGTTGCCGCAAAGCTCGCCTGCCGCGCAGGTCTGAACGTGCTCATAGGGCAACACGTGACGCGAAACTTCTGCTGTGGCCAATCCGCGTAGGCTGCGGATTTTCTGCGTCGGTCTGTGGGAGCCTTTATAACGGGCGGCCCAACAGGCAGGCTAGCATTGGACTGTGATCGAGTGTATCATTGCATTTGTTACTAATTCTGCTATGCCGACTAAGCTGAGTTCTTTGTTTATTCCTATGGAACATTTGGTTGTAAGGCTCCGAACTTGGGCGTCTACTGGTGAACCTGTAAACGGCTTACGGATTTGGTATTTCTTTTCTGGCGACTTGGTCTAACCTGGCATTGTTTAATTATATGATTTGGATTGTGAAATTTTGTAAAGCAAAAATCTTAAATAAAATGTTATTGTTGATTCTACGTTCTTTCTGATTTTGATATATTTCACGTGCGCAGTTTTTTGCAGACAGTTTGCTCATATACATGGCATTTTAGAAAAGATTTGTTACTAGTACTGCCAGCCTTCTCTATTCCACGTGATCGGGTTTCTTGTCTTCCAGGAATTTCATCTGAGGTAAAAGGACGCTGGGAGTATTCATTCGGGTGATTTTCCTACAAGTCCTTCCTCCATCTGCATATTGAAGACTCTGTTTCGGTTTCTTGGCATTCAGAGAATTTTATTTTACACATGCGTTAAGTACACTGTGCTTTTGCAATGATGTGTACTAAATTAGCAAACTTGTCTTCTTCCCTTGATGCCTTCGGAAACTTGCCTTCTTCCAGCCTTGGCAATCTCGTAGATCTCGTGTCAAATCTAAGAAAACTCATTATTTCTCTGCACATGTCTATACCCATTTTCTCCACTTCATTTGCCATATATCCTATTCTAAACGCTTATTTCTTGAAGCACGTTCAATATTTCTTCGAAAGTTTTAATTTTTTCAATTTTCTAATCGTTTATTGCATTAATCGCCATGCTTCTGCCTAAATAGAAGCCACAATGAGTTTCAGAATATTTCCTCTCTAATCATAAGTCGCCAACCACAGCCGCAAGTCTCTAGTCTCTTTATGTAAAAGGAGATGGACCAGCACAGAATTGAATTCATTTTAAATGGTATATCTGTTGACTACAGTATTACTTAATACTCCAATTCTCCATATCGTCACCGGCAGCGGTAGCTCAATGCATCAACTGATGTCACTGCAGCACCTCCGACCGGGAGGTCCTATGTTCGAGTCCTGATGGCGGCAGGATTTTCGACACAAGCTTTTCAGCTAGGTCGAATTCAGTCGCTGTCTGGATGAGAATTCTAGAGACCGGCTGCTCTGATCGGTAGTTTTCCGTGGTTTCTCCGATCAACACCAAGCGAATGCCGGAGCAGTACGCTACCAAACGGGCCATGGACCGCGCGCGATCTGTCCTTCCTCTTTCTTGTCCTATCCTCTCCCGTTACACACACAATTAGACTAACATGCACTACACTACCACATGTTCCGGGAGACCGGTCGGGAGCTTGGAGCTTGTCCCGGCTGGGGCGGTGCCCCGCTGGTGGGAGAGTCCTGGTTATGGGGAAACCCCACTAGACGACGGTAGGTCGGCGCCAGATCTCGCCATCCAGTGGGGGAAGATCACCGGCATCTCCCGAGAAAAAAACATTCACTACAACTAACGGGACTAATGACTCGCCCGGAAACTCGAAAAAATTAATCAATCAATCCATATCGTGCTATTTTGAGACAATATCTCTCCGGCGCTGGGAACTGGATTTGGCCACAATCGCTGTCATTCCTTTGACGGCGACCTCAGCTTTGCGTTCGCCACGGTCCCGAGATGACCCAGCTCGTTCGCGACATTTGCAATAAGAAGGTAAACATAGTAAAATCTGTCTAAATTTGTGCAAGTAGGAAACCTGACTTAACCGGAAAATTTCTTCGGCCCGTGAAGTTAAATGGCATTTTACACAGCATAAAAGGGAATCTCTCCAACGCGGAAACAGAATGCACTTTCATGTCCAGCAGGAAAAAGTAATCTTTGTAAAAAGGAATTCCTAGTAGTTTAGTGCAATTGTCAGAGAGACGCAAGATGTTCTTAAAGAAATGAATGCATCTCCAAGCCTGTTTTAAATTCTCTATCCACTTGACATTCGATTTGGTCGTGGCATTCGGACATTGAAGGAGAGAGGCTTCTGCTGTCAGCATAGAATTCGACCTTGCGATCGCTTGTCTCTCAAAGCGTAGATTTTAGGGGAATTCCCTCGCTTCCGACTCTGTGAGTGGGAAGGTGTACGGGCATTACTTCTATTCACGCGTCTTTCTGCCCCGCGTTGAAAATCATAACCTCTCGACCAGATACTCATTGCTCAAACCCATGCGAGGGTATCATAGTCATAGTCCTGGGTTGTTACGCATTGTGAGCTGTGAGTCTCCAAGCAGTCCGAATATAGCCACTACACTGTAAGGTGTTACACCTAGTAAGGTGTTATGTATTTTTCAACTCAGAAGCTGTCAATGATGAGTGTTTAATATTCAATTATTAGTGATTTCTTCCATGAAAATGTTATTGTATTTTCGTAATTATAATAGACATGAAATTTAGGCCTACTACTTTTGGGGGAAGAAATATCAATATCAAGTGTCATAAAATGAACAATCTTGCATAAAACAGAAATCTCCCTAAAACGGATTTTTTGTGTCCCGATCGATTCCGGCTTAGACAAAATTCGTACATTACATACAGTACTGTGATAAATCATATTTACAATCATAACTATTTTAGGAGAATTGTGTGTAATCAGTTCATTGATAATAATATAATGATGCATACCTCCTCCAGCATTATTTACATCAAGTGACACTCTATCATCTTCTGATGATGTGTATTAAATTGCATGTTCACATTCTTCGTCGGAATACAAATCCACTCGCACACCCTCGGATTCATTTTCCAAAACCGCATATCTTCTTCTGATTATAGACGGACGGCCGTAGTAAACTACTATTTCACCAAACACGCATGCAACTTGCATCAAGTTGCGTGATACTACTGAGGAATTCAAAATTCTTCCTGATACGTTCCCTCACCTACGGTTGCCAATAAACTGACTGCTTGTAAAATAGAAGTGTGATCTCAATAATTGTTGGTCAAATTCAAACTGAAATAAATTAAGTTATTCAAGTAAGAATATTGTTGTCATCGGTGGAACAAAAGTTATCCAATGGCTGTTTTAGGTAAATCGTTATTTTTAATAGGGAATTGCCCCTTTTAAAACGGGATTACATGAGGTGGACGAATACCGGTGTTGATGAAAAGTCACAACAGCTCAATAGTCTAGATACAAGACAAGACGAGAAGGAAAGAAAAAATTACAAATGGGCCAAAAAGGGAACTGCCGTGGTTATAGTGATTTAATCTGCGGGTTGCATGTAGTAGAAACAAGAAATATTCAGATTAACGGAGGAAGCTTTCAAGGATATTCACTACCAAGAAGAATCACTGCACCATTAAGAAGGATTAATTAGATCGTTTGAAATGCACTGCGTACAGCATAAAAGACCGTAATGCAGTGGAATGACTCTGGCCTCGTGACCAAAATACTCGAGTTAAAATCCCATCCAGGGAGTATTCACCAATGGCAGAAAGGCATTTCCGCTTAAAATTTCGTTGTTAAAAGAATTAAAAATATGTATTTTCTTTTCGAACATCTCGGTTTTTGATTAGTTAGGAGATTATTAAGTGAGGGTTGAAATGTTCAATTGATAAAATTTGCATTATTAAAATATTACATCATGTTTCTAATAATAGTATGTGGTTTGTGCTCTTGAAGACCTTTTGGTGGTTTGATACTTCATACGTCCGGCCTCTAGTTGCGTAACATTTCATTCAACATATAGTGTGCAAATTGACCAAGGGCATGCCACAAATTTTCCTTCACCATTAAAGAGTATGATGTCCCCTGTTTGGATAAATATTAATATCTCCCTGCCAGGAGTACCGTTCATTCATCTTTGGTGCCTCATTAATGATTTTACTCTCTGAAATGTTTAAATCAAGTGTAAGAAATTAAGCAAGTATTCTTAAGATTCATATAGAGTCTGTTGATACAAAAAACGTAGGGTCCTCATTTTTCGATCCCCCCTCCTCTGCTGGAGTTTTAAATGTCGCTCTCTTCAGAAATTTGTCAATTCCTACTCTATTCAATTCAATTAACGGGGACATTATTATTAACCTGACTACAGTTAGGACTAACGCGGTACTATCAAATTAAGTAATGTGATGTTACTAGAAAATTGGTGCAATAAAACTTGAAAGTTGCTTAGTACTCTTCATAATCAATGCAAACTTTCCTTTCTTGTTTATTTTTCCTTATTTACATCACAGCTAAAATTTTTTTCGTTCATGTTGCAATCCTGAAATGCTGAGAGAGTAATTACGTAAAAAGCTGACATGAAGAGAAATAAAAGAAAAACCTTTTGCAGATTTCCGCTTATTAACATTGCACTCTACGATGACTTACTCCATCCAGAGCATGCAACTGCATTCACATAGCTGTCTGCCTCAGAATGATGGAAATCGTGTAATTTCATGTTTTTAAATTTTTATTGGTTTCTCAGTTTTTGAGAAAATATTTTTTTTCGAATCGAGTGTCAACTGTTAATCCCTAAGTGAGTGAACTTCAGATGCCCTCTCCCGAATTGGGATTTTTCAGCACTTTAATTATGTCAAACGTCATAAAATATAAAAGATAATAACATAATTATTTTTTCAGCATGTAAACCATGATTTGCTCTAATGAACTAGATAGTTAATGTGTCACTAAACGTTTCAGTTATATGAACTCTAATGTCCAGAATAAATTTATAATCAATTATTTTTTCTCAAATAATCAAATCCTGTCTCTTTAGTTTTTGTATTGCCATCACCATTCTAGTTCGTGTGCTAGAATAAACAATTGTGATTAAAAAAAATAATTATCAAAAAATATCAATTCACGGTTGAGTTAAGACGTCCGAAGAAAAAACCTAATAAAATAAAATAATTATTTAATCTCTAAAAGCATAAATAAACTAAATGGCCGAGAGAAAATAAAATAGGCACACATTCTTAATTTGTTTTAATAATTTATTTATTTCTCAATTAGACCTTAAAGCAACATAAAAAACCTTTCTTGGTGTAAATTGTTTATTTACGTTTTTGTAACCCAGCCAACAAATCACCCTGTTTTTAAAAACTACATTTACTCATATTTTAACGTCATTTTCCCATCAATTCTTAAAATGCTTTTCAAACAGTTTTATAACAGTTTCTGATTTGCTCTGTAGGTTTATGATATTTCAGTTACTCTCGCGACGGCTCTTCCTTCTATAATGAAAAGGTGTCCGTTTCTTGGCACAGACTGTACCGTTTTCGGGTGCTTGTAAATAATAATACTGAAGAACGCGATTAGCGCCTACAGTTAAGGTAAACATTTCAAAAATAATAATACCTTATTTTACACAAGATCTGACTATTGTCTTATGACAAAATGTCATTAAAATTAAATAAACTTTATATTGTACACTTTGTCGTTGGAAAGGATTGACATAACTTGCTCATTTTTTTAAATTACACCATGATTTTTACATTTATTTGTTAGTAAGACTCATATCTACAACATTCACTAGAACTTGTTACTTATGTAAAGAGAAATATTTTTTTTTAATTTTTAATTTTTTTAAAAATTTTTTTTTTTTTAAAACCTTATGTAATACATTTAGAAAAATGCTCATGATAACCAAGATTCTAGTAATTTTGTTTATATAAAGGAAGTCCATCAGTGTACAAAATTGCATTCATGTAACTTCATTAAATTCTTGAGTTATCATGTAAACCATTTCAAAAAATGAAACTTACCTGAAATGAAGTTTAAAGTTGAACATGTGTTTACCTCGCATCAGAATGCTCCTGGTGCATAAAAATAACTCTCCTTCTGATTGTTTTTTGCTTCTTCTTCCATCTTTCTACATTTTCTGACCTGTTTTGTTGCTTCTATATACCTTTTATTTGCAGAAAGTATACGTTTGTCATCCTCTTCTTGGAACGCCAATATGCAATTTTTGCTAACCACAAGCCCCAACTTTTGTAGCACTTTTATCGTGGATTTCACCCCACTATAAAATGTTATCATTGCATCATTTACAGTTATTTCAACAGTTTTTGTCAACAAATCCAGTCATTGGACAAACCTTCCGAATTTTGGAATTGTAGGATTGGTTGTTCTGAGTGAAACCACCAACACATTTTCTTTAAATAATTCTGTTTCCACTTAATTTTTTTTTGGTTTAATGGCTTAAATAATTGCAGGAGGAATGTTAGTTTTGTAACGGTAACTTTCAACTGTACCAGGAATCATAGCCTTTTGATACGGGTATCCAGATTCAAAGTCTTTTGGGCATAAATAGTGCATTGGTTCCTTATCAGATATTTTATGATACCAAATAGCATTTCTCATTTCACATAAGAACAGAGAGATAGGTTTTTCCAAACCTTTGATCCTGTATTTATTACAAAATCTGTTAATATATTCTTTCCATTAAGTGGTTTACTATCTCTCAACTTTTCACCTTTCATGGTCTCTTTCAAATTTGTGAGTTGTGTACCCATTCTTTTTGGTACATAGCCTACATTTTTTTTTTTTTTTTGTCATCTGGTTCACTATCTGACACATTCCTGAAATTTGTTGTGTCACTATCGCCAATGTAGTTGACATACTTTAGATCATGTTTTTGAACACTTCTATGAAAATTATTTTCATACCTGCTACTTCTAGATTTCCTTCACTTCCTGAATTACTTTTACTACATCCTACAAGATGTTCCCACCATTCTCGATATTCTATTGTATTATTATTTTTCTATTTTCTACATCCTTACAACTTGATGAAAGGACATGTGTGTCTATCACTTACCACTTTTATCTCCAATAATAATACACACACCAAGCTGTGAACTATGTCCTCTGTTTAACCATGAATCCTTACCAGTCACTGATATAACCCTGCTGCTTGTCAAGTCTGTTTCTTTTTCAGCTACTATATACACAGATTCTGTAGCTAATTTATTAGATGCTGCTAGAATTCTGTCGTGCACCATCATAAATATAGACTTCTTTACAGGTGGTGGGAAATTCATAATCCACAAACTACCCTCAATCCTTCTTAATTCTGCTCTAAACATCTTTGAGCATAAATTGCACGTCTACTTATAGAATATACATTATTGTTTTCACCTAGTTCGTTACAGTTATCAAAGGAACTACTAGCTTTCTTCACATTCATCACACAACATTTTTACAGTCGTTCCACACACACAACGAAGACACTTTTATGATTCTCTAAATAAAATATTTACATTAAATATAATGTTAACATAATCAGTGCCGGAACTGAAATCTTTATTACTTTTTAATTTTTTGATGAAGCACTTTCAGATGTACGTTAGAAACAGTCGTGTTCTTTGTATACCTGTTGCCTCGAAGTGCAGATTTCTTAGATCTATACACAACTTTGCACTTTGACATTTCTATTATACTTTTTACACAATAAAATATCTACGCAAAAGAAAACAACAAACAGAAACTCAACTCAGTTCACTCGACAGCGTTTTAAATCATAAACAAAATAAAACTACTGCATATTCCATGGCTTGTAAGAGAATAAATACATTAGAACATTGCAAAACTCCTTGGGCGCAGAATTTGAATTCCGCAAATCAGCGCGAAACTTAAACACGAGAAACGTTTATCAAGAAAATAAACGTATTAGAATGGGGGTGGCAGAACAAGGGGAGGGTCATTTATTAACATATCTCAATAAAGAATTGAGATAATTAAATAATTATTTCACCAAATTATAGATAAACTTTTATTTTACTTAAAAAAATAAAAATGAAATTTTTTGAACTTAAAAGGTGTACCTCCTCTCTTGAAGCATCAACCTAAAAAAAATTACTTAGTGGAAATTGTGAATTTTCTTTTCGGAACCCCGCCAATCAACCACCCTTTCCTTAAAACCTACATTTTCTCATACATGAACATCATCTTTGTAGCGATCCTTAAAATTCTTTTCACACAGGTACGAGTACATAAAAGTTTATTTGCTTTGTAGGTTTATATTGTTTAAGCTAATCTCGCTATGTCTCTTCCTTTACCAGAATTACATTCCTGTCAGAATTCCTTTATCAGAATTTCTATGGCTCTTCCTGCATTAGAAACCATTGTTTCAACCGTCCAAAACATCTGTTAATATTACTCTTTCTTAACTCTAGAGTTTATTATATGCTTTTTCTTCTCGAGATTGTGTATTTTTGAAATGGGGTTAATAAAAAAGGTACAAGGTCGTAACCGGCGCTACCTAAAACTAGTGTAATTGCTTAATTATGTTTGCTGATCTCTTGAATATTGGATTTTTTCCATAACCTCGAATATCCGAATTTCCCTAGCCTGGCAAAGAGACGTCTATGCTGGTGAACATTACATTTGCATTACATATCGCCTACACATTGAGGCTTGCATAACCTTTTTCCGATAACGTACTCATCACCATGACTAGTTGGTTTTCTTATTGCCACATGGGTACAATCTATTGCACCAATAGCAGCGGGAAAATTGTATTTTCTTTACCATTTTTCCATAGCTGAGTTCATATCTTCTTCATTCTGGGAGAATCGATATACCACAAACATTGGGCGCTCCAGAACATCACTAACAGTTGAAGTTTGGTGAATCTCAAGATCTTCACCAACGCTGCACTGGAAACCTGGATCACCGACAATTCGCAGAAATGTTTGTGTTATATGTAGATCACTTCCTCTTGTTTCAGGCCTCTCCAAAATTTGTTGATAAATACGTGCAGCACTTGCTGCGAAGAATCTGTATAAACCGATTCCGATCAACAAACACTCATCGAGGTTTGTACACTTTCCTCAGGATTACTCGTATGAACATAGCTCTTGTGAAGTGATGCAACTTGTTAAAGAACAAAACATACTAAACGTGCGCAATCCTAGTAAATACTGAGCAACGTCAAGCACTCTTTCAAAAAATAAGATGAGAATGTAGCCTACTCTTAAAATGAGAACGTGCTGCCCATGTACTCGAGTGAGACTAAAAAAAGAAGCAAATACTCCAACTCATCTGGATGTTGAGTACGTGCTCGTAAAGTAAGAACTTAGAAGAACTAAGAAAGTACTAAGAAGTTAGTACTCGTTTGTTTTATTATTAGCTTTGAAGTATTTATTCCAAAAATATGAGTTCAAGTTAAAACTCTCTTTTATTCGTACGACCCAATATTCTTAGACGGACGAGTGAGTATGGTATAAGGCCCTACCTAAGCTTCTGTACTAAAAGAGGAAATTGTATCCCCCAATACGTTGGACTAAAGGAAAAGAGCCTGCGTTTGATCGTACAAACTCACACAAAGAAATGAAATGTTAAACCGAACATGTCTCTAATTGTTTAAGATCATATAAAAAATTAAAACTTCTTAAAAAAAAAAACTGCACTTTCTAATCCTCAAAATTATTCTAAAATTAAAGTTTTTCATACTGAAACTTATACTATTAATAAAACAAAAACCTATCTTCTAGCTAACAGTAAAAAGCCCAAAGACACATTAATTATTGTCATATAGATATATTATGTACTATTTTATTATTAACAAAAAGTGTTGAATATACTGAATAATTGTATTTGGAATACAAAGTCGAAGAACGTCAAGGTAGTTCAATAAACTTCGACTAGAAATTAAGGATGTCAAAAATATGGATGTTTTGCTGAAATCATCGCTTTCTAAAACAACGAAACTGACGTCACTCTCCTAACACTCTACATGGTTCTCTAGAAAATTAGATGTGTCCGTGCAAGTTTGTATGACGCGTATTTACACCTCGACGACCATCACAGTTCAAAATAACCCAATGAGAATTGATCATCAGTGTAAAGAGTCTTACATACACTAAGAGTAGAATACGGTTTTACGCGTTCGGGTTTGCTCGCCACATGATTAACCGTATCTGCAAGTAGCCCAAAGACACCCAATGTACCCCCGAGGTACAGTGTCTCATAAATTTGCAGCTCACCCGCCATTTACCTCTGACGCTGAGCCCCTTTTTCCGCCCCCCTGTTGCAGCCCTTTGTTCTGGCCAGGGAGCAATTTTCTCTGAAGAGCTCGTGGAGAGGGGGCCTTGCTTGTCCTCAAGAGGATAGTATTCCCAACAAGGTTACGTGCACACATCTTATGGACCTTGTGGTTCCACGTACCTGAAACAGACAGATTTCGTTCGTGACTCATAAATTGACTACGTTATATTCGTAGAGTTGTAGCCACAACCGCTCATGTTTGGCCCTGTAAGAAAGAGTGAGTGAAATGCACATGGCTTCCCGCCGATGGGTATCGAAGGAGACCTTATCTGCCCTGAAGAGTATCGTATTCGCAACTAGGGTAATTGCACAAACCTTGAGGATAACGAGTGTTGTGGAAACCTTGTGGATAAACGAACCTTGTAGTTTCACAAACCTGAAAAAATCAGGGACCGACAGATTTCATTCGTGACGAATAAATTGACTACGTAGAGTTGTAGCCCCAACCGCTCATATTCCTCCGCGAAAACATGAAGGGGTCAAACTGACCGAAGGTCGCATAGAGGACTTTACCTGCCCGGAAAAAGATCGTACTCCCAACATTGTTACGTGCACAAACATTGTGGATACCGAATGTGGATACCTTGTAGATACTGAATCTTGTAGAGACCTTGTGGATGCACAAACCTTGTTGTTCCACGAACCTGAGAAAATCTCGAACCGACAGATTTCGTTCGTATATTAATGGCGTATTACTCGCGGAATTGTAGCCACAGCCGGCCATACTTGTCGGTGTAAAAATGAAGAGGTAAAACGAACGTGGCGTCCCGCCCAGAGGGCTCGTAGCAGACCTTACCTGCCCTGAGGATTGTACTCGCAACAAAGTTACATGCACAAACCTTGTGGATACTGAATCTCGTGGAAACCTTGTGAATACACGAATCCTGTGGTTCAGCAATCCTGAAAAAATCAAGAACCGACGGACTTCATTTATGAGTAATACGTTCAGTTAATAAACTTTACTTGCGAGGTTGCAGACACAACTGCTAGTTTATCCATGTAAAATGATAGAACGTGGCACGAACCTTGAGGTTTCACGAACCTGAAAAAAAAAAACGGACGGATATCGTTTGTATGTAATAAGTTCAGTTAATACATTTTCCTCGGAGGAATTAGACTCATATGTTCGAGTTTATTCATGTAAAAATGAAGAGGTAAAACGAACGTGGCGTCCCGCCAAAGGGCTCGTAGCAGACCTTACCTGCCCTGAGGATTGTACTCGCAACAAAGTTACATGCACCAACCTTGTGGATACCGAATGTGGATACCTTATGGATACCGAATCTTGTGTCAACCTATTGGATACACAAGACACAACCTTGTAGTTCCACGAACCTGAAAAACTCTGGAACCGACAGATTTCGGTCGTGACTCATATATTAGCGACGTATTACTCATAGAGTTGTAGCCAACCACCCATGTTTGTCCATGTAAAAATGAAGACCTAAAACTCACGTGTCCTCCAACCCAAGGTCTCGTAGGGGATTTTACTTGCCTTGAAGGGATCGTATTCGCAACAAGATTACGTGTACAAACCGTGTGGATAACGAATGTTCTGGAAAAATGTGGATAGATGTACATTGTGGATTCATGAACCTGAAAAAATCAATAAACGACAGATTTCTTACAAATAAATTCAGTTAATAAATTTTACTCACGAAGGATGTAGACACAACCGCTCGAGTTTGTCCATGTAAAAATGAAAATGGTAAACCGCACGCGGCCTCCCTTGTGCGTGTGGGCCTCTTGGCCCGGCTGCGGTCCGCGGCCTTTGAAGTGCGTCGGCCGACAGCCTCGTGGACCGCGTCGCGCTACCTGCGGCGGCGGCGGTGTCGCGTCGCGTCGGTTGCCAGGGAGTGAAAGCGCCGTAAAAAGCCGGACACCGCGAGCCCCCTATTCAAATAAAGTTAACGACGCGTCGTGCGCAGCGGGGCGAATCGATTGGGCGATAGCGGGCGAGCGGGGCTTTGTGTCCTCCGCCCTGCGGCGAGGGCTGTGGCCCCCGCGCCGCCTCGCTACACTTGTTCCTCCGCCCTGGACGCCCTTCCAACACGTTATGGGGCCTCACCGGCGCGGCGGGCCGCACTACGTCTTGACGAGACCCGATGCGCTGGTCGCATCAAAGAACGAAGCAGTGCTGCCTCCAGGAGAGGAACATGCTGTGTTAAGAGGACAGGGTACCATGTATGCTGACTGTGTTCGTTGATTGATTGTTAGTGATTCTCGGTGCGTCAACTACTATGGTCATTAGTCCCGTAAGTGTAGTGCGTGTTTTTGCTCAGGATGTGGCGGTGGACGTCCCTCGCTGGATGGCCAGATCCGACGCCGACCTACACTTGTTCCTCCGCCCTGGACGCCCTTCCAACACGTTATGGGTTCGGCGCGGCGGGCCGCACTACGTCTTGACGAGACCCGATGCGCTGGTCGTATCAAAGACCGAAGCAAAGCTGCCTCCAGGAGAGGAACATGCTGTGTTAAGAGGACAGGGTACCATGTATGCTGACCGTGTTGGTTGATTGATTGTTAGTGAGTCTCGGTGCGTCAACTACTATGGTCATTAGTCCCGTAAGTGTAGTGCGTGTTTTTGTTCAGAATGTGGCGGTGGACGTCCCTCGCTGGATGGCCAGATCCGACACCGACCTACACTTGTTCCTCCGCCCTGGACGCCCTGCCAGCACGTTATGGGTCCGACGCGGCGGGCCGCACTACGTCTTGACGAGACCCGATGCGCTGGTCGTATCAAAGACCGAAGCAAAGCTGCCTCCAGGAGAGGAACATGCTGTGTTAAGAGGTACCATGTATGCTGACTGTGTTCGTTGATTGATTGTTAGTGAGTCTCGGTGCGTCAACTACTATGGTCATTAGTCCCGTAAGTGTAGTGCGTGTTTTTGCTCAGAATGTGGCGGTGGACGTCCTCGCTGGGGCCAGATCCGACGCCAACTTACCGTCGACTAGCGGGTTTTCCCCAAACCAGGTATCTCCCACCAGTGGGACACCGCCCCAGCCGGGACAACTTCGTAAGTCCCCGACCGGCCTCCCGGCATGTGAGGTAGTGTAGTGCATGTTAGTGTTAGTGTGTGTGTAAAGGGTGAGTATAGGACAAGGAAGAGGAAAGAAAGATCGCGTGCGATGCGTGGCCCGTTTGTTAGGGCACTGTTCCGGCCTTCGCATGGTGTTGATCGGAGAAACATGAGCAGCCGGCCGCTAGAACTCTCCTCCAGACAGCCACTGAATTCGACCTAGCTGACAAGCTAGTGCCGAAAATTCTTGCCACCGTCGGGACTCGAACCTAGGACCTCCCGGTCAGAGGCACTGCAGACACATTGCTCTGGGTCCGACCGTATTATATTTGCAATTATTGATGTAACTTTTCTAGAAAATCATGTACTAAAATATTATATTTCGCACATTTGAAGATACAGTCATTGTCAGTAATTTTTAATTTTTTGAGTTGATTAAAAATTATTTCGTATTTTTTAGTTGTAACTGTTGCCCTAATTTTTTCAGCTTTTTTCACAAAAATTATTTTTCATATTTTTTATTGAAGAGTGTTTATGCAAAAATGTCAATTTATTGTCAATACTATAATGAATGTATTTTGCAAGTTGTAATAAATTGTGAACAATAGCTTCTGAGAAAAGATACATTGATTACAAAAAAGTACATTTTCGGCAAAAAGGCATTTTAACAAACCCCGTAGTTGCCACTGCTCTCCTAGAACATTCCTGGATCATCATTTTCAGTGGAAAATACCAAATCCAACATTGTATGAACAAGAGCATGTACAGTAACTCATTAACAACATAACATGCGTTGAAAATTACGAAAAAATAGCCATGCAGTGTCAAAAAGGGGGCGTTGCTCATGCGCAGTACGACATTTAAATAAAAATTAAAGGAACTTTCAGGTATCCTAGAAGAAAAATGCTGATATATTTGGAAAGAGCAAGATTTGATCTATTTATTCAGCAGAAAAATATGAAAATCGACCCATTTTATTTTACCTTCTCCCCTTAAGAATGTTCATTGCAAACAAAATACTCAACAGATCCACCAATAACTAACACCAGCTGCTTGTCGATGAACAAATTATCATAGGTACTTTCTATTCACATATCTCTCATGAATTATTTAAGCGAACAAAATAGTTAAAACGCAATTAAATAAAACTTCTGTTTTAATTTTAACTGTAAAAAGCTCTACAGTCCGATGAATCAATTTAAATAGCCCAATAAAAATTTCCAAATTTCGTAGCAAAGGAAATTCGTAAGTTTGGTAGCGTTACAAAACTTGAAGTGCTTCAAATGCATCAGTGCATATTAATTGGAAGCACAACTGATTCAATATAAAGGTAACGTATCAGCAATTCAACTGGTAGTTCTACAAGATCTTGTACTTTCTCGCATTGTTTGTAAGAGATACGTAATATTATAATACTACTTGAAACCACAAAAGTGTTTCGAATTCGCAAAATTTTCACCCTCGACGGAATCTAACGGCCATTCCTAAGTTTAATAAGGTTTCAGCATGTCCTTTACACCACATGCTTCAGAATAATTTGATTTTGGGGTTATTTTACATGAAGCCAAATCAACGTATTAAACTTTTCTTAAAAATGACTCCAAATTTTTCTGCAATTTCTTTCACAAATAGAACAAGGTGAACCGTACAGAAATGGTAAAATTTATAGAAATGGTGCAAGTTCGATTTTAGTTTAAATCTCTAAATTTTGGAAAATTGGAAAAATTCACATTTGTTTCGACGGCTTCCTGAAAAATATGATGTTTTCCGAATAATTCTTTTAACAGATCTTTAAATAAGAACAATATTTTGCAAATATGAATCGTTTTCCCGTAATTTTGCTGTAAATAAGGTAATTTAAAAAAACAAAATTTCTTAAAAACTGTGGCAATTTTTTCTTTAAATGTTTGCTTGTGTATAGCAAAGAACGCTGATAAATAAGGCACAGATCAATTTGCTTTGAACTCTCTTTATTTTTAAAGATTCAAGGGTTTAAAATTTGGATTGGAACTCTCTCCTCTATAAAAGCGAAGTGAATGTTAAAAAACCGTTTAGTGAAAATTCATTTTCATGAGAATTAATCATTATGCATGCGTAATTAAGTTCAGAACTAATGAGCAAATAATAAAAGGTGCAATCAAAGTCCCACAATTATTGCCATTCTAATATGATTCATGTTCAAATCACTAAAAAGATGTTTCGAAGGCAGATAACGACGCGTGTCTGAATGAAAAATCCAAGAAGATATCACGGGGGACCTGACATCCCTCTTATTTTGGAAACAATCGCTATCATTTGGCAAGAAGAAAGAAACGTGCACAAGTAAAATGTCAATTCGGTGATAGTACCAAGGGCAACATGTGCATTAAAGGTGTTTAATTACGACAAATAGTACTTTTTTGACAAATTATCTCTGTAAATGGACAATTAGGTAGCATGCTCGTATTATCACATCGAAACAATAAATTTCCCTTCCAATGATATTGAATGCACAGTCACACTACCTATCAAACCGCCCCCGAGTGGTTTCTTGCTAAATCTAAGCTCTCGAGTGGTTTCTTGACATATGTGGTAGTGCGTAAAAGTGTGTGTGTGTGTGTGTGTGTGTGTTAGGGGAGAGGAGGTGGCGAGGATGAGGAAGGAAAGATAACTCGGGGTTCTTGATTCTTTTGTTAGTGTACTGCTCCACCTTTTTCCTGGTTTTATCGCAGAAACTAGTGAAAAGTAACAATCAGAGCAGCCTGCCGGTAACGTTCTCCCTCGGATAGTGTTTGAATTCGACTCAGCTATGTAGCTAGTGTCCAAAATCGGGACTCGGACCCTAGGACGCCCCGATTAAGGACTGTAGAGGCAACGGCATTGCCGTTGAAGAATTGCAGCCGCTTGTGCAACAGGAGTGGGGACAGTAATGTGAGCTCGGATAGCAGCAAGGCAGCGGCTGTCTATGGCAGACGAGGCCTCCAGATTGGAGGGACGTGCAGGACAGATGTTCGTGCATCTGGCAGTCCGCATCCGCCTTTTGCACTCCATTACGTACAACCCCTGCCCGCCCCACCCCGCCCAACCCCGCCTCGCCCAACCCCGCCTCGCCCTTCTCCGTCTCTCCCTCGCCCCGCCCCGCCCCGCCCGCCCCCCGCCCTGCCCCGCCCCGCCCTGCCCCGCCCCGCCCTGCCCCGCCCCGCCCTGCCCGCCCCGCTCCGCCTCGCCCCACCCAAATACCCCGCTCCCCGCCCCTGCCCGCCACCATCCTTTCCCCGCCCCTTTCGCCCCGCCCCACTCCACACCGCCCCCCGTCACGGCGCCACCCGCTTCCAACCGCTTAATGTGTTGACTTAATGAGCGCTAAGTGGCGGTATTTGGGTTTCAAATGGAGACGTGGCCTCGGCGGGATCCGAACTCCCACCGCCGCGCTCCGGAATATATTAGAAACTTGAAATAATTAACCAGATCTCTATATTCATTGCGTTGAATTCAAAAATTTAATGATGTGTTGCTGGAAAATTTATTTCTCTATAATGTGGAGGTCGGTACGCGAGTATTATAATAAAGCTAATTAGCGGGTGATGAATGGGCAGAGCATCGGCTGTAGGGCACGGGCAGGGGAGCCCCAATCACGTGAGTGATCGTGCCGCGTCCAGTGATTAGCATAACGAGCACGTGAGAGGGAGCCAGAGGAGCTCGTAATATTTTGAAAAATCATTCCGTTTGCAGATAAAATGAAGGACACGGTTTACGAGTAAGAAAACAGTGTATTACGTAACAAGAGCGTGGCACTTGTTATTCGCGAACGAGTCGATTGATTGATTGATTTTTCCATGTTTCCGAGCGCGTCAACTGATCTGGCCATTAGTCCCGTTAGTGTAGTGCATGATTTTTCCTCGGGAGATGGCGGTGGTCTTGCCCCGCTGGATGGCGAGATACGGCGCCGACCTACCGCCGGCTAGTAGGGTTTCCCTAACCAGGACTCTCCACCAGCGGGCACCGCCACAGCCGGACAAGCTCTAAGCTCCCAAGCGGTCTCCCGGGATAAGTGGTAGTGTAGTACATGTTAGTGTAAGTGTGTGTGAAGGGAGAGAAGAGGACAAGGAAGAGGAAGGACAGATCGCGCGCGGTCCTTGGCCCGTTTGATAGGGTACAGCTCCGGCATTCGCCGGATGTTGAACGGAGAAACCACGGAAAACTATCGATCAGAGCAGCCGGCCGCTAGAAAAACTAGTGTCGAAAATCCTGCCGTCGTCAGAACTCTAACCTAGGACCTCCTGGTCACAGGCGCTGAGGTGACATCAGTTGATGCCCTGAGCTACCGCTCCCGGTGTGAACGAGTTGAGTTTGTTGCGAAAGATTGTGTACTCATTGCGCATACTATTTTTAGCATGCCACACGCCAAAGATATTTCGCCAACCATTCGGGTTGTTTCGCGCACGCTGCGTGATGTTTTGCACACTAATAGAATAAAAAAAATACCGTTTCGCACTCGGGAAACAAGCACGAGAAACCGTGTGTCGCACACTGTGTGTGAAAAGTAATACACAACACAATGTGTGTTTCCCTTCCCGATATCCGTGTTAAGGGGTTTATCACACTCCGGCTGGAATAAAAAAAATGCTTTTGGGTGATATTTGTGAGTGGTGCGGAGTTACACGGTTTCCAACCAATTCTAAAAACGATTTTTCGGGACACGAAAATCACCACTTAAAGTAACGAAATACGTATGAAAGTAACAAAATCAAGTTGTACGAATGGAAGTAGATGGTTAATAGTTCATACAAGCAAAACTACTCTTCTAATTACGTTTAATAAGTATTACGCTGTTTACGTGGGATAGATTGACCACATCTATCTCACTAAATAATTTACATTACATTGTTTTAAGATTGTTTCTACATCTATTATTCATAATGCAGTGGACGAATAGACTGAATTCACAAGTCTACGTAGGCCCATACACACTTTATTTCATCTCCCATGATTTATTACTTGGCATGAGCATTTCGGATTTATAGCTATAGCTCAGTAACATTGCAAAAATAACTTAGGCTGAGGCTTACCCCAAGAGGCGTTCGGCAGCTGTTCTCTTCACCCTGGCGGCTCGGCCCAAAGAAGGCGTCTCAGAAAGCTGATTCGCTTTCACACGAAGATGACTGACAGCGTGAATGAAGTCATTGATGTCAGTTCCACTATACTCGCAATTGTCAATGGACAGGTAGTTCATAGAGTAACTGCTTTTCAGCAGCACTTCTCAGCAACCGTTTCAACTATGCATCATTAAAGATGTTTTTGTAGCCTTTAACACCGGTGGAAAAATCCAGGATAGGATCAGGCTTCAACCTTCCACTTTGCCACTCTTCGCGCAAGTACACCCCAAACTTTTTTTACTTTCTTGCCTTACTTCGTACTTACGTAAGAAAGAGAATTTATTATATTGTAATATTGTAATGCTGTAATAATGTAATAATGAATAATTTTGTAATGCTGGTTCAAGAAACGGCGATTTTTCGACAGAAAATCTCGTATTGTGATTCGCTGGTATTGACAAAGAGAATAAATCTTGTTAGGTAATAACATTGAAGAAGTACAATATTGATGGTAGAAAGGTTTTCCTCAATGAAATCAGTTCTAAATGCTTGACCTCGGACGTAAAGAATGATAACACACAAAGTGCGGTTTTTCACTTTTGCAAGAAAAAACGTATGCATATTCAACAAAATCTGTCATCTGGTCCAGATAGTTTACCAATATTCTAAGAGGTAGAAGTACAATATATTTTTAATTCTATAACAAACCACATGTCTCTGCAGTAAATAATAACAACCCTCATTTCCAAGATTTCAAGAACACAGAATTATAGGTTATCATTATTTACTCCGAAAGTCAATTAGATTTTTACATAAGGTCATGTAAATTTTTTGAAGAGAACTAATAGTTTCCACATAATTGTGGCTGGAAGAAAATGGCTGAAGGGATCAATTTATAAAAAAGTCTCAAAACATCCAAATTTTTTCTTTTAACTTTTTCCTCAGGTTGAGCAAAGGACACTTAAAAATGGGTGCGTGTCTCATTACCGTTAAACTCTCAGAAATTTCGAAAATTGCAGAAATAGAAGCAATGCGAGAAAATATGTGCTGTTGTTAAACGACTTGATTTGTCGTTGCTCCGTTACCGAGCTATTGGGCGGCGCTGGCCTACGTTGGCAATTTCATCTTCTCTCTCACGGTCCCTTCCTTGAGGCGAATGCAACTCATTTAAGGATACGATAAAAGATAAACAACGATTATCGATGTTTTCCCCGTGATCGGGGGCTCAGTGCATCAAGTGATGTCACTGCAGCGCCTCTGACCGGAAGGACCTAGGTACGAGTCCCGACGCGGCAGGATTTTCGACACTGGTTTGTCAGCTAGGTCGAATTCAGTCGCTTTCTGGGGAAGAATCCTAGCGGCCGGTTGCTCTGATCGGTAGTTTTCCGTGGTTTCTCCGAACGACACCTGGGGAATGCCGGAGCAGTGCCCTAACAAACGGGCCACGAACCGCGCGCGCGATCTTTCCTTCATCTTCCTTATCCTAACCTCTCTTATTTACACTAACATACACTACCCTACCACACATGCCGGGAGACCGGTCGGGGACTTAGAACTTGACCCGACTGGGGCGGTGCCCAACTGGTATGAAATACCTGGTTAGGTTGATTTTTTCGTTTTTCCTGGCGCGTCAACAGTTTTTGTCATTTGTCCTGTAAGTGTAGTGATGTTTTTCTAGGAAGATGGTGGCCTTATCCAGTAAGTTGGACAGGATCTCGCCATCCAGTGGGGGAAGATCACCGCCACCTCCCGATTAAAAAACACGCACTACACTTACAGGACAAATGACCTCAGTAGCTGACGCACTCGGAATCACTAACAATCAATCAATCAATCAGTCGATGATTTCAAAACGTGGATATTTTTTTTATAAAATTTGCAATGTATTTAACATCGAATAAATCAGGATTTAGACCTCAATGTTAACGGTTATAAGTTCCTGGTCGTTTATAATTTTTTATATCAAGAAGCAAACATAACCTCGCAATTTTACAGGTAACACGTCCCTGTCTCTCTGTTTATATTTTATAACTATTAATATTCGTGTAATATATTATGTAATAAATTATTGTAACTGACCGGTTGATAATTGACCTTTCAAACACTGAAGAGGACCTCACAATGTAGGTCGAAACGTCTGCAACAAAATATATTTTAATTTTACTGGAATCATCCTTTCTTTGCAATTGAAATTATTTAACATCGATTATGAAGCCGAGCTTTTTTTAACATCCATGCTTTCTGTTCGATGTTTTTATATGGCCCATATTTTTTAAATGAGGGACTCCATCATAAAATAATTCTATGATAATTTTCAGATATCCATATCTGAATATTCTTCAGACCAATGTGATAAAGAGTGACTAATGAATAAAATCGCTCCCCGTCAATTATAGAAGCCTTTATTAGTTTTGAATTATCAAATCAGATAATCCAAGTTTTGTTAATTGCCTTGATGGTATTTGACTTTGTTTTGTCAGTTAAATATCTATTAAAATTTATAAAGGATATCACTTTCAAATTAATTCCTCCTGTGTGAATTTCAATGGCCACCAATCCATTTTTTAAACCATTGATATTTAAAAACACAACTGGTTTGGAGACGATGTTTTATTAACATCGATGTTTTAATTTTGAACATCTTTGTTTAGAAACATGGATGTTTAGAAAGAATGTTTAGAAACATCGATGGTTTTGGGTCGATATTTTATTAACATCGATGTTTTAATTTTGAGCAACGTTGTTTAGAAACATTGTTGTTTAGAAGCATCAATGTTTAGAAACAATATTCAGAAATATCGATAGTTTAGAGTCGATATTCGATTAATATCGATGTCTTCATTTTGAGCATCAATGTTTAGAAATATCGATGTTTAGAAACATCGCTATTTAGAAATATGGATGTTTAGAAAGAATGTTTAGAAACATCGATGGTTTTGGATCGATATTTTATTAACACCGATGTTTTAATTTTGCCAACGTTGTTTAGAAACATTGATGTTTAGAAGCATCATTGTTTAGAAATAATATTCAGAAATATCGATAGTTTAGAGTTGATATTCCATTAATATCGATATTTTAATTTTGAGCGACGATGTTTAGAAACATCGATGTGATGTTTCGCTGGCGACGTGGCCTCCTGGGGCCGGCGGTGCTGCCTCGGCGTCCTGAGGGCGGGCGCGCGCGCGTCCTCGTGTCCTGCGCCGCCGCCTTCCTCGCTAATTAGCGAGCGCGCGGGGAAGAGGCGGGAAAGAAACGGCGCAGCAATTTATGGCTCGCGGAAAACAAACAATGGCCGGCAGAAGAAAGCGCGGCGCGCCTCCGTCGCCGGCCCACGCGCTCACCTGCCCTGTAACGAGGAGGCCGAGGCGGCGGCTGCGGCGGAGACGGGAACGGAGAGGGAGGAAGTGGAGGCGGTGGGAGTTACGGAGGTGACGATGGGGATGAAGGAGGCGCAAACAATAGGAAGGGGAAGGTGGTGGCGGTGACGGTTGGTTAATTGATTGATTGATTAATTAGTGATTCTGGGCGCGTCTACTGCTAACGTCATTAGTCTCGTGCGTGTAGTGATGATTTTTATTGCTTGAAGTGGAGATGATTTTCCTCCGCTGAATGACGAGATCTGGCGCGGATCTACCTATCGGTTTGCAATGGTTTCCCCAACAAGGTATCTCCCATTAGCACCGCCCCAGCCGGGACAAGCTCTGAACTTTCGACATATATGACAGTGTAGTGCATGTGACTATAAATGTAAGTATGTGGTGAGGATAGGATAAACAAGAAGGGAACATCGCGCCCCTGGCCCGTTTGTTAGGGTACTGCTCCGGCATTCGCCCGGTGTCGATCGGCGAAACCACGGAAAACTACCTATCAGAGCAACCGGCCTCTAGAACTCTCTTCCAGATTGCGGCTGAACCCGACCTAGCTGTGTAGTTGGTGTCCTGTAACCTGTAACCCTGCAACCGTCGGAAGTGGAACCCTACGACCTCCCGATCAAATGCATGACAGTGACATCAATTAACACACTGGGCCACCTAAGCCGGTGCGGCGGTGGAGTTGGTGGTGGTGGAGGGAGCGGCGGCAGAGATGGAGGAGGATGCTGAGGCAATAGCCAAAGAGAGGCCTAGGAGAGAAGAACGTGGACTAGGAAGTTGCGGCGGTGGTGGTGGACAACGAGGAAGTAGATGGAGGCTTTGACAGAGGCTGATGCAGAGGCTAAGGGCAGGTTGAAGGAAGAAGAACGCGGAGCCGAGGTGACGTCGGAAGCGGCGGCGGTGGTGGTGGAATTGAGCAGGGGATGTTAAGGAGGCGGTGGAAGTAGTGGGGGCCAAGTCCACGTTAGAGGTGGTTTTGGAGGCTGGTGGGAGAAGATCTCGAAACCGGAATAGAGGCCGTGACAGTGGTAGCGACGGTAGTCAGCTAGCGGAGGCCGAGGTGATGATAGTGGTAATGGATGTAGAGGTGGATTGGTTTGGTTTGGTTTTCGTATTTCCGGGCGCGCCAACTGCTTTGGTCATTAGTCCCGTTAGTGTAGTGCATGTTTTTCTCGGGAGATGGTGATCTTCCCCTGCTGGATGGCGAGATCCGGCGCCGACCTACTATCGGCTAGTGGGGTATCCCCTAACCAGGACTCTCCCACCAGCGGGCACTGCCAGCCGGGACAAGCTCTAAGCTCCCGAGCAGTCTCCCGGTATGTATAGTAGAGTAGTGCATGCTAGTGTAATTGTGTGTGTGTAAGGGAGAGGGTAAGACAAGAAAGAAGAAGGAATGATCGCGCGCGGTCCGTGGCCCGTTTGGTAGAGTACTGCTCCGGCATTCGCCTGATTTTGATCGGAGAAACCACGGAAAACTCCCGATCAGAGTAGCCGGCCGCTAGAATTATCCTCCAGACAGCGAGTGAATTCGACCTAGCTGGAAGGCGGCGGGGGCGGTGATGGAGAGCAGAGTGGCGATAGAGGAGGCGGATGCCAAGGTGGTGGCAGTGGAGTCAGTGAGGCAGTAGAAGTTTCTGCGGTGGAGGAAGTGTTAGCGCACGAGGTGGCAGCGGAAGAAAGGACAGTGCCGGCAGAGTCTGCGGAGGTAGAGGTGGCAGAAGCAGAGGTGGGAACCGATGTGGAGGAGATGGTGATGACGTACGGAGTCTCGCCAGGAACGCTAGTTATAAATTGCTAAATGTTCCTGGGGCTTTGACTTATTGACCAATAAAGCGAATTTATGAAGAAGCAAACGACAGGTAGACGTAGTGCATTGGAATTCTAATTTATTTGTTTTAGCACCACACTCCGAATATCATCCTAATGTAATCCTCTTTGTCAAATTCTGGAGCACTTTAAATTCTGAAATCACGTTTTAAACAAATAACATAATTATTAAATACAGAATTATTACTAAAATGTAACTTCTACTTTCTAGCCCATCATTATTTTTTCCTGTTCCATTTGGTTTTAATTCTTTCTTTCTGTCTTTCTTTTTTGTCTTTCTTTCTTTCTGTCTGTCTTTGTGTCTTTCTTTCTTCTCTTTTCTTTTTTTTCGTTCTTTTTTTTCTCTCTCTTTCTCTCTCTCTCTCTCTCTCTCTCTCTCCCTCTCTCTCAATTCACTTAGTATTTACACATTGTGTCCGCATACAACACGGAAGCAACGCAGCCGCGTGAAAGTGCGACCCGGGCGTGGAAGTGCGCGTGATTCGTTAGCGTCGACGCAGAGCGGCGTGTGCGTCACTCGCGGAGGCAGGTGAGCGGCGGGGAGCAGCCATTGCGGCTGCCCGCGGCGGGGGCTTTCCCTCACCCGCTTGTTTATCGCGGCCAATCGTATTAAATTTACATAAAACGTCAAACTTACGTGGCCGTGCTGCTTGGAAATTAATTTACGATCGGTATCGGGGCATGTAAACCTTCATAAATATCCCCGGGGAGCCACCTCGCTACCTGCGTACCTCTCGCGAGTATTTGTTTTAAGGAAGGCCCTGTGCCTCTGATAACATCGCGCGGTGTGTTGGTGGAATGCCGAGGACTCACGAGGGGTGGCGAAGCAGCGACGGGACAGGCCCCGCGGGGGGTTGTCTTGACCTGTCTTCGCTGGACCTTAAGATGCGTGCATCTCATGTAGAACAATATCGTCTCGTCTTGAAAAGCTTTTCTAAAAATGAATATTGCAGTGATTTACCCTTTGGACGTTTCCACAAAACCACCACCAATATTTGCATTTGGTCTATTGCAGTTGGAACGCTGAAACCGAGCTGAATGATAAATGTTAGACGAAACCATTTTATAATTTGAAGAGGAATGTGAAAAATGTTGATGTACAACAATGACAGGCGACGAATTGACAGCAAACGTAAAATTGTGCATCTTTGCTCGATGGATATCAGTGAGGGAGAGTAATTGTGGAAACCGACATGATTTGTTTGGTAAGGCAGTAAGATAACTTCATGTGAAATATTTTAAACAAATCCAACAAAGTAGATTAAGGTATTTATAGAGTATATCTAGCAACCCAGCGATCTCCCTCCCCTATCTCTCTCCCTATCACTCTCTCTAGCTATCACTCTCTCTCCCTATCACTCTTTCTCTCTTCCTATAACTCTCTCCCTATCCCTCTCTCCCTGTCACTCTCTTTCCCTATCACTCTCTTTCCTTATCACTCTCTTCATATCACTGTCACTATCTCTCTTCATCTGTCTCTCTCTCCACACACACACACATGCACGTGTGTGTATTGCATAACCTGATCTCTGTAACATATTGTCCCAGAACGAAAGCAAATATCATTAAGATCTAAAAATCAACTGCGTTATAAAGGGCTTCCTGAATTTAGAATAAATGGACCTAGCCGTGGTCGGTCGCAGCGTCCTTGCTTGTGACCGCCGCCCGTGGTTTTCCGTCAACATCCCCGCGTAACACGACCCGCTTCTTTCAAGCTGCTTCTTTCGTGGAAGATGTTTCGTTATCACCGGCGCGCGGCCCGGCCGAGCGGCCGCTGCGGGTAGGCCGCATACAATGGGCCATTTCCTCGCCGCCTAACGAACAGCCGGCTGGTGGCGGCGCGGCTGGGATCGCATTCACGTGCTGTGGCGATGGCCGCACCACGCCACAGCCGCCAGAGCCTAACAAAGAGAGCGTTACGACCCCTGGTCTCGTATTAACCATTTTTGCGTAAGGGTAGTAAATGTTTAATTCTTTAAAATTGTGTAGCTGCGAGTAATAGAGGAACGTTCATTTTGTGCTTGTTGAATATTTGAAATTTGTTTTATTCATGTTTATAAAACATATCATTGCTAGATGTAAGGAAAGTAGTTGGAGGTTGTTGATGGGCCTGTATGATGAACATTAAGGTTTCAGTGATGGTTGTAGAATTCTATTACCTGAAACATCTCAGATATCGAACTTTGATTATCCGTTGTTTGGCCATCAGAAAATGTATATTTGTAATTCGATGGAGTTTCTCCGCTCAAACTCGGGATCTATTGCCATCATTCGGTGTAGTTTATGTATACTTGTAGAACTTGTAGAACAGTGGCAGGCTTATATTTTCTTAATTTTTTTCACCTTCGACTTTTAATTGCAATCGCTCTGACAAAATTTCCATGCTGTTAATTTACCACTTTCCCTTTTCTTATTATTGACTTGGCAGCCTGAATTTTGTCTCGGTAGCGAGGAAGCTGATTGTTTTTATGTCAATTTATGTCACACACTCGCAGTTCACCGAATTTCATGCGTTTTCAGATTAACGATATAGACTGAGATTTATAACACGTTTATAACGTTTATCGATCTCCTGTCCTGGTGTCGGTAGGTCAGTCTCGCTTATATGGTTTTTGGGGAATTTTTATTTTTATTAAATATGTATAAAAAATTTCTGACTTTTATACTACTTGGTGAATACGTTGGCATAGGTCCCCGATTGCACACCATCATATCTGAAGAAAGACATTATTTATGGAGAATAAGAAAATCTAATCTGCTGCAAAAATAACCAATGTGACAATTTCCAAAAAAATGAAATTCAGCAGTTTCATAAAACGATACTTACCACACGATGTCTGTAAAGAAATGACCTGGAGGATGGAGTAAAAGTCTCCGAAACATGTGTTGACACTTAAGTTGTTTGTGGAAGTATATTTCGTTCCATTACTCTCATATACTGGGATTCCCGAAGACTCCACCAAATAAACAAAATGAATTCCTAAAACACGGCAAGCGTAGTTGTGCTCCGGAGACTGCAACGCGCGAGTAGAACAGCAACCCGGTGTCAGCGTCCGCAGCAGCAGCGACGGTTGCTAATTACGGGGCACACGGAGCCACCGCCTCCGCCCCCTCTCACCGCTCCACCCCCGCCGCCACCCATTACTTGTCCCCGCCGCCCCCGCCGCCACCGCCCAGCCGCCCCGCGGTCTCTGAATAAAACATGAGCCTCCGTCTCTAATTGCCTTCCTCCCGCACCTGCTGTCCGCAGCGAAAATTGAAAGAGTTTATCTGATACCCGCGGTCTATTAAAACAGTTCACACATTCGCGTCCGCAGCCGCCACAGTTACCAGCGCTACCGGCGCCGCATGCGTCCCCGAGAGGACGCGCGCCAATAAACTGCACGAGCGTCTGCCGACGGGGGCGGTGGCGGCGCGAGGGCGAGCTCACCCGCCGCCACCGCCGCCGCTCGCCATCACCACTCGCCTATCGCGACTTGCCAAAGTGCGGCCACAAAATACTCTCTTTATGGGGGCCGTAAAACCGGGGCGGTCGTTCCGCGAGTTGCTTTCCCGCTAATATCTGTCTTGAACTCGTATTTCTGTTTCGTAATTACGCGAACGGGCTGCCTGAGAGCGGCGATGCGGGCTGGCGATAGGGCGTGCCGCGCCGCGCTGCCCCGCCCCGCCCACCCCCGGCGCGAAGCGTCGCGCTTGCATTGTGGCGGGTGGGCGAGCGGGCGGGTGGGTGAGCGAGCGGGCGGGCGGGCGAGCGGGAGGGCAAGCGGGCGGGATGGCGGGCGGGATGGCGGGCGGGCGGGCGGGCGGGCGGGCGGGCAAACGGGCGGGCGGGCGAGCGGGCGGGCGGGCGAGCGGGCGGGAGGGCGAGCGGGCGGGCGGGCGAGCGGGCGGGCGAGCGAGCGAGGGCGAGCGAGCGAGGGGCGAGCGGGCGAGGGCGAGGGGCGAGCGGGCGGGCAGGCGGGCGTGAGGGCGGGCGGGCGGGCGTGAGGGCGAGCGGGCGGGCGAGCGGGCGGGCGAGCGGGCGAGGGGCGAGGGCGAGCGGGCGAGGGGCGAGGGCGAGCGGGCGGGCGCGCATCTCGTCCAGGGAATCTCGGAGCTCCTGGGAAGCAGCAAATGCGCGCGTTGCAGGCAGCCCACGCCTCGCACGCCAGCTGCCGAGGGACACGCTAAAGGGCGTATGCGCAATCCGATTGTGGTGCAATAGATTGATTTGTGATTGCGGGTGCGTCAACTTGAAACGTCATTAGTCCCGTAAGTGTGATGCGTGTTTTATCGCGTGAGGATTCCCCTGCTGGATGGCCGGATCCGACGCTGACCTACCGCCAGCTAGCAGGAATATTTCCAAGCAGGGATCTCCCATCAGCAGAGCACCGCCCTAACAGGACTAACTCTAAGCTCCGATTGGTCTGTCGACAGGTGCGGTAATGTAGTGTATGTGAGTGTAAGTGAAAGGGTGAAGATATGACAAGGAAGAGGAAGGAAAGATCGCGCACGGTACGTGGCCTGTTTCTTAGGGTACTGCTCCGGCGTTCGCCTGGTGTTGATCGGAGAAACCAACGAAATCTACCGATCAAAGCAGCCGGCCGCTAGTATTCTTCACTAGACAGCGACAGAATTCGACCCAGTTATCTAGCTAGAGTCGAAAATCCTGCCACCGTCGGAACTCGATTCTAGAACCTCCTGGTCAGAGGCGTTGCAGTGACATCAATTGATGTTCTTAGCTACGTCTTCTGGTAATGCGGTTAAGGCTCTCATACACGGTATACTTTTCGGGCAGATTATCACTCAGAAACTGTACAGAAACTTCAAGATCCCGAACTAGAAGTATAAAAGCCAAAAGTCGTGTTTACACGATCTCATCGTTTTCTATGCGAGTCGCCACTAGACGCCGGCAGGATTTCTACCGGCACACTAATGAGCTGCCGAATTACGTCGCCCGATTACATTCATCACATTTGTGGACGTGCGTTCTGAGCTACATTATTAATATTCACTTTCATAATTAATGAAACATGGGTGCAAAAAATATAAAGGCCGTCATCGTCACTACCAGCATTGTTGTGGCTGCGAAAGCTTTACCGTATATGCAGAGAAATCGCCCTGAATGGAGCAAGTCTTGGCTGTAGAAGTGAGATTCTGTAAACTCACATTTATAAGAGGCAGTAAAATAAACTCACGAGAAAATCCGAAAACTAAAATCCACAATTTCAATACACAAAATCTCGCGAATCGCACCTATTCAAATTAGATTGTGAACAATGCTACTGCTCTATGAGCTAGAGTCAAACCGTACGTTTTCTATATGAAAAATCGAACTTGGTTCAAAAGTTTTCATGCAGAAATTGTGCAGTCTGAACTGCACGCTTTCTGTTCGTTTAATAGGCACAAAAAATACATCGTGTAAAGAGACTTTTATAGGTTTACTCCAAGAATTTGTTTAGCCAAATGTCCGCATGTAAAGAGAAGCTCTAACCTTCTATGTGAATTCAAGGTACAATTGTTGTCTAGATAACAAAATTATAATGGGTTAAGATCTTTTCGTTTAAGATAATCGTCTTTTATTTTTTTTAAATAAATTCCTATATACATAATTTTCAGCTCTGAATGAAGATTGCTGTGCTATCAAAAGATCGTAATCAATTAAAATGTAGAATTCTGGACATTCTTCTTCCTATCTTAACTTATAAGAAGATATCAACATTAAAAGAAATATGTTAATAAAAATATTCATTCTACATGAAGGTTGTAGCTGAAGGTACAAAAGGGTTAAAACAATTGTTCAGAACCGCACCAGATTTTCTTGCATCCAAGGGGGCGTATGGACGTTCGAGGTAGTACGTCCCATATTTATTCGTGCACAATTGGTGTGTTTAACTTTGTCTCAAATGATGCCCTGTGGAACTAATAGTGCTGCATGAGGGCACAGTCTTTCTCGTACTAGTTTTCTTATTTCTTCATTCTGGGTTATGTTCTCGTTTTTTTCCTACCCTCTTTTCAACTATCAAGAATTAGAGTCTAAAAGACTTTTTATAATGTTTTCTCATGTTTAATGATGCCTAAAAGTAGAACTGAAATAGACTTAAGAATTTCATTGAAGAGTTAAACGTGGTCCTATATGCGAATTTTCATTGACAAAATTACAGTTGGAGGACCCAAGGACCCAAAAAACGTGTGTTCTAACTACACAACATTTAGAGGAAGTAATTTGCCTTAAATAGGGACCAAAATTAACACCAACTTGTTTCATTAAGAAAGTACGCATGATAATTCTTTGAACAGATAGAAGTTGGATTCAATTCTTTTCTTTCTTTGGTTCATTTCTTTCAACTAAAAAAAACATAATTTACAACTGATTAATTTATGACAATGCAGTTGAGGGGTCACAATATTGACACTTTCCCTAGATCTGCTCCTAAGGAAGCTGGTTTTCAAAGCGGAGTAGATTTTGTGTGTTCCATCGACTCAGAATATCTTTATATTGAATAATGATGATGATGATAATAATAATAATAATAATAATAATAATAATAATAATAATGTTGTGTAAATTCGGCAATGACATTGCAAGACATTTGGGCTTTAATAATGCGCAAGAGTCAACTTCAGAAGAAGCAAATCGGTAACAACAGAGTTTTCAAGATGATTTTCGTACTGTCAACAAGATGATCCGTTTATGAGGTTGGTCATTAAATCTGATGGAAGGAATTGGAACAGAGGAATTGGACATCGTAAGAGCAGCTACAGACATTGCAAAGAAAGCTACGCAATACATGTAGATTAACACAAACAATTAATTGTTGATGCTGCTTGACAAGAAAGGTGAGAAAAAAAATCTTAAAGATATCGTGAAAAGAGAAACCACTCTGTGGACAATATCTAAAAAGAATGGACGAGATACGATCAACCAAGAGAATCATTTATGTAACTTAAAAGGAGAATAATGAAGCTATAATCGTAAGCAGTTGTAATAGCTAGCCAAGATCTGACATTGACAACCCGAAAACATGACAAAGAGGTGGTTAAAATTTCCCAGGATGATAAATACCCAATTTGTCTGGAACAAGTAGAAAACGTTAATCACATTGTCTCAGCTTGTACAATACTATCAAAGTCCTAATAACAGAAAATACACGATAGGGTCTATAGTTGCATCCAAAAGTAAGCCCTTAACGCCCTTAAGTTCCAAACAAATGCTATTCGTGGTACGAACAGTCATCAAAACCTGTGACATCTGTAGCATTGTGTAGAATATTTAACGACCGACAAATACAAACTGATAGTACAATGACGATATCAGCAAACAAACAGCATATTGAAATTATTGATGACTATTTGTTCATGTTGTGCCATGCGATCACAACCTCGGAACGAAACAAGCAGAGAGACATCTTAAATGCAACAATTTGGAAATCGAGATCAGCTGAGATTCTTGTGTAAAAAAGGGGTCCCGATAGTTATTGATGCTCTGGGATTTGTTCCGAAAACTCTGTGTAAGTACTTTTCCAACTCTTAGGTAATTTAAAAGAATAGGAAGCGCAGGACATAGCGTTATTTGGAAAAGCTCATTTTTTGCGCAAAGAATTGTAGAGGCACCCAAAGTCACTAGTTGCTGCTTGCTATCTGGATTAGAAACCTATTTTCAAAATAACTCTGGTGTAGACGAATGCTCACAAAAATACCATCAAAAGTACTTGCATGTACCATCAAATTAGAAAGATATACCATAATAATAATAATAATAATAATAATAATAATAATAATAATAATAATAATAATAACAATAATAATAATAACAAAATTATTTATGGTAATTACTTTCTACGTTCGGGTATAATTTATTTTCTTAAGAGCGTAAGAACATGATTGAAAGGAAAATCAAGCTTAGCTTCTTGATTTCTTCAACAATGAAACACATGATAACTAATCCTGTTTCTCATATATTAAGGGTTTTATATTATGGCTTCAAATGTTGCCGTACATTATGTGGAAGTTTAAAACTACATTGCAGCATTTATATTCAACGCAGAAGGGAAACGTCCCAGAGAAACTTCTTTGTAGCGCATTGTCTTATGCAAGTTGCGCTATTGCCTGAGATATAGTGGTGACGTGTTTATTGCCTCAGCTTTCTACCATAGCTTCTTGATTTCAGATAACGATCAAATAAAAATGCAATGTACATACATTACTCTAGAATAAGTTGGAAATGACATATGACATTGTGGAACTACTTGGAACACTTATTACTACTAACTTAGTAATGAGTATAGAGATAAATATTCTTATTTTATACTTTCAATCATTAATTAATTCTCACCACTTTCGATAACCTTGGTGCCAATCTATGACACCGAGTTGACAGCTCATGTATCATGCATGCATTGCGCCTACGTTCTTTAAGCTCAATTAATGGTGTGAAAAAGATATATCTTCGGAGAACCGAGATAAAACTTTACGTACCACAGATTATTTATCAAAAATGTCCATGCAATATTTCATTTTCTGAAGACATTAGTTACATTACACATTTTAAAATGGCGTTTACGTAAAAAGGTTAAATAAGTTGTTTCATTCAAATACTGGACAATTTCGTACAATATAACATTAACGGCTGAATTCTGTCTTTATTCACGACATACATAATATTAACAACATTCATCAACGTCATACGGCATCAAATCAATTCCTATTCTACATATATCAGCACAAATCCTCTATATCTTTTATTCGAAAGCAAAATTATTGCGGAATACCAGTTTTTAATGTTCGAGGTTTTACCTAGGTTCCGTTATTTTAAAGTTCAATTCATTGCTTTGCTTTTAAAAATTAACTGTTCCCAATAAAACGATGACTCATTCCTTTTTATACCCAGTGTTTTGAATTATCTGGGAGTTTGGACATATTCCTACATACATTTTGGAGAAAAAATGCAAGGACTGCAATTGAAATCGGTACGATCTGTGTTTTCACGCCCCAAAGCAGGCTGATCTTGATTTTTTTAACTTTAAGACGTGAAGATTACAAGAGTATAACTATTTGTTTTAAGACCTCTGCCTCCAAGGTTATGACTTTATGATTGCATGGCACAGCAACATCAACAAGAAAATACGATTGTTTTTCCAAATCCCGAAAAATGTTATCTAGTTTGTATTGCATTTATCGTTCTGGAAAATTTGAGAACCTCTACATCATATTGTCGTGTTCTTAATTTCTGAGCTTGGGCAGCTATTACAAATCCTTCCAATTGTGTCTTCATTCTTTACCCTTTTATCCCTTAACCTTATCCCTGACCATAGCAGTTTCAAAATAATCTGTTGTAAGTCGAAGTATACAGAATTTTTTCTGGAAACCTGCTTCACATTATTGTAACGGTGGGGAGGGCTATCCATCTTGGTCGAAGACTGCTACTGCGGGCAGTTTTTGTTTATTTAGGTAAATGAAAGTTCACCTCCATCACGGAGACCGAACTATGATGGTCACGGACACAGATGTTTGTGTGCGTTTTGATACTGTAATTTTTTATCACTGTGAAATTCGACAAAATCAAGACAAAATATGCTTGTTTATCAAATCCGAACTCTCAGGATATTATTCTGTAATGGCACAAAGAAATTGAACATAATTCCACAACAACAATTTGAACAGTTTGGAGCCTTAAACATTCAAGTATATAGTGAGACATTGATAACATCCCTCCACATTTTGGACGGGTGGCTCGTTTCTTTATTAGGTGGAAGTGAGTGAAGGTAGAATTGCCAATTTTTAATCTTGTAATAATCACATATTTTCTTTTCTTCTTAAAATACTAATTGAGTCTGCTTTTTCATTTCCAGTGGTTCCTTTATGGGAAGGGAGCCATGACAGTATAGTGTTCAAATCTGTTTGAACTGTTTGAACTTTGTTGTAATGAAGATTTTGGATGTTTAGGAAATATGTTTTGGATGGATTTTAGCGTTGACATGGTGCAGGATGGTTTTATCATTAACAAGATACTGGGAGCGGTGGTTCATCAACTGATGTCACTGCAGTGTCTCTCACGGAGAGGTTCGAGGTCCGAGTCCCGACGGTGGCAGGATTTGTGATATTCTAGACAGCTGGACCGTATTCAGCCGCTGTCTGGAGGCGAATTCTAGCGGGCGGCTGCTCTGATCGGTAGTTTTCCGTGGTTTCTCCGATCAACACGAGGCGAATGCCGGAGCAGTACCCTAACAAACGGACCGCGTGCGATCTTCCCTACCTCTTCTTTGTCCTATCCTTCTTTGTCCTACACCACCACACACGCCGGGAGATCGATCGGGAACTTAGAACTTGTCCCGGCTGGGGCGGTGCCCCGTCGGTAGAAGATACCTGGTTGGGGAAAACCCTACTAGTCTACTGTAGGTCGGCTCCAAACCTCGCCAACCAGTGAGGGAAGATCACCGCCTTCTCCCGATCAAAAAACAAATACTACACTTACGGAACTAATGGCTTTAGTAGTTGACGCGCCCGGAATCACTAATAATCAAACAGTTAACAATGTAATAAATTAATGGAGTTGTTTTAAAGGGGGAATTTGTTTCAAGATTCCTTCCATGAAATTAGAATGCAAGGCCATTTAGAGGTCGGCCATTATTCGAGTAAACACAGGTATTATCCTCATCAAACGCGGCTCGAGCTGTTGGAGACAAGCGCGCATATAACTCCCTCATCGACAGGTGGGCGCCTGTGGGTGGTCGCCTCTAGCAGCCGTCGCCGCGGGCAGCGCAGATCCACTGCGCATGCGTGAGTTCGAGGGCTCATTCTGCCGTCAGCCGCACAACAGCCACTGACGCAGCCGCCGTCAGCACCACGAGGACTTGAAGCACAGTGGAAGCCGCCAGCTCCTCGGCCTCCGTCGGCGAAGCGGAGGTGATGAAGCCTTCGTTTTTGTTGTGCTAATGGAGGCTGTCCGCCCCGCTGCCTCGCGCCGCCTCTTGGCCGCAGCTAAGTGAGAGGATCGGCAGAGTGAGTCCCAAACCTCAGGACAAAGGTGGCGAGGAGGCCGGGCGGGCCCCCGTGTTTTGAAGAAACAGGCAGCGCGCCCTTCTTCACCCTTTGCCTCCACCCTATTTTTCTCCTCCTTGAGGGAACTTCAGTCCTCCGCCGCAGCCGGTGGAGATGCCACGTCCTTGAGTTAAATCCAAAACGGCCGCTGGAGTTTTCGACTGACAGGGCAACAACAGAGGCTGAAAGTTTGGAGAGATCTCATTCTGCTCTTCAATTATCCCGTTTCTTTGACAGGTACTCAGCCACATTGTACTTACGTTTTCATATTTACTTACGTCATCAATATATACAGACAATAAAATATTTATTATTTAATTAGAGTCGCTGATAACAAACATTTCTTCAAATGATGCTATCTGATCAGTTGCTCACTAAAAAGAAGTACGCGTGGCAAGAGAACACACCGTATTGGAAAAAGAGATAAAAAGCACTTTATATTCTCAATATGGCACCAAATTTTTTTTTCTTAGTGGAAAGCACACTAAAAACGGTGCATCTCTGAGTTTCGTATAACTCACTGAATATTAAATAATTGCAGAGTTTAAAATATTTTCGGCGTTTTCCTACAACTACATTATTGCAGAAAGTTGTTTATTAGGAAATGCAATCCATTCTTCAAAAACTAGATCTTGAAATGTTGTCATTTACAATTTATTTCGTAATATGAATTGTTTTTCTGTAATTCTACATGAGATAAAAGCAGCTTTAAAAACAAGCTTCTTTCAAAAACGACTCGAAAGTATTCCTTTAAACTTTTTTCACGAATAGAGCAAAATCACATGAAACATAATCACATGATATAATCCCGACTTTGATTAAGACGTTTGATATTTCAAAAAGTACACATACGCACTACATTCTTAATCCTCGGATGCAAACGTGGAGTCAATCTGATACCAATATGTTTGTTTCTCGTTGTCTTTTCTACAATTTTGTCTTAGAGATCTGAATCTTCGTGACATCTTTTATTACAGTCCTATTTATTATAAACAGTGATATTTGTTTAACTTTCACAATTTTTAAAAGCTGATTTGAACCTTTTTAATAAAAATAATGCGCATTTACAATCGTGGGGCCACCCTAACCCCAACCCACTATTTATTCCATTACTGATATGTAATTATTTTTGTAGTTGTTATTCCTTTCCTTTCGAATGGGAATTATAATGCTGCACAAGTCGATGTAATGGACCCAAAAATTGGAACTTACACATGCAAGAGAACCACAAGAAGGAGGTGCAACGGTTTTATTCTTTAATGTTTGGGATATTACTGTCCTAAATGGTTTTGTAACATTTACAGAACAGCTTCCTGATTAGCATAGCAAGGTTTCTCACAGGCGTCGCTTGTTTTAGATGAACTTTTTGTCGAGATGATCAAACCATATATGCAGAAAAGAACCAGCAATTTACCTCAACATGCAAATAAGAAATGCCATGATTATTTGTGAAATTGCTTCACAAAATAATTCTCCACACGCAAGCACCCAAAGCACACTGACAAAAAGAAAACCCCGCACAATATGCTCGCGGAACGTAGATAGAACAATGTCTGTTATACACTGTATATCAAAAACCTGTTTGTGCTAGACACAAACAATCAATACCAGGCGAATGAGGAGTTTGGAGCTTGACCCGGCTGGAGCGGTGCCCCGCTGGTGGGATACACTAGACTAGGGAAAAAACAACCAGCTGACGGAAAGTTCGGCGCCGGAAGCGGGGAAAGATCACAGCCAACTCCCGAGATAAAAAGCACTACACTTACGGGACTAATGAGCCTAGTTTTTGACGCGCCCGGAATCGCTATCAATCTACAAATGTGAGCGAAACAATGCGGAGAGAAAAGGAACGTCTCTTTCACGGAGTGAAAGTGGCTGCTAAGCGTTTCTTGTAATTGAAAATCGGAATTGAATCGGAACGCTGATCAATTGTTATTTGTGAAATATATTTAGTGAAAGACAATTCAATATGAAAACTAATTAATACTACTTCTCAAAATATCATTGAGTTTTATAAGAGAAATTACCGTAACGAATCTACTCTACGGAAAAATACGGAAAAACAGTGCTCTATTGTATTAATATTCTTTATAAAACATATTGTACAATATTTTCGAAGTTTTAGTACATAATTGCATTAGTATTTCTTTATTATTAGTTTATATAAATCTGGACCTGGGCTGAACCTTCTATTGATGAGAACATCGTAAACTCTTTACCACTTACAACTATCATTTCTTCTTTGAATCTTAGAGAAAATATAACGTGCAATTTTATCTTGTGATCAGTCAACTACAATGGATAGGGATATTACATTTGAAATGAAAGCCATGAAAACGTTTATGGCCGTAACACAAGACGATGCGACTTGTACGATGTGACGCCAGCTAAACTTTACGGCATCGTGGTGGTGGTGGGGGGAGATTTTTGCGAATATGAAATGTTCGCCATAAATATGTTTAGTTCTCCCAGCAATATTTGTAATGAACATGAACGTTCCTTTTCCTTGTAATGGTAGTAGAGCTTAGGGTGAGTTTCTATTTTGTTAACAATACAGAAAAATCAAATGTGTTGGTTCGTTTACAGTTACAAATAAGTTTTCTATAATTCGGCAACGAAAATATCTAGTTTTTGAAATATCTCGCTCTTTTAAATTTACTATTAGTATTATTATTATTAGTATTATTATTATTACTATTTTCATCTTTCAACTATTAATAGTTAAATTGTTGGGAAGGGATTCTGAAACACAAGAAAGCGTGGGCAGATGATTTTCTCCCCCATACGTCACATACAGTTTTTGACTGTTTTTTGACAAAATAAATGAATAAAAACTTCTAGCTGTTTGCATTCCTTTAGACTCTCGACTTTACGTACTTGTGTGAGGAATTTGCAGAGGCGGTTCCTAAGTTTCCAGCCTAAGGAACGCTCATCAATGGAGAAAACGTCCTGGTGGTAGGTTGTTTTATCTTCCATTGTTGAAATGCTTTAGTTTTGCAACCGTCATTTCACTCAATGTAGTCAAGAGAGCTTACTTTACTTGAAAGCGGAGCTTGAAATCTCTTAACGTTTGGCTTGTTCACCACAATGCGCCTGTTCACTCTAGCCATATTGCGAAGGATGATGTGAAGAACTGTGACTTCAAGCTCTTGATCCATCCTCTCTACAGTCTCTCTTTGGCACATTACGACTACTACCTCTTCTCAAACGTAAGAAAGACTTTCGGGGAAGAAACAAATACAGGGTGGTGAAAGAAATAGTTTTTTACCTTTCCGAAAACAAAATTTCAAAGTATTTTTCAAAGACTATAAACGTGAATACACACACGTGAAAAGTGGGTTGAAATAAAGGGTGATTATGTAGAAAAGTGACATACGTTATTTTGTGTCACAAATAGAAGTCACTGAGCCCACAAATTTATGGAACCCACAGCAAAGAAAGCAAATTTAACAGAGAGGAATGAAAGAAAAATTACTATTTGATACAACAACCCTTTTATAATTGGGATGGAAATGATGGAGTGTTTCACTAAAGGAGAAAGTAGCTTGAATGATAGATGTGTCAACTATTGTATGCATATATTAAGAACTCCACTTCGATTGGTTCATGCAGTTCTATTAGAACTACCTTTGTGAGACTTTAGACTCCGGCAACAGTCGTTCGTTCATGGGAGCTGAAGAGAACGAAGCTTTTCACATTGTGGGTGATGAAGACTTCTTCGTTTTCTTTGGAAAACGATAAAATCGGCATGAGTGCGATTGGGACCCTTTCTTGACTTGCAGAAAAAAGTAAGTTGAGGGATTAAAACGTCTCTCTGCCAAGCCAGATGAAGTTCAAAATTCTCATTTAATTATATTTGAATTATTTACATTCAAAGTATGTCAATAAAAACGTTCCTTGTTTCAGAGAATAGCTAATTTTCAAAGGAAATTGAGGGATATTTATATGCGCAAAAGACGAACAAAGCTGATTGTGAGATATGACCCAAAGAACCTATTTGTTAGGTAGCCCAATTCGAATGTCTAAAAAAAAATTTATATAAAGAAAAAAAATATCAGGCAGCATCCACTCAACGTCGTTAACCGTCACAAAAACCTAACCGAAAGGTTGCACATACGTTTAATTGGCAGGAGGGGCTGCATGAGCGTGTGGCTCATTACAATCGCCGCTCCGCCTTATGATACGTGGTTCCGCAGGAGACGCGGGTGAAGAAGCTGGCTGCGCCGGGCGTCGGCGCAAGAAGGGCGGGCGGGGCGTCGCGGCGCCGCAAGCTGCAGCTCGTTAAGCGCAATCAGCGCGCAAAACCCACGGCGCCGCTTTACGACCGCGAAATGACAGAACGCGGCGCGGCGCGGCGTGGCATGGCGCTGGAGAAAGCGGGGTACGGAAGGTGGGGCACAGGAACACTAGATGGGGTTGGCGGGGCGGGGTGGTGGGGATGGAAAGAGAGGGGATGGGTGGTGCGGCGCTGCGGTGAAGTGAGGATAAGCTGGGAAAGGGTGGTGCGGCGTACCACTGGACGGGTGTGTGCGGGGAAGGAAAGCAAGAGGACGAGGCGGGGTGGTGGGGATGGAGAAAAGGGGGAAGGGTGGTCGCGCTGCGGTGGGAGGGGCTGATGCAGAGTAACACTAGACGGCGAGGTCGAGCGGGACGGGGCAGCAAGTGGGCGTGATAGTGGAGATGGATTGATTGATTTATTGATTGATTTTTCGTGTTTCCGGGAGCGTCAACTGCTGCGGCCATTAGTACCGTTAGTGTGGCGCATGTTTTTTTTTTTCGGGAGAAGGCGGTGATCTTCCCTGCTGAATGGCGAGATCCGGCACCGACCTACCGTCGGCTAATGGGTTTCCTTTACCAGGACTCTTCCACCAGCGGGGCACCGCCCAGTCGGGACAAGCTCTATGCTCTCGACCGGTCTCCCGGAATATGTGGTAGCGTAGTGCATGTTAGTGTAAGTGTGTGTGTAAGAGGAGAGGACAAGGAAGAGGAAGGATAGATCGACCGAACCGCGGCCGCCATGAGCTCCGCCAGAGCATGGTGGACTGCTCCGGCATTCGCCTGGGTTGATCGGAGAAACCACGGAAAACTACCGATCAGAGCAGCCGGCCGCTAGAATTCTCCTCAGCAGCACTGAATTCGACCTAGCTGAAAAGCTAGTGTCGAAAATACTGCCGCCGTCAAGACTCGAACCTAGGACCTCCCGGTCAGAGGCGCTGCAGTCATATCAGGTGGAGATGGAGAATGAGGCGTAGGATGCTGGTGCTGGACGGGAATACACGGATGGTGCGGCCTTCTTGCGCTCCGGTGGAAAGGAGGGGGGGTGCAAGGGGTTCCGGGAGGAGTAATGCGGTGTAACACTGGAGGATTAGGGGGGAGGTGCGAGGCTGGTCGGTGAGGGATACAACTGGGCGGAGTAGTGAGGCTGGAGTGGGAGACGAAGGATAGTGCGGAGGAGGGCGGGAAAGTGCAGGAAGGAATTACAGTTACTTGGCTAGTAATGGAAGCCGCACGTAACGGATATAATGAATGATGCCGTCCTTGCCCAGCGCCTGTAACGATCTTAACAGTAAAAAAATATTTGGTGATAGTGACCGCTCATAAGGTGCCAAATTCTGAAATGTCCAACAATACTCACCTCAGGTTAGATCAAAGAGCAAGGCTGTCAAGTCACCTCAACCATTATTATTCCTATTTAAGATGATTACCGTTCACATTTCTGAGCTGAGTCCATGAATAGGGATGCGCTTTAGTTGTCCCATTAAAACAGAGTAAAAGTTATCCTCTGTCCTTTCAGTGGAGGGTACGGTGATCGTGATATAAAAATAAACGATAAATGAATTATTATTGTTGCTGTACTGTACAAATCGGATATTTCGATAAAATAACAAGCCCAAAAACAGTACAGCCCCATCGTGGGACACGGGACGTGAGTAATACGAGAGTAGAACCATCACTTCAGCTCTGCATACTTATTTCAAGACCATAATATCCAATACAAACTAATTTTATTCATTAACCTGATAAACATTTGAGTATGGTTGCCAAATTTATTTTTTCCGAAAATATTATTAGTTATATTTATAACTTTTATGTGAAATGCTGGGAGAGGGGAATTCGTTATTCATTCTTACAATACATACGGAAATTTCTTAACACGTTCCCAAACAGAGTATTGAATTACCACACGATGTTTATTCGTGTCGGACAGGGGAATACAGCGGCTCCTGACTACCTTGTGCGATCGCATGCACCTGAGGACGACTGCTAAAGCGCGCCGAACACAGACGGCCGCGCACCGCACGTGTTCTCCCTCCCCCCCCCTCTCCTCTCCCAACCGCGCCTCTCCGCCCTTCCCACATCCCTGTCCCCGGTCTTCCTCCAAACGCGCCGCCACACCCACCTGGCTCCCCCCGTCTTTGTCACCCACGCACGCCCCCTCCACCCCGCCACGGATCGTCCCGCTCGCCTCCACCTCCCCGACCGCTGCGCTCAACATGTTCGCCCCGGCTGTCATCGCAACCGCCTGGCTTCTCCCCGGCCCACCACACAAGTTCAATATCGCCCCGCTCCGCCCCGCCCACATTCTCCACGCCAGCACTCCCCGCCAGCACTCGCCGCCAGCACTCCCCACCAGCACTCCCCGCCAGCACTCCCCGCCAGCACTCCCCGTCAGCACTCGCTGCCCATTCCACACCACTCGCCCGCCACTCCACAGTCCACCACGCCAACGTGTAATGGTGGCTCAGGGTATCCACTACTGCCACTGCAGTGCCTTTGACCGGCAGGTTTTCGCCCGGACTCAAAATTTTCAACACTAGCTACGTAGCGAGATCGAATTCAGTCTATGTCTGGAGGAGAATTCAGCGCTCGGTTGCTCTGAAAGGTAGCTTTCTGTGGTTTCTCCGATCAACACCAGGTGAATGCTGGAACAGTACCTAAACAAAGGGATCACGGATCGCCCACGATCTTTCCTTCCTCTTACATGTCCTATCCTCACCCCTCACTAACACATACAACATTACAAATACATTACATTACAAATACTTCGATACATTTGTAGTGGCACTTGACGTAAATCAGCTGTTACAGTGTTATCCAATAGGAGCTTGAACGTCGCTGCAGGGACGTCATTATGGTGACATTGAAGGCCCCGATTCGAACAGCTGAAGTCCGTCCGTCAAGTGCCATTATAATTAAATCTAAGTAAAGATTCACTACATTACCATACTTTGGGAGACCAGTCGCGAGCCTAGAGCTTTTCTCGACTGGGGCGGTGCCAAGATGGCGGAAGATATCTCGTCGAAGAAAATTCCGTCTTCCGACTTACGTAGTGGGTGCCAGATCTAGCTGTCCACAGAGGGAAGATCACCGCCACCTCCCGCGATAAAACTTGCACTATACTTACGGCACTAATGACCGTAGCAGATGCCGCGCCCGGAATCACTCATCAATCAATCCACCACGCCCCATCACATTTCGTCTCACTCTGCCCCGCCCCTCCTCGTCGCCCTGCCACTTCACGCTCCACCATGCCCCGACTCACTATTCCTGCCCGCTCGCGGACGGGGAGAGGTGGCTCAGTGCATCAACTCATGTCACTGCAAGGCCTCTGACCGGGAGGCCCTAGGGTGGCAGAATTTTCTATCCAGCGGGGAAAAGATAACCGCCACTGTTTTGCTACCGAGAGCCAGTCGTCTTCTGCATCCAAAAGTGCTATGATGTGCATTAGAGTGAGAAGTTTGGAAGATACATGGTTGAAAAAAAACCGCTAGACGACGTTAGGTCGTCGCCGGATCTCGCCATCCAGCGGGGAAAAGATAACCGCCATCTACCTATGAGAAAACATACACTACACTTACAGGACTAATGACCTTAGTAGTTGAGGCGCCCGGAATCACTAACAATCAATCAAATCGTTCGCTCGCCCCGCCCCGCCCACTCACCCCGCCACGCCACGCTCCACACCACACCCCGTCGCGCCTCGTCCCGTACTCCCCGCCCTCACGCCACGCCCCACACCACACCCCGTCGCGCCTCGTCCCGTACTCCCCGCCCTCACGCCACGCCCCACACCACAACCCGTCGCGCCTCGTCCCGTACTCCCCGCCCTCACCCCACCCCACACCACACCCCGTCGCGCCTCGTCCCGTACTCCCCGCCCTCTCGCCTCGCCCCACAACGCGCAGCGTCGCCGCCCATTCGGGTGGGCGGTCGGGTGGACAGGCGGCGCCCGCAGCGGCTAATGCATGGATCCTGCTTGTTCCCCCGCGGGAGTACACGCACAAAAGGAGGTGACGCAGCCCACAATGGCGGCCGAGCGCACGGAAGGCGCGAGGAGGGGAGGGTGACGGAGCAGAAACATTCGCAACGCGTTGGACAGGGATTGCCTCCGTCCTGGCGCAGGAGCAGCGTTGGAGAGCGCGGAGCTGAAGGCCGCAGGTGCGAGTCATGAGGGTTGGTTTCTCATCGTGGACGAAACAGTTTATCGAGTGCTTCCATTTTATTTGTCAGGCTTAAACAATTCATGTCAATTTTAAACAATCTCATGTATACTAATAAATATCTACTTAAAAGTTCTAACGATAAATTTTAAATTTCAATGAAATTATTGAAATGTTCTAGTTTCATATACAATAAAATTAGAAATGTTAAACGCTATTCATATTTAATTTGTCAATATTTTCCCTATTTAATTTGATTGTTTAATTCGACACTGAAAGATCGACTTGACTGTATTATTTAAAGGTCTGGAATACACATCCAAAACTTTTGAATATTCATCCCGTCCAAACTTTCAGAACAGACATCTAAACGTTAAAGGACATATGACGTTTGGTACATCAATTGCTTTGTCAGGAACTTAAGTGAATTATTTTGAAGTATTTCTTTAGCCATTTGAATACCGCATCAGAATATATAGTTAACACAGCTTTGTATATACGACATCCGAAGTTAATTTATTCTACTTTGCTAATACTATTTTTTGTTATGAGCATATGTTTGGGGTCTGAAAGAAAATTTATGTTTGAAATGAACTCTGCAAAGATTTTGATATTGCACTGAAAGACGTACTAGGATGTATTATCCAAATGCGAATTTCGGATTATACGAAGTCTATTTTTTTTTCAAGGACCGATCGGTTGTGAAATGAAAACCACGGTAAAAATAAAATGACTCTGAGCGCAGATGTGTCACCTAGTGTGACTAGAATGTCCATCGATCGCGTCAAGTCGTGGTTGTCAATTCTGAGTGCGCAATGAATACGTAAACACGCCTAGAATCTCTGGAGTCAATGGAGTCTCTCGCCAAGTTTGTAGTGCTAGCAGTCATTTCATTTCTTCATACTGAGGAGTTCATTTGCGAGCTGCCGAAATTCATTGACGAAAGAGTAATAAGTACGGTTCACATAAGTTCATGTGGACGATAGTGAATAACAATTAAAATAAATTTCATCAGTCAATAATTTGAAATAAGCGCCAAAATTATTGGAGAAAACGCTTTACCAATATTTAAACATAAATTAAATCACGACATATGAATTCCCAATCTCATATGTGTTTCATCATTTATGAACCAAACTCAATCGGGCTGTTCATGGTGGAAAGAGATGGGTGGGTTTCTCGCACATCCGACTTCAGTCATTGAGCTTCAAGCACAGTTTGCGTCATAATATTAGCGTGAATTTTAAATGCCAAAAATACCACAGTTGCAAGTCATTAAAACAGAAACAGATAAGCATTTTTTCTCTTTTATTATTTAATATTTTATTTCAATTACACCTTCATCCTGAAATTTTTGGTTAGTCACCCTCGAAAATTGTCACTTTACGTCACTTTCAAAATATTTCTCAACATTTCTTGCTCTCCATGTAACATTGCAGCCAACATCTGGACTCGCTTTTCAACTGCAGTGCGTCACGTGCATCACGCTTTTCAACCGTGTTGTGGTCACGTGGTTGGAGACGCAAACTGGCGCTGCGCAGAACGAGCAATAATCGGTTCATTAGAGGAGCCCACCTATCTCTTTCCACCATAGGAATATCGGTGAAACTATATCATTTTGAACGAGTGAACGGAAGGCGCAGCCTGAGATTCTGCTCCTACATAGCTGCGATCATTTATTAATTGTCACACGCTGGTTACTTGGCGCAAATGTTAAACTGTTAAACTGTTAGACTGTTAAACTGTTAGACTGTTAGACTGTTAAACTGTTAGACTGTTAAACTGTTAGACTGTTAATGCATAAAGGTTCGTGATCCGAGTTATTGAAGAATGCAGTAACAATGATTAGTTGTATGTGATTGTCTAATTGTTAATAATTCATGAATATACAACTGAGAAATTTGATTTATATTATAAACAAATTATTAAAGTACCTAAAACCGAGTAATATGATTTATATTAGAGAGAATACATAAATCTAAAAACAAAAGGGTTTGATGATTTTATTTCGATAATACTTTCCACATAAAGACAAACATTTGTCAGCAAAAAGATGTAAATCAGACTTTTGTCAGTGAAACTTTTCAATAATTTAAATATAAATTGTTTAAACATGGTGAAAAACATTTTCCTGTCACATTTTGGCGCGAATTTCAAATTATTGACCTGATAAAAATGGTTTGAATTATTTCTCGCTATCGTCTACATTGTTTAAAAATCCGGAAAAAAAATATGTTGTAGAATGTTATAAGACACATTCTAGAGAAAAAAACATTGAGACAGTACTCCAACGTCACTGACTGACCTAAGAAGACAGAGGCAATGTCAATTTAAAATACTGATACACATTTATAAATGTATTAATTTTAAGATCATGCACTAACACAGATAATTTCATCAGGCATCTCCCATTCTGTCAGAGTCCTATTTTTCGAAACCCCTCCCCAACTTCTTAAGCGCGTGGTCGTCTTTAATTTACTCCCACAAGACCTCGAAGCTCGAGAATGGGAAAGGTCTCTGGAAGAGTTGTGGGAGAAGTGGTGGGGATGAAGTGATGGTGACGTTCTTGAGTAAATAAATAAACGCTCCGCAAACAACAATTTTGCTGTGTATCCTTCACCTTAATTTCTCATTGATTGATCTAAGAAGATAAAGGCAAAGGCAATTTAAAATACTGATACACATTTTTAAATGCATTTTTTAAAATCATGCAGTGACAGATAATTTCATCAGGCATCTCTCCATTCTGTCAGAGTCCTATTTTTCGAAACCCCTCCCCAGCTCCTAAGCACGTGGTCGTCTTTAATTGACCCCGAAGCTCGAGAGTGGGAAAGGTCTCTGGAAGGGTTGTGGGAGAAGTGGTGGGGATGAAGAGAGGGTGACGTTCTTGAGAAATGTGGGAAGGTGTCGGAGCCTGCGGAAGGCCAGGCCGGCGGGTGGAGTAGTGTCAGGAACAACACAGGCATCACTCTATGAGACGTATACTTCCGCTACGTGCTGGTACCTGATGGAAGAAGCGATACAACACACACACACACACACACACACACACACACACACACACACACACACACACACACACAAAAACACACACAAAATCTCCAGACCGCCGCGGACAATGCCGGCTCTTAACAATGTAGCCATACTCGCACCCTTGAGGAGTACAACTCACTTGGAAGAGTGTAACGTCTGGAAGATGTGTACAAAGTCTGGCAATTACTTGTGGCTCATTGTGTAAAATTTTCAACTGTTGTCAACAAATAGATCCTTCATGTTTCCTGTCGCTAACACACTGAACACAGAAAAACAAATTTATGGTTATTTGTTTGCTAAGCACGGGAAGTTGCATTCGTAAGTTCCTTCCTAGCACAATCAACATTCTTAACTGCAGTTCTACTTGCGTGTAATTACGAAGCTCTGCGTAATTCTGGCGAGCTAAATCTGCGTTTTTCATCAGTTCTTAGATAGTATCTGTATTAAATGTGTGCTATTTATGACTTAAACGTGAATGAAACTTCATCGTAATGCCAACTAGAGTGGGTTGGTAGACAGCTCCAGCTCGACAGCATGATACACCCATATTTCACCGGGATTAGAGTTCAAAATCTCAAGTCATTGAAAAATTGCTCCTTGAATCAATCATCCCACAATTCCAATTGTTATTACAGCAGGACGTCAGAAACGTATAGTTTATATTTTATTCTCCATGTTTTTTCTCAAAATTAAAGGAATATTCTTACATATTTATTATTTCCTTAGAAACAGTAAAGAATCTCTAGTCATCCTCCTCTAGTATCCTTTCTCAACCGAACTAACAGTAGTATTCTTTGGTGCCAGTCATTCCTTGTGATATACATCTCTGTCATCTTCAGTGGACACTTTAAAAAGAAAGAAAACTTCTTGACATGGACCGTCATTTGTACCACTGTCTATCGAACATTATTCATGTCACGTGTCGAAGTATCTTCCCTAAGTGATGCGTAGGTATACTTTCCTTTCACGTCTCATGAATGAGAAGGACGCGTCAAACAATGCAATTAGAACTGGAAGAATACCATTGTTCTCCCAATACAAGCGAATGGTACCGTTCTAGATTTGAAGACGACTCAAGAAATCACACTCACAGAAGTTCTTGAGAGAAAGAGGAAAAAATTCCAACAAATTAATCAAAGGCCTTAATGTTACAAAGAATAATATTGTTGAGAATCTACTTTGCTTTAGTGTTTCAATGCAGTGAGAATTTTCACTTCCTCAACCATCAATTTGCAAGGTGTCCAGTAATTTCACATTTCTCGACATCTAATATTCTTCTTTCTTGCAATTATGTTCCCTAAATCGATTGACAAACTTGTCACTAGATCACTTTACTCTCGTCAAACAAGTTTGTGGAAGACATTTAGGTCCCGTTGTCAAGTTAGGAGTAATCTGTTCAAGAATGAAGGGTAATATACATATCAGGTTCATGTGCTATAAAAAATTAATGAATTTTAGCAAGATCTGCTGCAATGTAAAGAAATGAGACCTAAATGTACCGAAAACGTTATTTATATGCCGATACAATACATGAATGAAACAGGCAATGACTGTGCAATGAACGAGAATAATTAAGAATCAAAATACACATAAAAAGAGAGAGACAATATTGTAAAATACGTCAGAACTTTTTCTTGCTAGAATCTAACCACTAAAGAGGCTCGAATCTGCATGTGAGATGGTCTGTGGAACTAAATCTTCACCCAGCAGCGCCGGCTGATTGGCCGACGGGGAGCGAGCGGGCTGCCGAGCCATCGTCCGACCGCCCGCCCGCCCATTCGCCCACCCGTCGCTTTCCTGCTCGTTTTCTCAGTATGTGACGTTTCTATACCCGCCGCTCGCCGTAAACATGAAACTTATTTCCTATTCATCTGCGCGAGATACGATTTACGTGTTGAATTATTTATACGGGGCAACTTTCCTCGTGTTACTACCGGCTCGGGCATAATTTACTTTTCCGCCGGGCGGCGCGGCTGGGCTCGGCCCGGCCCGGCGTGGCGGGCGCGCGGCGGGCGGCGCGCGCCATAGGCGGTCACGGCCGCGACTGACGGCGGCGGGGCCCTCCTGGGTGGTCCCTGGCAGCAGCCGAATTAATCAGAAGGAAGGAACCGGCCGCGGGCGCGGGCGCGCAGCGGGCGGGCGGCGGTGGCGCAGCGGGCGATGGCGGGGCGGAGGGCGGGGACGCGGGCGGAAGGCGAAAGGTGGAGATGGGTGGGATAGGCGAGGCGCGGCGCGGCCAGGTAACGGATGAGGCGGGGCGTGGGACGTTGTGTTATGAGTCGGGAGGAGAGTGGGACGTTGGGAGTGTGGTGAGGGGAAGGGAGTGGGGCGTTGGGAGTGTAGGAGGGGAAGTGTGGGAGTGTGAAGTGGGGGTGTGAGGGTGGGGCGGGAGGGGGAGGAGAGGAGGTGGGAAAGGGCGAGGTCTGTGGGGCATGGGGGGTTGGGGAGGAGAGTGGGGCGTTGGGAGTTTGGTGATGGGGAGGGGGATGGGACGTTGTGAGTGTAACGATGGCGGGGGGTGCAGCGTGGGGCGTTGGGTCTCTGGCGAAGGGCAAGAGACGTTGTAAGAGTGGTGAGAGCAGAGGGGAGAGGGGCGTTGGGAGAGGGGCGTTGAAAGAGGGGCGATGGAAGAGGGGCGTTGGGAGGGGCGGGGAGAGGGGCGTTGGGAGAGGGGCGTTGGGGGAGGGGGCGTTGGGGAGGGCGTTGGGAGAGGGCGATGGAGAGAGGTCGTTGGGAGAGGGTCGTTGGGAGGGGTCGTTGGGAGAGGGGCGTTGGGAGTGGGTGATTGGGATAGGAGTGGGGGTTGTGAGTGTGGCGGGGGCCGCCAGGAGCGGCCGTCGGTGGGGGGCCGGGGGGGGGGGGCGGCACGGGCGTGCGTGAAGGGCGTCGGGCGCGCGGGGCGCGAGGGGGGCGTGGATCGTGGGCCGCCCAACGCCGCGTTGCGCCCCGCCCGGGCCACCAGGGCACGTCTTCATCGGGCGGCGGTTGGCAACCCTGGCGGGATGATTGATGGCGCCGCTCGGCCCCGAGTCGGCGGCCTGTCCGCCGCCCGCCGTTGTCATGTAAAATATGGGGCCGGCGCACGGCAGCCACCGCCCGCCCGCCTCTGCCCGCCGCCGCCCACCCGCCCGCCGTCCTGCCGCGCCGGTTTCATATTCATATTTCAACTTTTTGTGCCCCGCTAAATAAAACAATTTATTAACATGTGTTGATTTGACATCTATATATTTTATTCGTGTAATGCATTCACGATGCATTTTTCATGTGTGACGGGCGGCGCAGGCGGAGCGGGAGCGGCCGTAACGAAGTCCTGATCGCCGGATCGCGTGCGCGGGGGGTCGGGTGGGCACCCGCGCCCACCGCCCACGCCCACGCCCGCACGCCCATCCTCGCGATCAATCCGACGCGAATTAGCAACGCCCCGCCGCCATGTTGACTGCCGGCAACGCCGCAACGCCGCGGACGGCCGGTTGGCTGCCTTTTAGAATGAGACAAATTGCCCTTTTTGTCGGGCGAGGCGGCGGCGGCGGCGGGCGACGTCAATGTTCCGGCGGCGGTGGCGGCGGTGGCGACGGTGGCAGCGGTGGCGACAGTGGCGACGGTGGCGATGGTGGTGACGGTGGCGTTGGCGGTGGCGGGGCGGTGGCGGTGGCGGCGGTGGCGGCGGTGGCGATGGTGGTGACGGTGGCGTTGGCGGTGGCGGGGCGGTGGCGGGGCATGGCGGGGCGGGGCGGGGCGGGGCGGGGGGGGCGGTGGCGGGGCGGGGTGGCGGGGCATGGCGGTGGCGGGGCGGGGCGGGGCGGGGCGGGGGGGTCGGTGGCGGGCGGTGGCGGTGGCGGGGGCGGTGGCGGTGGCGGTGGCGGCGGTGGCGGGGGCGGCGGTGGCGGCGGTGGCGGTGGCGGTGGCGGTGGCGGTGGCGGTGGCGGTCGGTGGCGGTGGCGGTGGCGGTGGCGGTGGCGGTGGCGGTGGCGGTGGCGGTGGCGGTGGCGGTGGCGGTGGCGGTGGCGGCGGTGGCGGTGGCGGTGGCGGTGCGGTGGCGGGTGCGGTGGCGGTGGGCGGCGGTGGCGGTGGGCGGCGGTGGCGGTGGCGGTGGCGGTGGCGGTGGCGGTGGCGGTCGGTGGCGGTGGCGGTGGCGGGTGCTGGCGGCGGTGGCGGTGGCGGTGGGGTGGCGGTGGCGGTGGCGGGGTGGCGGTGGCGGTGGCGGTGGCGGTGGCGGTGGCGGTGGCGGTGGCGGTGGCGGGGCGGGGGCGGTGGCGGGGCGGTGGCGGTGGCGGTGGGTGGCGGTGGCGGTGGTGGCGGTGGCGGTGGCGGTGGCGGTGGCGGTGGGTGGCGGTGGCGGTGGCGGTGGCGGTGGCGGTGGCGGTGGCGGTGGCGGTGGCGGTGGCGGTGGTGGTGGCGGTGGCGGTGGCGGGGGCGGTGGCGGTGCGGTGGCGGTGGCGGTGGCGGTGGCGGTGGCGTGGCGGTGGCGGTGGCGGTGGGGTGGTGGCGGTGGCGTGGCGGTGGCGGGTGCGGTGGCGGTGGCGGTGGCGGTGGCGGTGGCGGTGGCGGTGGCGGTCGGCGGTGGCGGGGTGGCGTGGCGGCGTGGCGGTGGCGGTGGCGGGTGGCGGCGGTGGTGGCGGTGGGGTGGCGGTGGCGGTGGCGGTGGCGTGGCGGTGGCGGGCGGTCGGGGGTGGCGGTGGCGGTGTGGCGGTGGTGGTGGTGGCTGGTGTCGGGGCTGGCTGGCGGGGTGCGGTGGTGGCTGGCGTGGCGTGGCTGGCGGGCGCGTCGAGGCGGGGGTAGCGGTGCTGGCATGGTACGTCAGCTGCGGCGGTGGACGACGAGAGACGCTAAGACCAGCGTGACGCCTCCGCAGGTGATGTAGTCTCGTGATGGATGCTCTGTGCAAATGGCGTGATGTCAAGAGCGAAAATGGTGATTTGAAGGTGATGGCGGTGGCGGAATTGATGATCGAGCAATGGTCGCTCAAGTGACCGTTGGTCGTAGAAGAGGTTGTGACGCTGTCAGAACTGTGCTGGGTTTAATGGAGGGAAACGGAGGCGTGTCTACGCTTTGATTCGTCCTCCTTTAACCTTTTCAGCTCTATTTACGGCACGTGCATTGTCTGCTATATGATTTATACCACTATTATACTGAATTCTGTTTTGTAATATAGACTTTTATTGTACTCGTGTGTATATGTATTGCGCAATTATTTATATTAACTTCCAAATGTACACATTTCTCTCCTCGCGTTCTATCACATGTAGTCGCATAATTGCTAAACATATTCCCACCGTATCGGCTCTGGCTGAAATTGTGAGTGTTTTGCTGTCACGAACAAGGGCATATGCAAACGTGCTTTTCAAGTTGAAACGTTAAGTACGTACGTATCTTTTGGAAAATCTTTACGATGCAGCCAATGCCATCGTACAAAATAACAAATTTTAAAACAAGCGTACCAAGTGACAAAACTGTATTTTTCAATAGCGAGATGTTATCTTTCAATGAAGATAAATATATCTCACTCCAGACCTGTTCAATTGAAGTTTGTATGACTTCTTTTTTTTTGCTTCTCCATCTCCGATTTGCCAAGAATTGTTGGGGCATGAGCCCAAAATTACAGACGTTTGAATAAGTATCAACACTTTCTACAAACTACAAAACACTTTCTAACCTGTACAATTCATTGATAATAATACCTCCTTCGAACTTACTTAAACTTCCTATCAGACTAGTCGACCAGTAGAATTCTTTTCAAGGCAGTGGCTGCATATTTTCCTGAATGAATAGGTGTCAGGCGGAAGAGGATGAGGAATCGATCCATTGCTCAATGACAAAGATGGGGAGTGAGGATGAGTGGGAGGAGGAAAGAGCGTGACCCATTGACTGGGTGCTGCTCCGACGTTCGTCTGCAATGGATCGGTGGACACGACGGAAACAACCGATCAGAGAATTCTTCTTTACAATTTCCATCAAAGCAGAGGTGCTTTCGAGCCAGCTTTTCAGCTAGTGTCGGGTATTCTTCCAATACTGGGAATAGAACTTAACACCTCCTGGTCACACAAATGTTTGTTGTGAGAACAATATTTTATTATTTTATTTTCCACGGTCCGTGTGGAAAATGAAGTGTGAGAGGTTGTAGTGTAAAGGAAGCATCAATGTCCTTACTAAACAAGGTGGGTGACGTGACAATGTTCGTTTACGTTATTTTGCGCACCAGTTGATACAAATTGAGCGCTTTCCTGTGCTGCATTGCTAGTGTCGAGCACGAAGTATGCAATTATGAGAACTATGCAGTGCAATTAAACAATCAAATTAAACCGGGAATAAATTGACAAATTAAATGTGGGCTCTTGACATAGTCTATTCAACTACCACTATTACTATTTCAGTTACTTTATTTAAGTTACCTAGAATATTTAAGAGCACTTTTAAGAAATTTGTATTTTGACGTCTGAGTTATTAATATCGTTTATCTTATCAACGAGAGTGTAACGCATGCAACACTTTACCCAGGCGAAATGGGCTGGCGGGGTGCAGGCAGCGGTAGGAGACCGAAGGCTATGGCAAATGGCGATGGCTTGGGGGGCGAGGGGGCGTGGTGGCGGACACGCGAGTGCTACAGCGTGGTGAGCGTGGCAGGCACGCGTGCGCTGTCGCCTCCAAGGAGACGCGCGTGTTGGCCGCTAAGTGCTGTTGACACCCTCCACGTGCAAGTGCTCCACAGATATTGCTTAATCGTGTGGGACCAAAGGTGCCGTCTGAGCTGCTTTTCGACAATACTTCTACCCCCTGCGCTGTTGGGACACTGAGAACTGCGATGGTGCGGATATGAATGTCCCATCACTTACTTTTTTTATTTTTTATTTCTTTTTTTCTTTTCTTCTTTTTTTTTTCTTTTTTTTTTTTTTTTTTTTTTTTTCTTTTCTTTTTTTATTTTTATTTTTTTTCTTTTTTCTTCTTTTCTTATTTCATATCTTTTTAAAAAAACTATTTTTCATTATGTTCTGTGAATTCATTATGTATTAGTTCATTATTGTATTAAACTCTTCAAAGTGGTGAGACCCCAAGCCCTGAACATCGTCGCCAAAAAAAACATATTTATTTATTTATTTATTTATTTATTTATAAACGTTCATGACATGCGACAGAATCGATGCCTACATGTAATTATAAATAATGCGACATTAACAGTAATTTAAAAACTCAATAAGAAGAAAATCTTAAGATTTTTCTATTTTGCAGAAAATTAATTTGGAATAAATGCAGGTTACCTTTTTAAATTAATTGTATTTTTACGGTACATCCCATGAGTTATCGATTCAATAGAAACATAATTTCGAGTAATAAAATAATATTTTCACTTAATATATTTCATTGGTATTCAATCAGCTGGGTGACTTTCTCTTCAATTGCATTTCTTGGTCGGTTTATAACATTTTCTTCTTTTGTTTTGTATTTTACGACAAAATACGTTTCCTGTATTTTACTTTCATATTTGAACAGTACGTGGTACCAAAGCGAATAACTCGATGTCATACATTTATAGTACACATCTTGTTATTAATTAAAAACTAAAATAATATGAAAAATTAAAAAATAATTTAAAAATTGGAAAAGAAATAATGTATAGCTATAATGTACAAAAAAATTGATATACAAGTATTTTGAAATTAGAGAGATATATTGTTATTTTGTTGTATTTGTACTGTTACGATTTTTTATTGCAACGTTGTAGACAAAGATTTTATATATATGCACACACACACACACACACACAACATTTACGACGGAGGCTACGCAAATCATCTGTCAAGACTAAATGGTTCAGTATAAAATCAATTGTATTTATTAAATGTGTCATTTAATAACTGTATGTTCAATCGGAATCCTAATCAAATAAGTGGTATAAATGAAAACGTTCAGTGGAAAAGGGGGCCCAGAGGAGTTCGGAAATGTAGTTGCTGCCCCCTTTGGTTTTTTAGCCTATAAGGAGTTCTTGTACTAAATTGAACAAATTAAACTCAATGCGGATGCCGCTGATACACACAGAGTCTATTAATGATCGAGCGATGGTCGACTCGCAGTGCTGCTCCCTGCGGGGGAACGTGCGAACTCATTCTAGTGTCATTAGGGGCGTGATGGAGGGTCAAATGCAGCGACGCTTGTATGAAAGGTTCCCTGATCAGCTGTGATTGCACGCAAGGCTTTGCTCCCACCCTGCATCAGTAGCATCCGTGAGCAGGGTGCAGAATAATCCACGAGAATATTGAACAACTTCCTCGCCTAAAAGCGGCTCCACACATTCGGTATTCGCCGAGCATCGAGCTACTGCTCGCCCAATCCCGAGCAGCTGATGAGCTCGGCGAATGTTAGCTTCCTTTGATGTGTGCAAAAGACTGACACGCGGTGCGTAGGACCTGCACCGAATGTTCGTCGCTCGGTAAATAGGAAGCAACCCATCCACAATACTCGGGATTCCGCGAGCGGTTGCTCGCTACTCGGCGAATACCGAATGTGTGGAGCCGCCTTTACAGAGCTTCGCGCGTCCTGAGTACATCACCAAAGAAACTGATGGCTCTGGTATTTTTCAGGTTACGGGATCGTGGTTGACCTATCCTCAGCCATCGAGTGGGTAATCTTGTTTCGTTTTGTTAAACTTGTGAAAGTGAATCAACTGAGGCACGAGCCACAATAAGCTGGCATGAATTCCGAATGTGTCACACACTAACAATATAGTACATTGGATATTCGATATCTCTTGGGGGATTGCTAAAGGCAGAACGATGAGCGAAGAAAATATTTTAGAGAGAAACTGTTCTCGGAGCTATTGCCTCTTCTTCACTTACATCGAAAAATTCAGAAAGTTGGAAATCAGTTCTGAATCTTTCAGAAGAGAAGATGGATTGTTAGGGCATTGTTTTCACATCGGAGTGTTTTATAACATATTTCTTCTGTCACGATATTCGAATATTTATATTTTTAATGGACTCTGTTTGTATTACTAGTAATATGAAACTCGTGGAATTAAAGGACTTCCTAGATTCACAAAATTGTAAGATGCAAAATTACGTTACGGGAGGTTCATTTCAAACTGATCAAAAAGGACTCGGCCATTAAATAATCAAGCACAAAGGGGAAATATTTTATATTTGAATTTAATTAACTAGCGCATAATTTTCAACATTTTAACACTAAGTGTTACTTAGTCATTACTCACTATCTATCACTTTCATTGAACTAAAGAGTCTCAAGACAATTATCCAAATGCAATGCGAATTATAAATTGAACATCTACCATCATCAAACAAACGTGGCCTTGGTACAATACCACAAGCGAGAAGGTGGTCCTATTCTCGCGGCAATATTCCATCCACACCACAAGTTAAACAGCTCATCAGGGCAATTATATTCCAAACTGTGCTCATTTGTTAAACTCCCGTCCCACAGCACGAGCAGAATGATATGTTCAGAGCGATTGGGCTAATTGAATATAAGACAAAGTGGTGAAAGGCAGAAGACGTATGCGGGGGAGATGCTCCGGCTGACCGCCCGGAGTAGACGCCTACACCAGCGATTTGTCGCGGGCGCGGGCGAGGCGGCGGGCGAGGGGGCGGGGCGCGTGAGTTATGGGCGGGGCGAGGGGTCGGGGCGGGTCGCGCGCGGCGCGGCGCGGCGCGGCGCGGGCAGCGCTGAAATATCGCGCGTCCTCGATCCAGAACGCACCCGATCGCTCATCCGCATTCATTGTCCACCGCCCCGCGCCTTCCGCCGCCACGCGCAGAGGCCTCGGGCCGCGAAAAATGGCCGCCATTTGCGGGGGCGGCGACGCCGGACGACGGACGGCCGCATCGGCGCGGGGCTGGGGGGCGGAGGGCGGACGTCGAGGGCGGTCGGGTGTGGGCGGAGTGGGCGTGTGGACACGGGCGGGTGTGCGCCGGCTAGGGGTGGACGTGGGCGGGTGTGGGCCGGCTATGGGCGGGCGTGCATGGGCAGGCATGGGCGGACATGGATATGCTTGGGCAGGCGTGGGCGGGCGTGGGCGGGCGGGCAGTCTTGGGCGGCAGGTGGAGATGGGCAGGCGTGGATGGGCAGGCGTGGATGGGTAGGCGTGGATGGGCAGGCGTGGTGGATGGGCAGGCGTGGATGGGCAGGCGTGGATGGGCAGGCGTGGATGGGCAGGCGTGGATGGGCAGGCGTGGATGGGCAGGCGTGGATGGGCAGGCGTGGATGGGCAGGCGTGGGTGGGCAGGCGTGGATGGGCAGGCGTGGGTGGGCAGGCGTGGATGGGCAGGCGTGGGGGCGCGGGGGGTGTTGCGTGGGGGGCGTAGGGGTGTGGGGAGGTGGGGGGGGGCGCGTGAGGGGCGTGGGCGGCGTGGGCGTCCGGGGGCGGGCGGACAAGGGCAGTGGGATTGGAACGGGCGGCGCGGGACGGACGCGACGAATGGTGGCAGGGCAGGGGCGGGGGCTGAGAGAAGGAAAGCAAGGCGATGGGAACGTCTCAGCTGCTCAAGGACGATTTATTCCTTCTTTCCTATTACACTCCCCTACGACTAAACGCGCCATTCGTAATCCGAGTGATGGAATAAGAAATCGAAATGATAAATTATGATATTTTCTGTTTCCAGTTTGCTGTAAAATAAAGGTTCAATCCCAAGGTTTCGCAGCAGCTAGGGAAAATCTTGATGGATTATAGCATTTCATATAATTTTCATGACTACGATACCTCTTGTCCGTGAGAATATCTGCGCTGCAGATACGCGAGAAAGTCACACGCATCCCACTCTCATTCTTCTAATTTACGATCTTACTACTAAATGGAAATTGATTTGTTTTTATTTGTTTTTACACTCTGTCTTTGCAACCATGAAGTGAATTACTGTGACTGCTCATGTTAACATTTCAATCGCTTTCAGCAACACGACTACGATGTAGGCCGAATAATGCAATGAATAATCAATCAACGTGTTACGCACACGTAAGTTATTACTGCCTTCGTTAAATGCATTTCTAATATATTTGCATTTCAAATTTAAAATCACCTGACAGTGAATGTGATGTGATGAATTTACAATAAGTGTTACGTACCGCTTAACCACTAGCGGGACACCGCCCCAACCGGGAAAGGTTCTAAGCTTCCAACTACTCTCCTGACATGTACGACTGTGTACTGCGTTGTTAGTCTGGGTGCGAGGAGTGAGAAGAGGAAAAAGATGACCAGGAGAGGTGGCTCAGGGAATCAACTGATGTCACTACAGTGCCTCTGGCCAGGAGGTCCTAGGTTCGAGTCCCAACAGTGGCAAGATTTTCGACATTAACTTCTCAGCTAGATTGTATTCAGTCGCTGTGTGGACGAGAATTCTAGATGTCGGAAGCTCTGATCGGTAGTTTTCCATGGTTTCTCCGATCAACACCAGGCGAATGCCGGAGTAGTGCCCTAGCAATCGGGCCATGGACCGCATGGGATCTTTCCTTCCTCTTTCTTGTCCTATCCTCTCCTCTTAAACACACTCACACTAACATGCACTATACTACCACACATGTTGGGAGATCGGTCGGGAACGTAAGCTTGTCCCGGCTGATGCGGTGAAATAGCAATGCTGGCATTGAGCTATGGCCAGTAAAAACACTTCATAAAATATTTTTCAAATAATAATGAAAAGAAGAAAACGGTTTCACTTCGCATTTCAACTCTTTCAAATTTTATTATTTTGGTTCTATTTATGAAGTTAATTGAGTTTTACTACCCAGTACACATTATGCACCATTTCTCAAAAACTTCTGAATGAATACCGTGATTTTGTAGTAAAGGATGTTGGTCATAGGACCAAAATTTTCGATTTTTGTTTTTTGTGTTATTTTGAATCATTAATATTCATTTAACACACTGTAATATATATTTTAGTGATATTATGTTCCTAACGGCTTTTAAATGACATTTTCATGACTAGCCGCGCCGAGCGTTACACCTTTTTTTTATGTCAAATGCCACTTCACACTTTCTTTATGTTTTCAAAGTCGTTTTTTAGGGAAATATTGTTCGTGGTTGTATATAGAAAGATGTGGCAAAGCTGCCTCGTGATAGTCATTTTTTCTGACATTTTCGTGGCATTGTTTATGTTAATATCATGCATTGTAGTTTGTATATTGTAATTCGTTTTGTGGTGTGTTCTTAGTCACTACAAAACACTACTATACTATATTTCTACTTAGTCACGATGTAAAAAGGCAGAAGCGGCGGTAGAAAAAAGTTGAAAACGAGTAAGTTTCTAGGAACAAAGAGGTAAAGTTCAGAGAATGAGTTAGAAGAAGCTGATGAGCTATAATGTGCACCAGAATTGTGTTAGATGTGTGCTACAAAACCTGCATTTCCCAAAAACTATTATTTCCTGTCTTCGTGTACCTTTTTCTCAGAAATAATTTCACATAACTATGAAAATTTCACCACTTGAGTATCATGTATTTTCCACGATTTGTTGTTAGATAAAGTTACATAAACTCAACACCAATAACACCACAGAAATATACGGTACAACTTCCCCTTAAGGTTCTTTTAAGCTGTAGCTCCGAACACAAGTCAGTATTAAGGTCTATTAGTGGTATTCAAAAAGATGGTTAATATTGGTGCGGGTGGAGAAAAGATATACGCGATGTTGTACCCGAAAATAAGGTTGTCTGTATTGTGACATACCAGGCTGTCACACAATATTTTGATGGGAATTGGGGACAAAAATTTATAAATTCATCGTAAAAAGTGTAAATGTTGAGGGCATAGGCATGCAGGCAGGGCATTCCTTAGCAATCAGGGAAGCGGAAGTATGGAAGCGGAAAATGATATAAATTCGGAAACTGGTTGCAGAAATAATTGACAGAAACGGAGAGCGTTTCAGTATGGAAGGACGTCTGGATGGTAGGATGGGTAGATGTGTCATGCATTACACTAAGATTAGAAGCTTTTGAACTGAAACTTGCTAAACATATCAGGGGCAAGATGTTATTTTGTCTTTCGGGAGATCATGAAGATATTTTAATTTGCGTAGTACTTTGAAGTTGTTTGCAAAATTGTCTGCAAAATGACTATTTGTTTTTCATTTATTGGAATAGAAGAAGGTATGTATGGTTTAGTTCCGATTTTAATTAAAATCTGTGATAGAAAAGTGCAAAAATATTTATATTTAAAACACTAGGAGTTTTCTTTTAGAAAGAAGTTTTAGCGGTCCACTCAACGAAATTGCGAAAGTTGTGCTTTAAATCACGCCCGTCAAACCACGCCTGCACGAGCTACTTGCTACGAGCTCAGCGCCCTTGCGAGCACGGGTTACTTCCCCTGAGTCCGCTCTCATTTCCCCTCAAAATCCTGAAAGGGAAGTACACGCACCAGTAGAAGCGGCGCGTGGCGCGGAATACAAAAAATGATTGGCTTCATATGAAAGTACGGTCATCGCAATCAACTAGAAAACAGATTTTTTTGGAAATTATACAATTGATGGGAATACTGCGTATTCTTCAACTCGGAAAAACTTCAATTAGTGTACTGTATTACTTCGGACTACTACGGCCTATTTAGTTCTTACATATTATGTTACATCATATTACACATGATTAGTGAGTACATAATTAAAAGGCGACTCTCTTAGGAATAACGACCTTTGAGATAATCCAAAACAATATTGTAAGAGTGAATCCATGCGAGGAGATCCATCGATTTCTCTCCGAACCCGTCGTGAAGGGTGCGTCGTCGTTTCCGTCGTCCTTTCGTGGCCTCCTTCAAAGCAGTAATGATGTAGGGTTGTTCGAAAGGTTAAAAGACGAGTTGGGTGCGGGAGGATTCTCATGTATTGCGTAACGGCTGTTTTATGCACCAACATCTGCAAACACATCTTTGACATGCAAGCCTAAGACTTGTAGCGGGTGTTTCTATGCCACCTGCCACTGTCACAGTCTCGGTCATTGCCGCTCTCCGCCTCAGCTTCAGTTTCTACTTCAGATCTGGTCTCAGACGCAGACTCAAACTTCAACTTAAAATGGAACTTTGGCTCAGACTTATTCTCAGGTTAAGTATGATCCTTGACCTCAGCCTCAGCTTCAGCCTCGCCCTCAGCCTTCGCCAGACTCGGATTATGGTAAGACACAGAATCAGGCTCAGACCCTGACTCAGCCTCAACCTCACTCTTAATCTCAACCTTATCTTCGCTCAGAGGCCTAGACTCAACATCAGCAACAGCCTCACACTTAACCTTTGCCTCAGTTTCGCCTCAGACCTGACTCAACCAGCCTCAGCCTCAGCCTCAGCCTCAGCCTCAGCCTCAGCCTCAGCCTCAGCCTCAGCCTCAGCCTCAGCCTTAACCCTCAGCCTCACTTTTATCCTAAGCTTCATCTTCGGCCTCAGACCACACTAAATCTTAGCCGCAGCTTCACTCTTAACCTTTCTCAGCTTCGGTCTCAAACCTAGACTCAACCACAGCCACTGCCTCACTGCTTCGGCCTCAGATCTAAACTCAACCTCAGTCTCACCTTAACCTCAAACCTCAGCCTCGACCACCACCTCCATCTCCACCCCCGGGCCCCCAATATCACCACCGCCATGGCCGTCGCCGCCACCACCCCCACCTCCGCCGCCGCGCCCAGTGGACCAGCGGCAGCTGCGCGTGTTTACTTTCCGCGAAGGCGGCGGCCGGGGGCGGGGCGGGGGCGGGCCGCCGTGGGCGTTATCACCTCCGTAATTAACGGCGTAAACAGCCGCCGCGGCGCCGCCGACAAAGGGCCGAACCGCCGCCGCTGAGTTACGAGCGGGACTCCGCCCCCCGCGCCGCCCCCGCGTCGCCCCCGGCCCCGCCGCGCCGCGCGTTCCCACGCGCCAGCCACCGTAAATCCCGCCCCGCCCCTCCCCGCCCCCCGGCCCCCCGCCCTCGCCGCGCTCACGAACCCGACCCCGAGAGAGCGCGCCCCGCCACGACCCACCGGCTGGGATGGCTCAGGCCAGCAACTATTCCCACCCAGTGGCCCTAGAGGAAGGGGCTAGGGTTCGAGTCCCGTCGACCGGCGGAGAGCCACCCACGACGACCCACCGGTGAGATGGCCCAGAGCAACTATTCCCACAGTGGCCCTGAGGGAAGGGGCTAGGGTTTGAGTCCCGTCGGCACGGTGGAGAGCACGTTCCCGACGACCCACCGGTTGAGATGGCTCAAGGCAGCAACTATTCCCATAGCAGTGGCCCTGAGAGGGAAGAGGCTAGGGTTCGAGTCCCGTCGACGCGGCGGAGAGCGCGCCACGCGACAACCCATTGTTTGAGATGACTTAGGGAACAACTATTCCCACCGCAGTAGCACTGAGAGGGAAGGGACTAGGGTTCGAGTCCCGACGAAACGGCGGAGAGCGCTCCCCACAACGATCCACGAGCTGAGATGGCTAACGGTAGCAAATATTCCCGTACCGCAGTAGCACGAGAGGAAGAGGGACAAGGGTTCGAGTCCCGTCGAATACGGCGGAGAGAGCGTCCCCACAACACCCAACGAGCGAGATGGTTCAAGCCAGCAACTATTCCCACCGACCAGAGTCATGACCCTGATCAGAGGACAGTACGGTCCGAGTCTCGACGATACGACCGGCTTTAGACGCTAGCTATACAGCTATCTGCAGAATAAATTTTACCACCGGCTGCTCAGTCCTTTTTCTGTGTTTTTTCCCATCAGTACCGACAGAATGGCAGAGTGCTATAACAATCGGCCGCGCGCGATATATCGTTCCTCTTTCTTCCCTATACTCTCTCCTTAAACACACATACATGCACTAGATTACCACGTAGGTCGTGAGATCAGAAGGGAGCTTACGAGTGTATTCCTCTAGCGGAGATACGTGGAGGTGGTAAACACCTGCCCCCGACAGGAAGATCGGCTTCGTGTCTCATTTTCTCCTGGAAGAGACCATCATCACCCGGGATATACAATAACGTTCACTACACTTTAGAAACTAATGACGTTCTTAGAAGAATAAGACTGGATATCACTCAGTGATACACCTTTTTGACAAGTTGTACGAATCCAGAACAATTAATTGTTGTGACATATTGTCAACTTATTTATTTACTTACTTTTGAGTCATTAATAATACAACCTTGTTGTTCCTTGACTGTTGACAAGTACATTTATTGCAAAGACATCTTGTTGATTATCAATTCGATTGAAATATATCCTGGGAGAGGCATGGATTGGTTCTTCTATGGTTAAAATATTCAGGTCTGTGTGGCGTGTGTCATTTCTGATACCATGGCATTTTGTAACTTGATTAGAATTTTCAAAGAATTTCAAGAATGCAAATACTTACAATATTGTCTGAAGGATGGGCGATGATTTTTGCTACGTTTTTCTAGTGCCATATCCCGGAGAGCAGAGGGTAGGCTTAGGAATGGTTTGGAGGTTCTAGTCTTATCCTGAAATTTAAAAAAATAATTCCGTGTAACATATGATTAATTTTATTTATTTAATGGCGATGATAGTGTGAATATTTACAGTATTTCATGAGACAAATTTTGTAGAGTTCAAAGGGTGACTAGTGCGCGAAATAGTTTTTTTTACTTTTAGATTGAAGACTTAGATTTTCGTAAAGCAGGCTGCTGGAATGTGATGTAAAAAGTCTCTACCGGGTTAACCTTCAATGTACATTTATTTTGCTCTCTCAGCATGGGCTTTTCTGGTGGAAAATGAAGCGTTCATATATCACATAATGGGTACAAAGCTTTTCAGACTCTCATGGAATTATGAGGACGCTATGTAACGCGATATGATTTTTCTTTCCTTCAACTCTGAATTTAACGGATTAAATCGCTTCCACACACAAAATTAATCCCATAATTTGGTGAGAATTTCTTCACACTCAAATATTTACATAAATATTTTCAAGTTTAGCCTTGAGAGATACTTTTTTCACGAACCAAACTTCATCTGAATCTTGTGCTGTTCTACTGATATAGGTTTACTATCATCTCCTACCCTACATATCACATAGTAAATTATCTAATTTCTTCTTCTTCTTCTTCCCATTCGGAGGAAAGCCCTATTTTCTGCTAACAAGCCACCCCAAATAGTGAAGGATGTGGGGTCAAGAAGAAGTCAGCAGATGCTACTATTTCAATTAATCGTTGTTGGAAGAAAAAAAGGAAAGAAAGAAAGTAAGAACGAAGGAAGGAAAGAAAGAAGGAAATAAAGAACGAAGAAAAAAAGAAAAACCAAAACAAGGGGTACAGTTACAAAAAGAATATTGAATCCTAGTTATCTTCTCAATATTCAAAACCTAACAGTTTCATAATACTTCGATTTTCTTAATGTTTGAGTGGAGGCCACATGTTACCCAACACTCTTTTCTAATCTAATTGAACCAACACTTCACCGCGTCTGCCACTCCTATCCAAATACAAAAACCTCATATCCACGTGGCTGTCATCGCCCTTCCCAGTCCAGCCCCGTTGTTGACACTGCACGCGGTCGCCGGGGCTGGCCGTCACGGGAGGCCCATTGTGATTCCCCCGAAGCGGAAGTTAATTTGGGCGCCTTGGCGGCAGTTGGGCCGTTTGTCCGCCGGGGGATTATGGAGAGGGCCCGTCAAAAGGCGTCGGCCCGCGCCGCGCGCAAAAACAAAGACAAAAGCATCAAATGACTTCCTCCGCAGCGGTGTCAAAACACGCGAGCAGCTGCGGCAGCGCTGCCTCTGAGGCTGCGACGCGGCCTCCCACGCCCGTGCACGGCCGCGCCCGCAGCTGCTCGCGCGCAACAAACGACCTGCCAATCCGCCTAATCCCCCCGGAGGGCCCGCCGCGCCGCGTGCACTTCTCGGCGACGCGGGGGGTTGCGGCAGATGGCACTGCACTTTCTCAGCGACGCTGATGCCTTCAGTTGGGGGAAGCTGAGAGCCAGTGGACTCTGCAGCCTCTGACTGGGAGGAGCTAGGATTCAAGTCCCAAATTTTCACACTAGGAGCGTTTCCATAGCTAGGCCGAATTCAACAGCTGTCTGTTCACCTTCTCAGCGATGCTCAATCCATGAGTTGCAGGCAGTGACCGAGTTTAGGTCGGAGTCAGCTGACTCTGCAGCAGCTCTGAATGGAGCTAGGATTCAAGTCCCGCAAGTAGCGTTTCCATAGCTAGGTCAAATTCAACAGCTGTCTGTTCATATTGTCAGCGATGCCGCTGCTTTCCTCCCAGAGGGCTCGCCACGCCGTGCCGCCTGCGAGACACCACTCCGTGCACTTCTCGGCGACGCGTGGGGTTGCGGCAGATGGCACTGCACTTTCTCAGCGATGCTGATGCCTTCAGTTGGAGGAAACTGAGAGCCAGTTGACTCTGATCCTCTGACTGGAAGGGCTAGAAGATTCGGATTTTTTCACACTAGTAGCCTTCCTAGCTAGGCCGAATTCAACAGCTGTCTGTTCACCTTCTCAGCGATGCTGAAGCCTTCAGTTGCAGGCAGTGACGGAGTTTAGGTCGGAGCCAGCTACTCTGCAGCAGCTCTGACTCTGACTAGAATTCGAGTCCCGGATGTTTCTCACTACTCATCTTTTCATAGCTACGAATAAGTTGAATTAAGCAGCTGTCTTTTCTTCTTTTCAGCGATGCTCCTGCCCTCAGTTAGAGAAAGAAGGAGCATACATTCAAAACCTGACATGTCCACATCATTCTTTTCCAATAAAAATGAAAAATATAGTATAAATTTTATACTTTTCAACACTGTCCGCAACTCAACGAATAGAGTTCGCCTTAAGGTATTGTGAGATATATCACATTTTTTTCTGAAAATAAAATTCTAGGTAAAAACAACAGACGAACATTTTTTTTCCAAATGGACATGTCACCTTTTGAATGTTTGCCCAACTTTAGCTCAGAGCCAGATTAATCTGCGACAACTCTGACTGAGAGAAGCTAGGGTTTGGGTTCCGACAGTGGCGAATTTTCCATTTTAGTTATATAGCTACTCCAAATTAGTCTGGAGGACAATTCTGGCGGCCAGTTGCACTGATCGGTTTTTTTCCGCTGTGCCAGAGTGTGTCAGCGAATGCCAGAGAAGTACCCTACAAATGAGACACTGACAGCCCGACATCATTCCTTCCTCTTCCTTGTCCTATCATATTCCCTGCCTTCACACGTACATGCATTCCCCACTGCCACACATGTCAAGAGACCAGTGGGAGATTAGATAGTGTCCCGGCAGGGGCAGTGTCCAGATTGCGAGATATCTGGAGAGGGAAATCCCTCGTAAAACGACTTACAGCTCGGGACCATATTTCACTACTCAATGTGGAAGGAACATCTTCACCTCCCGGGATAAAAATTTAACTACACTAACGGGACTAACGGACACAGAAATTGATGGGCCTAGAAATATCTATCTATAAATCAATCAGTTGGAAGGACATAGACAATCAAACCCGAATGGCTCAGCGGACAGGAGTTGCGATTTTCACCATCATTTCCAGCGAACGAAACAAGTGGGCTATATGTTGGTATTACAGTAGATTGATTCATTGATTTTTGCGTGTTTCCGGGCGCGTCAACTGCTTTTGTCATTATTCCCGTAAGTGTATTGCATGTTTTATTCCCGGGAGATGGCGGTGATCTTCCCCCGCTGGATGGCGCGATCCGGCGCCGACCTACCGTGGGCTAGTGGGGTTTCCCCCTAACCAGGACTCTCCCACCAGCGGGGCACCGCCCCAGCCGGGACAAGCTCTAAGCTCCCGACCGGTGTCCCGGAACATGTGGCAGTGTAGTGCATGTTAGTGTAAGTGAGTGTGTAAGGGGAGATGATAGGACAAGGAAGAGGAAGGAAAGATCGCGCGCGGTCCGTGGCCCGTTTGGTAGGGTACTGCTCCGACATTCGCCTGGTGTTGATCGGAGAAACCACGAAACACTACCGAACAGAGCAACCGGCCGCTAGAATTCTCCTCCATACAGCGACTGAATATTACAGTAGAGTCTCGGTAATTCGAAGTGGACGGGAACAGGCCTAGCTCGAATTGATGAAAACTCAAATTATCGAAAATGATTAATTTATTAAAACATAAACATAAACGTAACTTTAAATTTCGAATTAATTATAATTTGTAACTAATTTCCTTTTCCTTTTTGTGGAGCCCATCATGAGAAAACAACGATTCTATAAACTAAATTTTTAAACAAATATTTCAAAGGTGATTTAAATTGCGCGTGCTAGTACTGAACTAATCGAACTGCAATCTGCACAACTAAACTAATTGTTGTTTGACAGAGGTAACAACAATGCTACCGCTCCGGTCCAACACCAATGCCTCAAATCGGCCAAACGACAACAAAAAATATATGTAGTTTTTCATGTCTTGGTCTGTTTCTAGGAATAAATTTATTTATTTAAATTAATTTTTTGATAAGTCGGATTTATGGGAAACTCGAACAATCGAGACTCGAATTATAGACTCTACCGTATTGATAGCAAAGAATAAATAAAAATCAATCTTTCATATTGTTCTTACAAATGAGTAAGTTATCATGAATTCGTTGACATTCTAACAGAAAATAAACGAAAATTATCAGCTAAAGCATACTCACAAGCTAGAAAAATCTGTGACGTTAATTACACGGTGGGGTGAAATACAATATAACCCCAATTACGCTTTATTTTATATTACCTGTTGTAGAATGATGTGCGGAGAAAGGATACACAAGTTGACTGTCGTGGCGGAAGCAAAATGACAACAATTCAGGATGCAGTGACCGAACGACAGCGGTATTAAAGGCTGCTAATATTTAAATGTAATAATTTCATTTTGGGGTCACAGGTGACCCCAGCCTTGTGATTCCAGGGTTAATGGGAACAGTGATAGTTGTGTAAATAAGGCACGAAGTACGGGGCACTTTGCCTTTACATTCTATCCACTAGTCAAACTGCACGACGCTTTGCGAAAAAGAAGCCTTGTGTAAAAGAAGCTCAGACTTCTTGTTCACACTGTGCAGTAGCCAGCGCACCTGACACTTTATCTCGGCGTGCGATCGCGTCCAAATTTACAGCATTTTTGTATGAGGAGTTACCTGCTCGGTGCATGTTTTGTGGCACTGTCTTGCGAGGCGCTTTCGTGGCAGGCGGAGGCGATGGTTGGCTGTCAGCCCTGAAGGCTCCCTGCTGGCGTCTGGCAGTGAGCCTCGTCACCTCACTCCATCTCCTTCACCAGCCAACCCGTGCCGCCTCCACCGTGCCCCCATCGCCACACTGTTGCCAGCGCCCCGCCTCCCTCACATTGAGCGGATTTGGTGGTATCATGGTCAGCGTACCGGACTGTTGTACCCGAGTTTGCGGGTTCAAACCCGATCGAAGCCGTGGATTTGTAAGGGCGAAAAAATCCTTCGTACGCCTTCCTTCGGAGGGGAAGTAAAGCCGGCTGTCCCAAGTTAGTAGATTTACTGCATGTAAAAGATCCTCAAGTCTAAAAAAAGCCTCTGAGCAAAATTGAGATCCGTCTGTTTCGTCGCCCAAGATAATACCTCCTTTCTCCGCTAGGTGGTGAAAGGAGCGTAACGAAATTTGCATGGTTAGACGGAAGAGCGGGCCTCATGGCCCGAGTCTCGCCACGTGAAAATAAGGCATTAACTAACAAACTTCTTCTCCCCCAACCGCCACCACCGCACAGCCTGAGTTTAGCTCAGGGCCAACATTCCAGCCGTACCTGCACCGACTCTCACCATAAGGTCATGGGGTTTCACTTTCGAGAATGGGGGATTTTCGTCGTTAGATACCTGTCTAGGTCGAATTCACTCGCTGACTGCTAGGTCCAGCACATCTTGATTGGTAGTTTTCTGTGAATTCTCCAATAAATACCAGACAAATGCTGAAGCAATTCTTCAACAAGCAGGGTATGGAGCGTACGTGATGTATTCTTCCTCTTCCCTTCTCTATCATCCCGCCTTACACACACACGCACTTCACTCAGGCGGTGCCCCGCTGAGATACGATACCAGGAGAAGGACCTCCCCATAGCCGACGTGTAGGTCGTTCCAGGATCTGGCTGTCAGGAGTAACACCGCTACCTTTCCGAATACAAAATCACCACATATACGGGGCTAACGAGCATAACAGTAGGCGTGTCCGGTAACTTTAGTCAATCAAGCTACCACAAAGTGCGCATTAGGGAGAGGCGCCATAGGGCATCAAGTAATGTCACAACAGTGCCTCAGTGAGGGGGAGGTCCTGGTGAGACCCAACGGTCGCAGCAGTACCCTGCCGGAGCAGAACACAAACGGGACAAGGACCGCACGCGATCTTTCCTTCCTCTTCCTTGTCCTATCCTTGCCCCTAACTTCTTTAAACACCTCTGGCTTCACTTCTATAAACATTCTGATAATCATGCGAGATCAGCCGCGAGTTCAGAGTTTGTTTCAACTGGAGCGGTGCCACGCTGGTGGGAGATACCTAGTTGGAAAAACCGCTAGACAACGGTAGGTCGCCGCCGATGTCGACATCCAGCGAGGGGACATCATCGCCAGCTCACAAGGAAAAAGCATGTACAACACTTACGGGACTAGGGACCTTAGCAGTTGACGCGCACGGAAACAATGAATCAACCTCAGCGTAGGTGAGGGATGAGACTCATGCCATATTGTTCTCCCCTTTTCTGGGCAGATGATCTTCCTCTTTCCTGCGGTCAGCGCCGGATATCACCATCCAGTCGGACGCCCCCCGAGGGAGAAACATTCCCTACACTTGGCCCCCCGGGGGGCCGGGACGCGGCGAAACTAATCAATCACCGAGGTCCTCCACCCCGGCATTCCCCTTCGGAACTAATGACCTTAGCAGTTGACGCGGTCGAAATCACTAATCAATCAACCAAGTGCGACTGAGTTGCTGCCTCCGTCACCGCCGCCGCCCTCATTGGCCCCTCGTCGCCGATGCGATAAGACGCGCGGCCCTCGACAGCGTCCGCGCCTGCCGCGCGAGAGCAGCGCCGCGCCGCGCCGCCCGAGAGCAACGCTGACAAAAAAGAAGCGGGGCCGCCGCCGCTGCCGCCGCCACCGCCGCATTAATTCACCCAGGCGGCATAATTAGCCTCGCGAAAATAAACAAGCTCATGAATCGCATTGCCTTGTCTCACGTCAAAATATATACATCCTACCTACCATGTTAATGACTGGTTTAATTGGGGAACATACATTTGTTTTATACGCAACCCGATCGGTCGGGGAAATTATTTATGTACCGGTCTGCGCCGCGCCGGCGCGGTGGCCACCGCCCCCATTGCCGTCCAGGCCGGTCCCGCCCCGCCCCACCACGCCCCGCGTCGCTCCCGCACCGCTCTGCCCCGCGGCCCCTGCTAGCGCTTGACCACGTTCTCGGAGTCCTCGAAGAGACGGCTTGCGCAAGAACTGTATCGCTGACTCGTTTTCAGCATATTGGTGTGTACTCATTTCTGACAACTGGACTGGGAGTGGTAGCTCAGGGCATCAACGGATGGCACTGCAGTGCCTCTGGCTGGGAGGTCATTGATGCGACTCCTTACCACCGCACGATTTTCAATACTAGCTGGATACCTAGGTCGAGTTCAGTTGTTGAGGAGAATTCTAGCGGCCGGCTGCTTTCATCGGTAGTTTTCCGTGGTTTCTATGATCAACGCCAGTCGAATACCGGAGCAGTACTCTAACAAACGGTCCACGAACAGGGCTCAATTTTTCCTTCTTCTTCCATGTCCTATCCTTGCCTCTAACTTATGCACATTTACACTAACATCCACTACACTATCACACTTGTCTGGAGATCAGTCAGGAGCATATTCAGCTTGTCCAGGATGGGGCGGTGCCCTGCTAGTGGGAGATACCTCGTTGGAGGAGGAAAACCCGCTAGCCCACGGTAGGTCGCTGCCGATCTCGCCGGGGGGAAATCCTTGCTACCTCTTGAGGAAAACCATGTACTACACTTACGGGACTAGTGAGCTTAGTTGACGCGCCCGGAAACAATGAATCTGGCCGTAGGTAAGAGATAAGACTTATCCCGTGTTGTTCTCCCCTTTTCTCTGCAGATGTTCGTATATATTGTTTACCTTCCTTGAACTGTTTTTAAAATCTAGATAAACATAAAAATTTAATAGTTTAGAACCTACCACTTAATATTTTCTCTTCTAAAAATTGTCTGAGGAAGATTTAGTGTGAAGAAAAATATTTCATATCTGAAGAATGCATTCTCACAAGTGTAATTGCCTGTTCTAAAATTTCGAGGATTCTATCTCCATTGAGTAATGAAACATTAACAATTCAGTAACTCATTTCTTACAAGACGTTTCTTTAAGTTTTTTTGCAGAAAAATATAATTGCACAGCTTCAATCTCCATAATGTTTATGTAGAAGAAATGATTAATGCTATGCCTTTCTACTTCCCGATCACCACTTACTATAGATGTTAATTCACGTTGTAATGTCTATTAAAACGTCAATTAAATTGTCTCTTGTAAACTAGCACATGCGTCACGTTGCATAGAATGTCGAGGGCGTGTGCCGTGCACACCCTAAACATGAGGCAATCCCGTCCATAAATATTTTCCCACCAACTTCCCCTCCCGCTAGTAAATTCCCCTACAATAATATATCATCGTAATGAAGCTGCTGCACGACGCGACAGTGTACTTTCTGGAGCAATCGGGGCATTCATCATCGGGTCGGGCGGTACACGCGGTGACAGTCCGTGCGACTACACCTTCACGTACGGAATGACAGGCCGGAAAACACATGCAGGGCGCGACGCGACGCGATGTGACGAGGCAGCCAATCACAGCAGACGCGGCCGTGCATGGCGGCGCGGACAGGGCGGCGGATGTTGCTCGTGGCGGAAGACACTTCACACGGGGGGCGGGGGGACACTTCGGACTGTCCACTACGTCTGCAACGAAGCGCAAGCAAATCACTTTGTTTCGTGAGAAGAAGGGGAAAAGAAGAAATGGCCTTTCTAGTGCTGAAAACGAATACGGTACAATTAAAGTGATACGTTATTAGGATTTGATTTTTTCGTGTTTCCGGGGTGCGTCAACAGCTTTGTTAATAATCCCGTTAGTGTAGTGCATGTTTTTCTCGCGAGATGGCGGTGATCTTTCCCGCTGGATGACGAGATCCGGCGCCGACCTACCGCCGGCTAGTGGGGTTACCCCCGAACCACTTACTCTCCACCAGCGGGCACCGCCCCAGCCGAGACAAGCTCTAAGCTCCCGACCGGTCTCCCGGAATGTATGGTAGTGTAGTGCATGTTAGTGTAAGTGTGTGTGTAAGGGGAGAGGAGGGGACATGGAAGAGGAAGGACAGATCGCGCGCGGTCCGTGGCCCGTTTGGTAGGGTACTGCTCCGGCATTCGCCTGGTGTTGATCGGAGAAACCACAGAAAACTACTGACTAGAGCAGCCGCCGGTTGCTAGAATTCTCCTCCAGGCAGCGACAGAATTCGACCTAGCTGAAAAGCTAGGGTCGAAAATCCTGCCGCCGTCAGGACTCGAACCTATGATCTCCCGGTCAGAGGCGCTGCAGTGACATCAGTTGATGCACTGAGCTACCGCTCTCGGTACGTTATTCGGTTCACCCTACAAGATTGAATTAATATTTATATTGTTGCGTGAAACATGAACCGCAATGAGAGGTATGTTATAATCCTGAGCAAATTTTTGCTTGTTGAAAACACTTTTGCATTTTTTTGTAGTATAAAAAAAACGAACAGTCAGAAATAATATGAGAAAGTATATTAATTTACCATCCGTTTTTACACACGAGGAAACAATGTTAAAAAAACACATGGTGCCATTTTGAAGAAACCTTTTTTTTTTAAATTACATAAATTTCAGAAACAAAATACGCGAAATCAACTCATTTTTTCAACAAAAAAGTACATGACCTGTTTTAAATATTTGATATTTTAAAACGAATTTTGTTCGAAGCGAAAATCACTATCTCCTATTTTGCAGTTTTGAAATATTAACGTTTTACGATTTTCGAAAAAAGAGAGTTTGCCAAACATGGATCTAGCACCACCTCGATCAGGTTTTCGTCCAGTTTCCTGATCCATTGAGCAAATGTTGAGATGGCCCCTTGTTTTGCTTCTGGACATAAATGTAACTTCATATTCTGTGCACGTCTTTAGAATTCAGGGGGAAATACAATTATTCAAATTATCGTTTGCATGTTGTCGCGACAGGAAGTATTATTCCGAAGGACAACACGGATAAGAGCCAAAATTTATTTTTTTATCCTTGAAAATAGATTTTATTACATGGAGTTTTTTAAAAATTTTAAGTAGTATATGACAGTGTAGGGATCACAGAATTTTGAAAATGTGCACACAGTTCACTTTTCCCATAGCACGTCATAAGCAGTTTTAACTGCTTTTTGACGTAAAATAAAAATAAATAAATAAATATTTTTACCGACCGTTGTTACATACGAGGAGAAATTCTAATGATCAAATTTGGAGCGGTTTTTAGGAAAAAAATTAGAAATTTCATATATTTCAGACACAAATTACGAGGAATCTACTAGTTTTTTTAAACAAATTTTACATGACTTTTTCTAAAGAGACAACAGACTTTGTCTTAGGCAAAATTCAACTTTCTAGTTTTAAAATGTTAATTTTTTCCAATTTTCGAAAAAACGGAGAGCTAGTCGAAAATGGGACAAGCAACTTATATTTTACCGTCCCTTATTGCATATGCGGAGAAATTACATAAAAACTATCATATTTTCGAAAAATTGAACATATTCGCGCAGAATTACATGAAAACTATTCATATTTTCGAAAAATTGAACATATACATATTTAAACATCTGTCTCTAAGGAACAGATTTCATTAAGAAACCATATCTATCTTGAATTATTGTAGTTAGACGCTTCTGGTTTCCTCGCGGCACAACACCGCAAAACTTGTCCGGCCAAGTCTGGCGCGGAAGTGCTGTAGGCACGTGTAGGTGTTCGAGTCTCGAGCACTGTGAAATATGCTTGATACTTCGGGCAGATTGTCTGCCGAGGCACACCGGGTGCCATTTGCGATTGCCGAGTTGGCTAAACGCAGGCGCGGCCGCAAGGCGCGTGTTGGGAGAGGGGGGCTGCTGCAGGTAGCTCCGACAAACACCTTAGAGTGAGGTCTGTAAATAGTGTACATAATTTATTGTAAATAAATTGTAAATACTCACTCGTGTCTGTTCCTTTGTGGTGTAGATCCCTACACACGACGTTACAATACCCGCACTTAAGCATCCTTTACGCTATCCGAGAATAAATTTTAATGAAAAGGTTTGCAGACAGTTTTGAGAAAAAATTGAAAATGTTGTTGAGGCTCGATGTAAACGTACCCTCAAAAATCAAAATATCCATTTGACACTCCCAAATCCCCGAGTTCGTTCAGAACATTCAGGAACATCAATTTTGGAGAAAATTGGCTGAACGATTTACGCGCAGGAGACATCAGACCAACAAACAGACGTTTCGTCGTCAATCGATTTTTCTGTATCAAGAATTCACAAAACATGGTTTTTGGCTTCACCACTTGTTAGAGGATTTTTTCTACGTTAAGCAACTGGATTTATCCACTTTTTGTTTATCAGGCAAGAAGAGTTTTTCTGCCAAAACTTCGTCGTTTTCCGGCGCACTATCACATAACGTTCTCTTCTTATGGAGTACCTTCGTAATGGCGAGAAAGTAATTATAATTTTTCTTAATGAAATCTGGTCTTCAAAATTAGATCTTTAAATAAAGTCATGTGCAATTTTTCAAAAATATATGCAGTTTTCATGTAATTTGGTGTGAAATATAGGCAATTTTAAAACATGATTTTCTCAAAAACGGCTACCAATTTTTTAAACTTTTTGTAGGATAATCCTAAATGCACTGAATAAAACGAAATCAACGACATTTTGAAGTCCTCTATTTATATTAAAAAATTACACAAATGTAATGTTTTTGGTGTATCACTCGCACATTAATATCTACATCACGTCGTTTTTATAAATCATTGCATCTGTGAGTACAAGTAATTCAAATTATTTCTAACTAAATTTCTCAGACACTCATAAGTCTTCTGTGAAAATGGGCTCAAAATTGGGCATTATCAAAACGATCAATGACATATTTTCAAGAATGGCTTGAATTTTTAATAAACATTTCTGTATAGAACCATCTTTTACTCTTCTGTAATATTCTTCAATTAATATTTCTGTTCTATTAGTGAACCGAAAAATTGAGAAACTGTGAAAACGTGTCTCTTAGAAAGATAGATAGCAGTGGAGAACAGGGTGGGTCAATACAGAAAATCTAGCATAGACTAAATTGATCAGAAAACTACTGCAGAAAGTTTGTGCCATTCCGTAACATGTCTAGTTCATTTGGAAAGTGATGTCCGGTTGCGAGTTCTTCCTTCCTTGAGTTCAATGTTAGAAACAGGTTTGTGCAAGATGTTGCTAGGGTGTTCTGAAAAACTCATTCTTGAAGTGAAGTGTCTAGGGCTTTGTGTCCTAACATGAGGTGCCGTAAGGCTGCTTTCTCCTATTTTTCTCAGTTTCTGCGGCCAGAATTCTCCTGACGCCTGGAGACGCTACTCCTGTGAGCTGATTCAACCCTTGTGCTGACAACTGGACACCGGACTTTTATGTAATTAGATTTTAATGTAATCAGTAATTAGTAATTTTTGTCTTTCTACCATTCTCAAAGCCATTATCTTGGCGAATCGTCGCTGTACTAACGAAATATTCATTTTTTACACATTTGGTACCATATTATATATTTTACATATTTTGATATTTTTACAAATTTTTATTTTATTTGATTAATTTTCTTCTACATTATATATGTATATAAAAATAAACATTTTTGAAAACTTTCAGAATTTTTTCCTACATTATTACAGAGTACTGTCGAATACACTACGCGCTGCGTTAATAACAGATCAGATGTTCTTACAGTCCGACGCGCCTACTTCAGGTATCTCAGTGTCGGGAAGGGCGCGTCAGTGACTGAGATCATTTTCACTTTTAGATGTGAAAGTATCACTGACGCCGGGTTTCGTGATCATTAACCATAATTTCCGAAAACCTTGGCGATTGCCGACGTGAAACACACACGACATAAAAATGCTGCATGCTGCATTGATTGTTTACTGGCCGAAGATATCGCCAATTTCTTTGAGAGCGTGTATTGCGTCTAGTCTGGCTAGGAATAGATGAAGCTTTTATGACGGGTAAAGTTCTATGGTGCAAAATGTACATCAACTTGTGCTCTCCAATGATTTTTAAAATGTTTGTAATATTTTTAAAATTTATTAGGTAATTTTTGATAAATGTAATTTCATTACCATTACTTCAGGAAGATGTATATAATTTAAATTTCTCCCTATAATGTAGGTTGTTGCTATCTAATAATAATAACTCCATGGAATATCAGTCATAAAACCGTATAAGAATATCGGCATTGTTTTTTCTTTGTTCTTGTTGACAAATAATATTAAGCGAATTCTACCTCACTTATGACGACATCAAAACACATGTGCATAAATAAAAAAACACATAAAATACCCTTTGACAAATAAACTACAATCTAATATTTGACAATACATCGTTGCTTCCAATATTCACACAATTAAATATTATCAACATTCACTCGAATGCACTCTGCCAGTTTGAATAATTTGAAAAATGGCCACGTCTTTTCTCTAGGATCTTAAAACTAACAGTCTTGGCCGTGCTATAATTTTTTTGATGATGTAAAACAAAATATGTTTTTAAACTTCCCTTTTTCCTGCACGACGGTTAGCTACCATTGCTGTTCACATTCCACCATTTCAAATACGAAATCATAACATCCAGCAAAGAATGTGCACCCCATGACTCAGTCTCACGTATTTATAAGTCTATATGATATTGTTCGCCAATGCAAATGTTCGACTTCAAATTAATTCCATAAAAAATTTAAAACTTCGAAACTAATTCGCGAAATTGTATAAATGTTCACCAAGGTCTCAACGGTTCACCACGGTCACAATTCAATAATCGATAAATTTAAAATTCAAAAACAAAATCTCATGAAGTTTTTGATTCTACAATAAAATAACACGCGATGCGTTTACTACGACAACTCAAGATCATCTACAAAGTAAACATTCCTACAAAATAACACGATGTGCTCGCTACGGCATCTCATTCACATTTCATCTAAAAAACATTGTTGTTCTTATCCACTGTACCGCGTAGTTTTAAACAAAAGAAAACTCTTCTCTGACAATACTACTGTTTCTTTACCACTTTTTTTATATTATACTGTCTTTAATAACCTTTTGGCGTTGCCATAAATTTCTAAATATATTCCAAGATATTTATAATATCCGTAACCCTTTTTCTAATCACTTGTTTTCTTATTTGAACATATTATCAATAATTGTTCGTCACGCTTGTGAGAACATTCGTATCTCTCATTCCTAATATGAAAAATGAATTTATTATCACGGAAATCTTTTTATTTACGAAGGTCTATATAGTTGTGACGTGTCATTTTTGTAAATATGCCCTGTTTTTATTTATTGACATTCTCACAGTCTATTTTGGGCACAGTTCTTTAGAATATCAATAAATTTGAGAAAACAGTTGCAGTCTGCACTTTACATTTTTGTTCTTATTGACATATGAAATGAATCTGTTTTTAGTCCTAATTCAAAGTTTCTGTATTTATTTTAAATGCGTCTGAATAGACCATCACATATAGATCATTTATTTAATTTGCTTTGGGCATTAAGCCCAGTGGCAAATTCTTTACACTTACTATACATCTAATACCATAATATAATAATGAATACTAAAAATACATACAATTCAATACACAGGACAAGATTACTAGGCATGCCTACTAAATGCAGAGGCCCTTCACAGACTACTGATCCTATCCCTTACACTATTACTAGTATATGATAGGGGAACATACTTCTATGGAGTGAAGCTTCTAGGAAATAATTTACATAATTTGTCATTGTGTTTATTTACAGTGGTGGATCCGGGGTAGAGGGGGACATGGGAGCCATGGCCTCCTTCGCAAAAGACCTAGTGTTTTATGTGTTATCTTCCTTTGTTTAGCCAAATTGATTTAAATATTTATTTATGTTACAATTATATAATTATTTTAAAAATAATATTGTAGTGTCATTTATAGGCTACAAAAATAATAAACAATATAATAACAAACGTGTATTAGTTAACAAAAATCTATGATGGCCCTCTCCAAAATCATCCGCTGTATCCCCCCGTTTATATGCTGTATTCTTCTTAAATCTCACTTAATGTTAGTATTTTATTTTCTGTAAAAAACTGCAATCGAGCGAAAGATCACTTGCTGAAATAAACATTATTATTATTATTATTATTATTATTTTTTTTTAAAAAAATATATTTATATTTTATTAAGAATTTTAATTTATATTTTTTAGCTTGCGCATAAAATATTATGGGAAGGACTTTTACAGCTGACTTAACTCATTGTTACAAGCCTCAATTCTCCTTAGGCCCCAGATTCAACAAATCCCATTGGTGATCAAGTGCAAGGAGAGATGAAACTCAATCAATTACTTATACAAATTCAAAATTTCACATTTCAGAAATTAGTCTACGGGAAATAACAGGGAATGAAATTGTATTTAACGCCATTTGATATCAATGTATATGTCAGCAACACGTGTAAAATCTACACATGAGTATCCCTGTCATTGTTTGCATGTTTGCAAAAGTCTGCAAGTTGGTAACAAGAGACAAGGAAATAACTAGAAGGAGTGGGAATGTATATAAAGAAGTCACCAACTCAGCTGATATGCATATCTAATCTTCCTTATTTGCATATGCATTGAATAAATTTATTCAGAACTCGCTTTATAAGTGAAAAATAAATAAGACAACAGAATAATTTAAACTATCTTTCTTGTCAGTCTTAGTCATGAATTTGCATACATGCGTTAAGAAACGCAGTGAATATTACCAATAACTCTTTCCTCTCACATGGTGATTTCAGTTCAAGTTTTATAAAAGTATAAACCCATAACACTTGATATCATGAGATTATAACGTGGCATGCATATATTTAATATCTTAATGTTATCATTAAAACTGAGATAAAATTCAGGTAGCCAACGGGAAGTCAATGATATTTTACGCACATCCTTATTTGGGGCACATTTTGTATTTCTATTATTTGCATAACATTATTTCTTCAACACAACTATATTTCTTTAATTTATTTTCTCATTTATATTTAAGAAAAACTACATATTTTAGTTGTAGTAAATATTCTGCAGTCACTCTTTCTCTACTTCTTGAGTCGAATGCTTGCGCATTGACGTGAAAATTCCCAGGTCTTCTTCATAATTTCTGTACTTCAATTCCCTGTATTTCCCGAGTTATTCGTATTTCTCTACAAAAGCTAGTCATCCCGTCTCCACGAACTTTTAGTTTCACACTTACGAGGCGGATTGCGATAAGTCGATGTGTTTGAGGGTTTTGAGAACCTATTGAGATTCGGATTCAAGAAAATTTAAGTTTCGAGTTCGGGAAAATCCACGATTCCACACACCTGGAACACTTGGCCTCTGCTTCTGGCAGTTATCGTTGAGAGCTCATCCACTTCACCAAACAGTTGTTTTTGATTGATTGATTAGAGTTCCCGGGCGCGTCAACTGCTATGGTATTTAGTTCCATAAGTGTAGTGCATGTTTATTTCTAAGGAGGGGTAGTGATCTTCCCCCGCTGAGATGGTGAGATCCAGCTCCGACCTAGCGTCGGCTGATGGTGTTTTCCCCAACTAGTTATCTCCCACCAGCGGGCACCGCCCCAACCGGCACAAGCTCGACGTTCCCGACCGGTCTCCCGTCATTTGTGGTAGTGTAGTGCATGTAAGTGTGTGTAAGGGGTGAGGATAGGACAAGGAAGAGGAAGGACAGATAGCGCGCGGTCTGTGGCCCGTTTATTAGGGTAACACTCCAGCATTCACCTGATGTTCATCGCAGAAACCACGGAAAGCTATCGACCAGAGCAGCCGGCTGCTAGACAGCCACAGAATTCGACCTACCTATTTAGTTAGAGTCGAAAATCCTGCCATTGCCGAGACTGAAACCCCAAAACCTCCCGATCAGAGGCACTGCAGTGACATCAGTTAATGCCCTGAGCCACCTCTCCCCCGACCAGTCGTTTCTTACTTGGCTTCGTCCTGTCCATCACCCGAGGCCCCGTCATACCAACGCCCTCATCACCTCTTCGTGCAAGCGCCTGCCTGGCCTGCTGTCGTTTCCTCGTCACCCACTCACCCAAGGCATCTGCTCCAACGTTGCCGCACCGCCAAGCGCGCCCGCCTGTCGACCTGTCCGCCCCTTCCCATCCACCCGCCTGCCCGTCCGCCTCCGATTTCTCTAAATCATCCTCCGCGGCGTAAATTATCTCAGGCTGTGCCGACCTGCGGTTTTGCATGTCGATTCCCAAACCGGTTCCGAATCGATTTCGCAAGCAGACAGAAACCTTCGTAGCCTCGTTTCAACGCGTACAATCCTTGGAACACGGCATTTCCCGTACCTCTAAATTATTGGGGTGTCTCTTTTTTGTACCAATTAGGAGCGCGTTGCACGAAGACCGTATCGTTAGAGCCTCTTTCCAAATTTATTCAACTAGGAATTTATGACGTTTCGTAGTGACGCATGCTTCTTGGTTGAGATGTAGAAGCGTTTAACAGCCGCCTAACTTAAATTTCAATTTACTGAAAAGATAGAAAATTACTCGAAGGAGGTATCATATATACTCCATCGCAGAAAGGAGTTTGTAATGGGGTTCTTTCGTGATCAAAGCGATATTAATGGCATTTACACACACGTCTTCATGAAAAATAATTAAGTGGACTTGTATTGAAGAGGATGGAAAAACGTGCGGGGAGAATTTATGCTCAGTTGAAAAACCTCTTTCTTTGAACAGAATTTACGATAATTGCAATCATCCACAGGCAAGAGGAACAAGTTACATCGAATGTCAAGGAAATCACCTGCTAGTATACTTGGAGAGGGAAATAAATGTTTGTTTGTGTAAGTCGAAGACATGGATACTGATCAATCTAGTAATTAGATTTGAAACCTTAGAAATTTTGTGCTAAAAATTGATTTGTACTTTTTCTTGTGAATGATGTTGTAATTGTCATACATTCTAATCGAAGGCAGAGATTTATCAACTATACGTACAGTCATCTCGCACACTGTTGTCCTATATTACACATTAAACGTTGAAACTAAGTCAACATTGCATACTTTGCATAATAAACCTGTTTTCGCTGAATTCTCGATAGAATATTCATAAAATGAATTATTTTGATAAATAATAAATCTAGGAAAAACATGCAACCAACACCGAAGAATCAAATCTAGATTCCCAAAGGACAAATTTAAACCACCCTAAAGAGAAATGCATGATTTCACAAACTTTTTACTTTCATTTCTTCCTATAATTATCCTGTTCAACCATTCATTTTAGCATGCAAAACTATTGATTACTGAAGTCTCCAGTGAGAGTATCCACGCTCTCATGTAAAACTTAGTACTAAGCTTGCTAGGTTGTCGTTCATATACAATCTTATAAAGCGCTTAGTTCGCTATGTAAGTAAATGATTTTTTTTTTAAATTTTGATAAATAGGAAAATCGCAAAAATACATTGAAATAGCAAATATATTTAATGTTTTGACGATGAAGAGAGAGAATGTTTGCGTATCGGAAAGGAATGCATAACAAATGTAGGCGACCGCTGGTAACCTTCTATGCCAGTGTTTTCAAACTGCGTTGTGCCTTCGAGGGGCGTCACGGTGATTTATTAAAATTATCTTTAGATTTGATTTATTTCACTCCTTGTATCATTTATGTATTTTGTACTGTCATACTATATGATATTTGTACTATATATTACTTATTTTACTAATTAATTTTGGATTAATTGAAGCTGGCAAGTCCTTTACCAATAGCTTATTACATCTCTAACTTATTTGTGTTGAATATTTAATAGACCTATAATAACTCTTATATTTGACTGTTACTAGGGGACCCGGGGAAAGTTTCGTTTACGTCAAGGGAGCCGTGGATGAAAAACGTTTGAAAACCCCTACTTAATGCAGTTGCACACGAACACGCTCTCAAAACGCATTAGCAACATTACGTTGCCAACGATTTCTTCCTCGATGTTTTAGAGCACACGTCAAATGTGTCACTGCGTTGCGAGGAGCAACTGCGCTGCAAGAAGTGCATCGCTAAAGCTCTTGAGGGGAGGACGCGCAGTTTTTTTTTTTTTCTTTCATTCAATACATGGTGAATACATAGCTCAGTTGAAATAACTCTACATATGTTTGATGGCTTAATACTAACTTAAATTAAAACTTAAAACTAATACAAGGGTTGAGGTTACCCATGGGGCTCCTCTAGTCGGGATCTAGATCAGAGAATTTTTTGAGAAAAATGTGGAATGGAAACTTATTTTGCATTCGGGTTCTATGTGATGGGTTTTGCCGAGTCTGTGAACTGATAATGAAGGGATTTGGGATATGTTTGAGAAGAAGTTGGGGGCTAGATGTGTGATGTGATGGTCTATAGACTCTAGGTCGAATTCATTATGTAACTATTTGTTGGTGACATATCAGGGAGCGTTTGAGATAATTCTGAGGAATTGGTTTTGTATTATTTGTAATTTCCTTTGGTTGGTTTTTGCTGCATTTAACCAGATCGGGCAGGCGTATAGTAGCAAGGGTCTTATTATTGTTTTAAATATTAACTAGTGAGAACCCGTCAGAATTTGACGGTGAGATCTGAGATAAATGTAAAATACTGTGCGCAGACTAATGTTCACAATATGTTGCATTGTTTGGATCTTCAGGATATAACGAAGATATTCTGTGATGTGGAGTTCCCAAAATTTTGAACACGTATGGCCCATGACCAGGTGGCAATGCAATATCGGCACCAAATGACACAAAAGAAAGAGCACTATTATATTGACGGATATTATTTCTAAAGTTTTTTGATGTGTCATCATCTCCTATAAACAACATTGATTTCTTCTGGCATCTTGCTCGAAGGCAAACTTATTTTCCCATTTAAGAAACACAGAGTAAACTCGTTTACAGAATTTCTCTCACATGGGAAGTACAAAGCAGAACAAAACTGACATTTCATAGACAACAACTCAACAGAAAACGAAATGACCTCACTATCACGACACCTATGCTTTCTTTTTCCCTGCGTCCAGTTTTATAGCAATACGTTTTCGTCTTTTGGGGCGCGTGGGCAACGATTCGGAATTCGACATAACCTGTGAAAAACTTCACTTCTTGAGTACAACCGAGGAAAACCTACTGTTCGAATGTTCTCCACAAAATACACCACAAAAGCAAATACATGCAAACTATCAACGCCACAATGCAATTATTACACTGAAACAAAACCTTGACGAATTGTAAACAAATCTCAACAATCAAAACAAAACATCAAGCAGTGCCACCATGAAGCAGCATGGACTCGCATCTATCGTTTCATACAGTTGATTTTGAAACAGCAACCTTTTGGAAGAAAACAATTGACTATTGATAAACGTACTATTAAAGAAAGATTTAATTAATTAATTTACACCGTAAATGTTGGTGAATCAACACAAACAATATCTGATAACACATCTAAGGATCACATTCTTTCATTTAAAGGAAAAAATACTACAATCGGTTCAGTAGAAGCTCTAAACGAAGCCATGGCAGAATACCTTATTTTTTAAATACATAGATAATGCTGAATTGGAAGCGCAGTTCAGGTGCGCAAGTCACTTGACAGCGACGGTGGCGACCCCGGGCGGGAGCTCACTTAGGCGTCGCTTGGACGCGTCGGCCGGCCGGCGACATGATATTCTCCCGTTTTTATTGCCTGCCAAGGCGATGGCTCGTTTGATATGCGCATTCACTTGACACGAGCGGTTCCAGCCCGTCACGAATGTTTCTCTGCAGTTTCCTGCTGCGAGACCTAATCTGCGTGATTGGCCAACGTCTGTTACACGGGAAACTGTTACCAGCTACGTTGTCCTGTCAGGTGAAGTGAAGTCTGCTCGCTGCCACCAGTAAATTACTAAGTATTACTCTATTAAAACGTAGGATGGAGAATCAAGACGAGTCTGTGCGTGAAAAAAGATCGTCTGTCGAAACGTAACTCGCATTAGAGGAAAACAGAAATACAAGAAATGTAATTATCAAGAAAGACAGCATTTCAAACACGTCGGTAATAAAAAGGTTTTAAAAATTGTAAGACTATAGTCCACGCAAGGTCTAAATGTGATTAAATAACAAGGTCTACGTGAGGATTTCTTCAATAAAACGCGCGCACGGTACTCAAACAATTATTGAAATATTTACGGCCATCGCTACACATTAAGTGAAGCACAACGACTCACAGGTGCACGTTCATAAAAATAACTTTAGCTTATTGGAAGAATCTTGAGGACCTGATACTCGAAATGAAAAACCCCATGAAAACTGTAATTCCAAAACTGATGAATAATGATAAAGATGTGAAGTATGAATGGCCCGAAGTAATCATTCCGATTCACTGAATTACTCATCGGGTTTTAATATATTTCCTTCTTTCTTCTCCTATTCCTCTAATTCCTTACTTGCATGCATTCACTTACACACACATGCACTACACTACCACACTTGTCGAAGGCCAGTCGGGAATTTCGAACTTCTCCCGGCTGGGGTGGTGCCTCGCAGGTGGGAGATATCTGGTTGGGGAAAACCCCGCAAGCTGACGTAGGTCGGAGCCGGATGTCGACATCCAGCTAGGAAACGCCACCTCCCGCGATAAGAAAGCATGCTGTACACTTATGGGACTAATGACCTTAGCATAGGACTCGACCGGAATCACTAATAAAACAAAAACAAAATCACGCCTGGAATCACTAATAAATGAAAAATATAAAAGTCAATGAAATCAGAATTGAAACGGTGGGCTCCCGATCTCCTCCTCTGTAAACACGCGAATTTTAGATCCTGATGTTGCTAGGATTCAAGTAGTATGTGAACGCGCGGAAGATATCTAGCTCCCATAAACCGCCTGCCCCACCACTCGCAACACCGACTGTTCCGGGCCGGCGCAAACAGACGTGATTCGCCAGTTGGATCTCGCCAACCAGGAGGAAATCATCTCCCGCGATTAAGAGCACATGCACTACACTTACGGGACCAACGTCCTTATCATAATACGGCTTCGGATCCTCCCTCCCGATCCTTCTGGAGACGCGCGGGATTCTAGATCCAGATATTGCTAGGGTTCAAGCAGTACGTGAACGCCGGCAAGATGTCCACTCCCATCAACCGCCTGCCCCATCACTCGCTGCACCGACTGTACCGGACCGCCGCAAGCTGACGTGAGTCGGCCGCCGGATGTCGCCATCCAGGGGGAAACCACCATCTTCCGCGATTAGGAGCGCATGCACTACACTTGCGGGACCCACGACCTTATCAGGGTTGGTTCTGGATCCCTCCCCCTTTCTTGTGGAAACGCGCGGATTTTAGATCGTGATATTGCTAGGGTTCAAGTAGAGCGTGAACGCGCGCAAGATGTCCAGCGCCCGCCCAGCATCCGCGTGCGCCACCGCTCGCTGCAGCGACTGTACCGGGCCGGCGCGGCGCGGCGGTACCGGTTTATTTATGGGCGACAGCCGACAGGCAATTCCGATGTAGGCCGCGCGGCCGGTGGGTGTCCTTCCCGGGATTAAGACTGCTGCTGATGACGAAGATAGCGCGGCTCGACGAAGCAAATACATTTGCGGCCGCCGCGACAACTTAATTGGTTATTATTTAAATTTGTGTGGCACCTGACAGCGAAGGCCGCTGTAAACAGGCCCGCTGTCGGCCGCCGACGTCTACGCCGCGCGGCTGCCCCCCCCCTGCCCCCCTCGACACCCCCCGGCCCCCCTCGGTCACCCCCCCCCCCCCCATCCCCCTTCGCCTCGCCGTGCGCCGTGCAGCCAACACCACACGCGGAGAGAGAGAGTGAGAGAGAGAGAGAGAGAGAGAAGTATGTGGGAGGAAGGTGTGGGCGTTCCCATTCTTTCTCCAATTACCTCTCCTTTCAGGATATTATCCTTTGTCTTCCAGAAGGACCAAAGAAGCAAAGAACTCAAGCTGTTGTCCAGAAACCTAAGATTGAATGCGTCAGTTGATGTTTTGTATTTGGGGAGGGGCACTGTGTGTTTGCGAACGCCAAAAAAAAGGCTGTTTCCAGTTTTTTTATATTTTCAAAGTTAGTGCTTTAAAAACAGGAAATGTGAATTGCACTAATTTCTACGTAGTGGCATACTACAAGCTGGTGCTGAACGCATTGGTCTATCATTTTCCTTACAAGGGACATTGTTGTAGCAAATCTTTGCCCGAAATTTTGCATCGTCCGGCAATAGAAACTTGAAATATTTTATATTTCAAGCTTTCTCCGCTTCAAGGAAAATATTTGCAGTCTCGACGATTTTGGTATATGTGCATATAATGGAACGTAATATTAAATCACTTAGTACATGTCGCGTCGTTTTCAGGATTAGTTCTCTGCTTTTGCCTTTCTTCTTGACTTTCTAAACTTTTTTTTACATTTAGAACATTTCCTGTTTCAGTTTCAAAGTGTAAAGTCAGGTTTGAATTTTGTTTTCACTTCATTAATGCTATCAATTTATGTATTGTACTTTGTTGCGGGAGGGCAAGAAATATAATAATAAACGGCTTGTGATTTTTAATAGATACAAGAAAACTTTGTTTTTTGCGCAATTTTTCGGACATTTTTAGAATAACAAGAAAGCCATAAACTCAGAAGTGTTTTTGGAAATTATGTTAATGTTGCACACAAAAATTCTGAGTGAAATTCCACCTTAAATTATTTTCCTACAAACGAAAATACACTTTGATCTGACAAAAAGTTACATCAGAAACTTGAGTTCTTGACACATTTCAAGAAAACATTATCGAATTTAAAAAAACCAAATGTTCGAGTTCATAGTCGAAATGTCGCTTCTTTACATCGATTCTACAATATCTAACTTGTATCTGAAGCACAAACTACGCAAACAAGACGAAATTGAGAAACCTGGCCATTTGGTAGAAAAATTGCGCTTCCAGACATTCCGGCAGACCTCCAACGAGTCCGTATCAGCTGCGCCAGTCATAGCTGTTAAACTCTTAATAGCCGCAGTAATTTTTCGGCCGTCGAGTCATTTAACGAGGTGTAGAGGACGGCTCGACTGAGGCCCGGTGGAGAGGACTGGAGGCGAAGAGGACGGGCTGTTGAGAGGCAAGGTGAGGTGAGTTTCCGAAGTCCTAATGGCGCCCACTCTTTAGATTAGATTCTGCTGGAGTGTTTTATACCTTATGTTGATTATTGTCTCTTAATCTTCAGATTAGAGTGAGCATTAATGATTGCAGAACTCTCGACTGCATAGAGGTACATGTTGCAAACCGTACATCATTTGCGCCATTACACTCCGTATGTATCTACACATCGACATTATTTCGCCATCTACCATTAATTCATGAAATGGGTCTTTAAATAATCAAAGAATATATATCACAGGATCAAGTAAAAAGGTTCCCGCATTGATGGCGTACCCCAAGGGGTAAAATGCGACATTATAGAGTTCATTTTTTAAAAGCAACATAGCCACAAAAATTATCCTCACTCAGGATTAAATTTACTATTAAAGTATTGAATATTATCGAATATTTACCGTTATAAATCCGACAGCTTAAGCGTCCACGGTTTCCTCGCGAATAAACATGTGTCCCTGGCAATAATCCCTGGTTTCCCGCCTTCGTTGCGCGATCGCTGCTGTGACGAAGGTCGCGCGGCTGCCGAGGTGCAGGAGCGCACATTGGGTCGAAACAGCTCAAACGGGATGCTAGGAAACGAGAACCTCAGAGTACGAAACTTCTATCAGAGATACTCCTAAATACCTACTCTAAACTATACTCCTAACGATATACGATACTCCTAAAAAAATACTCCTCAGACAAACACCTAAGCATAGGATAGTTTGCATTTCCTCCTATGTAAAAAAAGTATAGGAGAAAAAAAATGTATGCTAATAATAATAATAATAATAATAATAATAATAATAATGTACAGTTGCCTAAGTTCAGGCATTCTATACTTTCTACATAACATTAAATATTTATTGTATCATTTTTCTGAAATCATCTCACGAAAACCTCCCATTTGGTTGTTCCCACATACGAGATATATTCTATCATCAATAAATTATAAAGGTCACAGAGGAGGTTTTGTATTTTCTCCTTTAAGACCACAATTTCTAGTTTTCTTTAGAAAGTTATCAAACTAAAGAACAAGAAAATTCTGAATCATTGATATCAAAATATAAAAAATTCCAATTCCGTCACATAGGAGGTTGCCCATCATCAACGACGAATTTCTACGTGCATTTTTAAATATTCAACGATTCCTAAAGAAAATCCATATTCACTTCTGGCTCTCGCGTTGCAGCGAGCTTGTAAAGGAAACTATAATTCGTAGAAGAAACATTGCATTTTTTCATGAAACGACTTAAAGTCTGTAAAGAGCTATTGAAACCCAAGGAGTTAAAAGCGAACCTGATTGGGCGTAAAATAAGAAAATATTTGTCATCTTTCCAGCCAGCCAGCCAAATTACATCGCTGGCCGAACCCAGGACACTTGTAGTGCTGTCGCAGTCTTTCTTGACAATAGAGAAGGGACCAAATAGAACTGGAAATTCAACTCATCTCCCACCGCCCAACGATTGGAGAAGACATACTACAGATGGGGAAGGGTGAATCGTACTGAGTCTATAGCTCGTTAAATAATAGTCTACAGCTCGTTAAGCCGATTTTCGCCTGAAATTGATCGGAGGAATGAGCGGAAAAGACGAATATGAGGAACCGCTTTTTAGACATTAGAATTCTCATTTGAGCAGCGACATCATGCAATCCCACTACATAAATTGTTGGCCACGCGCCTTCTTTAATATGTGAATCTACCAACTTTCAGTTGAGGAAACTTCGACAACGGATTCCAAAGTTCATACGCAATTGTCTTCCATCTAATCAGTCTCAGATCCTCACATCGGTCAATATTATTTCGTTTGTATGGATCAAAGGCTTTTAAATTTAAAAAAAAACCCCAAAAGTACGAAGAAGAAGATGAAGAGTACCGATGGAATAACTTCACTACTAATCATTGTCATAATAATTCTACAATAGACATCACATTTACTTATTATTTTGTAAAAAAAAATAGATTGTAAATTTATCTTAAAATAAAATAAAATAAAAAAAATATTTGATGAGATGGAAGGAGCGCGAAATCTTTGCCCAATTAGTTCCTATTACACCCACTGTGCAGCGCTGCGAGCGGAGCGGGGCGGCCGGTTTCTTTCCCAGCTCCGCAGCAGCTGTTTTGCACTTCGCAGCTCTTTATAGCGCATACATTACGCTGAAACCCTTTACGCGTTGCAACACTTCTTACACAGGTCGCCAGCCGTTAAGTTAAGAACTAGCCATGCCGCTCCATGTCGATGCAACATTTATGCATGCCCCTCTCCAAACTGAATGCGCTGGCCGAGGCAAGGAGATTGTTCAGGGCGGTTCCCTGACGCGAAACGGATACACTAAAAAGGTGTTGTTTATTGACCGGTAGAACGCTTATTTAGACGGGCCATGCGATCTTCATAAAAATTCACGCTTGGTCGAGGATATGCTTATAGACCGAGCGCATAGAACATTCATTTAAATATCGTGACTGGACAGCAAATGTTTTTAATTCCTTATCGAGGAACATATAGATGCCACCAAGTTAGAAATGTTTCCTTGCAATCCCAAGTGGTACCAAACGCTTAACGAGTTGTGATGTGATATGAAGAGAGACAGCTACATGTATATGCATAAATGTCTGATGTGTTTGTAGAGGTGAGCTTCTGTGGGTGAATCTGATATTACTACTTACGTTTGAAATACTGACGGAAAATGACTTCTGATTTGCTGTTAGTATATTGCGTTAGAAAACTTTTCTCTGCAAAACACGTTCAGCCATGACAGAAAAATTATCAGGAAATAACGTCGACTTCAAATAACAATCTTTGAACACGGAAGGAAGTAGAAATTATTAACGTTTTTAGCTAATGGAAGACTTTTCACATTACATCGATGGTTTTTAACGTTTTGCTAGTAATACGCTTCGCACAACGCTGGCTTTCTTTGCTCTCCATTCTTACTTGACTTACCTGCAGAAAGACTTTAAATATTGCAAACTAATTTTACACCAAAGACAAATTTATTTTCTTGTTCTTCATAAACAAGCCTTTCTGAAAGGTCCATTTTCCATCCAGTATCGGATCCGATACTTAACGAAAAAAATGGTTGAATTTAGGACTTCCAAATTTCTAAATAAAATGTGGATCCAGAAGCGACTCTTAAATCAACGACCTTTTTAATTTCTTGTGTACTACTGGGTAGTATAGAGCGAGTTGTGCAGTGCTGAAGCAAAAAGTGACATTTTTCGAGAGAAAAAACTCGTTTTGTGAATTTCAGATCCTGAAATATTGGATTTTTCTTGCCCCTATAGTAAACTACTTTCTCGAATTCCAAGTGTGTTCAGAGTCCATGTTTCGTGGGTTTTCGATTCGGAAAAAGTGGGATTCGGCAAAACATCTGTCCGTCCGTTTGAATGTCTGTGAACAACACTAGTGTCTATACTAGGCCTGCACAACGGACATTCCGAGGACAGTCTGCAATCAAGAGACGGGCGTCTGCCCGCGAGAAAGCCGGAAGTAGTGGAAGTATCGAAAGTAGTGGGTAGTAGGTAGTGTGACATACCAATATGTCACTGAATATTGTACAATATTTACTATAAATGGCGTGAATTAAAGGGGATAAATTATGTGAATATGCTAGCATAGCAACGGTAAGCGAGCCGTCGTCAAGTTCAACATCTTCATACAGTGACAATCGCGGAGACGGCTGGTTTTTTGTATAGAATTCAGGGATTGGCCGAAAAAGCAGTGACAGTCGCGAAGATGGCTAGTTCGTGTTGCAAGAAATTTAGGGATTGGCTAGGTACGAAGTGTTATCTGCAAATAAACAATCAAAAAATGGACCGAGCTTTGCAGGGCTGAAAGAATACGAGAGACATTCTTTCTGACTGATGCCGTGCTCATGAACGGATCGTGCTCCAATTAATGTTAGGAGGTTTTTTTTCTTTGGGGACTTGTAAGCATCTACTAGGGAATGGATATTGAGAGAACATCAAAATTTGAATACTAAGTGTGACAGTGGAGTTTAAAATATTTCATGTGAACGAGTTGGAGGGACATTGAGGGCTTGGGCGAAGTTGTCAGTGATTGAACTGGAATGTTAGCAGCGAATAGTTTATTGATCTGACGAACGGTGATCGAAGTGTGCGTTCGAGAAAAGAAGAGAGAAGATGGTGTCTGGACCTGAGGACGGCGGCGTCGGAGATGGATAAAGATGGTCCAAAAGCGCGCGAAGACATAAGGTTGGAATTGTCATGACAAAGATTTAATTTTATATTAGGTAAAGTTATACAATACCAAAATTGTTTTAAATTGTTTAATAAATTTCCATGATTTTGTGAAATGAATATATGATTTTTCATTGAGCCAATTCTAGCAATGAAGTAGCAAGATAGAAAGATATTTGCTTTTCAGGTTCCTCGACTCAGGTAGTTTGTTTTAAATATATTCAGTTTATTTCAAAATGGCGCACCAACTGGGGCTCGATCAAGAGACGGGCGTCTGCCCGCGAGAAAGCGGGAAGTAGTGGAAGTATCGCAAGTAGTGGGTAGTAGGTAGCTTTGCGGGAGGGGAGAAGCCTGAGGTTGCATTGTGAGTACGATGCGGCGCGTAGTTTGAATGCTTGGGCCGGAATCCGCGTGGGCCTAGGCCGCCTAGAAACAATGAAGACGTCGCGCCACCACGGACGCTTGAGTAGAGTCGGCGCCGCGGCGAAAAGTCAGTGTAAATAGTGAAGTGATTCGAACTGGTATGAATGAGTGGGTGAATGTATTTGTATATATAGATTAAGAATGAAAGCGAGAGTGAATGATATAAAAATAGAAGAAGAGAAAATAGAACAATCTCAAGAACTTTAAACTTAAAAACCTATTGTAAATAACTAATGAGCCCAAAGTGGCACTCTGTTTAGTTATAAGTTAAATATAAGCTAGTTTTTAAGTATCCGCCCTCCTTAAGCTGCAGAAGCCGAAAAGGCTGCAGCGAATAGATGTGAACCCTAATTTTTGAATAAATTCCCGCCTCTCCAGAGGAACTGGAGAGGGGAAAATTGAAAAAAGAATGCTTGGACGTCTAGTGCAATGATTCATGCTGTGGAATTATCTACCCACTTCATTAAATTGGTAATGTCTCTTATTTCTAGATACAAAGGCCATAATTCATTGTTTATATTCTTCTATGGACTACTATTTATTGACATATTTTCTTTTTTCAGTTTTTTTTAAATTTATGCTCATTGTGACCCTCAACTAATATTTTAATGCAATGGCCTTTTAAAAAATTATTGTTTAATTTTAATAAATATTTACAATTTTAATAATTCATTGTAGACCAGGAATGTTATAATATCCAAATGATAGAAAATCGAAGGAAGTAATGCAAGTATATCTAACGAAAACTTCTGATGCACTGGATATCGTTCAAATCGAATATAAGATCGTCTCCACAGCAAGACACGTTTCGGCCCTATGAAATTATCCATGCCTCATGACGCGTTCACACCACATCATTTGTCAGCACTCTATTTAATCAAATAATTTTTTTTTCTATTTTCATTTCGATCCTTATAAGATCCTTTCGATACTTAGATCCCTCGTTTTTCTGTCAAGTCGGGTTTATCCACAACATCAATGCAAAGAGTCAGCAAACTTTAAAGCCAACAGCTCTGATATTCTATTTCCGTCTACTTCCCATTTTTTGGCCCAAAATTGTAACACTTTCTACTAAGATGGAGTAAAGCCTTTTTTTCATTGTCTCACCTTATTTCGTAACAACAGAAAGTATTATAATCGTGTGCCCGAATTTGCGACAGAAAAACTCTTATTGTCTGGCCCTGGTAACGAAGAAGTTGAGAAACCTCATTTCAAAATGTAATAAAACTTCCTCCAACCATAAAACTCCCTCCATAAAAACACCTTGTGTGGTCAAAATATACATTTTGCGGGCTCTTGTTACAGAAAAATCGGTTGACGGCATAACGTCTGTACGATAAATTGGAGTCATTTTTGAGAAATGTTTGAAACTTGTTGATGCTTCATGTAAAGAAGCTTCAGAAATCAAAATGTACGTTTTAACCTGTAAGACGAATTCGTTCAGAATATCAATTTTGGAGAAAATCGTCTGAACGGTTTAGACACTAGCTTTAACTATAGGCAGACAGACGTTTGCCATCAGTCAATTTTTCGGTATCAAAGATTCACAAAACATGGATTCTGACTAGTGTGAGGAAGCATTTGACTGGATATATTAACATGATTTATCCACTTTTAACAAACAGGGCCCAGTAATTAAAGTTTTTTCTGTCGAAAAATAGTGTTTTGTGGCGCATAATTACAATACTTTATCTCCTTACGAAGAAAAGGGAGAAAGTAAAAACTAGTAGTGCTGTAGAATGGCATAGACTTCATTGTACTAGCCAGTTTCTTTATTTTTTTACCAGGGTTTGCTTGTCAATTTTGCCTCTCCGTCTTCCCAGCTGCCTTCTATTTGCACCGAAAAAACTTGTTTGCAGTTTTCGGTCCTCCAAATTTTAATTCGAATATGACTTTAAGAATATTTCACAAGAGTAAAACCTAGTCCTGTAAGCAAATTTCCATTGAAAACTTTAGGAGCGTTTTAGAGAAAATATCGTTTGAGCATTTCCTAAAATGCACAATTTTAAGCTCAATTTCACAGAAAATGTTTAACCTACATTCTTCATGTAGACACAAAACCTGCTGAAAAGAGAAGACTAAGACCTTTTAAAACATCTTGGTTTTTTCATTTCTACAGGTACCCTTTGTAAGACTCATTTTACCTATATTTACAGCTGACGCGGAATATTAAGGGATTTACCTTTTATATTTTCCATCGATAAGGAGAAGGAGAAAGAAGAAACATGGGGGAGAATAAAGAAGGTGAAGGCAGAGTTGAAGACGAACGAGGAGACGAAGAAGAAGAAGAAGGAAGAGGAGGAGAGGAGAAGAAGAAGAAGAAGAAGAAAGAAGAAGAAAAAGGAGAAGAAAAGAAGAAGAGAAGAAGAGGAAGAGAAGACATGTCAGGCAAGCACACTAGTTGCGTCACCGCTTCACAAAAGGATGCGAAGTGGAAGGCATTTCTCCAGCTGCCATACTAATTGCGCCACTGCTTCATAAAACAAAGCGAAGTGGAAGACATTTCTCTAGGTAGCCCATTAGTTGCGCTACCGCTTCACAAAAGAAAGTGAAGTGCGAGATATTTCTCTAGCCACCCCACTAGTTACGCCTTACGCCACCCTTCACTAGGCGAAGTGGAAGACGTCTCTAGCTAGCCTACTACTCGTAGTTGCGCCACCGCCTCACGAACGAAAGTGAAGTGCGAGAAGCGAAGTGGAAGACGTCTCTAGCTAGCCTACTACTCGTAGTTGCGCCACCGCCTCACGAACGAAAGTGAAGTGCGAGATATTTCTCTAGCCAGCACACTAGATACGCCACCGCTCCACAAAAGAAAGCGAAGTCGAAGTGGAAGACGTCTCTAGCTAGCCTACTACTCGTAGTTGCGCCACCACACTAGATACGCCACCGCTCCACAAAACAAAGGAAGCGAAGTGGAAGACGTCTCTAGCTAGCCTACTACTCGTAGTTGCGCCACCGCCTCACGAACGAAAGTGAAGTGCGAGATATTTCTCTAGCCAGCACACTAGATACGCCACCGCTCCACAAAAGAAAGCGAAGTGGAAGACGTCTCTAGCTAGCCTACTACTCGTAGTTGCGCCACCGCCTCACGAACGAAAGTGAAGTGCGAGATATTTCTCTAGCCAGCACACTAGATACGCCACCGCTCCACAAAGAAAGCGAAGTGGAAGACGTCTCTAGCTAGCCTACTACTCGTAGTTGCGCCACCGCCTCACGAACGAAAGTGAAGTGCGAGACATTTCTGTAGCTAGCACCCTAGATACGCCACCGACCACAAAAGAAAGCGAAGTGGAAGAAAAGTAAGACGAAGAGGGAAGAGGGGGAGGAGGAGGCGGACGGATGTTTACCAAGAGCGCCAGCAGCTGCGGCGCCTCTGACTCCAGGATCAGCGCCGATCCCATCCACTCGCCTCCTAAAAACCATCCGCCCCTCAGGCCCCGGGCCGGCGAGTCCATAATGGCAAGCACGTGTGCCCGTCGCCCCAACGGCGGCGCTCATGCACTCGCTGGCATGTGCATATGCACCCGAACGGACCGTTCAGACCAAAGTGTTTTCACGTAAATCAACACCTTACATGGCACTTAAGAAATAACACGTGCCCCCTCCATACCGAATGATTCAATTGAATCAGCATGAGGAGAAAGGGAGCAAGTCAAAAATGAATTTTTTTCTCATGTTGGAAAGTTGCTCTGAAGGCAAGACAAATTACACTGCGAAGAAAGTAATCACGTCATAGTGTTTAGACTATTATTAGTAAATTCACACAGTAAAATTGGACAGAATAATATAACATGAGTGACTGCTATTTAATGATTCTTTCCTGCTGAAAAGGGGCAAGATATGACTCGTTCCCTTTATCCTGAGTGCGATTCAATTAATCAGAATTTGTAACTATTCAAATACGTATGCAACGAAAAATGTTTAGAAATATTTTCTATTTCTCCTAGTTATTTAAGAACTGTAAAGTTTTGTAAAATAAACTGAAATAGACTTAACAATATTCGGGTAGTTTACTGAATTTGCAATCAGACACGTGTAAACCTGGCTCAGGCTCTATTATCATTCTACAAAACAGTTTATAAAGAAGAGAATATTATCTGACACAAGAGTGATTATAAATTTGTCAGCCTGCAGTCCGTTGCGTCTGCAAGGGATCTTTCGCCTCTTTCTCCTCCCAAAGAACCGTTGAAAATGCTCGTCCATGATGGCAAGTGCATGGAGATCGTCTGTCAGCATCTGAAGTCTTCAATTTAACCTCATTTTCCTCGCTGCGGCGTGGCCTTTCACCACGAGGTCTGCATGTGTGCGTGCAGGCGCCTCCCACGAGACGGGGCCGCTTCTTGGCGCCGCCGCCACATACCCTCCCAACCGCCACGCCCCCCCGATGCCGCACCAACTGACGTCTCGCCACCAGCAGAGCCGCCGCCGTTGCCGCCATCACTCACCACTTTCACGGCCGCCCTGGCTTCCTCCAGTCGCGTACCGTCACCGTCACATTGATTGACTGATTGATTTTTGCGTGTCTCCGGGCGCGTCAACTGCTTCGGTTATTAGTCCCGTTAGTGTGGTGCATGTTGTTCTCGGAAGATGGCGGTGATCTTCCCCGCGGGATGGCTAGATACGGCGCCGACCTACCGTCGGCCGTACCCACCAGCGCGGCACCGCCAAGCCTAAGTTCCCGACCGGTCTCCCGGAATATGTGGTCGTGTAGTGCATGTTAGTGTAAGTGTGTGTGTAAGGGGAGAGGATAGGACAAGGAATAGGAAGGGCAGATCGCGCGCGGTCTTTGACCCGTGTGGTAGGATACTGCTCCGGCATTCGCCTGGTGTTGATCGGAGAAACCACGGAAAACTACCGATCAGAGCAGCCGGCCGCTAGAATTCTCATCCAGACAGCTCCGGCCTAGCTGAAAAGCTAGTGTCGAAAATCCTGCCGCCGTCAGGACTCGAAACTAGGACCTACCGGTGAGAGGTGCTGCAGTGACATCAGTTGATGCACTGAGCTACTGCTACCGGTCCGTCACCGTCACCATCATCATCACCATCGATATCACCGTCACCGTCACTTTCACCATCGCCATCACCGTCACCGACACCAACACCATCAACATTGCCATCGCCATCACCATCACCAACTCCATCACCATCACCATCAGACTCGCACCTCTAGGGTGGCTCAGGGCATCAGTTCATGTCACTGCAGCGCCTCTGCCCGGGAGGCCACTCCCGGTGATGCCAGAATTCTTGACACTAGCTACAGAGTGAGGTCGAATTCAGCCGCTGTCCTGAAGAGAATTCTAGCGGCTAACTGCTGTTATCGGTAGTTTCCTGAGGTTTCAACTAACTACATCGAACGAATGCAAGAACATTACTCTAACAAATGGGCTAAGGGCTCCCCGCGAACTTTCCTTTCTCTTCCTTGTCCCAATCTCACTCCCTACTTACGCACACTTACATTTACGTACACTACACTACCAAAAGTCTAGGAGACCCGTCGGGAGCTTAGAGCTTGCTTCGACTTGGACGGTGCCCGCCTGGTGAGAAGCCTGGTTGGAGAAAATCTCATGAACTAACGTCTAGGTCGTCGCCGAATCCCGCCATCAAGCTAGGGAAAAATCATCGCCACCTTACACAATGAAACCACACACTTCACTTACGGAACTAATGACCTTACAAGTTGACACGCACGGAATCACTAATCAATCAAACATCTTCGTTGCAACCGTCGCCGCTGACGTCACCATTACACCCATCACCGTCCTTTCTGCCTCCCCTACATTCCTGCGATTTAATCAAAGCCGCCGACGTCGTTGTCTGGAAGAGAATTCTGACGATCGGGTGCCCTGATCAGTGGTATTCCGTGTTTTTTTCGATCAATACCAGGCGAATGCCGGAGCACTACCCTAACAAACGCACCACGGACCGCGCGCGATTTTTCCTTCCTCTTCCTTGTCCTATCCTCACCCCTTACCACACTTACACTAACATGCACGACACTACTACACATACAGGAAGACCGGTCGGGAATTAACGCAAGTCTCGGCTAGGGTGTTGCCCTGCTGGTGGGAAATACTTGGTTGGGGAAAACCCTAGTAGCGGACTGTACGTCGTCACCGGATCTCGCTAACCAGCTGTGAAAGAACTCTGCCACTTCCCGAGAAAAGAATTGTACTACACGTACGGGAGAAATGAGCACAGTAGTTGACGCTCCCGGAATCAGTAATAATCAATCTTCTTCACCGCCCCAATCTCGCGAGCCATCGCTCTGCTTCCATCATCCGCCGCCACCGTCGCCGCGATCGCTTCGGCGGGCGGGCGGGCGGGTGGCGCGCGGACACGCACTGTCAGAGCGGCGGGGGCGTGGCGGCTGCGGCGCGTCGGGCGCGCGCCTGCCTTCCATCAACGCCGCCATGCCAAGGCGCCCGCCCGTCCGCCCCTGCCCCCGCCCCGCCGGGGCGGGCTGCATCCCGTCGGGCGGGCGCCCGCGGCGACGCCGCGCCAGATCAAACGCCGCCGCGCCCCGCCCCACGAAAACAAACGCCCGCCCGCCCGCCGAGCGCTCGCAGCTGCCTGCTGTCGCGGCGCGCACGCACACACACAAACACGCTCCGCGAAGCCCGCCCGCCCGCCTGGCGCCGCCCCGGCTCACCCAGCCGCCCCGGCCCACCCGGCCCCACCCGGCCGACCCACCCGACCCGACTCGACCCGACCCGACCCGACCCGACCCGACCGACCCGACCCGACCCGACCCGACCCGACCCGACCCGTCCGACGCCGACCCGACCGACACGACACGAAAGACACGACACGACACGACCCGCCTCATCCCGTTATCTTCCCCCCACACGATCCGCCTCATCCCGTTATCTTCCCCTGACTCCTCTTTGCCCGTCCTCTCCACCCCCCCCCACGTCTACCACGTCGCGGTCCGTCATATCCACCGGGCCAGCCCGGTCATACCGTCATGCCCTGCCCACGACTCGTGTATCTATGACCGTGCCATATGATCTGCCCCATCCTACCATCGTCCCGCCCCGTATCGTGCATGGCGCCCGCACCCGGCCCCATCCGCCCCCGCCCTGTCGGGATCTCCGCCCCTCGTTCACGCGCAACACCCCCCGCTCCAATCCATCCCATACTGCCCACACTCGCCCAGCGCCGCCCTAGTCCATTCTGACCTGCCTCCACGAGACTCACCCCACGGAGAGATGGCTCAGGGCATCAACTGATGCCACTGCTGTCCCTCTAACCGGAATATCCTAGGTTCAGGGGACGACGGTGGCAGGATTTTCGACACTAGCTTAACAGCTACGTCGACTTCAGTTGCTGTCAGAAGGAGAATTCTAGTGGTCGGCTGCTCTGTTCGGTAGTTTTCCGTTGTTTTTTCCGATCAACACCAAACGAAAGCCAGCCACCAAACGGTTACGAACCGCGTGCAATCTTTCCGTCATCTATCCTCTCCTCTTACACACACTTACACTCACATGCACTACACTGCCACATATTCCGGAAAACTGTTCGGGAGCTTAGAGTTTGTCCCGGCGGGGGCCGGTACCTGGTTAGAGGAAAAGTTATGGTGGGAGAGTCATGGTTAGGGTGAAACCCCGCAAACCGACGGTAGTTGGGCCCCGGATCTCACCATCCAGCGAGGGAAGATCACTGCCATCTCCCAAGAGAAAACATGCACTACACTTACTGGATTAATTACACTAGCAGTTGACGCACCCGGAATCACTAATCAATCAATCAAAACCCACCAGACTCGTCGAGTCTCCCGCGTCTCCCTTTGCCCTGTTTTTGTCCAAGTCCATCTCCCTACACCAAGATCTTCCCCTCCTGCAACTCACCCCAAGGCCCCACAGAACTTGGTCACACACGCGTACCCACTCGCTCCTCCCCAGCCCTCCCTGCCACTCGCCCCGCCCTCATCCTCCGCCCCGCGCCCGCTACTACAGACATACGCCTCCAGCTTTCATCGTGCCTCCTCATTTTTCTACGTCCTTACCAAAACGTCCCCTGTCGTTTCTTTGGTTTTCTCCTTTGAATGTTCCTTTGACTCTTTGGTTTCAGTGAGCATCCCCCAACCTCAGTCTTCACATCTTCTCAGCATATTTCTGCTCTAGTGTCACTATTTTTACAACGTTCGTCAGCTGTTATCTCCTCCAAACTGCTTCCTTGCAAATTCCTACTCGTCCCTTACTTTCACTGCAATTGAATATGGTGCAAATGAATATGAACATGCCTGCGTTTACACGGCCATTCCGTGTACACGCAGGCATTGCGCAGGTGCGCACTCACATCCGGCACTTGGAGAGCTCAACCTTTCACTCCCGCACAGTGGCGGCTCTGACACGTTTGTTCAGAGGAAGAAAGATGTCGATTTTATTTAAACGTACACAAATTAGATGACGTGAATCGACTTGCAGTAGGATTAGAGATAGATAGATAGATAGATAGAGAGATAGATAGAGATAGAGATAGATAGATAGATAGATAGATAGAGAGATAGATAGAGATAGAGATAGATACATAGAGAAAGAGAGAGAGAGGGGGGAGGGAGAAAGAAAGAGAGACCTATCGGTTCGATTTGCCTCTCCAATCTGGCTTTCGTCAGCACCAGCTCTTGCACCTTTGCCGGAATGTGTCGTGACTCATGTCTGGGCAAAAAGACACACCCAGTAATTCGTTGATGAAGTTGGACAAGCGATCTCCAGATGCCAGTTTAAGGGTGGAGCTTCTTCTTTGGAACCGTAGGATTACATTAAAAACATTTTCCCTCCTCGAGCGCTGTACGATACGCACGATTACTACACAAGGGAAAGAAACGCTGAGAGTTCCTCCTGAAGGTGGTTTCCATCGATTCCGCGTCGCTAAAAAACCGCGAGTCTAGTTTAAAACTCTGTCGAAATCTTCCTCGTAGCTATTAATTCAAAATTGTAGATATTCCCTCAAATATCAAGACAAATATTTTTTTTGTAATTAAGTTCAAAAGAAGAAAAATATGTGAGAACCCTCCTTCCTCCAAAGCAACCGCCGGCATTTATTTGCTGTCTCCACCACCAGGGTCGCCTCCATCGTCACATGCTGCGAGGCTACGCCCGCTGCTCTCTCACGCCTCCCGCGTGGCTACGCTTGTGAACCCCTCACCGCTCCCCCGCCCTGCCCCCGCCCTGCCCCCGCCCTGCCCCCGCCCTGCCCCCGCCTGCCCCACCCTGCCCCCGCCCTGCCCCCGCCTTGCCCCCGCCCTGCCCCCGCCCCACTGCCCATCCCGCTCCCCACTCGCCCCTCTCCGCCCGACCCTCTCGCGCCGACTATCCCGCCCCACCCGCTCCCTTCCTTTTCCTTCCGCCCCGCCTTTCCGATCCCCTTGCCCTATCCCATGCCCCGCCCCCTTGCCCCGCTCCTTCTAGCCACGCCCCCCTCGCTCCGCTCCGCCCCCGGGAGAATCCGCTGGGCGGCGCCACTTCATATCTCGCACTGTTTGTGTGCGCACGTCGCGCGGATGGGCTCGTAGCGCCCCCCCCCCCCCCCCCGCTGAGCGGCTTCGGCCCGTCGGCGCGCCGCCCCCCCGCCGCCAACAACAGCCGGAAAGAGCGGCTGCCAGATCTCGGGCTCTCAGAAGCAGCCGCGGAGCAAAGGACGCCGTCCCAACAAATGCATTGTCAAATATTTTCTGTCGCTGCTCAGATACACTCATGTGCTGAGCGTTTATTGACTCTTGGCTAACCAAATAATTCGCCCAAATCGAAGTTTGAGAGATACTCCTCCGAATGGGACGGTGAAACCGATGCTTGTCAAGCGTGCTAGTGTATGGTTCAGATTCTTTTCGTTCATTTTTATTTGGTAGCTACACTCGTTTTATTAGAATTTACACGCAAATTTCGTGTATTAATGAGAAATTAGGTGTAACAAAATAATAACTTATAGTCATATGAGGTTTATTCTTCTCAAATTCTGTGTCATTGCGTTAGCACTATTTCCGCAACACACAACCTGTAGATGCAAGTACAAACAATGCCCTTAATGTATATACCTTAATGTATATTTCTTTTACATTTTGATTCTCATTAATGTGAGAATGATGATGTATGAGAATGATTTTTCAAATGTATTTCAGAAAGTTTGCAGTAGTTCCTTTTAAAATATAATATATATTTGACAGGTGCTAATTCAGTCCCCTCTTTTTTAATTTATATAGGGTAACTTTAGAAGAGAAGTTAACGTAGGGATGACGGGATATTGATTGGTAAAATACAAATTTGGTTATTATCTTATGAGGAGAATGTGGCATTATCGACAATGCCAGGACTTAAATCGGATGAGAGGAAGCTTAGAAGGATAGTTTTAGAGAACAAAGAACTATAACTGAATAAAAATAAATCCAAAATGATGGGAGTTTAAAAGGGCAAAAGATAGAGTACATTATTATATGGAATAATTTAATAAGTATATATAAATATAAAATATACGAAAATAAAAAATAATATTATATTGAATATAAGTAATAAATTTTGTAGGGGCAGCAAAAATATTGTGGTAGGCCAAAATCATTAAGAATCCAGAAGACATCAACCACAAGATTTTTAAAGATATATTTAATGTTATAATAAATAATTAATCAGACTATGGTTTCCCCACCTCAGCCTGCCTTCTTAAAATTACAAGATATCTCAAGAATAATATCAAAAATCCTTTTTCGTAATGAAACCAATATTGGAACTCCGAATCAATAAACATGGGTTCTTGATTAGCCTTCAGTGAACGTAGTTATCCAACGTTTTGAATAAACGTCTTCATATTTTTCAAAAATACAATAAGCCGTATAAACATCTAACGAATCTCAATTAATCAACTAAAACACCAGCTACGTCAAATCTACTGTTAAATTGCGCACCAAAACGACGTTCCCTCAGGCGCCGGAAAATGGCGCTTTCTAGAATCCTCTAGAAGTGGGGAGAGGGGATCGGCGTCGTGGCGCTGTGGAATATTCATTTTTTCGCGGTGTCGGTCGCGTGGGGCTCGGCGCGCCCGCCGCTTGAAATAGTCGCGCTGCGCAGGCGGCAGCGTGGGCGTGTGCGTGGGCGGGACGAGAGTGGAGTGGCAGTGGAGGGTGGTGGGGCAGAGAGCGAAAGCGGGGCGGGGGACGGGACACGACGGGCAGGGCGGGGCGGGAAGGGCGGGGCGGGTCGTGGATGGGAAGCCGGACGGAACGCGAGGAAGGGCGCGGTGAGGAGCGTAGGGCGGGGCGAGGGGCGTGGGGTAGGGCGTGGGGCGGGACGAGGTGCGGGAACTGGGGAAGGGCACTGGGTGAGGCACTGGGCGGAGAACGGGGCGAGGCACGGTGCGGGGCACGGGCGAGGTGGTGCGCAGGGCGGGGTAAGGGCGGGAAGGCGGGGGTGGGGAGGGAGCGGAGCGAGGAGGAGGAGGGGGCTCGCGGGGGGGATGGGTCACAGGGCAGGGAGGGGGCGAGAAGAGATGCGGGCTGGGAACGGGGGGGGGGGGGGGGGGGGGGGGATCAGGAGAGGGGATGGGGTGGGGAACGGGGTGAGAGACGTGGCAGGCTGCAGGGCGGGGCGAAACGAGTGGAGTGGCAGGGATACGCGTAGGGGGGGGGGAGGGGAGGCCCAGTGGGGCGGGGGTGACAGGACGCCTGGCAGGCTGCGGCGCCGGCGCTAAAAGCGTCGCGGGCGGCGTGGCGCGGCGCGGCGGGGAAGCGGAGACTGATGGCACGGCGCGGCGACGCGGGCGACGCGGGCGACGGGAGCCACGGGGGGCGATCGCGGGCGGGCGGCGATTAATTAACGCCAGTTCGCCCCTTCGGGCGCGCGCCCTCTCCCGTGCACCATCCGTCTCCACATCCCACCCGCCTCCATTGATGCTTGGGCGGTGAAACCTGTTATCGTATCAGATTCTTATATCCAAGATTGAAGCGGTAGATTTTTAAAGGCGAAAATATCCTTCGTACGCCTTCATTCGGACGGGATGTAAAGCCGGCTGTCCCATGTTGTTGATTACTGCATGTAAAAAAGTCAAACCGCCATTTTCGTCGCCCGAATGATACCTTCTTTCTCCACTAGATGGCGAAAGAGACATAGCGAATTGTGCATGGAAGATCAACCCTGATGGTCTGAGTCTCGTCAAGTAAAATAAGGCATTATTGCATTGAATTGTCCAGGTAACTGCCCTGTGGCACGCCCCCTCGAACTGAAAAGCTTCGAAACGGGTTCAACACAAGGATATTATATGCAAATAGGTATAGATGCATGTACGAGATAAACAAATCGATTGTTGTTCTCTTATTCGTAATTGTTCTCGTAAATTCTTTTGTACACTTTACAAATTTGTTTGGTGTAATTTAGTGGCTCTGAACCCGATGTAAAATTGCTCCTCACGTTAAAGCGTCTATTAACGGTACTACATATTTCGCACTCACGTGACGGCGTGTTTTTGGGTTATAAGAGCTGTTTTTTTCTGTATTCCAAGTATTGTTTTCTGTATCCCAAGTAAGTTTTTACAATACATACCTTTTCCATTGTATCGCGGAATCCAAAGAAAAATTTCAGTTTTATTCAGCCTTGAAAATAAAGATTACTGAGTTTGAGTTACGAAGTAACATGGTTGTTTCATTAAATTTACAGTATAATCGTGAGTCAAGTATTACAAAATCCATTACATCTTACATATTAGTTGCTTCCAACTCTCCGCTTATTCATCCATTAGCTAGCTAGGAAGCAACTGCTGCACATGATCTTTCTCTTCGTTGTGCCTCGTATAAAATCCGTTCCGTTTGCAATTCTTCCAACTTTCCTTCTCTTTCAGCCCCGTCATGCTTCAACTGAAGTTGAGGAATGACTACCTCACTCTTTACCACTCCCGTTTATTTCCGCTTTTCTATCACTTCCCCTCTACCTCCGCCCCTTCCGGCGGCGGCTGTGCTCTGCAGACCCTTTCCCTGTCAGCCCCGCCCACCCGCCGTCTTCATCGCTCGCCCCGCCCCCTCCTCGCGCCAGCCAGCGCCCCCTGCAATCCCCACCTCACCTTCCCGCCCCGCCCACCTGCCGTCGTTATCGCTCGCCCAACCCGCGCTCCCAGCGCCAGCCAGCGCCCCGCTCGGTGCCCGCCTCCCGCTCCGCCCACCCGCCGTCTTCATCGCTCGCCCCGCCCCCTCCTCGCGCCAGCCAGCGCCCCCTGCAATCCCCACCTCACCTTCCCGCCCCGCCCACCTGCCGTCTTCATCGCTCACCTCGCCCTTCCCCCCGCGCCAGCCAGCGCCCCGCGCAGCCCTGGCCTCGCCTGCCCGCCCCGGCCGCCCGGCCGCGCCAGCGACAAAACGAATGGAGTGCCGGTGGCGACGCGACCCGTTCGCCGCCGCCACTCGCGCGCCCCCGAAGTAACATCCCCCGGGTAACAAATGGGCGGCGCGCGAGGCCGTAGAATCACGGGTGACAAATGACTGCCCGTAATGCGCATCGTGACGACGCCAAACGACGGCCGGGCCGCAAATACAAAGCGCGCGTCGAGCGGAGGCGGAGGCGGAGGCGGCGGCGCCGGGGGCCTCCCGGGGGCGGCTGTCAGGCGGCGGCGAGGCGTGCACCTGTCACCAGCCACGCCGCCCCCGTCGCTCGACACCCGCGCGACAAACAGCAATTTATCAGAAAGTGCGAGAGGGCGCGAAGGCGAGAGCGGCGGGGGCGACAAGGGTGGTGGAGACAGCGGGGTAACGGAGTGGCGGGGGTGACAGGAGCGAAGGCGGGGAATGCGGAGCGGCGGTGGCGGGGACGGAGGGAATGGCAGCAGCGGCGGGGCGGCGTGGTGGCGGGGGCAGGGGCGGGGGCGGGGGCAGTGGGCGGCGAGGGCGGCGCGGGCGGCGGGGCGGCGGGGCGGCGGGCGGCGAGGGCGGCGGGCGGCGGGGGTGGCGGGGCGGGAGTGGGCGGCGAGGGCGGCGGGAGCGGCGGGGCGGCGGGGCGGCGGGGCGGCGGGGGCGGCGGGGCGGCGGTGCGGCGGGGCGGCGGGGTGGCGGGTGCGGCGGGCGGCGGGGCGGGGGGCGGCGTGCGCGGGGGCAAACGCGCATCACTAGACGCCGCCGACTGGCAGGAGCAGCCCCGCCCCGCTCTACCCTGTCTTACCCCGCTTCACCCCGTGGCAGCGATGCGTTCCCAAGGTACTGAAGCGAAAGCGAGGCACGGTAGGCGAGAAAATGCGACGCGATGAATACACGGGGAGACAAGAGGCTTACGTTATATTCCCTGCACAGGTGATCGCAGTGGCGCAATGCCTATTGCCTTTCACTGAACGAAGCCCGAGTGAACAAGAGTGACCCAGAGAGGTGAATGGTCGTAAAAGATGGATGCTTGTAGATGAGATGATTTTTTCTGATAGGATACAAGGAGGGTGAGTAATCATTCACACCATAAGCACACAATAAACAACACGCATGTCTTCTTTCAGATTCGAACCAGCAGCCTCTATTCTGCGAGAGATGGCGACCGTGAGGCAGGAAAATTGTAATTCTAAATAAGCTTCAAAACGATCGTTTCAGTAATAAACATGTTGAGTCTTTTTTCACTATTTCTGTTCAACTGAAAATGATTTAATAGAGTCGGTCTGTCTGTCTATATTGGCTCAACAGCTTCTTTTTAGACCAAGGCCTCCCCGCAGTGGCGTCCAGGTCATGCTGCCACGGCTTAAGGGATACTTGTGGTTAGCACATAGGTACCCAACGCTGTATTCTGATCTTTTCAACCCGAGAAGGGATATTTCATCCACATGCAGCAACAGATACTGGGACATTGCAACGAAAGCGCACACTATAATCTGCCCCAACCGGAATGGAATCCGGGATCGTGTCATGGAAAGCGAGCAAGCTAACCTGTGAGCTATCCGTGGGGGATTTCAGAGAGTCTCCAACGAAAACAAAGCAATCGATTTTGGAAGCGCGCGCAGGGAATGGATCCCTACGCTCTAAAATTGCGCGCATGCTGTCTCTCTGCACATCAAGCGTGACTCTTCACTTAGAAGTAGGGAGTGGATTTGAAAGAAGTGTCATATTTTTCACTTTAGGACAATGACGTTTAGTTTAGAAATTCATTTTATGTTATGGCAAAAGGAAATGACCCATTTCTATAATCATCATTTTGCATTTTTGGTCGGTTTCAACTAACAAGTCCTTTTTTTTAACTTTTCCCGTCATTTTAATACATTTTTTGCTGATTTCATCGATTTTAATGTCATTTTTAATGGTACTTACCTCAAATAATATTTAAGAGAGGCAACAAATATTCTTCACAGGTCACTCAGTAATTCGTGTAATTCGTTTCAAGTATATCAGCCTCATTGCCGGTTCGGCCGATTTCGACAAAACTAAAGACAGAGATTTCGGGATAAAGAACAGTCCAAACCAAAAATTTGCCGGCTAAATTCACTTAAACGAATGGAAGAAGCCTCGATTACATCAGCAACATATCTAACACCTTGAGTTGCTCATCCGAACTGTTTTTGATAGTATTTTCTACATCATTTTTCTTTGGTTTTAGGGCATTTTAAAAGCATTTTCAGAGCATTTTATTGAACATTTTTGGCGTTGTTTTAGGTCATCAAAATCCGCCCCCAATTGGAATACATCTGTTATGGATGCAAGGAGTATTCGCATTTGGCGCACGGGTAGCTGTGCACCGCGCGCTCTTGGGTTCGCCATGGGCAGCCACGGAGCCACCGGAACCGGACCCTGAGGCGAAACTTTAGCTCTGACGACACCTGAGGTATATCAAGAAGCGACAAGAGAACGGTCACGACAGTGCTTCTGACCGGGAGGTCCAAGATTCGAGTCCCGATGGCGGGTAAAACCCGTAAGTCAAGGTGTAGGTCGACGTCGGATCTTCACTGCAGCGCCTCTGACCGGGAGGTCCTAGGTTCGAGTCCTGACGGCAGCAGGATTTTCGACACTAGCTTTTCAGCTAGATCGAATTCAGTCGCTGTCTGGAGACGAATTCTAGCGACCGGCTGCTATAATCGGTAGTTTTCCTTGTTTTTTTTCGAACAACACCAGGCGAATGCAAGAACAGTACCCTAACAAACGGGCCATGGACAGTGCGCGATCTTTCCTTCCTCTTCCTTGCCATATCCTCACCTCTTACATACATTACACTATCATGCACTACAATACCAGACATGCCGGGAGACCGGTCGGGGACCTAGAACGTGCCCCGGCTGGGGCGGTGCCCGCTGCTGGGAGATACCTGGTTGTGGAAAATGCCGCTAGTCGACGGTGGGTCGGCGCCGGATCTCGCCATCCAGTGTGGGAAGATCACTGCCACCTCCCTATGAAAAATCATGCACTACACTTACAGGACTAATGACCTCAGTACCGGAGTCACTAACAATCAATCAGTCACAAGAAATCAGTCTGGTTTGGTTTGGTTTTTTCGTGTTTCCGGGCGCGTCAACTGCTTTGGTCAATAGTCCCGTCAGTGTAGTGCATGTTTTTTTCTCGGGAAATGGTGGTGATCTTCCCCCGCTGGATGGCGAGATCCGGCGCCGACCTACCGTCGGCTAGTGGGGTTTCCCCCCAGCCAGGACTCTCCCACCAGCGGGGCACCGCCCCAGTCGGGACAAGCTCTAAGCTCCCGACCGGTCTCCCGGAATATGTGGTAGTGTAGTGCATGTTAGTATAAGTGTGTGTGTAAGGGGGGAAAGAATAGGACAAGGAAGAGAAAGGACAGATCGCGCGCGGTCCGTGGCCCGTTTGATAGGGTACTGCTCCGGCATTCGCCTGGTGTTGATCGGAGAAACCACGGAAAACTACCGATCAGAGCAGCTCAGAATACTCCTCCAGACAGCAACTGCATTCGACTTACCTGAAAAGCTAGTGTCGACAATCCTGCCGCCGTGGGGAGTGGGAACCTAGGACCTCCCGGTCAGAGGCGCTGCAGTGACATCAGTTGATGCACTGAGCTACCGCTCCCGGTACACACACAAGAGATCGGAAAGGCAGTCAACGAAGTAAGCAGTATAGTGGGAAAACCGTGTCTAAGAGAATATACTGCTCACGACGGACTTGTCTGTCGACAACGCTTCTGGCATACTTCTGTCCAACGCTTCTGGCATACGGTGACTGCGCCACCGACTGATATATCGTCCGGTGATAACACGTTTCCCCCACGAACGTCTTTATTTCTAATGGTGCATTGTTAACTGGCAGGTCTACGGTGTGATTTGAATAGTGGAAGTTGTACTGGCTGGATTCAATAAACTATTGTTATTTGTTTACTACTGTGTATTTTTGAACATGCCCCTCTAACTTTGTAACTAGAAGAACTTCATTTATTATATAATAGCATATACAAAATGGTTTAGCTACAATTTCTTGAGAAGGTTTTTGAACGTTTGAGAAATGCACAAAATTTGGCCTCCCAGCAAAGACACAATATCACCACAAAGTCTCCCATCAAATTCCTTTATGACGATCCGTGTAATCGTAGGTTTCAGGTCCAGAGTCAGCCGTGCAAATGGTTTCGCCCGTCCGGGTGACGACGCGTCAAAAACCAAGATGCCCATGCTTCTATTACTACGTCGTGATGTTCTAGGCATTCCTGCTCTGAAGATGGAAGGGAGATGGTGGAAGAGATTTGCAAAAACAACACAAATGAAATGTCTTGCTCGCTGGAGAGCCTAGTTTCTTACAAACCTACCTGACACAAAGTCACGCGTTTCAAAGTGACTACTCGGCAAGAAAACAAAGATACTTGAGAGGACATGGAAATAAATGACGGTGAATTACATGAATAACATGTAAGTCAGAAATGAATGATATTTTATAGTACTTAAATCTACAAGGATTAATCTTACCTTGTGAAAACCACGTAAATCGAATGGTATCCACATTTTTAAAGCTAGATTCACTTAAGATTCACCTAATTTAAGAAATATGGCATGTTGTGGGTGTGCTTCGTTTCTCTTGAGAAATTGTCCAAATGGACCAAGGTGTGAATTCACAACCGTCAAACTACTCTGACAGTCATAATTAAGGGTCGGATTTTAATGAAATGTCACTTCTTTCTTTTCACTTTAGAACAATGCCGTTTAGTACTGAAATTAATTTTATGTTGTGGCAAAAGGAAATGGACCATTTTTAAACGTAATTTTTAGCTTTTTCGTCAATTTCGACTAAGTAGTCATTTTTATCCCCTTTCAGCATTTTTAATGCATTTTTCGCTGATTTACTCGCTTCAAATAATATTTACGAGATGCAACAAATGTCCTCCACAGGATTCCTGAAGAAACAAATGTCCTCCACAGGATTCCTGAATAGCCTATTCAATTCTTGGCTCATACATTGTAATATCAGCCGTTGTATGTAATCTGAGGTTCCTGTGACACCTGTCAGGGCCATTGATGGTTCGGCCGATTTCAGGATAACTAAAGACAGAGATTTGCTGATAAAGAACGAGTCTCGACTACATTAGTAATGCTTCCAAATTGAGTTGTTCATCTGAAGTAGTTTTGATCCAAAAAAATTACGTCATTTTCTCTGCTTTTAGGGAATTTTAAAGTACATCAAGAGGATTTTATTGATATTTTTTGGCAATGTTTTATGTCATTAAAATCCGCCCCCTAGTCATAGTTATGTGGCCCGCAAGCCGTCCGGTCGATCGGCGCCGGATGCCGGCCTTCAGCGACAATCGCCGCTACCTTCAGCGACAAAAACATACACGACACTTAAGGGAATAACTATTTTTGCTGTTGACCTGCCCATATTCACTAATCAACCATTCAATCAATCATCCAGTTTCGAAACAGTGCTGCGTAGAAACGAATGTTCCTATTTCACCATTTTTTCTGTACAGAAAACTGAAGAAAAATAAGCGTGTAAAACGTTGAACTTCGCTCATCCAGTTTCGATACCGAAACAGTACCGTGTATAAACGAAAGTCCCTTTTCCATCCACTTTCCGAATAGAAAAAAAATACGAGAAACGGGGTTTAAAAACGGGAAAAGCGCGTAAACCGGGCTTAAAGGGAGCCGGAATGGACTATGTCGCCAATGTTAATGTAAGGAACATTTTCTCAGAAAATATTTAACGTACTTACTTGAAACTCTATGTGCCTGTCGATTCCTTACTAATATGTATTTGAACGAAGTAGTTTTTAAAAAATATTGCTAGTTTTTATAATATAAATGTTGTTCATTGTAATCGGTTTTGTTCTTAAAAATATTAACATTTATAATAATATTGTCTAAAGTATTTAACATTTTATAAATTCGCCCCGTTAAAGTATATAAACTGCTATGCTTCATCCTCCGTTAAAATTTGTGCATCCTCCTATGAGTAGTTTTTGAGAAAATGTTCCCTAAAGATGCAAATTTTATACTTACGGGAAATGGCTCCTAAATTATTCAGTGCATTGCTGGTACATATTCTGGACAAACACGAGCACCGATATTTTGACGCTATTAAATTCTCAATTATTACAGCAAACAGTGTGTCCAACACTACAAAACAAACCATTAACTTTTTCTCACAACGAATGCAGAACAACACCCACGACCATCCAGCTACGCCCAGAATGTGTCGAAATGGCCACTCCCACTTTCACGCTACATAACCTCAAAATTAGAATAAAAAATAATACTTAGAGAAAACATATTAAGATGAAACTTGGCTTATTTAACACACAAAACTATAATGTAATAAATGATTCAAAAAAGTAAAAAAAAAAAATTTTCATAATTTTTGGCCATTCTGGCGCCCCTCGAGAACGCCTTTGGCCGCCTGCTGCTGCTGCTCCGTCGCTGCAGCGAGTGCGCGGGCGCGCCTGTGTCCGCTGATTCACTTCCAGCAGCTGCTTCGAGCATAACACATGGAGCGACCGGCGGTCGAGGGCGTCCGCGACCCCCCCCCCTTCCATTACTTGGCATGGACCATTACCCGGTGACATAATGGGGCGGCACGACAACGCACCTGGTGCGGGCGGTACATTCTACTGGCAGAGACCGCAGCGGGATTACGCACTCCTCGGCGGCGGCGGCCGCGCCGTGTTCACTACTCACGTGCGCGTCCATTGTTCCCGTGTAGGAAGTGCGTAATCGCAGTGTTTACTGGACACACAAGGGCGGCGCGGGGAAAGAAGAATGCAAATGTAAAATACTCAACGACGAAGATATACGAATACTTGGAGTAATAACATGTGGTAATGGGCAATGCGTTAACGCAATGATGTTGGGAAATTCGATTCTAGACTTGTTCGTTTTGTTCTAGACTTGGAGTTGGAAATTGTTTTCTATATTATTATTATTATTATTATTATTATTATTATTATTATTATTATTATTATTATTATATTATATTATTATATAACGATAATCTTAATAGCTTATAAACATTTAGGCATTGAAGAATGTCCTAAGAATATCTCGAACGACACAATGACGGAACAAGGGATTTTACAGAAAACCAAACTCGACCTGCAAACTTCTTCTCTGAATTCAAAAATAAATTTTCCTCAATGGATAATTTGGTATTGTGAGTAGTTGACTACACATTTGGTCAGGTGAAACTGACTGAATAAGAAATTAGAAACATCAAAAAAAAAAATAGATTACTGCTTAAAATGCATTGCAATGAAATCATGCCAGGCACGCAAACCCAGCGTTGATCGGTATCTTGTCCATTCATTTTATATTTTGTCCGTGTCGTTTACCTCTCCATTATTTATTTAAAATATGTTGTGTTTCATGTCAAGTAGGAACAGCGTCTCTGTATCTGACATTGTTTTATTCTCAATGCTTCTTGCTACCTTTACAAGTCTTTCGGTTATTTTTATTGACCAGCTTGATAAACGGGTAATTTTCATGACTGACCGCATCCCATTCCGAATATTGCATTGTAAAAGAAGGCATCTATTTGTCTCAGTTCTTCCCTTCGTCTTTGGGTGACAAAAATTCTACGTATAACATCAGCTCGTTGGTGGGAATCACGATACATCGTAAGCAGCTTACTGTTTTTTCATTGCATATTATTATTATTATTATTATTATTATTATTATTATTATTATTATTATTATTATTATTTCCTATTTTCTGTAGATATACACTGATGCCAATGTTGTCAAAATCACCCGAGGCAACAATGGTTTGCACGTAAAGTGGAACAAGAATATATTTTGTTTTTTATATCAGTCAAGCCAGACTTAAGAATTTACGGACTATATTTGCTGTTCCCAATAATGCGGCTTTTTGAATTGTCCGAATATACTTTTCAGTCAATTATAACTTCTTCGCGATCTCTTCCCATTCCTTGGTGACCAATCCATTCGCTGAGACCACTACTGTAAGCACTTCCACTGCGTGCAATCCATACATGTCCTTCAATTCAACAGCCAGGGTTGGTATTTCCTCTTTTCTCAGCAACAGTTGTTACAAGCCGGTCATCTGTAGGAACCGCAACATCAGTGATGCATGATGTTTTAGATATTTTATCAAACAAACAATATCCGGTCTATTTGCTTCCACTGTTCGGTCAGTGAAGATTACACTATCTCACAGAATTCGAGCTCGATCATTGCTGATTACTTGCTCAGATTTGCACTTATAATATGGTTGTTCACTCTCTACGAGGTCTACTTATTATTATTATTATTATTATTATTATTATTATTATTATTATTATTATTATTATTATTATTTTGTCACCAATTGGTCATACTTGAACCACGGGAACGCGCTACTTGTACCTGGACACACCGAGGGCCAGTCAGATTCTCCAGGGCAAGCGCACGTGACCTTTTTGGGGTGGATCTGCACTTTATGCCGAATCCATTTTTACACCCGGTGAATGGACAATCACAAATACACACAACCATGCTCCAGAAGGATTCGAACCACGATCCTTCGCTCCAAGACTACAATGGCACTACTGAATTCGCGATCTCGGCTACTTAGATCGGCATTATTATATTATTATTATTATTATTATTATTATTATTATTATTATTATTATTATTACGTTTAATTTTAATATCGTGATGATAAAGGCAAGCCTGCGGTTACTGATAAAATGTTTGTAGACTATAATGACTTCAATTCTTTCTAATAATAAGATTCAAGTGCATCAACTGATGTCACTGCAGTGCCTCTGACCGGGAGGTCCTAGGTTCGAGTCCTGACGCGGCAGGATTTTCGACACTAGCTTTTCAGCTAGGTCGAATTTAGTCGCTGTCTGGAGGAGAATTCTAGCGGCCGGCTGCTCTGATCGGTAGTTTTCCGTGGTTTCTTCGATCAACACCAGGCGAATGCCGGAGCAGTACCCTACCAAACGGGTCACGGACCGCACGCGATCTGTCCTTCCTCTTCCTTGTCCTATCCTCTCCCCTCCACCCACACTTACATTCACATGCACCACACTATCACATATCCCGGCACACCGGTCGGAAGCTTAGAGCTTGTCCCGGCTGGGGCGGTGCCCTGCTGGTGGGAGAGTCCTGGTTAGGGGGAAACCCCACTAGCCGACGGTATGTCAGCGCCGAATCTCGCCATCCAGCGGGGGAAAGATCACCGCCATTTTCCCGAGAAAAACATGCACAACACTAACGGGACTAATGACGCGCCCGGAAACACGAAAAAATAAAAAAGAATCAATCAATCAATCAATATAAATTATCGCGAACTATTGAAAACCTTTTAATTTAAATCACTGGTCGTGCCACATGAAGTGCTAGCGCAAGCCTGCGGTGGCTTGTTCTGGTCGTCATGCTGCCAGAACATCGGATCTTATCACCGAATCACATGGTTCTCTCGACAGGAAAAAAACATGTTCGTACATCTTTGCTGTCCGGATGCTGGGTCAACATCGTAAATCGGAGCCCTGACTGGAAAGCTCTGGCACGCCAGGGCTTAAGAGGAGCAAAAAAGAACAAAATCGATGAAATGGCGTAACTGCCATTAATGTGACTGGTGAAGACATCTGATTTGATTTACTCACAAAAATAAGTTATTCCAATAATTGAAGGTCTCAGTAGAATAAGAAGCTATCCCACATTGGCATAGTTATGAGATAATGAGAGTTTTACTTAAACTTTCGTCAAATAACTCAGTACATTTTAAACGCAGTACACTTGCATGTAGGTCCATATTGGATTTAAATGACGTATTACACTAAAAAATTGAAGTTTTGTAAAATGCTAATACCTCAATTTCACAAAAAGCATATGATAGTTCCTTGTTCTACTGAGCCCTTCGATTATGAACGTTCACACGCTTTCTAAAATTATATGCGCACGTGTAAGAAAATTACACTGCCCTGCATGACAAAAGTTAAATGAAGTTTTGTTCGCAAACGTAATAATAGTAATCCTTGGGTCCGATGTTTTGCTTAAACCATTCGATGCATCGAATGGAATATCAGGAAGTAGGAAGATAAGAATGTATTAAAACATTAAGAGTAATACAGCGCATAATATAAATAAGTGATGTTTTTGGAATGTACTGGCCACTTCAAAGACAAAGTATAAATGTTCTTGGAGAGGATTGTTTAGCGTAAAATCGCGCTGAGAACGAACACAGGGCGCCCGTGTGCAGAATGTTGGGCTCCCGAACGCCAGACCGGGCGGGGCGTGGCTGAGGGGGGCGGGGCGGCGGCGGGAGGGCCCGTGTAAACCTCGTTGCAGGATAATTTGTGGGGCAGCCACCAGCGGGCCCGCGTTAACTACGCTTGCTTTTAGAGCAGCGCTATGAAGCAGAGGAAGTCGGCCGCCGGCCATTCGGAACTCGTTCACTTCGCGGCCAACTAGACAAACAGCGCTCGGCGGCAGAGGCGGCTGTGGGTCGGAACAGTCGCGAATTCTCCGATATACCACGCATACCACCGTTATACCTAGAAATACGAAGTGTATAAAAATATTTCATACGTTTGATAATCCGCTAAAAAGTTATTGAGATTTTGATAGCTTTAAACCGGGAGAGAGAGCCGATGGCACTGCAGGGACTCTGACCGGGAGGGCCTAGGTTCGAATCCTGACGGCTACAGGATTATCGATACTAGTTATTCAGCTACGTCGACTTCAGTCGCTGTCTGGAAGAGAATTCTAGCAGCCGGCTGCTCTGATCGGTAGTTTTCTGTGGTTTATCCGATCATCACCAGGTGAAGGCCCGAGCAGTACCCAAATAAACGATCCACGGACCGCGCGCGATCTTTCCTTCCTCCTTGTCCTATCCTCTTCCCTTACACACACACACACTTTCACTAACATGCACTACACTATCACATATTCCGGGAGACCGGTCGGGAGCTTAGAGCTTGTCCCGGCTGGGGCGGTGCCCCGCTGGTGGGAGAGTCCTGGTTAGGGGGAAACCCCACTAGCCGACGGTAGGTCGGCGCCAGATCTCGCCATCGGGCGGGGGAAGATCGCCATCTCCCGCGGGAAAAAACATGCACTACACTTACGATACTAATGACTTAAGCTGCTGACGCGCCGGGAATCACCAACCAACCAACCCACCAATTGATAGCTTTAAAACAGATGCGAGAAAATAAGTGTTTTGCTACCGAGAGCCAGTCGCCTTCTGCATTCGAAACTGCTATGAAGTGCATTAGAGTGAGAAGTTTGATTTAATTCTCAATCCTGTTCAGAAAATTCGCTAGCACAGGCGAAGGCAACGATGTAACAATTCATGTTTAACTCTGATTAGAATCATATTTCACGTTGAATTAAATTCCAATTTGTTACTTTAAAAGAAAGCTGATTATCATTATTCGTTACGTGCAATCCAGTAGTATATATTTTGATAAGATTTTCAGATTCCTCGCCACTCCATATGGATGGCAGATTGAGTAATTGGCTGCAGAGTAAGTAGCAGCAATTATGACCTTCGAACCCAAATAACTGAGCTAGCACGACATAATTTTTTTTGAGAAATATTAAAATTACGTAGAAATATCCGGGTTACAGTCATAATTATTTCCTGGCGCTCAAATCAATAACTAAATTATTCGGAAAATAATCACGAGTGTCATTGAAGCGAAACGAGTCATGAATCTAACATAATTAATAATTCGTAAAATTATAAATTTTTCTGGTAGAGAAGAAGGGCTTGTTTTAGTAGTGTAGTAGATGTACTGTGTGTGCATGTATATAATGGGGGGGGGAAGGGACAAAGATGCGAAACAAATGATCGAGCGCGATCCGTGGCCCGTTTGTTCGGGTGCTGTCTTGCCATTTGCCTGGATGTGATCGGAGAAACCACGGACACGATTAATCCGAACGCCATTTCTTAATTACGATATTGAGAACCAAGTAGTAATGAGAAGTAACACTTTGCTTTTCTGGAAATGTTGATATGTCACGAATTTGATACGTAATCGTTCGTAGGGATTCGCAATCGTTTGCAGTATTCCTCCACTGCACAATGACCAGGTAGAAACAATCCGTAGTGACAAGCAACGTGGGCCCGCAAGCCGACATGAAGGTCGGCGATAGATCTAATAATAATAATAATAATAATAATAATAATAATAATAATAATAATGAGCAGACCATCAGGCGCGCTCTTCCGCCTTCCCAAATCTCTCCATCTAGTGGGGGAAGATCATCGCAAAATCGGGATCAGCAAAAAAAAGGAACTACGCTAATGCTAACAGAACCGATGACCTTAGCCGTTGACGCGCCCAGAACCACTGATCAATCAACAACCAACGTAGGATTCGTAAGAATCGTAGGAAACTTTCAACTATTAATAGTTAAATTGTTGGGAAGAGATTCTGAAACTCAAGAAAGCGTGCGCAGATGATTTTCTCCCCCATACGTCACATACAGTTTTTGACTGCTTTTGACTAAATAAATAAATAAATAAATAAATAAATAAATAAATAAATAAATAAATAAATAAATAAATAAATAAATAAATAAATAAATAAATAAATAAATAAATAAATAAATAAATAAATAAATAAATAAATAAATAAATAAATAAATAAATAAATAAATAAATAAATAAATAAATAAATAAATAAATAAATAAATAAATAAATAAATAAATAAATAAATAAATAAATAAATAATAAATAAATAAATAAATAAATAAATAAATAAATAAATAAATAAATAAATAAATAAATAAATAAATAAATAAATAAATAAATAAATAAATAAATAAATAAATAAATAAATAAATAATACCGCAATTCTAACGAGAGACGGTTTCCATAATAGCCAACTTCTATTCAGATCGACTTTTCCATACGTTGCATCGTCATAACTGACTGTTGGACTGTGGAAGTCGACACTGGTATCAAGTCAGTTATCACAGTTTACAGCTATCAATAATGAGGTCATCTTGAGATTGATTGGTTCTGCCGCTATACACGTTTCTGGGTCGCAGAGCGAAATAGTGTCAAAATCATGCATTTTGTTAAAGTTCAAAGCTTATGAAAGGAACGCGAAAGTTACTCAAGATAGAGTTTAAAAAATTCTTCTCTCTAGACACTTTTTTTGCAGCTTCACGGAAAATATCAGAAAATCTTTACAAAATTGTACTTATGAATATTAGAATCCTAAAACAAATAATTTGAACCTGAACCAGTCCTGAATTTATTCCAGGTTTTCTTAATGATTTGTTAATGTGTTAGGTACTGCAATTGTGATATTACTTAAAGAAATGTTGTTAAAGGTGTTGCAAACAATTTCACCTCAAGATTTGATCACTTTTTTAAAGCTACAAAACAATGAATATACCTGCACGAATCAGACATAACTTACAAAAGACGAACAAACTTTCATTTATGCATGATTAAAACAGATCCCTCTACATTTGAAAAGAAACTTATAACAATTTGTAGACTTAGCCATATTCATGATACAAGGACATCAAGATCTAAATGTACTAATATTTATTGAATGCAAAGGATTTCGATCAATCAGTACAATATGTAGATACTGAGACAACCTTCTATTTCCTCCGGGCATCAACAGATCTGACTCGATCCTTCTAGGTTCGAGTCCCGACGGCGGCAGTTTTTTAGACTCTAGCTACCTAGGTCGAATTCAGTCGCTATCTGGAGGAGAATTCTGAGAAATCTCTGATTGGTAGTTTTACATGATTCTTCCGATGAGTATCAAGTGAATGCTGGAGCAAACCTCTAACAAAACGTGCCATGGACCACGCTCGATCCTTCGAATCTCTTCCTTGCCCTAGCCTCACCCATTACTTACATACATTTACACTTACATGCACTATACTACCACATACGTCGGGAGACCGGTGGGGAGCCTAGAGCTTGTCCTGGCTGGGGCGTCACCCTTCTGGTGAGAGATACCTGGTTGGGGGATCCCCGTTTGAAGACGTAGATCGCCGCCGGTAGATCGCCGCCGGATCTCACCATCCAGCATCAACAAATCACCGCCACCTCTAGCAGAAAACGCATGCACTACACTTACGGGACTAATGCCCTCATCAGTTGACGCTCCCGAAAACACTAATCAATCAAAAATGATGATCCGCCCAGTGGAGCAACCACACTGCTTGCTGTCCATCTCTGACGCCGGGGTTCAGTTCCGATAAATTCATGACGACTTCTTGGCAGGCAAAATGATCCGTGTCAGCTACTTCTCTGTTTGCCCTACCTTTCATTTCCCCCCATTTGCCCCATCATCAATCATTTGAACATCAGCACTAGCCCATCAATTCATCTCATACAACCCAAAGTAAACATGTACTTTAAGGCGCATTGGGATGTAGTTGACCGTGCTTGTAATGATTCCGGTGTTGTTCCAAATAAAGCCTATAATTAGATTCTAAAATATATATTCAGTAATGGTACATACAAAACTCAACACTCAGCACTCAATACACACTTGTACACTCAACACTCAGTCTTCCGCCCTTTGGTTCATGATTACTGGACCAGTGTGTTCCCTTCTACAGCCAACTAGACAAACAGCATATAGCAGCAGCGGCGGCGGGGGCGGCAACGAAGGCATCTGAGGCGCAGCCGGGTCCATCTCAGCCTCGTTTGCACCTGACGCCGCTAAACGTCGCCCCAAACGGCCCCCTGCCACCGCCTGCGTTAACGCCCCCGCGCCCAAACGCATGGCTGGAGTATGGAGACGGCTAAACTGAGGGACTCACAGAGAGGTTTTTTATCATAATTTTTATCAAAGTAAACGTAAAATCTATTTCCGTAACTAGTCAATAAATATGAAAGCAAATATTAATAAATGCAGAAAATTAACAGGTGGGCCTGCACTCGAAAGTGAATAAAACTACATAGGTTCGTCATTTGGTGAAGTTCAACCAGTGGTACTGTTATCGCCCCTGTTTTTACGCCTACAACAAGCAACACAAAAATGAGTGGCTGATTGTTTTGAGTCGGAATTAGGTGCTTAGTGTGGTTTGAGAGATTCTGTAGCTGAGATAGGCATCTTAGTTATACGACGTTGTTTTTTCATTGTTGGATGTTGAAGGGATGTTGAAGGATTAAGGGATATGTAACGTGTATGGTTTTCCACATGTTTAAGATAGCTGGAATTGTTAGTTTTTTTTAGGAAATGGTAAAAAGGGATATAACAGGCCGGGTGATGTGCAAAGGAAAGCGTATTCCATATTATGTTTCCAGAATCTCAGTCTGAGCAGTCCATCTAGGGTGATAAACAATTTTACGAAATCATAAAATGGATGATGATGATGTGGGAGTGATGAATACTGATGAATGATGGGAAAAAGACTGGGAGAATATCCCCAAGAAAAACCCGAAAAAACCTGCCGCTATTATTTTTTTGTCCACCACAAATTCCACATGGTGTGAGGCAAAGAATCCTTAAATATACTGGCTGACTTCGAGCAGAAAGAATCATCATTACGATTGCAATACCCAAACCTATACCTAAGCTAATTGCATCACTTGATAGATAGGGATGGACGAATAACTTGGACCAGTACATCCCGCACCGTCTCCAGAAATCATATTATTGTTGTGACCGGAGATCGAATGGAGATTTTCACTGTTAGATTCACATCATCTTTCTCGGTTACCAGGCTAAGCGACCACTCGGCGATGCAAACATCATAGTAATTCAAACGCCAGGATCTAGCTGCAAAGCTATGGTAGTGCCGTGTAGAAAGCGACCATGAGAGAGTTGCTTGTCTCTGGAGTCGTAGGGCAACAGTACTTCTCTCCCAAGGAGTTGGGAACTCTTCGAACTTCGGAATCACTCCGGGCGTGGTTATACTACGCTGAACGAGATCGGCGTTCTGTGCTTATGGCAGAACATGCTTGAAGAGCATCAACTGTCACCGATACCGAAGATGTGGTGATATTACGTCCAAGGACGCAGGTGATTGGTGTACGAAAGATTAGTGTCAATAATTGTTATTTATATATTTAGAGGTTTAAGTAGACATTTTCACCACAAGAGCGACTTCCAATCCCGAGGTCCGACGCCTCCTCATGAATGTTGATATTCAAAACATTCAAAACTTTATGATTTACTAGTTCATTGTTGAACCAAATGAGAATTCGAAACATATTTCAATCTGTCTTGGACCCAAAGTGAAAAGGCATATTGCAATCGTCTGTCGTCAATATGGCGTCGACAAACAAATCAGGGTGCGTGTTTAATGAGTATCCCAACCTGTCCGCATCCCAGCCCCCGCCTCCATCAACGCCCCCGCCTCTGACCTCAGCCCCGCTTCCGCGCGCTCCCCCCCCCGTCCCAACTCGCACCGTATCCCCAGCCCGCCCTTCTCGCATCCCAACCCCTGCCTTCATCACTACCAACGTACCGGGAGCGGTAGCTCAGTGCATCAACTGATGTCACTGCAGCGCATCTGACCGGGAGGTCCGACGACGGCAGGATTTTTGACCCTAGCTTTTCAGCTAGGTCGAATTCACTCGCTGGCTGGAGGAGAATTCTAGCGACTGGCTGCTCTGATCGGTAGTTTTCCGTGGTTTCTCCGATCATCACCAGGAGAATGCCGGAGCAGTACCCTACCAAACGGGCCACGGGCCGCGCGCGATCTGTCCTTCTCTTCCTTGTCCTATCCTCCCCTTACACACACACACACACACACACACACACACACACACTTGCACTAACATGCACTACACCATACCACATATTCCGGGAGACCGGTCGAGGCTTAAAGCTTGTCCCGGCTGGGCGCCGCTGGTGGGAGAGTCCTGATTAGGGAAACCCCACTAGCCGACGGTACGTCGGCTCCGGATCTCGCCATCCAGCGGGGAAGATCACCGCCATCTCCCGAGAAAAAACAACCTCCCCCCCTCACCCCCCCCCCCCCACATCCCTGCCTCCTGCCCCGGCCAGCATCACCCCACCGCACCCATCCCCTCTCCCGCCCCTGCCCCTGCCCACTAACTTGCTCCCGCCTCCAACCCACCACCGCCCTGCCTACAGCCACGCCCCCGCTTCCGCCTCTATCCCCGTCCCTGCTGTCCTTCCTCGCCATCTGCACCGCTTGCAAGCGAAATTACTCCACGGCGTCTCGCGTCAGCAGACTGCAATTTGAATGTCAACTGCTCACTTGCAGCGGGAGTAGGTTTACAAGCACCGTATGTTTCAACGTTTACGCAAATATTTTCTTGGCAGTATATTACTCATTCTGCAAATACACCATCTTTCTGCGTTTGTGTATGTAATCTTTCACGAATATGAAGCCTGTTTTTGCCTAAAAATAAGTTTTGTTTATGCTTTTCAGCTAAGATATATATTCACTCACAAAGTTGACCGAAATGTGTTATCATTACGTCATTTCATTACTGCACCTCAACGCGCGGCATCGTTTATCACGAGTTGTTTCTTTTTCCTCCGACTTAATGGAATGAAGTTGTTAATCAAATAACCTGAAATTTACATTTTGAAATTGAATATTTTAATTTGCAACGATGATCTTTCAGATTATGGCTATACACCTGTAACATGTAATTCAATCTTTATTTTTGTCACGCCAAAAACAACAAGATAAACACATCGTCCTTAAATAATGATTGTTTTTCAAATTTCTGTACTTGATTATGATATGGAGATTTATCTTAATTGTAAATTCTAAGAATATATTAATAATGTTCACTTAATAAGTGAATTTATATACATTACTTCATGATCTACAATATAAATATTGATAATAACAATTACAAAATTCTGATACTTCAATGACACGTGTATTTTCCAATAATAACTAACCAATGATAGACTTTCAGAGTGTGCGTGGCATTAGGCTCTCTTCATTCAAAGCTGTCTCATACATTTAGTCGACTCATTTTAATGATGCAAATGAGACAAGTTGAGAAAACATCTCATGTTGCAACGTTTCGTTATGTTCAAGAAAATAGTTCTGAAAAATATATTTAAAGCTCCCATGATCCAGGTATTAAGCTCGAAAAGCAATTTAATATGTGAAGCGTAAACGAATTTCAAGACACCTCTACATACAGGTTACGCCATTTAGCATTCTTCTCGTGGGGGCCATCTCGTGGCGCAGAGCGAAGTTGCTCGCCTTTACCAAGGAGGTCCGATTCCCGTCGAATTTCATGTGAAATTTGTTCCAACAAAACGAGTTTGGCTGCTTCACAAGGGCTAGTCCAACCCCTGTGAAGTGTCCTAAACCCTACCCCTATCCTTATTTCTTCCCAATTCTGGCCGATGTGTAGTGATGCAGGAGCGTGTGGTGGGAGGCGCGTACGCTGCGATGCTACCTGGCGGTCCTCTTGACAACTGATTGCGACGAGACGTGACGAATATTAACGGAGGATTACTCCAAACGCTGTAATTAATGAAGGATTATTACTCCCAAAAGCGCAAAGCCGTCAACGCCCCCCAAGGGGCTAGGAGATGCGTCGTGTCAATTGTAGGCAAAACAAATTTTTTAAAAAAAAACTTCACAGACTAATCCCAAAACGATACGAAATTATTTTTTATTCGTGTTGCATTTCAGTAGCAGGTCAATGAAAAGACAATTGTTATGTGTGAAATTAGCGGAGCCACACCAGGTAAACCAAGGACTCCTCGCATTCTACATATTCTCAATTTCGAGACAAGGTCCATGAATTATTTAGTTGGAGACCAGCAATTTTACTTAAATTCGTAACTCATCAGGCAAAGCTGCATAAATATTTAGTACAAAAGTACAACCTATTAGAAAAAATTCGTTTTATATTATGAAATTAAAATAAAAAATTCTAATGACGATCTAAAAAATGTGTATATTCTACAATAATTCCCAAATTAATTCTGCTGAAACTTTTCCAATTCATTTATTTTGCATCAGAGACAGTAATTTGGCAATGTACACAGAAATTGCGAGGAATAATCTGTTTAAACTTCAGTTTCTTGTGATTCCTGGTTCTCTCAGTTAGAGAAATGCTCTTATTAGTTAGTTAAATACAGCACAGTAAATCAACCCAAAAAATGGACCTTTTCAGTATTAATCGAATAACTCTCATTGACATATTAGAACATGTCCGCCAGGGGGTGACACTATGAGTCATTCTAGAAAAAATGTCAAAAAAGGGAAACAGCAAAATAAAAACTCTCACTACGCATTAGTGAATATTCTTTGGACATACAAGCTTCTCCTGCAACAACTCAAGGATTGCTTCTAATGCAACTACTCTCTATCCACAGTCACTGACCTGCCATTTCTTTTCTTCTTCTTCTTCTTCTTCTTCTTCTTCTTCTTCTATTATTATTATTATTATTATTATTATTATTATTATTGTCATCATTGTGTTTTCTTGGACTTCGTATCAACGGATGAAATGTCAAGTTCAATAAAGGATCTCTGGCAACATTTTCTTTCGTACGGTAGATGTCGAATACTACGAATTTCAGCATTTTTTGTTAACTTCAACCCTAACCTTCCTTTGTAACAGGGAGCGAAAAAGGGAACTATTACACTAATAATTCGCCCAGAAAAAGAGCAAGACAGGAAAGCTTCCTCGCACACCCTCAAAAAAAAAAGGTACGACACTTATCACACATTCGGAACAATGAAAGAGAAAACCTCTGGAAGCATTTTGACGCCGGAGGATCTTTATGCTCCTCGGTGCAGGTGCTTCTAACCCAAAGACGCTGCGTTCTCCGCCCCTCCCCCCCCCCCAGCAGCAGCTGCACTCGAAGGGGCCGCGATGGCCGCCCGGCGCCGCCAGCGCCCGCAGCGGCGGCCAGTGCCACTATTTTTACCGCGGGCGATTTATGGTCGTCATTAGACAGAGCGAGGCCGTCCTCCCGCAACGCTGGCATTGATTGAAATAACCATTAATGCTCAATAAATAATGCATCAAACCCACTTAAAATTTATAGGGCCCGCTCGGCGGCGGCAGGCAGCCGCCGCGGGCTCTCGCTCCACAGCTGCGCGGCAGGAGTCTCATAATTTTCGGGGTTGTTAGTGGAGGCGCTGTTTACACTGGAGCGTTTTATTAGCGAATCCGGGCGGGGGGCCGGGGGCGAGGGGGGTTGGGGCGGGGCCCCCCGGCGCCGCGGTAGCGCCGCCGCGGCCATCGCCGGCTTGAATATGGAGCAGCCGCCGCGGCGAGGCGCGGCGGGGGATCAATAAAAGCAGCCCCTTTCTAATCCGCGGGCGCGGTGTATTTTTCTTCGCTTCGCGAGTTTGCTTTCCGTGCGGCCGCCCGCCCAGGGGTGCTCCGCCGGCGAGGCGGGACGCGTCGGGCGCCGCCGGGCAAACTCCACTTGCACAATCCATTGGATTAAATTTCTTTTTCTTTTTCTTGAGGTTGCTTTTCAACATCTTTCGTCCACGAGGGTTAGGTATCTTTTTTTTGTTTTTATCGCTATTATAGTGCAGCTTCCGTAAGTGTAATGCATGTTTTTTCTTTGGAGGTGGCGGTGATTCTCAACTACTGAGGTCATTAGTGTAATGCATGTTTTTTCATTGGAAGGTGGCGATGATCTTCTCAACTACTGAGGTATTAGTCCCGTAAGTGTAAGCATGTTTTTTTCATTGGAAGGTGGCGGTGATCTTCTCAACTACTGAGGTCATTAGTCCCGTAAGTGTAATGCATGTTTTTTCATTGGAAGGTGGCGATGATCTTCTCAACTACTGAGGTCATTACCGTAAGTGTAATGCATGTTTTTTCATTGGAAGGTTGCGGTGATTTCTCAACTACTGAGGTCATTAGTCCCGTAAGGTAATGCATGTTTTAAGGTGGCGGTAATCTTCTCGCCACTAGATGGCGAAATCCGGCGCCAACTAGTGATGTTTTCTTCCAACAGGTATCTCCCAGCAGCGGGGCACCGCCCCAGTCGGGACAAGTTCTAAGTCCCCCTCCGGACTCCCAGCGTGTGTGGTAGTGTAGGGCATGTGCGTAACTGTGTGTGTAAGAGGCGAGGGTAGGTGTGTTGAAGTCAGTTTGTTAGGGTACTGCTCCGGCATTCGTCTGGTTTGGATCGAAGAAACCACGGAAAACTACCGCTCAGAGCAGCCAGACGCTAGAATTCTCCAGACAGCGAGTGAATTCGACCCAGCTGAAAAACCAGTGTCAAAAATCCTGCCGCCTTCGGAGCAGAGGCACTGCAGTGACATCAATTGATGCTCCGAGCCACAGCACATGTGAGTTCATATAGCGATCACTGTAAGTTCTACACTGTAGGGAAAACACACACAATCATCCATACCGGAGGCGGGATTCGAACCCGTCACCCTTCGAACCGAGGCTGCTACGGCTCTTCAACCTTATTCAGTCAACCTGCATCATTAAAATGACGTAAAAAATAAAATCATATATGTACCAGGAGTTTTAACTGGTTCTAATGATGTCGTGCCGCTCGTTCATTAAAACTCTTATAACACCCTTGGCGCATAAATAACATTTTACTATGTATAGAAATGAGGCATTTTGCCCATCACTACGCGTGCGAGAAGTTCAAGTTCCCTCAAGAATTTTGAATAAGACATTTAGTAAAGAATAAGTTGTTTTTTTTCTCAGTGAGGTCAGTTCTTTTTACTTTCTCACCTACTGCTTACGCAGTAAAGAGAGAGTTTTGTATTGCTCCGGAAGAAAACTGTCTGTCCGTCCTTCCTAAGAAGTGGAATCCACGGTTTCTGGATCCTTGATACCGACAAATTGATTGACGGCAAAACATACCTGCCTATCTATCTGTCTGTCTGTCTGTCTGTCTGTATATCTGTCTGTCTATCTGTCTGTCTATCTGTCTGTCTATCTGTTTATCTGTCTGTCCATCTGTCTAGGAAGGGAAATAGGCACGCAAAAAAGGTCTTTTTTGCGTGCCTATTTCCCATAAAAGTAAATACTTGAACTTACGGTCTCTAATTGTAATGAATAGTAGAATTCAATTTCTTTAATATCACATTTCCCTTTTTTTGCTTACGTGCAACTCTATGTATTTAGGGTTGTCCTCCCTCATCGATCGTATTATTTTTATATTTTATTTTCTCTCATCAGCTATGTTTGACAAAATAAGTTTTAATTGTGACAAATGTTCTTCGTAAAATTCAGTATTTTTGGTTTCTTTCACTAATTGATAATCGATTTAGTCGAAACGGACAGTACTTTTTCAATTTTGCTTTTATAGCTTTTGCCCAATCACCAACGTTGTACATCCCTAACGTGTGTCGCGCCCCCTTTTTTTTAATCCTTATGTCGCCGCAGATCTCCGCAGTTCCGAAGCGTTCCATAAGTAATAATATGCAAAAATTTCAAGTTTCTATTTTGTTTTCAGTTGCTCAAACTTTACAATAAATCTCGGGAACGCAGAAAATAATGTTATAAATTAAAATGTACCTAAAAATTATATGGTATTTGTTAAATAGTTTTTAAATTATGAGTAATTAACGTTCTTTTAAATATCATTTAGATGTAATACATTTAATTGCTTTTAAAAGAAATATTATAAATTGACGAAAAGATACATATTAACAGTGTAGCTATCACGAAACCGATGTCACATATTCAGAAGTATAGTTTTTACGTTTTTTATATCAACGGAAATTATTTATCTCTCTTGAGTTTTTGAACTCACAAATAAGTGATCAATGACCATATATCAACAAATAAAAATATAATATAAATTGAGGAAAAAATTAAAATCCTTGATAAGTTAACTCAAGGCCAACTGAACATAAACCCCAAAGAAAATCCTGGTTACGTCGGTAAATTAAAGAATTATTACCCCCAATTCAATTCAAACACATTTTACTTACTTTTACCGGCATATTCACTTGTCATCGGTTGTCTCTTATTTTGCGATTCCACCCTTTTCTATCCGCCCATAGATTGTCGTCAATTCTTCATTCACGCGTGGCTTCCATTATTCCTGAATTCCAGGTTATACGAGGCCTTCCTCTTTTCACTCTTCCTGGACGAGACCAATCGAGGACATTCTTAGGTCATTTTGAATATGACATTCTTCTCAGATGACCATACCATTGCAGGGTTTTGCTTCCTAATCTGTCCACAACAGAGTCCGTTTGCTGCATCCGTCCCCTAAGCTCTACGTTTCTAATTTTCTGCATTCTCAAAATTCGGCAGCTCTTCGTATTCCATCCATTTCTACTGCACACAATTTCTGCTTTTTACTATTAATTTTTTTAAAATGATAATAAAACATTTTCTGAAACCTCGCTTGACGCGAAATGCAACGTAGTAGAGAAGAGGAAGCATTACAGCACTGAATTGTCTGTGATGGAGAGGGTAGTTGCAAACCAACTACTGAAGCTTCCTAGGTCGTAATTCCTACGTTCGAGCCCAAAGGTGCCGGATTGTCTCCAGCTAATTGGTTGGGTCTTTTGGTGCCTCTACATGGATCAGGATTTTACAAGACGGGTGCTTTGATGAGTTAGTTCTGTGGTTTCCTTCCATAAAGTCTTGGAGCATGCCGGACCACATCCCTATGTAAAGGGCCGCCGACTGTGCATTATTCTCACATACTCCTCATTCCTATCTGCTGGGCTAGGTGACGAATTTATCATAGACATATAACCTACTCCCTAAAATCTAGAAATATTCTAACAGTATGCCAATGTTCGGGTTTTTCAGATCAAAGAACCACCGGAGCTGAAGCGCCTATTTCAGAGAGAGAAAGACAGTGAAAAAGAGCAGAGAGACATATTAAGAGATGGAAAGAGAAAACACACACATAGTGAGAGAGTGAGAGAGTGAACGAGTGAGAGAGAGAGAGAGAGAGAGGGAGAGAGAGAGATTACAGGAGTTCAGTCTGTTAATAGCCAGATGAGAGAATAGCTGGACAAAGGAACATTGAAAGCAACATTCCTTTATATACATGCATATATATTCCGTTATACGAAATTCTTCTAGGATACTTTGCTCCTCACGTGGTGTAAAATTTCTTCGTTTAACTTAATTACTTATTCGAGTAGACAGTGTCAAATTAGTACACTTAGCATTCTATCGTAATATTAAAGAACTTACATTTCAGGCGATTTTTTTTATTTTGGGTATTGCTTTAGCCCTTTAAGCCTCCTTTGGCTCCATGCTTGCAAGAAAGGACAATTGGAGACCAAAGGAATTGGGGCGTACGTCTCGTTTCACCAACAAAATATACCTATTTCCGAATATGTAAATCGTTATAGAAAATAAGAATTATTCAATAAAAATATCGGAAAATTAAAGTTATTTAAGGTCATTTTGATGCAAAACACGAGATATATAAACTTACTCTAATATACGTTGCTTTTTATTTTTTTAATATGCAATTTAACATGTCATTATCATAGTTAAGTTGTGAATAATACTTCAAATAGAAGAGAATTAAACAACTATTCGTGTGGTCTGTAAATGCCATACCCGTATTTTACCATTCGAATTGCGTAATCTACTCCCAAAAAACTGTTTTAAACTAGCGTTCGCCTTACAACTAAAACCATAATAATTACACATGATCATTCATAGAACAGTTAATCCCTTGCCGAAATTAATCCAACTCTTTATTATTTCAATTCCTTACGTCTAAGAGCGTGTGGAACCATTCAGGTCTGTGACGCCTCAATTTATCTCTCAAGTCAATACATTCTGAACATAGAATGTTCCACTTTATACTTTACACGCATTTGAGAGATTGTGAGAGAAAAGTATTAAGTGCAAAACGAATTTTAGATGGACGGATATGCACCATTCTGAAGATACAAAGCAACGCCATTCGAGGCGGTACTTTTTCCGCGACGGTTGGCACCCCTGCGCGGGGCTCCGCGAGATTGAAACGTGCGCGGGCGCGGCGCTCATAATCCGTTGTTTATTGACGTGTAGTGTGTTTCTGGGAACGACGGCGGTTCGCACGCATGCATATGCAGGCCACTATCCATATGCATTAGCCGCAATTATGGCTGGAAGAATACGCCCTTTTACAACGCGTCGCGTCGCAGTGGCGGGCGCCGCCCCTGCCCCCCCCCCCCCCCCCCCCGCCCTGCACTCCTCCCGAGGGCCGACAGCTTCGTTAGGCTCCCGCCAACACCGCACCGTGCCGACCGGACCACTCTTTCCCAGATGCGTCTCTCTGTCTCCCTCTTCCTTCTTATCCCGGTCCCTCTCTCTGTCTAACTTCCTCTCTATCCCTCTCTCTGTCTAACTTCCTCTCTATCCCTCTCCCTCCTCTCTATCCCTCTCCCTTCCTGTCTATCCCTCTCCCTTCCTCTCTATCCCCTCTCCCTTCCTCTCTATCCCTCTCCCTTCCTCTCTACCCCTCTCCTTCCTGTCTATCCCTCTCCCTTCCTCTCTCCCCCTCTCCCTTCCTGTCTATCACTCTCCCCCTCCCTCTGTCTACCCCTCTCCTTCCTGTCTATCCCTCTCCCTTCCTGTCTACCCCTGTCTCTTCCTGTCTATCCCTCTCCCTTCTTGTCTACCCTCTCCCTTCCTGTCTACCCCTCTTCCTTCCTGTCTACCCCTCTCCCTTCCTGTCTATCACTCTCCCCCTCCTCTCTCCTCTCTCTCTCTCTCTCCAGTTCCGAAGTTCTCGCAGGAAATTTGAAATTTCTTCTTCTCTCCGTCGACAAAGGGGGAGCTTTTGAGTTCAGGTTACTGCGGTGAGATGAGTATCCTCATTTCCGATCCAAGGCACAAGGGGGCGTTTGGGCAGCTCATGAGGGGCTGATCATGAGAATGGAATGGCGACATGAAGGATAATGACTGTGGGTGAAGTGATAATCCGAGAGTTCACGCAGAGGTAGTAGAAACTATCCCCGCCACGATGAAAGCACCCGTGCCTTAGGGTGCGTTTATGTTGGAGCAGCGACAAACGATGAGAGCAGCGCTACGAGCGAAGCAACGAGAACGTCCACATGTAAACAGATGGAAGTGTTCATGTTGACAGCGCGCTGATCACGGGATCAGCGCTGCGACCCGCGATAAGAGCGAAGAAAACCCTTTGGTAGGTTTTCGCTGCTAGTATCGCTGTTCCGCAGTCTTCACAGCTGGCACACTTCAGGTGTTTTGCATGTCGAATAACATGAATGCTGAGAAATTGATCACTTGTTTTATTGTTAGGAGTCAATTTTGGGACAAAAGAGACACAAATCGCCGCAATAACTTCGTTTTAGACAAATTGTGTACCGCAGAAATGAGTACAACACGTAAGTTTTAGAGGTTAGGTTACATTCGTCTTTCACTGAACGACAAGAATACAAATAATTACGGGATAACTGCCATTTTTATTGTTATATTGTGTTGTGCAAAACTAATTGTTAACAGATAAAGGACATAATCATCTGCCAGTGATCATGTTTTATTCTGAATCATTTTTTTGTATTGCAAACCCTCAGAAGTTTTGTTCACTTTGTTTACCATAATCACCCATTTCATCTGTTAATGAATTTGTAAATTGCATCCACACCTTGTAAAACTATAGAAAAGAATTTATTGTAGTTGTGAGATATTGACCCAGAATGATTGAGATGATTAATTCTTATGTGCTTGCTGCCCATGGCACACAATGTGGTGCAATTCAAGGAAGTATAATTTATAACAGAAATTTTAAAATGAAACAAATGAACTTATTTTTAATTTTGTTAGTTTAATTAAACGATTGGGATGTTTTATCAGTGAATAACTATCACTGAAGAACAATATAAATAAAATGAAATGCCAGAAACAGAATATTTTTTTATTTTTAAACTAGAAAATTTATTGAAAAATAATTATCTAAATTATTGCTTTTGATAGTACATGTATGTCATTTCCTAGAACAACATTTCGAAGGGATGAAAATTGAATGTTTGAAATTAATTCAAAATTGAAGTGATTGAAATCAGCTAGTCCCAAGCCACAATTTGGCAAAATATTGAGATGTTACACTACAAAGCCGTCAGCCTTCCGTTTTGTCATAGTTTAAGATTTAAGAAACAATTTTAAATAAAACATATGCCATTTACCTTATCACTTCCCTTATAATGGAATTCAGAGTAGTTTTACTTCAGAATACAAAATCATTTATTTACATTGGTCTTTGCAAAACTCAATCATTTTAGAAGATATCCTTTGTACACTTGGATAATATTTCATGAAAAACTTACAAAATTTTGGGAGAGAGTGATATGTTATTCAGTCAACATGAACAGAGGACACCTAAAATATTAATCATATGGAAATGTTTTTAACACTAGATGGTTTATTGTACATGTAATCTTCAGACTTTACATTCAGTTAAATTAAACACAGACAAACTACCACATATATGCTCTTTACGGACAATAGGAAACAAATACTGAGAATTCAATTAAGATTGGTAGAACAGCAAAATTATTGTCTTAGACAATATTAAAATGAGAAGAATCCTTTCTTATTTCAAGACAATAACAATGAATTTGAAGATGTTTTAATTTTTCTTATTTACTCCATGATATATATTGCACAACAGATATTTTTCTTATATTACAGAATAAACAGCCATAAAAAAATACTACTTCAAATTAATTATTATCTCCTTTTAAATACTGAAAATGTACCAAACTGAAAACTGTTTTATAAAATGAAACTTGACAGACTAATAAAATATTAGAAAGACTATGAATAATAGAAATTGGCAGAATGGGAGAGCACTGCACACATTTGAAATTTTCTGTACATAGTCACTTTTCTTCATACAATTTCACACTTGTCTTCACTGTTTTTATTTTTCATACAACCTGGCATAAAATACTGTTATGTTTGTGAGATTCACATAGGCATGTAGTACACAATACATTTCGTTTCCTCCTTAGAAGACACAATTCCATAATTTTTTTCTTAAACATTCATTCACATACAACCAAATTTCTTTCAAGAGACTAGGCATCTTCTCTGTAAAGAAAAGGAAAGGCCATTGAGTTCCTCAAATGAAATCAATCACTAACCTCAATACTAAATGCTATACTATAATTATAACCCTGCTGGAAATATACATCTGTTTCTCTTTAACAGTCAATGTAAATATGTTTATATGTATGACACTTAATTTTCCATAAACACTAATGTGCATTAACACTCATTATAGTAGCCATGGCAGCTTACCTCTATAATCATCGCAACTTCAGGCAGGATATCACTTTAGACAATTTTTTTACGTGTCTGACTTTCTAAAATTCTCATCACATTCATTGAAGAGTTTTTCGTCAAATGACGACGCATCGATGAAAACGCCAAGAAAAATATGAAATAACATTACATTTCCAAAACAAATCACTATTGAATTCGCTCGCAGTATAAAAACTTCGAAATACGTACGCTCTAGGACTAACTCTCTCGCGGGCTGCACACAGCTGCTTGCTGCATGTTGCAGAGTCGAGAGAAATTCACACATCTCTCTCACCAAGCATGCCAATATCCAGCCAAGAAAAATACTTAAGGTGTAATGCTTCCATTGCATAGGGGAATGATGTTGAGGTTGACTCCTACTGCGCTTCAACTTAAACGGTAACCAAAAGTTCCTAAGCCAATTGAAGTAAATATGGCGGGTGATTTACATAAGGTTGGTATTGAATTGACAAGTTAGTTTCGCCGAATGTCCTGTAGATGTCTCTAGTGGATTCGGAGTGGCGCTGCTTCGCACTGCTCCGACATGAACACAACAGCGCTGCGATTTCGCAACACCTACTCTCTCGTCGCTCTCATCGTTTATCGCTGCTCCAACATAAATGCAGCCTTAGACGCAGCTCAAACACATATTCGTGTCTTCGTAATTAGTGTCTACGTCAGTGATAGAAAAAACTATATGTTTTTATAATACTGACCTTTGGGCTCTTTATGGAGTCTTCTTTAGAATTATTGGTAATTATACTCCTCCCAGACATTTAGCGAAAACAATTTAGTCGCTATTATAATCGCGTTACGGTTTGGTAATTCCTGTATATTTCTCTTTCATACTGCCGACTACATCTTTCTCACCAACATGCTGTGAATTCCTTCACCGACTATCTTATATCTCATTCCACTCCCACCCCATTCTTATCTCATTCCATCTTGGTCAAATTTTGTTGAATACCTTGACAGTCTTGTTCCTTTCAATCTACGATTTTTGTCACTCATATTTGAAGCTGCCTTTCGTCTTTGTACCCCTCTTCTGCCTTCCCTTGTATTTTCCCACTTTATTGGCCCCTGGTGGATTGCAGCGTGCCCATTCTTTCCTGCCCCTCTTCGTTAATTGTGACGTGTCGTGTTTCACCACTCCTCCCCTTCCCGCGGTGCGCCGTGAAAGTTCCGTCCAATACAGACCTCTCTTTCGTCTCCACCGCCGTCATTTTGTCTCGCTTATCTGCATACATCTCCATTTGTCTGTTTATCTCCGCGAGTCGCGTTCAGCTGCGCCTTCCGAGGGCTTTCTCTCCGTTCACGGCTCACGTGCGGCTGTCCGTGTCACTATTTATCTTGGCCAGTGTCGGTACTGGTTAGTTTCTGTGTCAACGCTTTATCTCCCCTTCCGTTCGTCTGTACTGGTTTGTCTGTCAGAATTTATCTTTACGTCTTCCCCCCAGTGTGACTCGATCTCTCTCCGCGGTTCCATGTCTTTCCCTGTGGCTTTCGTCTCCTCTTAGAAACATTTTTCTTTCCTTCTGCTCTGCTCGGCCTCCGCGAGGCGTGCCATGCTCCCCTAGCCAAGAAGCGGTTTATTTTTTGCGGTTTCTGACGCTACACCTGTGCCACCGCTTCTTCCTCAGCGCCAGAGTAACTTGCCAAGTCAATTTTCCGAGCAGCGCTTTAGTATGAGTGCCCAGTGTATACTTTATAGCCCTCTTGATTGGTGTGCGGTAATGGACACGCCAACCGAGCATTGTAAATGTGCCGAGCATAAAGCGAGATCGATGGATGAAGCAGACGGAAAGAACGCTGTGTCGAGGTTGGCGTGAAGGATTTGCGGAGTACGTACTCAACATTCTCGAATTGCTGGCCTATATTTCAACGTCACGCTTCGACCCGAGTCTCGACAGCGGTACGTGGGCCAAGTCACTCTGTTGGTAACCACCCAATCTCTGGCGAATTCAACCTGATATTTATATGAGAGATTTTATCTACCGTCGCTTGCCAGCCGGGCGTCATATTTTCTTTGAGGAATGTGAAAACATTTCTTGTGAAGACATTTAATGTGAAGACATTTATCTCCTTCCATAATTTGTGTGAGTAATAATTGAAGAAGTATAAAAGTTGGCTGCAAATGTTCCGTATATTTGTTTAATTAAAACATTATTTTCGCAGCGCGGCGTCATTTGTTTTCGCGCTTGGAAATAATTACCCTCCCGGGAGTTTGATCATTGGCGGCCGTCCAACAAATCAAATTGCCCCATTCCCGTGTGAACACGTGGTAACTGACGCCGCAAACAGACTCGCTGCTTACTGGACGAGCTGCAGGAAAAATGGGTAGGAAATCGCCTGACTGTATGCATGCTTCGGCCTTTATGGTTTATGGCGTAGTATCTCATTTTTCTTAATCTTATATCTACCTCTGTTTCCGCCTTTGACTTGATTACTTCGTCATCATTTTCGATCTTTTCGTTTATTAATATTCTCATCAAACAAGTATGAGTGATTGTACTGCATGTAAATAGTATATTCAAATAATATTATATAAATAATTACCGCAATAATAAACAAAAAAATATTTTTCTTCCACTTCAATCATAAATCAGGATACAAGGAAAAGTTGTACCTAACTATGGGGAAAGAGCGTTATGTTATTCGCTATATTTGTTTGCCATAACAATATATCAAAAGATGAAAAAACAATTTTTTTTAATGATTTCGCTCGGCTACCCTCTCCCTTCTGTAGTATTGGCTCGCAACTTAAAAGCAGCCTGTGATTTCTTGCCACATCGGCGGGCAAATCTTACCTCACCCTTCGCATATTACCTCGTCCTTCGTTTTTTCCAAGAACTAAAAAGAAAAATTATTATTTCTACTCGCAAAGATCAATAAGGTCGCTGTCTAAAAACACACAAAAATACAGTTTTATTGTCCTTACACGGCGCGCTAGAGAAGTATACAGAATATGTCCTGATTTATGATTCACTATTAAGAAGTCATATTCATTTTCTCAACCTGAATACATTTCAAGATAATCATAGATAATTCACACGAGTAATAATTAAGAAATGTAAATTGCTCATGTTTTCTTTTCGATTTGTTTGCTTCCTAACAGTAGTGTGCGTCAACTTCTTGTATTGAACGACTAAGCTGCGTAATAAATTAGGTCGATTAAAGACAACAAACTATTCAATATCCTAGATAAAATTTTGTAACAAAAAATATTCTAGGAAATAACAATTTTCAAGAACAAATTGATGCCTTAATTATTTCATTAATTTATTGAAATATAGCACATAACAATAAACATGTACGAGTAATGAAAATGTTTTAATAAGGTCGCACATTTCCATTTCACGTTATGTGTGTTACTCCAGAACACTGCGCATGCGGTGATATTGTGATTGACATTTTTACCCCCTCCACAACCGTCGGCTGCCGCCATGATTGCTACTCCGTTTAACGCTGTGTTACCATGCATTCGGTCGCGGTGACAGTTCAGGACAGGTATTACCGCCTCGACGGACAGTACCAGTGTAGGTCGCTCTGGGTTATTGATGTCACTGCAGTGCCTCTGATCGGAAGGTCCTAGGGTTCCACTCCCAACTTGCTACAAAGCTAGGTCGAATTCAATCGCTGTCTGGAGGAGAATTCTTGCGGATGGTTGCTCTGATCGGTATCTTTCCGTGGTTTCTGCGATCAACACCAGGTGAATGCCGGAGCAGTACCCTAACAAACGGGCAACTGACTACACGCGACATTTCCTTCCTGTTTCTTGTCTTATCCCCACCATTCGCTTGCTCATACTTACACTTATTTGCACTACATTACCACACATGCCGGGAGACCAAACGGAAGCTTGTTCCGGATGGGGCGATGCCCCACTAGGGGGGAAATACCTGGTTGAGAAATAATCGGCAAGCAGACTTAGGTCGGCGCCGGACCCCGCCATCCAGCGTGAGTAAATCACCGCCATTTCCAGCCGATAAAACAAGAACTGTACATTCAGTAGTAATGACCTTAGCTATGATAGGTACGGAATCAGGAATCAGCCAATTAAGTATTGATGAGGAAAACAACGGAAAACCTATTAAAATGGCCTCATGGTAGCGAGAGGGATGAGTAGATTCGATCGGTGGGAGAAGCATTCACGACACTGGAGGCGGGCGAGGGGGAGTCGGGAGTGGCAGCCGAGCGACAGTGGGGGCAGGAGAGGGGGGGGGCGGCAGCCGAGCGACAGAGGGAGCATGAGAGCGGGGAGCTTCGGGGTAAGCGAAGAGGGGCAGGCGGCTAAGAGAGGTGATCGGAGGGAAAACCGTTCAGGGCACTGGAGGGGTCGGTGGAGACGGGGGTGGCAGCCGAGCGACAGAGGGTGTCTGGGAGCGGGGTCGTGGGATGGGTGACGAAAAGGCATGCGGCTAAGAGAGCTGATCGGAAAGAGAAGCGTTCGGAGCGGGGGCGGTCGTTGGAGACGGGGGCGGCAGCCGAGTGGCAAAGGGGGCGTGGGGGCGACGGGGGGGCGGGGCGCTCTCCATCGGGGCGGCCATTTGTCTGCGCCGGCGCCGCCGCCGCCTGTGCGGCAGATTTATACGCGCGTATAACTCGGCTGTCGGGCCGCGGCGCGCGATGAATTGCGCTCGCCGCCTGTCGCGCCGCCCCACTAAATCAGCGCGTGATGAATAAATTGCGGAAACGCTGCAAAATTAAACATAAATCTTCTTTAATTACCGCGAATCTGGCGACGGCCCGCCACCGCCCCGCCGGTTTGCGGCCGCCGCCCCCCCGCCCCCCGCCCCGCCCCCGCCCCCGCCGCCACCCCGCGCAACGCCCCGTAACTGATTTCTGTTCATTCTCTCATGGCCCCGCGGCACCGCAAGGCACGTTTCTTAACGCCCCATCGGCGCACGACGAGCACTTTCGTGTCCTTTGGTAACGCGACATCCGGCGTTTGCTGTTGGACGAGAGGTAAAAGGGACTAAGAGGGTTTTTTGCCGATGATGAAAATTATTCATGTGGAACATCTTGGAGTATCTGTAATGCTTCTGTTGGCATAATAGCTGTTCTTGATCAACTATTGTAGAGTTCGTGTTGGAAAGGAAATACCTCCACGAGGAGTAGATCTTGCAAGCAAAGCGACTCTCTGTTTTATCTCTCTCTGTCTGTGTGTGATTCTCTCGCCGGCGTGATTCTCTCCGTCTGTTTGTCGCTTTCTCTCTGCCTCTACTCTCTCTCTGTCGATCGTCGACAATAAATATTTTCACAACCATTTCTGACAATAAATATTGTAGAAAAAGTTCAATCAAAGATAAGAAATAGTTTCTAAACGAGTTTACCTCGTATATCCTAAATGTTGCAACTGTTGATCAGCATCGAGCATTTTAAGTTAAATCTTAACCTAAAACAAGGACACCCATTACCACAGACATAAGCAGATGAGTGTCCAGGGTGCGGGGTGAAGGAGACGAAATCACCCAAGTGAGCTCGCGCCGAGTTGCCTAACGGCGGCCAGCGGGACTCTGCAGCATTCAAAGGGGCAACAAAGGGCTACGGACTGGGAGAACCCCACCATACTTCACCAAGAAACTAATTGGCATACAATGTTAATTTCAGAGATGCTCTTTATTAAAAACGAAAATCCATCCTTAATGACCGTAAAGATTCCTCTAACCTCAGCAATATTTATGACAAATTAATTAACATATTATAGGTAATCCTCCTCCTCATTTCTCTTCCCTTGTAAATAATGTTTCAACACATTGGTGTTCAATTAATTTCTTGATTTATCACAATTTCTCTCTCCCCATTGACAATTAAGTTTTACATACAGAGTAACCCATGGTTCCCTTGGTTGTGTACTCACTCCATAATTTCAATTTGCTTCTTGTTTATTTCGAAGATCACCTCCATTTTATCTTCTGGCTCATTAAGACCTCTGCTGTTTTACTTTACCGAAGTTGGCACCACCTACATACACAGTGCCTTGACTAGCTGCGTATCGTACAACATGCACCGATACCTTAAACTACTAATATCAATTGGAAGAGGATCTGCCACGTCAATCAATTGCATTCCTCAATGCTTAACGAATAATTTGAAAGTAGCAGTCCATCACTCAAGGTCACGCAGCTCTCTCCCTGCCAAGGCGTGCTCGGAGCGTTACAATATCCGTTAAACACGAGTCACTAAAGTCAAAATTCTTCAAAATGTGCTCATCTAACTGGATTTGTCTTTTTACGCTCGTCATGATAGACTAAAAAGAATATATAGTTTCATTTAAAAAAAGGTTACCTCAATATCTCGTAAAATACAAGTGATAAAATGGAAATAAATATATGTACAAACTAGCCCCATTCTCTAATGCACTTCTGTGAAAACTGCATTTCAGTAACTTCAACCGTTTAAATTGCAGGAGGTTTTAAAGTTACGTGACTTCCTATTGGCAGTGTCTCTTCTATTTAAATGTGTTATTGGATTGGAGTATTTAAGTATTCGTGACGAACTTGAACAAAATGAAGACAGTGCAAACAAAATTAAATGTCTCTGACCTGCCATGATGTGATAAAAAAACACATTAAAACTGTACCGGTGTATTTTTCACTTATATTTTTAGAATGTTTGTTTTAGAGTGTACCCTGTTAATATGTTGGTTACTACATTAAAACATTATTAATTTCACTACTGAGAGATTTGCTTTACCGCGCACAAAAATGGAAAGTAATATTTTAAAAAATGTAACTTTCTAGAACAGATCGTTTCCCTTATTCATTACCGGAGCAATGACTCCACCAAACAATTTCCCTCCAGCGAGCAGCCATTGCGACGGTAATTCCAATAGTTTGGAAAGGCCATTCCGAGCTTCCTGGGCCCTTTGAAATCGAAATCTAATTGAAAGGGGCTGAGCAGGAAAAGGAAGGTGGGGAACAGTTAAGGAAGCGCGGAAATAAACCATTTTAACGGGAAACGATCCCCGACACGGCCCTGCAATGCATGCGGTCTCCCACAAGAGACCGCAGGTAGGTAATAGCAAAGGACGAATCCACTAGGTTTCTGCTAAGCAACGGCTGCCCGAAATCATTATTTCCCTACGGACGTTTTAAGACATTTATAGCTCGTTGTTAAAAAACGCGTAATTCTAATTGTTGGCTTAGCATGGGCCAGGATTGGGAGCACCTGCGTTATCTCCGAGGAAATAAAGTACTTTTCGGTTCCTGAATCAGAGACGAATGATATTTTCGGATCAATTTCTATGAGACTAATGCAGATAATGTAAAATAAAATTAATTTGAATGTATAAAAATTAATGTTTTATGTAAACGGACTGTAATTGAAAAATGATTACCAATAAATATACGGAGTTCCTCGCATCTATTCCTGTTTTATTGTCTGAAGTATAGTGTTGGATTGTTAGTAGAAGTGCGAATTAATGAGGTTTTTGCTTTTTTGTGGACGAGAAGGGTCCATTGCGTTCGATTGGCTAGATGTAGCGGGATCTGTCAACACAACCACATTGGACCTATCTTAACAAACCACACTACCTTAACAAGCTCACATCGGCAATGAAGAGAAGTGGCCTGGCATGTCTATTTATGTATTTACTTAACGTGAAAAACAGTTAAACCTTTGCACTCGTAAGCAATGAGCATAATGCACGTCCTACAGCTCATACGCCATGTCAGAGATAAAAACGAGATAATGGTTACCTGCTCTATCATCATGTAATGTGACACGGCCCACAACTCGTAGGGCACGACCCACACCGAAATCTCTAATTGACTCGTAGGGTATGTCACAGATGCTCAAGTATTTTCCTTGTATGTAAAAGAAAGTTTTCATTCTTGAATCGATCCGGGCTACTATTCTATTTTTTACCGGTAGCGGTAGCTCAGTGCCTCAACTGATGTCAATGTAGCGCCTCTGACTGGGAGGTCCTAGGTTCGAGTCCTGACGGTGGCAGGATTTTCGACACTAGCTTTTCAGCTAGGTTGAATTCAGTCGCTGTCTGGAGGAGAATTGAGTGGTCGGCTGCTCTGATCGGTAGTTTCCGTGGTTTCTACAATCAACACCAGGCGAATGCCGGAGCAGTACCCTACGAAACGGGCCACGACCCGCGCGCGATCTGTCCTTCCTCTTCCTTGTCCATCCTCTCCTCTTACACACACACTTACACCAACATGCACCACACTACCACATATTCCGGGAGACCGATCGGGAGCTTAGAGCTTGTCCCGGTTGCGGCGGTGCCCCGCTGGTGGGAGAGTCCTGGTTAGGGGAAAACCCCACTAGCCAACGGTAGGTTGGCGCCGGATCTCGCCATCCAGCAAGGGAAGATCACCGCCATCTCCGAGAGAAAACATGCACTACACTAACGGAACTAGTGACCGAAGCAATTGACGCGCCCGGAAACACGAAAAATCAATCAAAATGAAGCGCTGCAGTGACATCAGTTGATGCACTGAGCTACCGCTACCGGTACGAGTGCAAAAGGAACTGTGGGACATAGTACGGGGAGAAGGCCAATCTATTCACGGTTTCTCGACAGTTCAAGTTATCTTCAACGTCTGGAAACCTAGCCATCAACCTCCTGGATAATAGTGAAGAAACTTACCAATTACCCAGAATTACACCCTTACAACTCCATTATAGATTCTCAAATTAGTCATAATGTATACCTGAACTTTAGCTTAAGTAATTAAATTGACTCTTTCTATACTAAACTCAAGAAGGCGGTGAAATGTACCATTGGGATACATTCACTAACAAATTGTCATTATCAACTATAACGTTTTATCATATTTACTAATTATTTTTAATGTAAAATACATTGTAAATTTACCTTGTTTAGAATAAAAAAAGAAGAAGTTTCCCAGTCATTTTGGGTAAGCCTTAGAGATAATGGGAGTTGGGCTTTGAGGTGTTGAGGAATCAAGCTGTCGATCAACTCCTAAAGATTGGACGTAACGAAAGAAAATACGGAAGGATAGAGAAATTATCGTGCTTACCATATTGTATCCTCATCTGTTCGTTCAATCTCATTAAAATAATGTTTCTTGTGCAATATTCCTCTCATACTTCTTCTCGTGAGTAGTTAACTAATACGTGACAGAATGGTTGTCACATGCTAGTGCAAATGCTTACACTTGAGGCCCTGGGACGTGCAACGTAATGGGAACATACAACTTGAGCTCACTGACACGATTAATATAAAGTGGTTGTGTTGTCCTCTAAGCGCATCTGAAATAATATTTTACTATGAAACATTTAAAATTTGTTATAAAATGTGAAAATGAAGCTTGATTTTCAGTAGAGTAAATGACAAGTAATGCCATTAATGTTTTCTTTCCTTATTTTTATTGCTACTAAATTGTGATTGTCATGATATTCAATTGGTAGTGCAAGACATTAGCATTAAGGAGGCTAAACATTTTTGAGAATGTCAAAAATTTCACATGAAGACTTAAACTTTCATTTCCTTAAATCCTTGGTAAATAACAGTAAAACAGTATTCACTTAGCAAAATTTTATGGTTTTAGAGGGCAATATTGAAACGACCACAGTAAGAGTCGAAATCCAATGACGCTGCTGAGTCGGTTTCCCTCTCCTGCTATCCAACTGTTAACACGCACCTGAAGGTACCTTCCCTATGCTAGCCATAAACCCGAAGTCGAATTTTATGGCAGGCCTCGAAGAAAAAAAAACAGCCATGTATTTACCAACACTTGAAACGTTTTAATGTGTTGAAGCAATCATCTCAGCTGTTCGTGATTTTCCGAAAGTCTCATAAACCGACTTTGCCTATTAGCTAGTAAAACAGCCTTTCAAGTGCTGGGAATTAATGAATGCGGAAAGAGTATATTACAATGTGACATTCTGTTTTCGCTTACCTGATACATCGTATTATAGTATATTACTCTCTCTTTTCATATTTGGCTAATATTTATGACATTTAATGATTCATAATTGGCAAAAGAGTCTAGAATTATGAAAAGCCATAAAATGTTAAATATTAATTACTGGGATATCACTCCTTGAATATTTCTCCAATCTTTAGGCTACTCCAGCATAATTAATATTTTCTGAGTTGCGAATTAAAAATATCTTTAAAAGAGTAGAAACAATATCTTCAATGAGATTTATCTGTTTCCACGGTGTACAATTTAAAAATAAAACATTAAACTAGTAAACGCGTGTAGTAAATTTTTATTTTAATTTCTTAATTCTGTTAACTCCAAAATATCACTATTGTACTTCTATATAAAGTGTGAGGTGAAACAGGAAGATAAGATCTCACAATGATTATGATTGTGACAGGGATTTGTTACTATAACATTGTTATTTTAAGGTGAAGGATGAGTTGGAAAGTTTCAATTTCAAAAGACTTACAAAGTTATATTAAAATGTGTAAAATACTATGCGATATTGATTGACATGGAAACAATTCTCCAATATTCCCTTAAATAATCAAGAAAATCACAGTCATTACTGATTCGGAAGTGTTCGTTTCCAGTTGTCTTAACTAGATGCTAATATTTAAAGCTAGTATAAAATAAGTGTTTCAATATGTTTGAAATTTATTAAATACTATTTTGTTTTCTGTAAGACATAAAATATACCCTGCTGGTATTTAAATTTCAACGAAAGAAATGCCTCAGAGTTATCCGTACAGTTCTTGTTTTCATTTTTCGTAGAAAAAGAAAATAATGAGAACGTTCTATCATTATTAATGTTTCTTCATTTTCTCACCAAATTTTGTTCCGGAAAATCTATTATTGTTATTTCAAAAGATGTGTGTGTAAGGAGGGTAGGATAGGACAAGGAAGACGACGGTGTGTGTGTAAGGAGGGTAGGATAGGACAAGGAAGACGACGGAAAGATCGCCCGCTGTCCAGAGCCCGTTTTTAAGGGTTAATTTTATGTTAAATTGTATATTAGAAATTATGGGGAAAACATATGTACATTGCAGCAATGCAAAGGACCATCTTAATAATAGCTTCAAGCAACGATGGATAAGCTTTTCGACGAGATCAGATACCTGGAAGAACTGGCAGTAATTTATTACACATATTCAGTCTTTCAGTAATACGGATGTACTGGACGGAAGAAGATTACAAGTAGATAACTAATATATCAATGACATTATTAATTGTTTTTGAAATGTCAATCTCTCTCTTTTTTAAATTTATTATTATTATTATTATTATTATTATTATTATTTCATCTCTCTACTATTATTAGTTAAATTGTTGGAAATGCATTCAGAAACTCAAGAAAGCGTACACAGATGATTTTCTCCACATACGTCACATAGTCTTTTACTGTTTTTTTGTCTAAAGAAATATCTATATCTAATAAATAAATGCTATTTTCATTGATGTAACAATGATGAAACATTTCGCAAAATTTGATGCATTTGCTTTTCAACGTGATACAACTTTGCAGACCTAGCTGAATTTCCATTACAGTTCTTTTCCGATGGAACAAGTACATAGTCACATTTCTTATAAAAGCAGATTAGGTCCATACAACAAATTCTGTAGGAGACAAGGAAAAACTAATTCTACGGGAAATCCGTATCAGGGTGTCAGAGTATAAGTACATGTTTTAAATGGACAGTGATTACATTCTTCGTATTGGATGTTTTTATTCTTAGTATTGGATTGTTTAATTGGTTTTTAGTGATTCCGGACACATCATATCCCGTGAGTGTAGTGAATGTTGTTTTTCATCGGGAGGTGGAGTGATCTTTGGAGATGGTGGCGCGATCTATGACGAGGATGGTGAGATACGGCGCCGACCTACCGTCGGCTAGCGGGGTTTCCTCCTAACCAGGACTTTCCCACCAGCGGGCACAACCCAGCCGCGACAAGCTCTAAGCTCCCGACCGGTCACCCGGCATATGTAGAAGTGAAGTGCATGTTACTGTGTGTGTAAGGAGGGTGAGGATGGGACAAGGAAGAGGATGGAAAGACCGCCCGCTGTCCAGAGCCCGTTTATTAAGGAACTCTTCCGACATTCGCCTGGTGTTGATCGGAGAAACCTCGTAAAGTTACCGATCAAGGTAGCCGTAGTGTTATTTACATTTTACTTTAAACAACGGCAAATGCACGTGAAACGAGTTCATTTCAAATTTGCAGTTGCCAAAATTGATGCGAGAGAGAGCAGAGGCCGCTCGCTCGGGCGAATTGGTTATTTACATATTTCTTTAAACAACGGCAAGGGCACGTGAAACGAGTTCATTTCAAATTGCAGTTGCCAAAATTGATCAGAGAGAGCAAACACCGCTCGCCGGGCGAGTGTGTTATTTACATATTCTTTAAACAACGGCAAGGGCACGTGAAACGAGTTCATTTCAAATTTGCAGTTGCCAAAATTGATGCGAGAGAGAGCAGAGGCCGCTCGCCGGGCGAGTGTGTTATTTACATATTTCTTTAAACAACGGCAAGGGCACGTGAAACGAGTTCATTCAAATTTGCAGTTGCCAAAATTGATCAGAGAGAGAGCAAACACCGCTCGCCGGGCGAGTGTGTTATTTACATATTTCTTTAAACAACGCCAAGGGCACGTGAAACGACTTCATTTAAAATTTACAGTTGTCAAAATTGAAGCGAGAGAGAGCACACGCCGCTCGCCGGGCGAGTGTGTTATTTACATATTTCTTTAAACAACGCCAAGGGCACGTGAAACGAGTTCATTCCAAATTTGCAGTTGTCAAAATTGATGCGAGAGAGAGCAGACGCCGCTCGCCGGGCGAGTGTGTTATTTACATATTTCTTTAAACAACGGCAAGGGCACGTGAAACGAGTTCATTTAAAATTTACAGTTGCCAAAATTGATCAGAGAGAGAAACACGCTCGCCGGGCGAGTGTGTTATTTACATATTTCTTTAAACAACGGCAAGGGCACGTGAAACGACTTCATTTAAAATTTACAGTTGTCAAAATTGAAGCGATAGAGAGCAGAGGCCACTCGCCGCGCGAGTGAGTTATTTACATATTTCTTTAAACAACGGCAAGTGCACGTGAAACGAGTTCATTTCAAATTTGCAGTTGCCAAAATTGATCAGAGAGAGCAAGCCGCTCGCCGGCGAGTGTGTTATTTACATATTCTTTAAACAACGCAAGGGCCGTGAAACGAGTTCATTCCAAATTTGCAGTTGCCAAAATTGATCAGAGAGAGCAAACACCGCTCGCCGGGCGAGTGTGTTATTTACATATTTCTTTAAACAACGGCAAGGGCACGTGAAACGAGTTCATTCCAAATTTGCAGTTGCCAAAATTGATCAGAGAGAGCAAACACCGCTCGCCGGGCGAGTGTGTTATTTACATATTTCTTTAAACAACGGCAAGGGCACGTGAAACGACTTCATTTAAAATTTACAGTTGTCAAAATTGAAGCGATAGAGAGCAGAGGCCACTCGCCGCGCGAGTGAGTTATTTACATATTTCTTTAAACAACGGCAAGTGCACGTGAAACGAGTTCATTTCAAATTTGCAGTTGCCAAAATTGATGCGAGAGAGCAGAGGCTGCTCGCCGGGTGAGTGTGTTATTTACATATTTCTTTAAACAACGGCAAGTGCACGTGAAACGAGTTCATTTCAAATTTGCAGTTGCCAAAATTGATGCGAGAGAGAGAGCAGAGGCCGCTCGCCGGGCGAGTGTGTTATTTACATATTTCTTTAAACAACGGCAAGTGCACGTGAAACGAGTTCATTGAAAATTTGCAGTTTAAAATTGATGCGAGAGAGCAGAGGCTGCTCGCCGGGCGAGTGTGTTATTTACATATTTCTTTAAACATCGGCAAGTGCACGTGAAACGAGTTCATTGAAAATTTGCAGTTGCCAAAATTGATGCGAGAGAGAGCAGAGGCCGCTCGCCGGGCGAGTGTGTTATTTACATATTTCTTTATACAACGGCAAGTGCACGTGAAACGAGTTCATTGAAAATTTGCAGTTTAAAAATTGATGCGAGAGAGAGCAGAGCCGCTCGCCGGGCGAGTGTGTTATTTACATATTTCTTTAAACAACGGCAAGTGCACGGAAACGAGTTCATTGAAAATTTGCAGTGCCAAAATTGATGCGAGAGAGGAGAGGCCGCTCGCCGGGCGAGTGTGTTATTTACATATTTCTTTAAACAACGGCAAGTGCACGTGAAACGAGTTCATTTCAAATTTGCAGTTGCCAAAATTGATGCGAGAGAGAGCAGAGGCCGCTCGCCGGGCGAGTGTGTTATTTACATATTTCTTTAAACAACGGCAAGGGCACGTGAAACGAGTTCATTTCAAATTTGCAGTTGCCAAAATTGATCGAGAGAGAGCAGAGGCCGCTCGCCGGGCGAGTGTGTTATTTACATATTCCTTTAAACAACGGCAAGGGCACGTGAAACGAGTTCATTTCAAATTTGCAGTTGCCAAAATTGATGCGAGAGAGAGCAGAGGCCGCTCGCCGGGCGAGTGTGCCGCCGCGCCGCCTGGCGTCGTGCGCTGAGGCTCGGCGACCTGGCGCTGGCGGCGAGCACCCGCGGTCGACGACCTCCGCCTGTGCCTCCGCCCCTCGCGGCCGCTACGCGCCACGGGCCACGCCAGCCGCGGAGGCGCTGCGAGGCAGCCACGCGGGTTGGCAGTCCTGTAAGGGTGGTGCACGTTATACTCAGGAGGTGGTTATACTCTCTCCCGAAAGAATGAAACATCCGGCACCAACCCACATGTTGATTGATTTATTGATTTTTCGTGTTTCCGGGCGCGTCAATTGCTTTGGTCATTAGTCCCGTTAGTGTAGTGCATGTTTTTCTTGAGAGATGGCGGTGATCTTTTCCCCGCTGGATGACGAGATCCGGCGTCGACCTACTGTCGGCTAGTGGGGTTTCCTCCTAACCAGGACTCTCCCACCATTGGGGCACGTCCCAGCCGGGACAAGCTCTACGCTCCCAACCGGTCTCCTGGAGTATGTGGTAGAGTATTGCATGTTAGTGTACGTGTGTGTGTGTGTAAGGGAAGAAAATAGGACAAGGAAGAGGAAGGAAAATCGTGCGCGGTCCGTGGCTCGTGTGGTAGTTTACTTCTCCGGCATTCGCCTTGTGTTGATCGGAGAAACCACGGAAAACTACCGATCACAGAAGCCGGCCGCTAGAATTCTCCTCCAGACAACGACTGAATTCGACCTAGCTGAAGTCGAAAGCTAGTGTCGAAAATTTTCCTACATGTTGGCATAGAGGTTTGTGCTCTCCATGTGTGTCTCTTAGCAACACACCAACCCGGGAAAGTTTTAAGCTTTCGGGGAGGAGCTCCCACGTGTGGCAGTGTAGTATAGTGCGAGTATAAGTGTGACTATCAAGTATTGAATACGCAGTAGTGCCAAGCCGAAGGACCTCCCGAGAAACGTTGTAGCCGCTGAGCTCAGTTTACGAGTCGGTTTTCGCAAAGGGAGCAAATAGTCATTTTTAGCAACTGCTCTGCCCTTTATATAGTTCTAGTTATTCCCATCATGAGGTACGCTTGCCCATGCTATGGAATAGCGGCACCGACTTACAGAAGCTACAAAGGGCCACAATGTCATTGTAGCGTTTTTCCGCGCCGCTCTACTCAACTATTAAAGATTTGTTGAAAGATGCTGCACGTGGAAGCACGTGGAAAGCACGTGGAAAGCACGTGGAAGCACGTGGAAAGCAGTGGAAGCACGTGGAAGCACGTGGAAAGCACGTGGAAAGACTGGAAGCACGTGGAAGCCGTGGAAAGCACGGGAGCACGTGGAAGAACGTGGAAGCACGTGGAAGCAGTGGAAAGCACGTTGAAGCACGTGGAAACACCCCGTGCCTGGAAGAACATTTTCTGAATATCTCTTTCAAAAAACACCGTCAAACAATGAGTTAATCCTTGATTTAGGGATTTAGTACTATAACAGTTTTATAACAGTAGCGAATTGTGCCGTAGTATCACTGAACTGCGAACCATTTCGAACGCCTGCAGGAGAACTGCGCTGCGCCACAAGCGCTCCGAATGGTTCCTGTCTTCACAGACCTCTGCTTTCTTGTTATGTTACAGATTTGCCGCTCGTAAGGATGTCCGCAAAGGATAAGGATGGCTTCACAGCACGCAAGTGCAGCGCTGCTCTTCCCGTCCCGCGCAATTGCACCGCAGAGCTCTTGAACGGGCGAGGAAGGTGGCCAACGAAGTCTATCGCCATCATTCGACGAGGAAGGATCGACAAGATGAAGAATTTGATGATGATCAAAGGAATGATGGATATGATGTATGGAAATGGGGAGAAAATGTGGGTGACGATTGAGAGAAATGAAGAGAACAAGGAAACTGAAAATTCAGACAATGCGTTTCTTAGTGTTGGGAGGGGAAATAGGACACACTGTTACAAATATGGAGATTCAATGCATATCATTCAATATAAATAATCTAATCTACATATTTTAATATGAAGAGGGAAAATAAGGACGTAATTAGGTAAATCACTTTAACCAAATGAAGATCGAAAGCACACGAGTGACTAAACTAGTATCCAAATAAAATAGGAAGTTAGAATGTAAGACTTTTTGAAGGGAAGCCGCGATCACTACGAAAGATGTTTGAATGCATTTTTCTGAAGCACAAGAACAAACTCAAAAAGTAGAAAAAGTATATCAGAAAGAATATTGTGTAAGAAAACATTTAAAATTGTTACTAAATTGCTATCTATGCTGTTTATTGCTACTAAATTGTGATTCGGAATGTGACATCACAGTCGATATTATCAAAACGTCAATGTTGTCATAAAATCATTGATGTGTTTAAGATTTATTTCTTGAAGCCGATTTTTTTAACATCGATGTTGAGATGTTGAGTTGATACTATGTTTTACGGGGTCGATATTTTAAATGAAAAAATCCAAAACAAAAACCAGATCTCTACAAATTGACTATTCTTCATGCAAATGGTAAAAATAAATAAAATGGAATATTGATTAATAAAGAAGTTTATATAATATTTGAATTATCTAATCACAATATTCAAATATTTGTAATTGTCTCGATTATTTTTAACAGTTGTTTTGATAGTTATATCTCAAATAAAATTAATACGAGTAAATGATATCATTTTCAAATTAAATCACCCATAAATACACAGAGCCGCGAGAAATTCAAATATTACTAATTGAGTTTTAAAAACATCGATGTTCAATAACATCGATGGTTTTTGGGATCGATGTTTTATTAACATTGATGTTTTAATTTTGGGCATCGATGTTTAGAAATGCCGATGTTTTGTTGGCTGATTTGATTGATTCATTCATAATTCGTGAAATCAGTTGCGTCAAATACTAAAGATATTAGTCCCGTAAGTGTGGTACATGGTTTCCCCGGGAGTTGGCGGATATCTTCACCCACTGGGAGCTGAAATACTGCGCCCATGTACCGACGGCTCGCGGGCTCCCCAACCATGGCCCAGGGCATCTCTTATCAGCGTGACAACGCCTCCCCAAACCAAACAAGCTCTAAGCTCCCGACATGCACGGTAGTGTTGTTCATGTGAGTGTAAATGTAAGGGGTAGGGATGGGGCAAGGAAGAGGAAGGAAAGATCGCGCGCGAAGGAGAAACCCGTGGATCGTTTGTAAGATTACTGCTCCGACATTCTCCTGGTGATGATCGGGGAAACCACGGAAAACCACAGCCGGCCGCTATAATTCTCCTCCAGACAGCGATTGTCTACATCCTAGCTAACTCACTAGTATCGAAAATCCCACCACCACCACCGTCGGTAGTGAAACCACAGGATCTCCCGGTCAGAGACACCGCACTGACATCAATTAATGCCCTGAGCCACCTGACCCGGTGTTTTGTTGGCGACGTCGCATCTCTACTGCACCTCGGGACGGCAGCGGGACGGCGAGCGACGCCGGCAGGCGCGGTTTATGGCGGCGGCGGCGGCGGCGACGCGTAAAAAGCGGAGAGCACGCGCGATTTGTCACGACGCTGCGAGTCTCGCTCCTCCCACCCCCCCCCTCCCCACCTTCCCCCTCCCCCCCTCCTCGCCATCAAGCGACACCTCGCAGCCTCGCGCGTCACGCCCTCGTAGGCGCGCCGCGCGTTCTGGCGTCGCCTTATGCAGCCCACAGCCACGTCGCGCCGCGACGCGCCACAGCCTTCCTTTAGGAGCAAACGAAAGCCAAGCCTCGGAATCCGGAGTCGATGCAAGTCGTCTATGTTGACAGGTGGTTGATTAGTGATTCGGTTTTGTTGGTTGGTTGGTTAGTTAGTGATCCGGGCGCGTCAACTGCGGAGGTCGGTAGTCCCGTAAGTATAGGGCATGTTTTTTCATCGGGAGATGGCTGTGATCTTCCCCCGCTGGGTGGCGAGATCCGGCACCGACCTACCGTCGGCTAGTGGGGTTTCCCCCTAACCAGGTTTCCCACCAGCGAGGCACCGCTCCAGCCGGGACAAGCTCTAAGCTCCCTCCCGGAATATGTCGTAGTGTAGTGCATGTTAGTGTAAGTGTGTGTGTAAGGGGAGAGGATAGGACAAGGAAGAGGAAGGAAATATCGCGCGCAGTCTGTGATCCATTTGTTCAGGTACTGCTCCGGCATTCGCCTGGTGCTGATCGGAGAAACCACGGAAAACTACCGATCAGAGCAGCCGGCCGCTAGAATTCTCCTCCAGACAGCAACTGAATTCGACCTAGCTGAAAAGCTAGTGTCGAAAATCCTGCTGCCGTCAGGACTCGAACCTAGAACCTGCCGGTCAGAGGCGCTGCAGTGACATCAGTTGATGCACAGAGCTACCGCTCCCGGTATTGGTGATTCCGGGTGCGTCATCTGCTAAGGTTATGAGTTCCATAAGTGTAGTGCATTTGTATGGGAGGACGTGATCTCCGCTGGATGGCGAGATCCGGCGCTAACCTACACGTTAACTTGGGAAGTCCCCAACGAGGTATCTCCCACCAGCGTGGAACCGCCCCAGCCAGGACGTGCTGCAAGCAGTCAACTGCTCTCCCGACATGTATGGTTGTGTAGTGCAAGTAAATGTGAGTGTGTGTAGCCAGGGGGAGGGGAGGATATGGAAAAGGAAGGAAAGATAGCGCGTGATCCATGACCCGTCGTTGAATAGAGTGCTGCAGCACTGTGTAACTGGCTGCTAGAATTTTCATTCGGACCGTGACTGAATTCAAACTACCTATGTAGCCATTATAATTGTAGGCCAGTTATAGTGGGCGGCATCCGAACTATCGTATAAGTTTTACCTCTTCAAAATATTTTATGAATAAAGAGCATGTAGTGTACAAACGATATGCATCCATCGGAATTTTAACCCTTGTCAAAGACCACATTTACGTTCATATCGGAAGATACACTCACACGAAAATAAGAGATTTTTAAAAATATTTCCAGCAAACAAAGCAGTATTTTTTATATCAAATGAAAAAGTCATTATTCTTAACTTAGTTAATAGATACGGACTTGGCGAAAGAAAACTCTTAATACCACGGTGCTCCCTCCCAACTCTCAGTACCCCCACTCTTCGTCACGCTCCCATTGCCCCACATGCACCAGCTCCGAACGTACGGACTCGTGGTAGTCCACGATGGGAGCCATTCTAAAAACATTTATCTTTCGCTTAAGTGAGCACATAAAGCTAAATTCGTCCACAAAAATTGAGCTGGAGGAATAAAACGAGTCAATTTATTGCAAATTTAATTATTTCTGCAACTTTCAATGAGGTTTTTTTCTGATGGAGGCGCCGCCCTAGAGTCCTTTAGGTGCTGCAACTGTCTAGGATCTCTAGGTCAGAGACACTGCAGCGATATCAATTGACGCCCTAGTCTTTGTTAATATAAACAGGAACTTCCTGCTATAATGAACTGAAGTCACTGATCCTTATCTTCATATGCTACAAATAAACACTAGAATATTCGGTTATAGTGAACACAACCTGGACCCATACGAACATTACTCACATTGTAAATCATTGCTTCAAATTAAGCTTCGTTCTGGATCCAAACATCGGACGGCTGATCCCTAAAATGTAAGTTAAACGTTATTATAGTACCGACATGGGCCTATAGTCACGTCAATGTAATTTTATTACAATAAAGGTCACTAGTCCAGTAAGTGTGGTGCTTGTTTAGAAACCTCGATATTAAAAATTAAAACATCAATGTCGCCCAAACATCGCCCAAACACCATCCATGTTCTGAAACATTGAAGTTTTTAATAGTGTTTTCGTAACGTCTAACATTTATATTAGTGAGGATAAAAAATTAATTACACAGGGACCGAGTTTATTAAAACAACATTAAGATTTCAGTGACAAAACAAACTAAAAAATTATATTTAACAAAACAGCCTGAAAGCTTAGCGCCAAGGGTCATCTCAACGGGTCAGAGCTACCTCAGTTCACCGCTGAAGGATGCTGAAGGAAGATGGAGGCCCTACGCATACTGCGCGTGTGTTGACCGCCTCTCCACCTTCGGAATGTAAGGAAATGCGTAGAAAATTCCAGGGCAAAGAGGTCATCTCTCAGGGAAGAGATTGTTCAATGAAGGTAGTATAAACAGAGTTCGCTTTCTTGGAGCCCATGAACTGTTAGTGGAATCATCCGTTATTTAATATTTTACAAAATTTTGATTAAAGACATTTTTCATTCATACACAACATATTGAGCACAAAAAATCTAGGTTAAAAATATCGGCTTAATCTATCAATATTTCTATCGAAACTATAGTTTTTATTGAAAAATCAGTCGAAGTAAAAACATCAAACTATTACAGGAAAAATTATTCTTATATTTAAATTATTTAGAAAGTATTGTTTTGAAAACATCAACATCGATGTCGCACCCATAGGTTCTCCTCGATTTTGACTACCCAATCTGCCTGCCTGCCGCCTTGTCCCCGCCCCCGCCTTCGTCACCGCCTGAGCCATCGCCGCTGCGTCCGTGGCGGCGTGCTCGCACGCGGGCTGGCTTTTTCCGTCTCCGCAGACGTGTTTCTGAATTTATTTTTCCATGTTTACTCTTGTCCGCGCTGATTTATGACGCCGGAGGCGGGGAGGGGCGGGCGCTCGATAAAAAGCGAGAGGCGGCGGCGGCGTGTGAGGCCGCGGCAACAAGCAGGCCGCCGCGCCGCTTAAATCAAGTGGGACGAGACCGGGCGCAGGCGGCCGTCGCGATGCCCACGAGTAGGGGCGTTCTGATTCTACTGAATCGACTCAAGTTCGATTCTACTGAATCGACTCAAGTTTCGATTCTACTGAATCGACTCAAGATTCGATTCTACTGAATCGACTCAAGATTCGATTCTACTGAATCGACTCAAGATTCGATTCTACTGAATCGACTCAAGATTCGATTCTACTGAATCGACTCAAGATTCAATTCTACTGAATCGACTCAAGATTCGATTCTACTGAATCGACTCAAGATTCGATTCTACTGAATCGACTCAAGAATTGCTTATTTTCTTTGTTTTGCTACAGAATTGTAATGCGATTCCTTTCCTTCTGATTCTTGTTGGAATCGATTCTAACAGGCCGGAAACTGATCAAATGAATACTCATTAGACTGATTGAATAAATCATTTATATTAATGATTGCCATTGCAGGTTAAGAATTATATTGAATTTCTGATCAGTTTTGTGGATTTTAACAAAAAGCACTTTATTAAATTTTTCTACTACTTCTGTCTAAATTATTTCAAATATATTGAGACAAAATAATTCTCTCTAATTGGTGGTTGATAGACAAAACGAGTACATTGTATTTAGAAGAATTTAAGAAATAAATTTCGAGACAAAAAATTAACTTTGAGAATGCGAATTTACGTTTTATGGTAGTGCTTATTTCACCATTAATTTATGGTAGTGCTTATTTCACCATTAATTTTCCATAAAAATTTCACAATCTGTTATCAAGATAATTAAATATAAACACTTAAGTTTTAATCATCCATAACTTAGTGTAGAGAACAATTCAGAGAGGCATTTCAATCAAATAAAATAAGTTAACACATCATTAGCTTGAAGACTTGGCTTGTAATCCAGAACGGAGCTCTACGTTTGCGAGAGAGCATAAGACAATACGCGTTGCTGACAATACAGTTCTGCGACTTGTTACACTTTACACTCTACAGTGTAGTGGTGATTTACGCCATTATCTTCCAGAAGTGACTTTCTAATAAAAAGGAAAACAAAAAAAGAAAAAGAAATTCAGAATCGACAACTCAATAAAAAGTTCACTCCATCAGATCCCAAACAGAATTTTAAGTACGCGACACGATCACATTGTATAATATCTAATATTTAAATGCTGTTAAGAAAAGTAAATACAGAATGAATTGCGCATTTAGACAAGAAAATAATAGAACCATACAAAATGCTCTTTGAACCGATTCAAGTTTTAGTTCTTTTCTTAATTTATTTGCTCTTGCGACAATTTAATGATGCAATGTAAAACAGAAATTATCGTGGATACTTTTTCTTCATTCATTTCACATTACCAACTAGTCTTTTCGCCCATTAAAACTCGCAGACGAGGAAGCAGGTGTCAAATTGTTTACGTCAAACCCTCTCAGATTAACGATGTATTTTCTGGACGTTAGAACTACCGGCTGCTACTAGTTACTATGTCTAGCATCACAGAAAGTAAGCAGAAGGCAAAGTTGGAACGACGTCTAATGCCTCCATCTGTTCAGTATGTTACTTCAAGCCTCGTAATCTGCACAATATTTGCGCTGGGGTTGTTGATACAGTCATTGGGAACAGTTTGGAACGTTGTATCGCGCTGAGCCATGTATCTCGGCGCTGCTGTGCGTCGTTTCAACTAGGGATGGCGAAAAAACACTCCATGTTTTCGAGCACAAACATCGATATTATAACATCGATGTTTTGCTTTGGATATTCTCTTCAGATCGATATATTTGTTCACAAAAATCGATGTGTTCAAAAAAATGTTCATGACGTAGATAAAATTTTCAGTATCTTTTCTTTTTTGATTGCTCGCAATCAACAGCCATTCACATCCGTCCTGTTATCGATCCCCAGACGGCACGAAACCGTTTGATATTCACAACCTTTTTCCAGTGTTATTACTTTTTTGCTTATTTTTTTTTCGTGGCAATATCATTAAACTTCATTTTGAACATTGACTATATAAAATATTGATTGTAAAATGAAGACGACAGTCAATTTTAAGACAAAACATGCTCTAAACTAGTATTGATGTGATTTGTATCACATTAGAACAAGGATATTTTATTTCGATACGTTACATCGTTATTAAAATATCGACATTTTAATCATAGAAGATTTTTGTCGATTGATTGATTCATTGATTTGATTACTAGTGATTCCGGCAGCGTCAACTGCTGTCATCATCACTTCTCAGTGAAAGGGTAAGTGTGTGTATGAGGTACGAAAGAACAAAGAACGACAAGGAAAGATCGCCCGCCGCCCCTGGCCCGTTTATTAGGGAACTGTTCCGGCATTCACCTGGTGATTATTGAAAAAAAAACTACCGATCAGAGCAGCCGTCCGCCAGAATTCTCCTCCAGACAGCGACTGAATTCGACCTAGCATGTAGCTATACTTCGTTTCTTTTTAACGTGACATCTCAAGGTCACGCGCGAAAGAGGGAAGACAGTCTGCAATGGGGATCTGAAACGTCACTACAGCTCCGACTTTTACGGCTCCCTATTGGAATTTGCCTTCCCTCTTTCTCTTTCGCATGTGACCTTGAGATGTGACGTTCAAAAATCCAAATATAGTGTCGAAAATCCTGCCAGCATGGGGAGTGGAACACTAGGACCTCCCGGTCAGAGGCACTGCAGTAATATCAGTTGATGCCCTGAGCAACCTCTCTTTTCTTCGACATCGAAATGTTTTTTGTTCCTGAATCGAAGTATCAATGAATCGATGTTTTCTTATATTTGCCATCGCCATAGCTCAGGAGGGTGCGGGGAGGAGGCGGGCGGCCCAGCGGACGAGGCGTCTCGGCACACGTGTTCCTGCTTCGCCTTCAGTGCGTTGCCTGTCGTGCGTACACACGCGGCAGCCGCCGATGACAGCCAGCTTTTGATCTTTTACGATTTACCGCCGCTTGATGGACAGTGTTGACGGCCGGCCGTGCACGAGGCCTCCGCGCTCCACAAATAACGCGATCGCCCCCCCCCACACACACACACATACACACACACACGGCCGATGACCAACGACGGGGCGTGCGCCTGCAGATGGACGAGCGACTCCTCCATCAATCGGCGTGATACATCCCTATCTGGAATTTTCCGAAAACTAGAAATCCTTCTACAATTTTAACAGACCAAAGGGGCAGTGAAGATGAAATTAAACATCGCATTCGGCAGGGAAAATCTGCTATTCGACAATTGCATTCAAGAATATGGAATAAAAATATTTCTAATAAAGTGAAAATTAGAATGTATAAAGCAATTGTGGAAAGTATATCACTGTATGGTTCTGAGTTGTGGGAGATCTCAAAAAGTAATGAGAAAAAGTTAAAGGGGAAATGGTTTTAGAGACGCAGCTGTAGTGTAACGTTAATGGAAAGAATCAGGAATGAAAATATAAAGCAGCAAATGGGTGTCACATCGGATATAATGAATACAATAGAAGGGAGAAGGTTAAAATGGTATGGTCATCTTTGAAGAATGCCGGAGGAAAGATAGCCATTAAAAAGTTGGAGATGGCAGGTGCCAATGCACAGAAAGAGAGGTAGACCAAGATTCACGTGGTATGATGGTGTGCGACAGACAATGAGAGATCGTCACATCGAAGATGATGATTGGCAAGATAGAAGAAGATGGAAGCTTGGGTGCGAGAGACGCCGCATGGTGTAGTTCCACTCGCAGAAGAAGAAGAAGAAGAAGAAGAAGAAGAAGAAGAAGAAATCCTTCTTATTTTAATTTTTACTTTCTCCCTCTTACAAAGGTACTTCGTAGGTAGAGAGCCGAAAAACGGTGAACTCTTAATGCAGTGCCCCGATAACGCAAAAGTGTATAAATCCTGTCGCTAAATATATTTTAAAATTTCTCTACCTCGTGGTGTAGCCAGAATCCATGTTTTGTGGTTCCTTAATAACGGAAAATCGATTTACAGCAAAACGTCTGTCTGTCCGTCTGTCGTCTATCCGGCTGTGGTCAACGTTAGCGCCTAAACCGTTCAGCCAATTTTCTTCAAAATTGATATTCCTCAATCGATGTTAAAGAGCTCGTCGCTTTGGTAGTTTCAAACGGATATTTTTATTTTTAAAGATACATTACATGACGATTCATAAACATTTTCAATATATTTTCGATTTCTTTGTACGTCTTCCTAGAACTACAATATTGAAGATACATATTTTTTTTAAAAATAAAGACGAATCTTTAAATAAATTTACGTTCAATCATTCGAATATGTGAGTGGTTTTCGTGTGATATGGTTTGAAGTATAGGCTATTAAAAAAAACATAATTATTATCATTATCATCAAAACATTTTTTGTCAAAAAACTACTCAATATATTTCTTTAATTATTTCCACGAATTAAAGAAGGAATGCTTAAAAGAATCACTTACTCTAAATTATTGATTAAATTTAAAAATTTTCTTAATTTCCTTTCAAAAGTAACCTCGATTGCGTAATGTTCTGAGCTTCTACTAAACTAATTTTTGATCGTAACGTTTTAAGTTCGAAATGTTAGTTACTTTTCCCTTGAAATTGAAATGTTCAGTTGACAGGCGTGGTTGGCTTCAGTTGTAGCGGGGTTGCCAACGGAATGTTAAATTTCGCTTCTAATTTTTTAAAAATTATTTTATTTCATGCTCATCAAATCAATCTGCTTAATGAGCGCGACGCTGCCAAATTTTTGAATTCCGTTGCAGTGTGCTGACCCGCTTCGCCTAGTGAAGTGGTAAAAGATCAAAGGCCATTTTCAGGGGAGGCCGAATGCTCCTGACATCATTTTTGATAATTTGCCAGCTTGTGAGAGTTTTGCGAAATGATTTTCACTATTAAGTTAATGCTGCTTGAAATAATTCTCAAAATGTGCAGTGGTTTCTAGGTTTTCACGTTTCCATCATCAATTCGATTATTTTTTATCTTTCCCATTTACATTCGAGATAGCGTGTTTCAACTTCAGTAACTTTCACTTGAAAATTTAATCTCGACCACTCTTTCATTTTAAACTCCGAAAATTGTATTATTGAACATACCATTATCTTTATTATTATACATGTACAATTACTGTGGTTTTGTATTAGATTGTTTTTATATTTTTTCCAGGTTATTGGGTGTTATTCCGAAATCAGGTGTTCCGAAGCTTTTCCTCATCGGTTCCATAAAAATTGAAGAGCCTGATAGGCTATCACCTTGGTGCTAGTTAGGCATTATGGATCTGTAGAATGTATTATATAAGTCTATATATCAATAGAATGTATAATATTATGTATCTTTAGAATGTATAGGGGAGTTGTCTAGAAACTTGTCTCACAAATTTACCTCTCCATACGTTACTATACAGTGTTTAGTGTTCATTGACAGAATAAATCAAATCGAATCAAACCTATCAAAGTTATCCGAAGGTATTATTTCAAAGTAAGTATTCCTTGGAAATGTGTATTCTGAGATAGAAATTCTAGATTTATTACATCAATTAAAATCAAATTTAAAATAATACATACTAACTTTGTATAAAATTTGTGTGATTTTAAGCATTGGCATAGGATTACATTGGTTTTACTGCCCAACAAGTTTTGGCTAACAAGTTTTACTGCCCAACCAAGTGATCTACAAAACAGGGTGTACCAGAATGAATTCCTAGGGCTTATGGGGATCGAATAAGATGAACTTTTTGTTAAAAAACATGTGGTGGGGAATCTCATAAAACAAATGATGAGAAATCTCGTAAAACCTATGTTGGGAAATATAAAACATAAGATAGGAAATATAAAACATATGGTGAGAAATCTCATAAAACGTATGTTGGGAAATCTAATAGTTACACCCAACCAATTTTAACATTGCGCACCCGATGGCTCCGAAATCTCTTTGCGCTAACATGAGACGAGTACCTGTCAAATCCCAGAGCAAACTGAGTTGCTTTCGAGACAGAGACCGGGAGAGGTGCCTCAGGGCACCACTGATGATGTCACTGCAGTGACTCTGACCAGGAGGTCCTAGGTTCGAGTCGTGACGGCGGCAGGATTTTCGACACTAGCTTTTCAGCTAGGTCGAATCCAGTCGCTGTCTGGAGGAGAATTCTAGCGGCCGGATGATCTGATCGGTAGTTTTCCGTGGTTTCTCCGATCAACACCAGGCAGTACCCTACCAAACGGGCCTCGGACCGCGCGCGATCTGTCCGTCCTCTTCCTTGTCCTATCCTCTTCCCTTACACACACACTTACACTATATGCATTACACTACCGCATATTCCGGGAGACCGGTCGGGAGCTTAGAGCTTGTCCCGGCTGGGGCGGTGCCCCGCTGGTGGGAGAGTCTTGGTTAGGGGGAAACCCCACTAGCGGACGGTAGGTCGGCGCCGGATCTCGCCATCCAGCGAGGCAAGATCTCAGCTTCCTCCCGAGGAAAAGTCATGCACTACACTTACAGGACTAATGCTTGCACTTTATTGATCAGTTAATTGATCAATCAATTAATCGAGATAGGGACAAATGTCAGAAGTGTAACTTCGTTGTATGGTACATTCCACTACTACATGTTCATCGGCAAACGGGTGTCATCTTCAAGCCCCTTACAAGTCTTTTAATCCAAGACATTCTGTGTATTTCCAGCAAGGCTACCGCGATGGCATAAACGCAGCGCTCCACGGCCATTGGAGGAGCAATGGAGCCGCCTGGAGGCGCCACGCCCCCGTGCCTCTGTCCTCGTGTCGTAAACGCCGCGTCGCGGCACGGCGGCGCTGACTGGCGCGTGAGCTAAGGCGTGAATCAGCCGCCGTCGACAAGCCGCTCTTCAAAGGGCCGCCCGCCGCCCTCCCACGCCGCCGCCCTCGCCCCCCCCCCGCAGCCGCGATCCCCCAGCCTCTCTCACCCCCGCCGCCCCGCCCCCACCCCCACCGCCATTCCCTCCCCGCGCTGCAGGCGACGGCGGAGGCTGGGGACGAAAAGACGCCGCCTCGAGGAACCTCGAGGAAATGCAGTTACAGTGACGCTACATGGCAGGCGTCAAGCCCCTCCTCATTCCAGCCCCTTTACGAGAGAAATGCTGCGGATGGGAGTGGTGATGACGGCTCATTCCAGCGGACGGACCTATTGAAGGCGGAGGAATTCACGGTTTCTTATCCTAGTGAACTCCAGGTACCCGAATTCCCCTCATTTCTCGAATCCAAAATATTTCGAATTTTTCACTCTTGAATGTATCAGTAAAGGGAATCTAGAAAGAAATTTAATGAAAGAAATTGTATATTGGAATTGAGGATAGTCATGACTGCCATAAATCAGAAACCTTCAATGTGCTATATCTTTTCGCGGAATGACGATCATTAATTTTCTCTACACGGTATTATCAGACGTTTTATTGCAACGCACTGCAGATAATTTCATATACACTTTTTCGTGGAGTAAATATGCCGCATTAAATTAACATTTTGAGCTAAACGAAGGGAAAAGTTTGTGCGAGTCTCTACTCTGTGTAACATAACAATAACTAATTTGAAGTGTTGTATTCTTTAGATAATATCATTTGCAGGAGCGACTTAATTATAAACGATTCAAACAAGACGCTAGTAGCTTTCGCATTATTTAAGGATTGACGTGAGGTAATTAATCATTCTTTGTGTACGTACGTTTATGCATTGCATATCTTTGTATCAGTCAGGTGCATACGTGCATTGCAAACTTATCCTCATTGATCGACACAAACTTTTAAAAACCATTTGCCACACGTGTGTTGTATTAAAGCGTGGATTAGGACGTGATATGTGATAAGCGTATGATGAAAGACTTCTTAAATCCCTCTATAGCTCATGATTTTTCCCAGCACAGGCTTAACGATGCCGAATAATCTCAGGTTTTCAGTCAATATGACGAGTCTCTCTCTCCGATGGGAAAAAGGATTTAACTTTACACTGAACTTTACACAGAATTTGAAGTATTAAATTCTTTGTATTTCACAATATTCAACCAATTTAGATTAACACACGATTCTTCGGCGCTTTACAGTTAGATATTTACAAGTAACAGTTCTGAAAATATCGCAGTGTTTGATTCTCCAGCAAGATGACATCACTTCACCACAGGACTCCCATCGCAGGGGCGAAGCTCATTTTCCGCCCTGCGTGTCTGAACTGCCTAGAAAGCAACGCTCATAATGACACTTGTGAAGGTCTACGTCGCCTCAATATTAGGCGTATTTTAAGGACCTGCATTCTATCCTTTTAGAGCAGCTAGGATTCGGATGCATGGTGTTCAATGATATTACTGCATTGCGTTACTGCATTTCATTCGTGTTTGAGGTTTTCGATGATTTTATCGCCCCAGAATTATTAATTAAAACAGGCAAACTCCCTTATTAATTATCGTTGGTTCGAAAAGAGAAAAGTAATTATATTAATTCAGGTAACTGCAGAAAGATTCTCATCCACACCACAGAAGAATCTAGGTAGTGTTCCGACACAAGACGATTGTGCAAAAACCAGACAGATAACTGGTGGTTTCTATCATTATAAGAATATTTGTTTAAGTATTATCATTTCTCCATCCCCATCTATCTCCTTCACTCTCCTTTCACGCCTTCTCTTCTTCACATGATCATTCTCTCTCTTCCTGGTCCTCTCCTCGCCCTTCATCTCTCTCCCCTCGCTCTCTCTATCTCTATCTCTCTCCCCTCGTCTCTCTCTCTCTCTCTCTCTTCTCTACACACACACACACACGCACACTGTTTCTCGTCTCTCCCTCCCGTTTCAGCTTCACTAGTTTTTTCTCGGCGTAAATACGTCCGCTATCCCCAGAACTCAAGTCCTATTCACCCGCAACACTTAATCAAACAGCGCGCAAGATAAACACATCCAACTTATTAAAACCCCGCAACCGCTGCTGCACTCCCGGGGGCCTCGAATCCCGGCGAGCGCCGACGCGCGCGGGGGCGGGGCGGGGCGGGGGCGGGGGCGGCGGGCGTGTCGCCCGGGGCGCGCCATCTGTGTGGGCGCTGCACGGGTGTCGGCGGCGGCGGCAAAACGACTCGCCGCGGGACACCGCGCCGCCGCCGCCGCCGCGCCGCAAGAACTCGATGAATAAATAAAGCTATCTGGGCCGCCATGCATCATACGCATATCGCCTCAGCCATAAATCGCTGCCGCCCGACCAGGCGCTCGGCCCGACGCGGCGCGGCGCGGCGAGGCGGAGGCGGAGGCGGTGGAGATGGCGGAGGAGGAGGAGGGGAGGGGGGAGGCAGCAGAGCGGGAAGGCGGTCGGGGCGGAGAAGGTGAGGCGGAGGGTGGGGTAGAGGTGGGGCGGCGGTGGGGAGTGGGCGGGGCGGCAGGGTGAGGTGGTGGCAGGGTCGGGCGGGCGGCCGGGTGGGCGTGCGGCGGGGTGGGCGGGCAGCGGGGTGGGCGGGTGGGTGGTGGGATGGGCGGACGGGCGGCGAGATGGGTGGGCGGGTGGCGGGGTGGGCGGGCGGGCTGTCAGCGGGGTAGGCGGGTGGGTAGCGGGATGGGCGGGCGGGCGGCGAGGTGGGCGGGCTGGCGGGCGGGTGGGCGTGCAGCGGGTGGGCGTGCGGGCGTGCAGCGGGGTCGGCGGGCGGGCTGACAGCGGGGTGGGCCGGTGGGTGGCGGGATGGGCGGGCGGGCGGCGAGGCGGGCGGGCGGCGGGGGGGGGGGGGGCGGGGCCACGGCGCTGGCAGCGGCGGCGGGCAGCTGCCTTGGTGGCGATAGCGCCGCCGCGCTATAAACACGTCCGGGCGAGTGCACCCTTTGAAGGGCCGCCGCTCCGCCAGCGCAGCACGGCGCGCCCGCCAGCCTCGCGCGCTGCGGGCGGCGAAGATATACCGAAGTGACGTACGGGGAAGGCGTTGTTGGTTTTGTATAAATAGTTCAGGTGGATGTCGTCCGCACCGACGTGTTTGTTATTAATCAGATGAGCGGCTTTCGATGGCTTATTCATTATCGCAAGATCTGCCGTCTGGGAGCCACAATACGACTACCAGGCGGCTGATCTGATGACATTGGCAAAGACATCACAAACCGCTACTCATTCAAATGGAAATGAAGATACCGGTAAATGCATTGTCAGCTTCCGTTACCGATATTTTTTGAGAACGTGTCGCCATCATATTAACATTATGTACATATTTTCATATTAATATTCTGGAAGTCCAACATTGTTTTGCGAGACATTTTCAGTTTGTTAGCGAGATCAAGTTAATATGTATTTTAATGGAGAAGTAACGAAGAAAATAATTGCGTAGCTGAATGAATAAAATTACGAGTATTTATTATTTAATTTTGTTCCTGTGGGTGTTTTTGAATGGAACAATAGTGGAACAAGAATGGAACAATAGTCAAATCCATTTACGAGATGAGTAACAACGGCGAATATGTGAACTGAGAGCGTTTTTTTTTCTCTCTACAGATATTTTATTTTATTTTTTATTATTATTCTGAGATCTCCAGCGTCAAGGCAATTCGATTTAATCATTAAAATGATTGCTTTGCAATGACAAAATGTTTATAAACATTAATTTCAAAGAAAAAATTAAATTTTTAAAGAAAATAAAATGTTTGTGAAAAAAATAAAAATAAAGATGTATGTTATGTTGTTTGATTATTCTGTGTTTTTAAACGTAATGTGAATTCAATATATACGTAACACGTTGATCAACATGATTTTTTAATTTGAATAATTATTTATTTGTATTTATTTGCACAATTCACTTCTTTGTGTTTGTTTTAGTAGTTAACATCAATTTCACAGAGCTTCACTCCATTATTTGCATGTGGGATTATTATTTGTGTAAATGTGAGCTTCTATTCGGTAGGCGCTGAATGCTGAGATGTTGCCAATGGTTGATATTCCATGACTATGATCGATGGTATCGGAAAAATAATCTCCTGGTTGGTAGTAATATTATTCAACAATAATAAGCCCTTATGGAAGATTTCCTACGAGGTCATACTTTTACCACCCCTATCCCCACAGAATGGTAATAAGTAAGTTAACACTCAAGTTTAGTGATGCGCCGTTGCTAGGGAACGAATGTATTATCGGTACCACAATGTGTTAGGCTAGTGGCGTCTTAATGAACGTGTTTATTACTAACCCATTAACTGTCAAATTAATTTCGTGCGCATAGCGCTAGCTCATTGTCGTCGCGTTCATGCACTCACAATCATTTTCGGAACCCTCTGACAGCATGTTTTTGCAACTTTTATGGTTAATCAATTGTTATATTGCTCAATTATACTACTAGTGCGCTCCAAAGTGCCAAACCGGGTGAGATGAGCATTGTTTTTCTATAAGAAGAAGCAAAACCGTTAGACCTTAGCTGCATTTGTCCCGTCAACTTCTGTGCGGACCAATCACCGTTTGCTTGACACCGGCCTCTCCCTCCGACTTCACCACAGACATATAGCAGCTATGCACGGATTTAGTTGAAAGTCAATACGTAAGTTTAGTGATGCGCCGTTGCTAGGGTACGAACGTATTCGGTACTACAATGTGTTAGGCTAGAGGTCTTTATGAACGTATTTATTATTAATCTACTTACAAGACTTACTGTAACGTATTTATTATTAATCAACTTACAAGACTTACTGTAGATGGTTTAGCCATCATATTCTCGTCTTTTATGTGCAATTCAAGAATCGTCTAGTCATTATTTAATACTTTACCTGTTTTCTATCCTACAATACATCGACACAAACATACTGGAATCGACACAAACATACTGGTTTAAAATATTCGATAATTGCAGCGATGAGCAAGTTGCCTGTACCTTCGAAGAGGCCATCGACGGAGTCGTCTGCTTACTGAAGCCAAGAACGGTTGCAATGATGTACTGATAAGGTGTTGTTGGCAGTATAATTATTTGAGATTGGTGACGTCTTTGTAGACAACGCTTTTATTGTTAACAAAAGCATCAGCTTCGTTGCCTTAATAATCTTTATGCTTGTAGATGTCGAGAATCGATTAGTTGTTTAAAGAAATATCAAATTATTTTCTTTCTATTAAATAATACGTTTAACAGGATATTGTTACTAATGGATTCGATATATGTTGTTCACAAGAAAATGCCTGTTTTTTCTTTCCGAGTACACGCAATGTTGATGTTTGCGTGTTTTTCTCATAAAATGAACCGGCAAAGGTGAATTAGGACATCAGCAGTTATCTCCAGTGCCTCTGACCTGGTGTTCCTAGGATTTGAGTCGCGGCGATTTTAGGCACTAACTTGTCAGAATTGAAATGATTGAAGGCGTTGTCATTGTCAACAATAGTATTTATTTCACAAATAGCAGCTTTCGATGGCTTAGCCATCATCATCAGTTTTCTGCTGTCTGGAGCCACAAAACGGACTGCGCGAAACTAACTTGTCAGCTATGTCGTATTCAGCCGTTGTCTGGAGGAAACTCCTAACGACTGACTGTTCTGATCAGTAGTTTTTCGTGGTTTCTCTGATCAACACCAGGCGAATGCTGGAGCAATACTCTAACAAATGGGCCACGGTAGATGAGTAAATATAATAACCCTACACTACATTTCAATAATTGAGAGTAATGCAGCTAACGTAAGTCACTCAAATAATCTGACGGATACCATTTTGATGGTCTCTAGAAAACAAGATTATATTGCCTCATCCAAGCTTCTTTGGTTACGGGTAATCTGGTTGTGACAGCCAGATGACAATTGCCGGGACCGGTGTCATGTGATTCCTGCACAGGTAGCAGGATTAAGGTCTTACCTGAGGCTCTCTGGAATAATCAAATCTTACTTTCCGCCGCGGTAGGGAACCGATAGGAACTCCTCTTCTGTCATTCACAAAGTTCATGCACCTCCTGTGAGCAATACTTCAGCTGATTAATGCGTCAGTGAATTTTCTAGATTAATTTATTGCAATAAGAAGTATACGAATAATAAATGATAATACATTATTAGCTGCGAAGTATTTACATCCTCTGCAACTAAGTAAACTGAAATTACAAATAACTTCAGATCCATTTGTAAAATTACAAGCTAATTAGATTAAACTCCTGATTCGAAAGTAATTTTAGTTTTTTCAAAACATTCTGCGCTCTACAAACGTTCACGAGATCTAATAGAACTTACGGAAAATACACCTCAATATCAAATTAAATAAAAGCTTAAATGGGATTCCAAAACTAAAAGTGCTAATGTCTTTACTCTCTACTATTTCCCAAAAACAAATGTGGATTGTGAAGGTAAAATTCAGTTATCTAAATATTGCTGGAATATTCATTAATATTGAAAGATGCAAAATCAAATTTAAAAATTATTAAAGCAATGTAAGCTTTAATAATAGTTACAAAAATTATTAATAAATAAGGTTGGTAAAAACCAGCAGTTTCAAAAAGTTAAAAAACTTAAGTCCAGGATGAGCTAACGTAATCAGCTTTTCATTTTCCATGTTTTTTTCTGGTTTTATTCGTTGGAGTTCTAGTTTTAAATTTCTCGCATATTTTAAACTAAAGTTAATTTCCTCCAGACAGCGGCTGAATTCGACCTAGCTGACAAGCTAGTGCCTCAGGTCGTCGGAACACAAATCGTAGGAACTCCGTGTCAGAGGCACTGCAGCGATATCTGCCGATGCCCTGAGCCACTTTTGGCGGTTCATTTTATGAGAAAAACACACAAAATACAACATTGAATGTATTAGGAAAGAAGTACCAGGCTTTTTTTGTGTAAAACAGTACTAATATATCGAGTCAATTAGTGACATTATCCTGTTAAACACATGACTTATCAGACTACTTTAGCCTAAAGTCTAAAGCAGGGGTGGCCAACCAGTGGAGCATTGGATGATTACGAACATTGGAACGAAACAAAAATTTTGTCCCAAATCGGCTCCACTGTGACCGCCACCTAAGAAGTCGTTTTCCCCAAACAGAACCCGGGCTCATCAGCGGCCGTTCGCTCGCGCTGTCGGGCGTTTGGCCCCCCCCCGCCGCCCCCCCCCCCCGGGGCCCAAAAGGACCCTTCCGCTCGGGTGGCAGCAACCCCTTCCCCGGCCGGCCCCCCCCCTTAACCCCCTTCTGTCACCGCCCCCACCCGCCAAGCCTCGCCTCGCGCAGCCGGCGGAGGCGCCCGCCCGACAGATTCGCGCCCTCGTAGCCGTCGCCCGCCCATCGCTCCCGGGGCAGTGGCTCCAAACCACTCGGCGGAGGATGCTGCTTCTTCTTCGTTCTCCGTCCTTTTCTTCCCTTCCTCCCCTCTTCTCCCTCTTCACCCTCTTCTCCCACTTCACCCTCTTCTCCTCTTCACCCTCTTCACCCTCTTTTCCCTCTTCACCCTCTTCACCCTCTTTTCCCTCTTCACCCTCTTTTCCCTCTTCACCCTCTTTTCCCTCTTCTCCGTCCACCCTCTTCTCCGTCCACCCTCTTCTCCGTCCACCCTCTTCTCCGTCCACCCTCTTCTCCGTCCACCCCCCTCTCCCTCCACCTACTCCTCTTCCTGCCCCATTCTCCTCCCCTCTCCTCTTCCTCCTCCTCTTCCTCCTCCCTTCCTCCTCCTCCCCCTTCCTCCTCCCCCCTCCTCCCCTCCTCTTCCTCCCACTCCTCCGCCTCTTTCCTCTTCCGTCCTTCCTCTCCTCGTCCTCTTCTTCTTTACAATGGACAAGATTATGTCGAGTACTTGGTATTTCAACGCGGTTTAACTACATGTATTTTAGTCATTAGTCAGTGAGTATAGGCATGAACGATGGCGATGAACGTGAGATCTGACAATGACCTTCTCCTAGCCTTGCACGTTTCCTCTCACGACGCCACCCCCGCCATTTCCACCCAAGCCGGGACAAACTCTAAGCTTCCGATTGTCCACACATGTATGGTAGAGAGTTGGATGTAAATGCTCGTATGAGTGGAAAGGGAGAGGAGGGGATTAGGTTGAGGATGGGACGTGCATGACCCGGTTCTTCTCTGACATTCCCCTGGTATTGAATGGAAAAACTATGGAAATGAGAATAGTCGACCGCTAGAATTCTCCTTCGTCCCTCCATAGCGTTCGCTGAACTCGATATAACCGTCACAACCGATCTTTCTTCGTCTTCTTCTTCGAACCGGTAACGATTTCTGTTGTCAAGTAAATGAGTCAGATTTATGATCGATGGCGATTAAATTTTTTATGACAAAATCGACGGTTCTATTAAAGATATAATTACCACAAAGTCGTTATCTTCCAAGGTTAGAAATGAAATATCCGTTTGTTCAAAGTATGGAATGTAATTGTCTGAAGTGTAAAGTATTTGGTTTGGTATATTTTGAGTTTTCGTAATATGAAGGAACAAAAAGGATGTTTTCTATAGCCTTAATCCTGATATCTAAACATTTATCTAACATATAGCTGAAATTCCAAACTGTATCTGTAGGTGGCCGAGGCGTTATGTGCACACATACGCACACACTCACACATATATACGAATTACGTATAACCAATTCAATAATCATTTCACATTATTCACAATGGCAACATATAAACCATTCACAACCAATTAAGGTTTAATGCCATTAATTTAAGAGTGAAGAGAGACACTAATCGATATTAATAAACTATAGAGAAAAATAGTTCTCAGATAATTTTATCACAATGGAAGGAAAAGTAGTAAACTAGAGACTGTCATGGTAGAGTGGCTATTCCTTATTGCATAGACCTTCTACCATAGGTGACCTTATTGCATAGACCTTCTACCATAGGTGACTCTATAAATGTTTCATCAGCAATGAGAACGACGAGTGCATTTTAGGCTTTTTCGAAATGCAGTACCTTCCAAAGAAAATGTTAGACTCGCTGCGTGATATTTCACTTCACATGAAGTTAAGATAAAGCAAGAAGCTTGTACAAAGTGAATATTCACTTTCAAGACTTACCTTCACATTTAGTACGTTCGGTTTCCCATTCTGAACGGTTCCAGACTAATATTTCTTCCCAGTAAGTTTATGAAGAACTTCCCATTAAGATCATGATTCGTGATACGTGCTCAGTGGCAGTGTGAATGAGTCTTTCCTTCGTGTTCCCGAAATCCCTTTTCCGTTGCTCTTTTATTAAAGAGTCTGAACGGAACGAATATTGTTTCTAAATTGAAAACTACCATGGTGCTTACACTATCTTTTTCTTTGTATGAAGTCTTTAGATAAGTTGCCAGCCGCTCTCCACTCTTCGATGTGTTTTCCACTCAAAATGTTCACAAGGAGAATATTAAAGAAAATCAAGTAATCCATAACCAATTTAATTGCCTTTAAAAAAAAACAGCAACTAAAGAGAACATTAAAATTGAAAATTGAAATGATTAAGAAAAATGCAGGTAGAAAATTTTCTTGGTAGTCTCCATAGTGCTATGCGAAACATATCAAGGTAAAGGAAATATATCAGCATAAAAATAAATGTAACGTGATTTATCGAAGGATAATAGGAAAAATGAGAAGCAAACATTCAAAAGGTGACATATCCATTTGGGAAAAATTGAATTCTTCTGTTGTTTTCACCTATAACCTTGTTTCTAGAGAAAAACATGAGATGTCTTACAATACATTAAGTAGTGCTCTGTTCATTGAGTTAAAGAAAATGATACAAAGTGTAAAATTTGTGCTAAATTTTTCATCTTTGTTGGAAAAGAGTGAAGTGTACATGTCACGTTTTAAATATTTGCTCCTCAAATGTGGTTCGTTTAAAATAGAAGTACAAATGAATAATCATCGATTTCTTGGGGCAGATTGTATATTAATGTTTGCTGTTATACGTGACTGTAAGAGGCAATTACAAAGGCTCAAGGAATTGTGATTTGATCAAGAAACTAAGTATGATGTGCTTTTTAAAGTAAGTATCCTTTTGGACAAAACTCATAAATCTTTGTTTCTAAACAAAAAATGTATTTTTATATAAAAGAGCATTTCTTAAACTATTTGTCTAGTTGTCACCATTCTTCCGACATTTGTCATAGCGGGAAACCATCATTTGTATGCCCTCTTCATAGAAAGATGCTGAAGACATGAAGACAGTCACCTCTGAACATTGTTTTGAACGCAAATAATGTTGCCAACTTGTTGAACATTAGGCTGAAAATGTAATGAATAATGGAATGGCGAGAAAGTGGTTTAGACAATTCAATGAAAGACGAACCATTCAATTTTCATGACTCAACACTAAGTGGGCGGCCTTTGTTGTCAATGATGGGATGATTGAAAAAGTGAATGAAAAAAGATGGTTCACTATAAGACTGATTTGTGATGAGTTCTTCTGACTAACATGCACTACACTACCATATTTCCGGAAGGCAGGTCGTGAGCTTAGAGCTTGTCCGGCTGGGGCAGTGCCCGCTGGTGGGAGAGTCCTGGTTAGGGGGAAACCCCACTAGCCGACGGTAGGTTGGCGCCGGATCTCGCCATCCAGCGGGGAAAGATCACCGCGCATACCCCGAGAAAAATCATGCACTAGACTAACGGCACTAATGACCAAAGCAGTTGACGTGCCCGAAAAAATCACACACGAAAAAATGAAATGAAATCAAATCAGAGCTGCGACACTGCCCATCAACGTTTTAGCGCCCAGCTCTCGTGGATGAGCTGTGGCTCCTTGACCCGCACTACCCGTACCCCCAACCCCTGACGCCCCACGTGCCCTCAGCCACCCTCTCGATTCCCCTCATCCCCCTCGGGTTCAGCAAGAGAAGCAGAAGTGTTTCTTCCCTCTGGACGTCAAGATTTTTAGAAAAATTGTATGCTTTTCTTGTGGGATCGAGAGAAATTAGTTTCTGCCTTTTTGTGCCTGCGTGCGGGGCGCACTTTTTTTCTGGGCTCTTATGGACGTCAGTAGAAATGAAATTTTTACATTCTTTAGAGGCACTTTGGTCGACAGCATCTCGCATCTCGAACGGTCGATATGCGCTTTCTTGAGTGAGCGCACTTCATCTCTCTGACTGCATCCATAAAGAACTTTTCATAAATTTCAAAAGCTATAATACGTCATTTCCCGCATAATTCATTATTCCTTTTATTCCGTTTGTCGGACGAACTAGGTATGTAAGACTCCGCTTTCCTTTCGGCCTCTCATCTTCGTCATCAATTCATCCATTTTTATGGTTGATTCTATAACAGTTTTGATGAATACGTATTCAGCTGCCGTTCTTTCTTATTTTCTTCGGTGTAAAACGCGGGGTCTTCTTTTCCTTACGTAGCAACAATATTCATTAACAGACAAACACTGGAATACACGTCAAGTATTTCAGCCTACTTATCTCAGCCATTCCCCCTACGATCATTTGCTCTCGACAGCTCTATATGCTCGTTTTCTCCACTCTTGATCACATCAATGATTGATTGATTGATTATTTCGTGGTTTCCGGGTGCATGAAGTGCTATGGTCAATATGACCCGTCTCTTGCACTAGCATATTACCCCTTGTGTACACATCGCATCAATTTTCAGAAACATGACTAGAATGTGGAGACTGGTTATGTTGAAAAAATTCCATTCCAACACGCAAAACAGGTTGAATCATGAAAACAGATCTTTTTTGCAGAAATTTGGCTTGAAGGTAAATATTTGTGGAAGGTATTTGAAAGTGGGTAAAACAAATGCGGTAGTCTGGTGTGAAAATTGCTGTTTAAATTTACAGAAGAGTTGAAGGTAAATACCAAGTAGATCGAAAGTACTCAGCATTTAGTTGCAATCATTCATTTTACTGCTGACGTTTCGTCAAAATAAATTTGAATTCTTCAGAGCTGAAATTCGCACAATATTGAATTGTGCGAAAAGTTGACAAGAGAGTAAAGCGATTTTAACTATAATTTTACGTAGTACTTGTATTATTTCCAATTATAACATTGAATTTCACAACACTGCAATTACGCATATTTTCGGAGCTGTGCCCGATGATGTGAGAATACGGTGTTTTCCAGCGAGTTGTGTGTTGCGGGTTGTATGTGCACCTACGTTATAATCTGCCTCAGTGATTTTCTTAGTTCATTTTGCCGATTGATTTATTGATTGATTGATTGATTTGTTAACGATTCCAGGCACGTCAAATGCTATGGTCTTTAGTGCCGTAAGAGTAATGCATGTTTTATCATTAGGGGTGACAATGATCTTCCCTCGGTGGCTCGGAGCTTGCCCTTTGGCTTGCTTTCGTTTGGGAAAACGACGTATGTCCCGCGCACTGTCCTAACCGGAAAAAGCTGTAAGCTTCTAACTAGTCTCCCGACATGTGTGGAAGTGTAGTGCATGCAAGTGTAAGTGTGTATAAAGGCGGCTCCACATATTCGTCATTTGCCAATCAGCGAACTACGGCTCGCCCAATCCCGAACAGCTGACAATTCTCCCCAGACAGCGGCTGAACTCGACCTTACTACAATTGACTTCGGTTAGAGTGAACTCGAATATAGTGAACCCTCGGTTAAAGTGAACTGCAGTCACTGGTACCTATTAAAAGTAAGCATAAGAAGATACGGTTATAGTGAACCTGAACCTCGGCTACAGTGAACGTAGAAAATGCAACGTCCTGGAATTTAATTGAATATCTTATGTTATTAGGCGATTTAAAGGGCCTTCGGAGAGTTGGACGGTGTTCCAACACTGCAAGAGGCAACGAAATGAATTAACACTGGATTATGTTACTTAGAGACAGAGGACAATGCAGAATCAAGTATGAAGAGAGCATGAACTTTGGAGAAGGACCTAGAGAAACTACTAATGAAAAATGAACGAAGCAAACAATTGAAAATAACTGATGTTTTGAAGTACAAATAAAGATATTAAATTTTCAATTCGAACTGTTAACGAATTTAGCTGTATTTCCATATTAGTGAAATCAATTATTTCGGAAAATTTCCAATTAATTTTGTCATCATCGGATATAGTAAACCTCTCACACAGTGAAAGAAATATGTTAGTACCCAGAAGTTCACTATACCCGGAGTGGACTGTATCTGGTTAGTGTGGAAAATCCTGCCACATGAACCATCGGACCTCCCGGTCAGAGGACCGGGAGCGGTAGTTCAGTGCATCAACTGATGTCACTGCAGCGCCTCTGACCGGGAGGTCCTAGGTTCCCACTCCCCACGGCGGCAGGATTTTCCACACTAGCTTTTCAGCTAGGTCGAATTTAGTCGCTGTCTAGAGGAGATTCCTAGCGGCCGGCTGCTCTCATCGAGTTTTCCGTGGTTTCTTCGATCAACACTAGGCGAATGCGGGAGCAGTACCCTAACAAACGGGCCACGGACCGGGCGCAATCTGTCCTTCCTTCTGTCCTATCCTCTCCTACACACTAACATGCACTCACTACCACATATTCCGGAGGCCGGTCGTGAGCTTATAGCTTGTCCGTCTGGGACTAATGACCAACGCAGTTGACGTGCCCGGAAACATGAAAAAAATATCTCGCCATCCAGCGGGGGGAAGATCACCGCCATCTCTCGGGAAAAAACATGCACTACCCTAACGGGACTAATGACCAACGCAGTTGACGTGCCCGGAAACATGAAAAAAATCAAATCAAATCAATCAGGTCAGAGGCACAGTGGCATCAACAGATGCCCTGAGCCACCTCAGCAGTGGAAGCGCGACGTCCGCGCCACCCCACGCTCTGAGCGCCAACGCGGGCACCCCTGCGCGGCTGCCTCTGTAGGCGGCGGCGGCAGAGGATGATTTATCGCAGGAAATACACAGCTGTCTGTTGGCGCTTAATTTATTGTCGTCGGGGACGGCAGGCGAGGCGGCGGCGGCGGCGCTGCTCCAAGACGCGGCGCGCGCGGGGGGCGGCGCAGGGGGTGCTAATGAGCGCGGGCTGCCAGACGCGCGACGGCGGCGTGGCATTTTCCGGCTGGCCGCCTGCCTGTCGCCCGGCGCCGCCCGCGCGGTGTCAGCTCCGCCGCGCCGCGCCGCAGAACGAGATTTAAAAATGCAAGGGCAGCCGTCGCGGCGCCGCCGCCCCCGCCGCCGCCGCCGTCAGCGCGCCCCCTTGTAATTGCGCGCTGGCCTCGCGCCGTCGCTGAGGGAATGGTGGGGTGGGGGTGGGGAGCGGCTGGAGGCGAGTGCCGCAGGGGGGTGTAGGGTGAGAAGAGAGCGCCAGCGGTGGGGACGGTTTGGTTTGGTTTTTTCGTGTTTCCGGGCGCGTCAACTGCTTTGGTCATTAGTCCCGTTAGTGTACTGCATGTTTGTTTCTCGAGAGATGGCGGTGGTCTTCCCCAGCTGGATGGCGAGATCCGGCGCCGACCTACCGTCGGCTAGTGGGGTTTTCCCCGAAACCAAGACTCTCCCACCAGCGGGGCACCGCCCAGCCGACAAGCTCTAAGCTCCGACCGGTCTCCCGGAACATGTGGTAGTGTAGAGCATGTTAGTGTGTGTGAAGGGAGAGGATAGGACAAGGAAATGGAAGGAAAGATCGCGCGCGGCTCATGGTCCGTTTGGTAGGGTACTGCTCCGACATCCGGTCAGTGGCGCTGCAGTGACATCAGTTGATGCTCTAAAATCCTGCCACCGTGGGGAGTGGGAACCTAGGACTTCCCGGTCAGTGGCGCTGCAGTGACATCAGTTGATGCTCTGAGCTACCGCTACCGGTGGTGGGGACGGCATGGGAACGAGCGGTGCCATTGCGATGGGTGGGGTGGGTGCCGTCTGTAAGAGGGAATGACACTGTAGATGAGGCGGGTGCAGGGCGGGATAGGAGCGAGTGCCATCAAGGGAAAGTTTTGGGAGCGAGGAAGCGGTGTCATTCGGATGGGTAGGTCGGACGCTGTCACCGAGAGGAGATGGCAGGAAGGCAGGAGGGTAGCGCCGGTGCTGGGAGGCGGGGTTAGGCGGGATCAGGGCAGGGAGGGAGCCGAGTGCCATCAAGGGTGGGCAGGGTGGAAAGCAAGCGGTATCATTGGGATGGGTGGGGCGGGTGCCGGCTCCGAGGGAAATGGCGGTGGTGGTGGGTGCTTTTTGTTGACGACTGCGCTGCGAGGGAGGGATGAAGTTGGCGGGGTAGCCGCTGACGGTGGAATGGGCGAGGACGGAACACCAACGCGGGGAGGGGCAGCTGGTGCCATTGGGATGGGTAGAGTGAGCGCCACCTATAAGAGAGCACGTCGGGATGGGAAGGGAGACATTGGAGGCGAACGCGGCTGGTGGGAAGTGGGCGTGGTGGAGTTAGGCGGGTGCAGGGTGGGGTGATGTGAGGTGGGCGCCAACGCGAGAGAGCGGGAGATGGGTGGGGCGGGCGCCGTCTCCGAGGGGGAGTGGCAGGTAGGGAGGAGGGCCTAGAGGCGAGCGCCTCGGGTAGTGGGGTAGGCGGGCAGAGGGCGGGGAGGGGTGAGGGCAGAGCATAGGCGGTGGCCGGCGCCAACGCGGGGTTCCGTTGGGATGTGTAGAGCGGGCTCCGTCTCCGAGGGGCAATGGCGGGGTGGCGGGCCCTGGTTAGAGGCGAGTGCCGCTGCTGTGAGGGTGTGGCGCGGCGCGTGGGGCGGGGGCGGGGGCGGGGGCGGGCGGGGGCGGGGCGGACAGCGCCGGGTCGCGCGTGGGCGACGCCGCCGGCTACCTGTCGCCGCCCGCGCGCGGGGGTGTCCAGCGTCCAGGGTGGGCGACATTCGCACTCCTTCACGCACTCCTTCCACTGCTTTATGACGCGTTTCATGATTATTTAATTCTCTCTTCGTACGGCACCGTAATAACGTTAAGGGTTAAATACGTTTAGACCCTTCCTTCAAATTTTACATGAGCCGTTAATGTTAAATTAATTATGAATCAGAAGAGTAGTATTTATAATCCCACGCATTGCACTTCCCAACGTATCCTTCAATAGTTTAGGATACTCTTTTCCAATGATATAATAAATATTCATCTAATTTACCTATAGTTTTTTACCTAATTTACCTATAAAATTTTAAAAAATGTCTGCAATAATTGCACCTTAATATTCGTATGGTAATTATTGAATGTTAACTTACTACCATAACGTAGGGCTCTGTATTAGAAAAATATATGCTAAATACGCCACGAAGAATAAATAAAAAATAAATAAAAAATGGAAATGAGATAAATATAAAGACGTGAAACTATAAAGCAAGGAACGAAGAGCCGCAGGGAAGTAAACATATTTCCCTTTAAAACGATCTTCAAGTCAAAGAGGTTAATGAGTATATGTGATCATTAATAAGGACTCTGCGCTGTCCAAGGGAAGCACAATCGATTAAATGCGGAAGGAATATGAGAGAGGCCAATGCAACAGTGACTTCTGGTAATAAAAAAATTAAAAGCTTGGGGGAAATTAACGTAAGCAATATTTTGGTACCTACACTTCGTAGTGCACAAATTTTACATCAAATTCCATCCTCTTATGCTTATGATTCATTACCTTCTCCACAATATTACAACGCTTTTAACCGTAACAAGTATTTACATATCATTCGTAAGGTCTGGTCCTGACAACAACAACAGATAAATGTCGGACCAGGACCTTCACGAATGCTCCATGACTAGACGCTCTCCTTGCTTTGTCACCATTGTCCCCTCCTCTCCTCTTAAACACTTTCATGCACTACGCGAACACAAATGTCGCTTAATCGAATGATAGGTGATTCCGCGCGCGTCAACTGCTACGGTCATTAGTCCCGTAAGTGTAGTGCTGTTTTATTAGGGAGGTGACCGTGATCTTCCCATTGTGAATGGCGAGATAATTAACAGTTATAGAAAAAATATTTAGTGAACAAATAATACAATTTCCCGGGTGAACTTAAAATGCTAAAAGATATTGTGTTTCGTTAGTGTTTAATAAAAGCACTTGCTGGTTATTAGTGATTCCGGGCAGATCAACTACTAAGGTCATTATTCCCGTAAGTGAAGTACATGTTCTTTCATCGGGAGTTGGTCGTGATCTTTCCCCGCTGGATTGCGAGATTCGACGCCGACCTACCGATGGCTAACAAGGTTTCCGTCGACCAGGTATCTCTTACCAACGGGGTACCGGCATACGTGTTAGTGTATGTGTATGAGGGATAGGATAGGACAAGGAAGAGGAAGGAAAGATCGCTGGAGGTCCGTGGCCCGTTTGTTATGGTACTGCTCTGGTATTCGCCTGGAGTTGATTGGAGAAACCACGGAATACTACATATCAGAGCAGATGTAATTCTTCTTCAGGCAGCGACTGAATTCGACGTATCTGACAAGCTACTGTCGAAAATCTAGCCACTGTCAGGACTCGAATCTAGGACCTCCCGTTCAGAGGCACTGCAGTGACATCAGTTAATGCACTGAGGTATCTCTCCCAGTACTTATTGTTAAATACATGTAGTAACAAATATGAATTTCAGTGGAACCTTCTTTAATGTTAGTGTCATTTGATTCATTTCATAAAGTCCTACCTTATAAGTAATGAGTGTAATTAAATATTTAAAGAGAAGAGTTAATTTTAATTTTTACGAAATATTATTTATTTATCGTATGGTAATACACATGATGATATATATAAACACCTTATCTGCAGAAATGTAAGATATTGTACCAAAACCAAAACAAACAGAATACAATTCATAAGATACAAATTTATAAGCAAACATTTAAATTTTTAATGTAGCAGACCTAATGGCCTGAGTCTCGCCACTAATAAAGACAATTTTATTGACTACTATACCACAACTTACAAAATAACGGTAGCGATATGGTCTACTTTTAATTTCTTTTTAAATTTTTCATAATTTTTACCCATTAGTAGCAGACCTAATGGCCTGAGTCTCGCCACTAATAAAGACAATTTTAATTATTATTATTATTATTATTATTATTATTATTTTATTATCAGTGTCATCATCGGGCCCCTTGATTCGCGGGCGATCGGCCGATCTGCCCATGCCTAGGGTCGGCGCTGCGCGTCGAAATGAATGTACCCTCTCGCTCGTAAGTTCTCTGGGTTTCGGAGAAGAGAGCGGAGGGTTCAGTGGCGCATGTGCTCATGGAGGACTCGGTGGCGCAGCGAGAGCGTCTGTGCACCCCTCCGCGGCCGTCGCCGCCGCCGCTTCGCAGGTGGGCGGTGAAATACTCGGCCGCGCTCGTCCTAATGTGCCCGCATAACTCACCGCGTCGCCCGCCGCCCGCCGCCTCCACGCCGTAATGAACACGCGACAGCCCGTCCCTCGCCCTTCCCGGCGCTGCCACCAGCACCACCACCCCGAACGCACCACAGCCCCCCCCTTCCGCTTTGCTCCCGCACTTGCACTCGCCTCCACACCCATCGGCTTCTTATCAGCACCTCGTAAATCTGAAGTTCGTTGAGGTTTGAATGTCGGTTTAAAATTCGTAATGTTTGTTAGTGTTGGTTATAGCAAAAAATCTGTTGGAATTACATTTTCAGCTAACCTCCAACAAGTAATCAACACACTTAAAACACACTAGGCACAGACAAATCGCTAAAAATGGTAGATAGTCACAAAATAGCAAGAGCACAACCAGATGCGTCCGTCTCGTAAGATGGCGTCAGCCAGTTTCTCGCTGCTCGCTAAAGAGGGAGCACCAGCTTCTCGCTAAAGAGGGAGCACCAGCTTCGCTAAAGAGGAGCACCAGCTTCTCGCCAAAGTGGGAGCACCAGCTTCGCTAAAGAGGGAGCACCAGCTTCTCGCTAAAGAGGGAGCACACGCGCCCGCACACCACTCTCTCTTCCCAAGCTTTTAGCCAAGTCCTTGCCCAAAATCCCTGTCCCGAACACAGTCACCACCGGGGAGTGCGCCTTCGCCTCCCTCCATTCCCTCCGCAAAAAAATCCTTCGTCCGCCTTCCTTAGGAGGGGAAGTAAAGCCGACTGTCCCATGTAGTAGATTTACTGCATGTAAAAGATCCTCAAGCCTAAATGATGCCTCTGAGCTAAATTCATATTGCCCGTTTCGTCGCTCAAGTAATACTTTCTTTCTCTCTTAGTTGATGTAAAAAGCGAAGCGAAATTTGCGTGGTCAGACGGAAGAGCAGCTTGTTTCTAATAACTTATTCCAATTGTAAGCAGACGTGTGTCAAATGATTCTCAATTACGTTTCTCGAGAACGCAAGACGTTTCTACGATAATGAGCTCAGAATTGTTTTCTTTTTTTTTTTTTTTTTTTTCACAAACATTCAAACATTTTCTGAAATGCGGATTCAACATTTTCAAAGAAAATTTAACAGTATAAGAATTAAGAAAAAGTCATAGGTTAATTATTAGGAAACTATAACTAATTCGACAATGTCTGTTTCATTCTGTAGCACTACTAATTGCTCCTTCTAAATTATGAGGTGATGAGAATCATTAACGTTCAACCTGAAAATAAATACAAAAGAGCATTCATATAAAGTTCTCAAATGAGACAAAATTCAAAAATTATTTTCAGGTCTTCCTAGTCTTTTGAGGTTGTCATACTTAATGATTTATTAAGTTATTATCTTCTGGTAATTAGGGCGATATTAGTTTTCGTCTGTAAATTATTTTTCTTTTGAAGCTTCAAAGAAGGAGTTTTTGTCAATACTGATGCTTTCCTTTGTTTTGAAGGAGAACAAGACAGAAATATTTCAAAAATTAGTGTTGTGCCTCCTAATGGGGTTTTGATGTTACATTTTAATGGAATCAGATATGTACTTTCTTATTTACCAAATCTGTTGAATTTTCATACATATTTTCTTTCTTAATTACGTTTGAAGTGACTATGAAGCATTAAAAAGATTTATACCACTATAATTAGATATTGAAGTATTTTATTTGTAAATCAGGTTTGAATTATAATGTCATTCCATTCCATCAAAAGAATTCTTTCCTATAGAAAACCGGGTCTAGAAGTAGGCTATCAAACACAGAGCTCATGAGGATTTTGCTGAAGGTATTGTTAATTCCATTACACGAGCAAAGAAGCACATAATATTATGCAAAAATTAAAACTTGTGCGTCCACATAATGCAAAACCATTTACACACGCTGGATTGATTGATTGTTTTTGTTTCGGGCGCGTCAACTGCTTTGGTCATAAGTCCCGTTAGTGTAGTGCATGTTTTTTTCCTCGTGATCTTCCTCCGCTGGATGGCGAGATCCGGCGCCGACCTGCTGTCGGCTAGCGGGGTTTCCCCCTAACCAGGAGTCTCCCACCAGCGGGACATCACCGCAGTCGGGGCATGATCTAAGCTCCCGACCGGTCTCCCGGAATATGTGGTAATGTAGTGCATGTTAGTGTAAGTGTGTGTGTAAGAGGAGAGGATGAACAAGGAAGAGGAAGGAAAGATCGCGCGCGGTCCGTGATCCGTTTGTTACGGTACTGCTCTGGCATTCGCCTTGTGTTGATTGGAGAAAACATTCGTAAATTCCTGACGTATCTGGATTGTGAATTTTTCAGAAGAAGGCTGAGCCCGAGATTTCTTTCGCCTGTCAGTCACAAAAAAACAGAACTGTGTTTCAGGCAAAAAAAAACAAAAAAAAAAAAAAATAGTTCACACAAATTGATACCTAAAGGAATTTAATGCATCCCACATATTACTTCTTCCTAAAACACGAATTATTACTTTGGTAGTCCGACAAATTCGGCACTAGGGTTACATTGCTACTCGATTGTGAATTCGGTGGTATAACGGTCATCGCACCAGACTGTTGTACCCGAGTTTGCGGGTTAAAACCCGATCGAAGCCATGGATTTTTAAGGGCGAAAAAATCATTCGTATGCTTTCCTTCGGAGGGGAAGTAAAGCCGGATGTCCCATGTAGTAGATTTACTGCTTGTAAAAAAAAAAAAAAAATAAAAATAAAAAAAAAAATCCTCAGGCTTAAAAGAAGCCTCTGAGCAAAATTGAGATCCACCTGTTTCGTCACGCAAGATAATACCTCCTTTCTCCGCTAGGTGGTGAAAGGAGCGTAGCGAAATTTGCGTGGTTAGACGGAAGAGCGGACCTGATGGCCACGGACCGAGTCTCACCACGTAAAAAAAGGCATTAACTAACTCGATAAGGTTTGCTTCAATAAGCTGTTTCAATTACTTAGAGACAGAGGACTCATAGATCACATTTCCCACCTCTGTGAAATTTCTCATGTACTGCTACATACAAGAAAGAACTATAGCAAATTAGCTGATTTACCCCGACGATGCCAGGGTATTTATCACAATCGTCTATTAGACAGGAAAAGGAGTGAATCCTGACTATAATATATCCCCTCCCTGACCTGCCCTCCAAAACCCACCTTCCAACCCTACCTCAACCCCATCTCACCCTATCCTGGCTTGCCCCATTTTACCCTACCCAATTCCACCTAGCCTTGCCCTTGTCTAACCTGCCCTGCTCCGCTCTGCCTAAATCCACCTTCCAACCCTTCCTTAACCCCATCTTACCCTACCCTGGCTTGCCGTATTTTACCGTACCCAACTCACCTAGCCTCGCCCCTGCCCACCCTGTCCCCCCTACCGTAACATTCGTGCTACGATAACTGTTGCTACTCTAAAGCAGTGGTAAGCAGATTGTGAGTTCTCTTGGTAGCATACAAGAATACTGCACATTCATTCAGCACATGGAAATTCTGATTGGCTAGCGAGCGAGGAGCACCAAACAGCGCGAAATGAGTTTGTGTGAGTAAATTCGCGTAGAGGAGATCGACTTATCGTTTCGATTTTATTTAATACGTGCCCTAGAATAACTGTAAATTGAAGATTTAGATTTTTTCGTATATTTAAATGGGCTTCAATTTATCGCAAGTATTTTCAGAAATTAAAGAGCAAACGTAAATCGAAACCACCATTCTACGTTTGTATTCTGTCACATTTTAACAACAAAAGTATAATGTGATCAACTGATCATATTTACATTTTAAGTATCAATCTATTAAAGCAATTAGAAAATACAGAGAACATTATGGCTCCTCTAACATTCAATATTTTACTTTAAATGTTAAAAAATATATGTAATAATTTATGAACATTCCAACACCATTCTAAAATCAGATAAATAAACCAGGATTAAGTACAATATATTCTATACGAGCTGACGTACCCCGCGTTGCTCGGATATTTATCGCAATAATGTATTACACAGGCAGACGAATTATATCTAGTCCCTCCTTGCGACGTGGCCTATTCTATCTGGTTACTCGTTCCGCCTCACCCCTCGCTCTCTGCTTTGTCCCCATATCCACTCCTCCTCACTCACTTTCTCTCTAAAAAGTCGTATTTTTTTCTTATTGGAGTTCCCACCTCAAACTTCATTTACTTCATAACTGCAAATAATAAAGAAATCTAACTAAAAGATAAAATACTTAACAAATCTAATCTAACAGATCTAACGGAAAAACACATGTAACTAAACAAATCTAATTAAAAAATAAAATACATCCACAAAAATTATACTCATGTACATTCTTTCTGTGGAATTTTGTATATTATACAAATACTTTCGGTTGATCCGGGTTTAGGTGGCACGGTTCCTTTTATGATTCATTATTTCTCGCGATTCCTATGTTTATAGTTGCGCGGTTCACTATAACAAATGAATTATTTATGTTCAATGTTAAATGAGAACAAGTCACCTGATAATTTGTTGGCGTGGAATTGTGTGTATTTTCGCATTTCAAGTCTTCTTCAAATAGGTTTGTGTGTCTACTCAGATGGAAGGTATGCATTTTCTTAAAAGTGAGTGTTCCTTTAAAATAAATTCTCTTAAAAGTAAGGGAGTATATAAGACAACGTAAGCGCCGGAGCGACAGCGGAGGCGCGAACCAGGTCTCGAGAGCGAGGGCCGGAAGGCCGAAGGCGAACGTAGCACGTTGGATCCAGTCGGTAGCGACGTGCGGTAGCACGTCGCGGACCACTTGGTGAAAAAATGCGTTGGTTAAAGAATTGTGAACTTAACTACATGCGACTACTACGTATAAACAAGGATTCAGTTCATGGAGTCGATTCTTTTCTAATGAACCGAATCAGTGAATCAAAGGAACCGTGCCACCCTAAACTCGGATTTACCATACTTTCAATCAATTGTCAAATTGTAAAACTTACTCTTTTTCATATTTTTTCCTCTTACCTATTTATAACGATAGTGGTGAAACTGGTCTTAAACATCATGCCGAGGCAACCGCCGTTTAATGTAATAAAAGTTATTTTAATTGACTTCGAAATTTTGGGAAGGTCTTAAATTCAAAAAATCCGAAACATAAATCCACCTTACAAACGTTTTTCTTTTTTTCGATGTTGACACACGTTCAGTTCCTCTCAATTCCCATTACTCATTTACTTGAATTATCTTCTTCTTGCCGAACATATTCTCATCCATTTACATAAGGATTCCTTCATTACCCAAAGGAACGCTCTCACCCTCCACTCTTAATAAAACACATCCCTATAAAAATTCATCCACCTGTCTCAGTTTCAATTAATTACGTATGTAATTCATAATTAATTTCACTTACACTAATGCAGGAACGTATGATTCTGAGAGTTGATGGTTACTGTGCTTGATATTGTCGTAAAAACATATGAATTCACACACGTGTTCTGTATGAAATATCCGTTTACGAAAATGTATTTACTTATTACGAAATATTTAAGAGGAGTAGTTTGCTTCCTCCTCCACCATTTGCTTTGAGCTTTGTTGAATTGTTACAATTATAAGAAAATGTTTCAATGCCCAAATTAAAATATTTTAATTCTGGAATAATAAGTGTATGGAAAGCTACAAAACATAATGATGTTTTAAAAATTAAACGATAAAAGTCCCCCTTTCATTCTACGAAATAAACTTCATACGTTTTTTCGTAGTCACCACTTGATTCAGAGACACGAGCCAGAGAGAAGTGCTCTTTCGTAGGCAACTTCCTGGGGTCAGCTGTCCAATCGTGGGCTGCGAGAGTTGAGCTCAAATGATTTGGAGAAACAGCGTTCACACGCCCTGGGAGCAGCACTCCAGATGGAATGTTTTTTTTTTTTTCGTAAATACATGGTTGATGGATTGATTGATTAGTGATTCCGGGCGCGTCAACTACCAAGGTCATTAGTCCCGTAAGTGTAGTGCGTGTTTTCATGGGGAGGTGGCGGTGATCTTCCCCCACTGGATGGCGAGATCCGGTGCCCCGGTGTTTTTTCCACAACCAGGTATTTCCCACCGGCGGGGAACTGCCTCAGCCGGGACAAGTTCCAACCAAGTCCCCGACTGGTCTCCTAGCATAAGTGGTAGTGTAGTGCATGGTAAGTGGGGAGGGGGAGGTGAGGATAGGACAAAGAAGAGGAAGGAAAGATCGCGCGCGGCCCGTTTGTTACGGTTCTGCTGCGACATTCGCCTGGTTAAATACGTGGTGGTGCTGGTGGAAGAGACGAATTCCTTCTGCACACTGCAGGTCTCATGATATATTAGCAATATTATTATTTGTTATTAATAACGTTTTATAATTACCACTAATTTATCCCAGAAATCGTAATATTTTGAAAAAATTAAATTAAATTTTTAAAATTTAATTAGTAAAATAATTAACAATTTCTTTTCCATATTTATGAACCAAAAATGACAGTACAATTACAGTAATCATAACAGTTTCTTTTACCGAATTCACACAGTCACTAGCATTTCGAATTTGAAGATTTCGGAAACAGAAGGTTCACGATTATCAAAAATTCTGGAGTAATAACAATGAAAACCAGCAAAATCCATTTTGAGTTTTGCATTTCTTCCCGAAATGATGTAGATTACAGTGTAATATTTCCTTGCAGAATATCGGGTATTGTATTATTTTGATTTCCCTCACACACAATGAAAGTTCTTAATTGTTTGTAATAATACTAATAGCTTTAGGATACTTATTTTTTTTAGGTGACCTGAATTACTTCTCACACTCAATCTTCCATACTCTTCAGAGGCGATTAAGATAATATTTATTGCCAGGGAGACTTAAAATATAAATCACTCATATGCTGTTTAAAAAATTATTGAGCTCCTGAGATATTTTCTACAGTTTTCTTGTCTTATCGGGATGAACTAATAAAGCACACGGGAAGAATTTGGGACGCAACTACCGGAAATAATCTCAAATATTTCGCGTATTATTCTGCAGGAAGTAAACCCAAAAAGAGAACGCATACGAACAAATTATTTCATTACTTTATCAACAATTTGAACCTCTCTCATCAATATTAATCCATGGGTTGTCGAGCATGTACTGTACGTTGTCGAGTGAAAAGTGACAGGCAGTGACGTAATATTCAGGCCCGCAAGGCCAGCAACGCGGGAGAGCCCAGGCAAAAGAGTGCCTGTTTTCCGGATGAAGATTTCGCGATTGTAAGATGTATTAATTATTTGATACTTTCTCTGAAACTTTGCGATAGTCGATAATAAACAATTAAAAACAGCATCTTCCATAAGAACGATTTTTCCTCCTTCGGTATCTTCTGTAATCTTGTTTATAAATCAATAAAATTCATTTAGGTCTAATAGGAGTCTTTATTTCATCAAATTAAATAATAAAAGCCGATTTTTCCACTATCGATTATAAGACAGTTTACCATTGTTGACAATAAACACGACACACTCTTTCGGTTGTTGTTCGAAGACATCTCACCCAGTTTCACTAGTTTTCAATGTAATTATTGTTTTTATTAATAAAACATTTGAATCTTATGGTTATTACTAAATCAATCAAAGATAAACACGAATTTTTGAAAGGGTATTTTTTTTTATTTTTAAGGTACTAACAGTAGTTGTGTTGGATACACGCTTTTATAAATTGGCCCCGGTTAAAAATTTTGCGGGCGGCCTCTCATTGCGTTAAAACGGCTCCACAAATTCGGCATTCGCCGAGCAGCGAGCTAGTGCTCGCCCAATCCTGAGCAGCTGATGAGCTCGGCGAATGTTCGCTCCCTTTGATGTGTCCAAAAGACCGACACGCGGTGGGTAGAACGAACACCGAATGTTCGTCTCTCGGCAAATAGCAAGCAACGCATCCACACAACTCGGGGTTCGGCGAGAGGTTGTTCCCTGACGAATGTGTGGAGCCGCCTTTGCGCCACTGGCGGCAGGCCTTCAGGCGAGGAAGGTGTGAGAACAAGGGCCTGCCGGTGCTGCCTGTCGGGATCCGAGGGGCAGGAGGCCTCTTGCCGCCGCCGCGTCCACCTGTCAGCTGGGGCGGCCACGTCGACAGTCCCTTCCGGCCGCCGACACGCGGCGTCCGGTCTCCGCAGCCGCCGCTGCCCCAACCCCGCCGTCACCGAGCGTTCTCAATGCTCCCCGCCGCCGCCCTCGCCGCCGCCGTCCTCACGCCGCCCTCACGCCGCCCCCACGCCGCCCCCACCCCGCCCTCGCCGCCGCCCTCGCCGCCGTCCTCGCCGCCGCCCTCGCCGCCGCCCTCGCCGCCGCCCTCGGCCCCTCTATCGTTGCGTCCCCACCTTTCCCATCTACCCTCTCCACTCCCACCACCCTTTCTGCTTCCCGGACCCCTCTTAGCCACTGACCTCCGCCCTCCTCTTCCTCGCGACTGAATCCATCTGCGGCAAAATTTGTTCGACACATACCTGTCCACACGTCCATCCTCCACAAAGACGCATCTAGCGTTCCTAAGAGTTCAGGATTGCTAACATGCTTAACCATTTTCGGGAAGAATCGTTTTTTGGCTTTCCCCACTGTGTAGATCCCCCACATGGAGACTGTGGAGCCCCCCCCCCCATACCTTACATCAATTACTTTCATACTTACTATTGATATAAAAACTAAAACGAATGCTACCAAGAAATCCGTTAATTTGTAATTGGTTTGTCAATAAAGAAGTAGGATTCGAGAAAACGTGTATGTTTTCAACTCATAGGAACGCAGGATGTGTTTAACCACTAATCAATACCCCTACCGGACCACTCGTTTCACGAATATCAGAGGTTCTCGAACCTAGTTTTAACGCAAGCCATTTCTTCCTGATGATAAACTAGTACGTAGACGGCTACCTCTGGCGCAAAAAATCAAACACCAAAGCCACCAATCATCTTCTGTAGCGCATGAAGCTGTTGCACCAGCTCTCCACGCCCCAAGAGCTGGGCGGACGGGTGGTCGAACGGCCGGACGGGCTCACAACGCCCACTGACGCACTTCCGGGCGGGCGGAACGCGCTGCGGCGGCCGGGGCAAACAGCAGTAAAACATCAAACCCGCCGCGCGCGTCTGCGCATGGCCTCCTGGCATCCGAGGCCCCGGCCGGACGGCGGCGGCGGCGCCCACGAAGATTGCGTAGGCGCAACGTTATGTTGGACGCCGTCGTTATGTTCACCGTCGTAGAGGGAGTGGGGGCGAATGGGGGCAAGCCGGCAGTCCTACGTAATAAAACATTTGATTTCCTTAGCTAGGACTAGAGTCCGGAAGATCAGGCATTTATTTTACCTGAAATAGGCATCAAAAAGGCATTTATGTTTATGAAAATAGGCTTTCAAAATAGGCATTTATTGTAGCTGAAGAAGAAGGGATGGAACGATTAATCACATTTTTATTTTAAGTGTAAAATTTAAGTTGGCACTTGACGGCAGAAAACGATCTATTCTTTGTAATCTTCATTCCATATGGCCATTCGGTATGATGGCTATGAATTTGTTTCATTCGCAACGCCGTTTCTTCGAAATGTTTTTGTGATCTCCGTCTTGAATCTTGATTGATTGATTGTTAGTGATTACGGCCCATCAAATACTGAGGTCATTCGTCCCGTAAGTGTAGTGCATGTTTTATCGGGGGGGAGGTGATGCTGGTGATCTTCCCTGCTGGACGGTGAAATCGGGCGCCGACCTACCGACGACTAGCGGGGTTTCCTCTCCTGGTATCTCCCATCAGCCCAGGCCAGGCATCGGCCAGGCACCGCTCCAGCCGGGGCAAGCTCTAAGTCCCCCACCGGTCTCCCGGCATGTGTGATAGTGTAGTGCATGTTAGTGTGTGTATGTGTAATGGGTGGGAATACGACAAAGGAGAGGAAGGAAAGATAGCGCGCTGTCCGTGGCCCGTGTGTTAAGGTACTGCTCAGGCATTCGCCAGGTGTTGATCGGAGAAACCACGTAAATCTACCGATAAGAGCAGCCGGCCGCTAGAATTCTCCTCCAGACAGCGACTGAATTCGACCTAGCTGAAAAGCTAATGTCGAAAATCCTGCCGCCGTCGGGACTCGAACCTAGGACCTCCCGGTCAGAGGCACTGACGTGACACCAATTGATGCACTGAGCCACCGCTCCCGGTGTGAAATTTCATCTGTGAAAACGGAATAATTTTTTTCCTTCTTCGCACTTGAGCACTCTTCAGCACTGAAAAGGGCGTGTCATATTCAGAGAGCTGTCCTTAAAACTGTTCGGAGGCCATATTGAAAAGCAGGTTGGGATTCCTTGTGAGCAAATAAAGCCTATCGACATCAATGTAAAAAAATCAAAAATTTTGACTGAAAGTATCTCCCTTTTTCATTTAGACAACATATGTTTACAGGGAAAGACAAAACACGATCATGACTTCGTGTTGTCCAGGCCTGCAGGTATATCCAACTTCATTCAGATCGATTCCAGGAGAATAAAAAAGAAAAATAATTATGTAAAAGGCAGAAAAGGCAAAAGCAAAAATAAGATCAAATTGCAAAATAGGCATTGGAGGCTAAAATTGACAAAATAAAAATATATTTAAACAACTCCAGAAGTACAATTAAGTAATCATTGAGGTTAAAAATCATAAAATAGTAAATGTAAAAAAAAGTTATGTAGCCAAACTTTTGGGCTGTAGCATTGAATCAATTCCTGGTTCCCCTCGTTTAAACTGATAATAGGAGAATTGATGCACGACATTGGGAAAGTAGCTCTTCAAATCGTCTGGCAAACCTATAAATGATTCAACATAAAATTAATTTGTTTACTAATTGTTTCATTAAAGTTGTAATCTCATTCTTCTTATAGAATTCTTTATTTATTTACTATTCAAAAAAGGAGTCGTGATGTGGTCAATGGTTCCATTCCCGGTCGAGGCAAAAATAGAGTTGTAGTTTTCCTTTAAAAGTGACTGTTTCTACCACTGAGTAAACTAAGAAAAGCTCAACCAGGCAGAGAGAGTTTGCTAGTTACGGTGAAGAATCTTGTTCGCCAACATGTCTCTCTCTCTTACTTCAATGATGGGAATTCAACTAGGGAATTCAACAGGGAACACCGTTCGCTAGCCGGCAAAATTGGAAAATTGACACAAAATGCCAAATACATACGTACATTAGACCATGTAAATATAAAATTTTAATGGAAACAGGACGCAAAAATGTAGTTTTCCTTTTGTTTTAGGCTGCACACGCCTACTACAGGCATCATAATCATATTTGTTTTTATTACTACAATATCACTACATTCACTGCACTAAAAACGAAAAGCACTCTTGGTTCTTTGCTTATAAGAATGAATATTATGTTTAGAACATTAGATTTTCGACTGTATCTCACGAAGAAAATTTTAAAAAAGTTTGTGTTCCGGCTATTTCATCTTCTTTCAGGTTACAAAATGATTAAGTCATAATGCATCAATATTACGTTATTGTATGGATGTTTATTAGTATTTATTGTATTTTATTGATTGATTGTAATTTATTCATTGTGTATCCCTGAAGCAGAAATCGTAAAATGTCGTAAACAAAGTGGTAGCTTTTATTTAAATTTTCCTAATGTCCTATACGCGTAAATATGAACCCGTAACGCATAATATGAACCCGAATACGCGTAAATATATTTATTAAGAATTTTAGAAAATATAATTATCAATTTATCTTTCCTGCAATTAATATAATCATTCTCTCCATTAAAAGTTTCTAAAAAAATAAAATGTTTTCTAACTCTTCACCATCCGCTGATGGTAAGGAGAATATTGGGGAATACCTACAAAAAACGTATGTTGAATATTTTTCTCAAATTGAAACTCACAACCTTTCACTCAGAAAAGATCACAATGTACTGAATATTGCAACGTAGGTGGCAAGGTGGAGAAAGAAAACAGGAGAGAGCTCCAAAAGTACGCAAACCAGAGAACAGGTGGTAACAAAAGACATGTTACAATAACGGACAGACTGACAGAACAAAGCAATGAGAGATAATTTTGCGTTGGATGAACGATAGGGAGAGGTCAGTCTAGTGGTAATGTTGGCAGAACTGATGGTGGAGATGACAAGTCACTGATGGCAGGTAGACGGGTGAGGGTTACTGTGAGTGTGGGTGGGATCCAGTCGCCATAAACATTCGCTGCCTGTCCACGTGCAGGGCAGCACTCAGAATGCGCGCGGAGGGATCTCTTTACAACGGCCACCGCCTCCAATCCTCAGTCCACCGCCCCTCAGTCCACCGCCCGTCAGGCTTCCCCCTCAGACCTCCCCCCTCATTCCTCCCCCCTCAGTCCTCTCCCCTCATCCCCCCTCAGCCCCCCCCTCAGTCCCCCCGCCTCAGTCCCCCCACCTCAGTCCCCCCCCCCCCCCCCCCCCCCACGACCACCCCCAGACCATCCCCAGCCTCCCTCCCCGGTTCAGATTATCCTCAAGAACTCCACAGCGCAGTTACTCCAGACACATCGCCTTCACATTTGCATTTGGGGTGGAGATACGAAAATTGATTATAAGATCAATACTGCAATTTGTGCTTCACAATTGAGTGAAACACACAAAAACATACCTATTAAATGTCACCCACCTCAACGAGCGATTTTCCTTGGAAAAGACACTGAATAGCAATTTTCCTAATTTACCCCTTTAAGAAAATCTTGTTCAGGAGAACTGTAAGAATAGAGTACACCGAATTTTTGGAAGTTAAATTCAAATTGGCGAAATAAATGGTAATTACGCGACATTCCTTGAGGCTGAGCTACAATCCTCGAGGATATTGGGGGAGGGGGGAATCCCTGAATTATATAACAATAACTGGAGCCATGGATATGTCAACGGCTTTAAGTAAAACATGAACAATTGTCCAGTCTCATGAATTATCACTCTGAAGAGATTTTTCCTGTAAACGTCAGCTCACTATTATCTTCATTCTATTAAGACCGATACACTGTAGAACTCAGTATACTTTTGACAGAAGATTCTAACACCAACAGACCGAACTGACAGACGTCATACGATAACATAAATCACAAGCAAATAACTTCATGCAAGATATTTATTTTATCTTATCCTGTAAACCTTATATCATTGCACAATTTCTCGGAAGAATCTACTTTGAAATAGATAGTTTACATAAAAATAACGAGTACAAAGAACCACTTTTCTTCGCGGTTGTAGTTGATCAGCTTGCTAACCAGAGATCAAAAATTCCACATTTAACTGCGTTTCGTAAAACCGTTGGTCACAAGTGATTCATCCAACAGAAAGGCGCCTTCCCTCCAAATTCCTAGAGACATAAAAAATACCTTCGCTTCTAGGGTTTATTAGAAATAAACTGAAAATCAACGATTAGGAAGAGGTTGATTAAAAATTCGTCCATACATACGATACACATTCGTGTATATTTCTTGAATATCACTATTACAATGTTTACTAGTATTTTTACGAATAATTATGTATTTGCAATCTATTCTCAAAGTAAAACTCTAATAACAGTTGGCATTATAAACACATGGCAGTTATTACCATTTATCTACATTTAATGTAAATGTTTCTAATTTACCATTATTGCTTTGCATCTCGAATGTGTGTATGTTTCTTCAAAGTTACTTTACCTTAAAGAGAAGAAAATATAAAACTAATTATTTGCTGTTTTACTGTTATAATATAATTTAAGTTAGTTTTATAATGATAAAACTAAACATTTTAAGCATTTAATAAATAAAATTATTATCCATCAAATATCAGTTTAAAATTAATATTTACTAAGGAAATAAATCAAATAAGCAGATGAAACTACGTGAAATGAGTATGCATTTCAAAGGGAGATATTGATAAGAATTACGAGTTGTTACAAGTGACGGGTGTTGCTTCAAAAAAACCAAAATTTTACGAACGTGTGTATTTAATGTCTGCACGTGAACATGAATCTACGATGCATCGTTTCGGGGACTCTACAACCGCAGCGGGCACCTTCCAATCTGCTTTGGGACGGGCTTACATTGGTGAGGTGAGTAGAATGCCCGGACGCGGCGGGTGGAACGCATTGCTTTACGACTGGCCGGCGCAGTTGCTCTGACGGGTATATTACTTGCTGCGCAGCACGGAGCTTCGCCCGAGAAATAAAATGGCGCCTTCCGGCCCTCAAAGGCCTCCGCCGCGCCGCCCCCCGGCGGGCGAGCGGCGGGCGCCCCGGGGGACGTCTTCATTAGGCGGCGGCCGAGGAGGGGGAGGAGGCGCTGGCGAGTGCGATAGTGGGGGAGGAAGCGCGGAGAGAAGAGAAAGAAGGGGGCGGAGACACTAGTGAGAGAGAGGGCGAAGGAGGAAGTTTGAAAAGTAGGTGAGGTGAGGACGGAAGGAGGACGGGGGTGGGAAAGGGGAAAGTGATGGTGAAGTTAGGGGTTTCAGAGCGGGGGGGTTGGGGCGAGAAGGCTATGGAACTGTTGAATTGATGGAGTGGGAGTGAGGGCGGTGATTCTGATGAAGGGGCTGTTGCGAGAGCATTGGTGGAGTGGGTCGGAAATAGGAGCGGGGGTGACCGTGATAGCGGGGCTGTTCCAGGTTGGTTCGTTGTTAGTGATTAAGGGCACGTCAAATAACGAAGTCATTAGTTCCTTTAATGCAGTACATGTTTTTTTCCTCGGGAGGTGGCTGTGATCTTCCCCCGCTGGATGGCGAGATCCGGTGCCAACCTACCGTCGGCTAACGGGGTTTCCGTCAACCAGGTATCTCCTACCAACGAGGCACCGCCCCAGCCGCGACAAGATCTAAGCTCCCGGTCGGTCTCCCGGCATGTGTGGTATTATAGTGCATATTAGGGTTGAGGATGAATCAAGGATGAGAAAGAGAAGATCGCGCGCGGTCCGAGTCCCGTTTGTTAAGATACTGCTCCGGTATTTGCCAGGTGTTGATCGGAAAACAGAAAACTACCAATCAGAGCAGCCTCTAGAATTCTCCTCCAGATAGCGACTGAAATTCGACTAGAACTCTGAATTCGATCTAGCTGACAAGCTAGTGTGCAAAATCCTGCCGCCATCTGGACTCGCATCTAGGATCTAGCGGTCAGAGGCGGAGGCAGGAGGAGTGTGGCATCATTTAATGCCCTGAGCCACCTCTCCCGATGGGGCTGTTGCGGGAGCATTGGCGGGGGGGGCAGTGGTGGTGGGGCTGCGTAAATGTCGAGTGCGGGTCGCGCTCCCTCCTCGCTCGAGCAGCGCTTTCGCCAGATCGGGACCGCCGCCCCCAAAGACGGTTCCGCGTCACGTTTGTGATGTACGTTCAATGAAATTCTGCAGCGTTGGTGTACCCTAGGGCAATACATTTCGTTGTCACACGACGTTTTCTCCATGTTGCTTATTGTTTCTACCGGTATTGAAGCAACATCGGACAATTCTGTTAGCATTTTGAAGGCACCAAGTGAACTTTTCTATCGTTAGCCCTCTTTTTTATTTTAATGTAATACCCCTGACTTCCGTTCCGCCCACCTATTTCTCTGCTTCTCACTCCTTGACCGACAACCACGTTTTTCAGTGTTGTGAGTCCTTTGTTCCATAATATCGTCATGACGATTTTCCTTGTCACTGGTCTTTCCGGTAGCCTTTACCGTGCTTCTGTGTTGCTAGGATTGCTTCCGTGTAATTTCCTGTGAGATCTATCGTTCCCGCTGCTGTCCTTCTGCTATATTCCGGGTGAACTGTTGCGAGTTCCGTGCATGGGAGAGAGTTGTGAGAGATGTGTGGTTAGGCTGGGGGGAGGGGTCAGGTATGACGAACATTGTTACCGCAAGACTACGGAATGTATAAAATCATTTCATGGAACTGCATTGAGGTGAAAAGTTACCATACAAGTGAAAATGACAGTGGCGAGAAAGAGGGAACTAATCAACTTCCAGAAGAAGAAAATTGTATCACGATCCTCCCACGCCTTCCAAAGTAAGCACGCAATCAAGTTTTTTTTCTTAGGCGCTCAGTTCTAACATTCCTCATAGAAGACATTGAAATCTCGGTGCCTCCTTGTTCCGCTGAACAGTAAGGGGCCATCCATAAATTACGTGGGGACTTTAAGGTGGGAGAGTGTCAAGCAAATCTTACCTAAACTTACCTAGGGGGAGGGGGATCTCGCCAAAAATCACGTAATGTTTTTCGCAAAAAATAGTGCTAAATTGCGAGAAAACTGAGACAATTTAAGTACAACACGTTTCTATACTAAAAAATGAGTAAATCTTGCACAATAATCTTTGCCATCGATATGTGAATGCTACAAGTAGCATAGTATTCAGAGAAAAAGAAACTAACAAAAATTCCAATCTTTTTATCATTAATTAGATAAATCTCATTATTGAGATAAATCTCATTATCTGTATTTTTACAGAAATTTTAAAGAAAAATCACCGAGCGGTTTGAGAAATGCAGTAATATTTTTTGTAATTAAGTTTTTTTTCTAAATACTAGTCATATCTACTTTAAATATAATTAAGCAAATTCCATTTTGTAAATATAATATGCAATAAATCACTAATTAACGTATTTACATTAAAAATACGCATTTTGAAATCTCTCACGTGAGATTAGATGGGAGAAGGAGGGGGTCGAGCTAAATCTCACATCTCACCAACGCGGGAGGGGGAGTTCAAAAATCGCCAAAATCGCCTCGCGTAATTTATGAACGGCCCCTAAGCCCGAGCGGGTGATGCCGTATGCTCGTCGATAGTTGGAGCTTCACGTGGCGATTCAGTCGCTGTAGTATAAGTATTCCAAAAATGCCAGGCGGCATATGAAGAATAACGTAGATTAGCAAACGTTACGTGTATTCCGTTGAATGTTATTTATTTATAATAATGAGTTTTTATTTAAAGTGTTTATCTTGTGTGTTAGTCAAGTTATTATTGACAATATTATTACCAGGAACTATAATTTCTCTGATGAGACAGATAGGCAAAACGTTCAGGAAGTAACTTAGCATACACTGTAAGAGTCGAGCAGTAAAATAAACTGTTAATGTCAAGAAGTGTGATAAAGAGAATACACTATCATAACCCCAAGAATAGAACAACCTAATTCGGTGCTTCCTCACGATGGCGTTTGCAAGACCCCCCCCCCTCACTTCTTCGCCAGTCGCCTCCCCCGTCACTGAAACGTTTTTCCATTGATTGATGATGCTGGGCACGTCAATTTCTAAGGTCATTTCATTAGTTCCGTAAGTATAGTGCATATTATTCCCTGGTGGGTTGCGGTGATCTTCCCGCGCTAGATGGTGAGATCTGGAACCGATCTGTCTGCCGGGGTTTTCGCCAACCAGGTACGTCTCGTCAGCGGGACACCGCCCCAGCCAAGACAAGCTGTAAGCTCCCGAAAATGTGGTAGTGTAGTGCATGTATGTGTGAGTGTAAGGATAGGACCAAGAATAGAAAGGTAAGATCTGAGCGGTCCATGGCTCGTTTGTTCGGGTACTGCTCCGGTATTCTTCTGGTGTTGATCCGAAAAAACACGGAAAATTACCGATCAGAACAGCCGGTCGCTAGAATTCTCCTCCAGAGAGGAACTGAATTCGACCTTGCTGTCTAGCTAGCGTCAAAAATCTTGCCACCGTCGGAACCATAGAACCTCCGCTTCAGTGGCACCGCAGAGACATTAGTTGCTGCCCTGAGCCATCTCTCCCGGCACAAGGTTTCTCCACGTCAAGCGCGTGCAGTAGAACCAAACGCGTCCCCCGCGTGGGTCGGTGGGTCGCCGCGTCTGGTCGTCGTCTTGGTGACGTCGCCGCGACAGCGCCGCCTGCTCCCGCGCGTTCTGCCCGCACGCCCTCATCTTGTGGCGCCATCCCGCGCTGCCCGCGAGCTCCATAAATTCGAGGGGGCGGGGCGGTCTATGAGAGGGCGCGCCCCAAGGCGTCTCCGGCCCGCCCGCCACACCCCGCCCCGCCCCGCCCCGCCCCGTCCCGCAACGCCCCGCCCGCAACGCCCCGCCCCGCAACTCCCCGCCCCGCAACTCCCCGCCCCGCAACGCACCGCCCCGCCCCGCAACGCCCCGCCCCATCCCCGCAACGCCCCGCCCCGCAACGCCCCGCCCCGCCAACGCCCCGCCCGCCCCGCCAACGCCCCGCCCCGCCCCGCCAACGCCCGCCCGCCCGCAACGCCCTGCAGCGCCCCGCAACGCCCGCAGCGCCCCGCAACGCCCGCAACGCCCCGCAACGCCCCGCAACGCCCCGCAACGCCCCGCCCCGCCCCGCAACACCCCGCCCCGCAACGCCTCGCCCCGCAACGCGCCGCCTCGCCCGGTCCCTCCCTGCCCTGCCCTGCCCCACCCCGCCCCACCCCGCCCCTCCCTGCCCCGCCCTCCGCCTCCTCGCCGACGCCGCCGCCTCTGCCTCCGCGCTATCTAATGACCCCGCATGATTTACGGGCAAATTTGAGAGCTGCTTTATGGGCGCCGAGCTTTATCGCAGCTCGCTACACGCCGCCGGGATGTTGCACAGGCGGGCGCTTGTTCGCCCGCGGGCGGCGCCTTTGTAGACGCGGCGGTGGCGGCGGCGGCGGCGGCGTCTGAGGCGCGGCGGGCGCCCGCGCGCACTTCCGCCGCAGCACGTGTGGCTCGTCCCCCTCCGCCCCCCCCCGCCCACGGCCCTGGGAGCGCGGAGCCGACCACCCGGACGCACAGGCGCACCCAGCGCTGGCCCCTCCCGCCCACCCCTAGTCATGCGACATCGACGACAAAACGTCGATGACTAGGAATTCAGTCGCTGTCTGGAGGAGAATTCTAGCGGACGGCTGCTCTGATCGATAGTTTTCCGTGGTTTCTCCGATCAACACCAGGCGAATGCCTGAGCAGTACCCTAACAAACGGGCCACGGACCGCGCGCAATCTTTCCTTCCTTTTCCTTGTCCTATCCTCTCCCCTTACACACACACTTATACTAACACTTGCACTACACTACCAAATATTCGGGGAGACCGGTCGGGTGCTAAGAGCTTGTCCCGGCTGGGGCGGTGCCCCGCTGGTGGGAGAGTCCTGGTTAGGGGAAACCCCCTAGCCGACGGTAGGTAGGCGCCGGATCTCGCCATCCAGGGGGAAGATCACCGCCATCTGCCGAGCGAAAAACAAGCAGTTCACTTACAGAACTAATGACCTAAGCTGTGCGAATCACTAACCAACCAACCAACCAACCATTCAAAATTCACAACAACAATGACCAACTGACAAAACAAAATCAAAAGATTACAGAACACTTGAACTATATTATCTTACCCGATATTACAAAAATAATAACTATTAACCAAAATTCGACTGTGTTTTCCTCTAAAGAATGTTTGGTCTTAAGAATATTCAAATTATGTCTATATGAAAATTATTTTATTTTTATTATTATATTTTTAATTCAAAAATCAAATATCAACCACGCAATGAAAGAATGAAAAATATTAGTTCAAAACATCCATGTTAATAAACAATATCTTCAAATAAATCGATGTTCAATTTGAAACTAACAATAAGAGGACGCTAATGCGCTAGCTCTTAGAATTAATTTTATTGCATAGTAGTTTAGGTCAAAAGAAAATTGCTTATTAGTAACGACCGGCCTTTTAGGTGCTATACCTACAGACAAAGCTCATTACGAACTTTTATTTTTATTTTTAACATGTTATGAATCCCAATTGAAAGCATTTCAGTAACTTTCGTTGCGCCTAATTTGCACCTAAATCACCCCACTGCACCTGAATAGACCCTCTGCTTCTATTTCTCCCTTATTTTCTACACTTTGGGCGCAAGAAAGATTAATTTTATATGGGCACATTATATGAACAAACACTGTTTACAGTTAATTCAGAAAATGTTTGTGCAAATCATGCGAACCTTTGTCCACGTTGCTCCAAAATAACCTGTATCTATTTTTCATCTCAGAAAAATAAAAAGAAAGGAGACCCATTGTCTTTCATTACCAGTTATCGCGACAGAGCTCCCTTTTTTTGCCGGATATCTTTCCGATGCCGAAGGTGCTTCGAAGCGAACACAGTTGAGTTTGGATGAATTTAGTATGTTTAACATTTGTGCATTTCTGACGGCCATTCGGATGTTTTCACAACAATTATTCAACAAAAACTTAATCGCTTGTACTACCACCCATCAGTAACTTAAAGACATATTTCAAACACATCCTACAGCCCATCGCCCTTTCATGTTACCTCGCCCCCTCAACCCGCACAGCGCATCTTACCTACGGGACTCCGGTCCTTTGCAAAGGGCAGCAAACCTCACGTCAGAACCGGCCAGACGTTTACCCTGTGGGCAGTTTTCATGGTCCTTATTGAATTAACGGAAAGGTGTCTCGAAAAGCCTTTATCTATGTAGTACATATTTTGCATTTTTATTACAATAAATTCCGTTCTCAACTGATATAATTAACGATGCGAATATGTAATAAAAATGAAGTTAAATGTAACTTATCTGTTTTCTCTCAACATTTTGTGCGGATTTGTCGTGTTATGGTATAATTGTTTTACTAAAAAAATTTGTATCTAGTAAACATACAACAATTTTTTTTTTTTATGTTTTTATTATTTTTTGCACTTATTTTAGCACCAAAATTAGAAAAAGTTTTCCTCTAAAAGTTCGGCCTCTACTTATTAGTGTATAAGACTAGGTTGTAATGTTTATGAAAATTTTAAAAAATTGAAATAAAATACATCGATATTTGTACAAAAATATCGATGTATTGAAAACATGGACATCGAGGTCGCATCCTTACCCCCAACATACTACGAAATAATAGAATCCATTTTACTAATCCCCATTGAGGTCAGAAACTGCATGAAAATTATGCAGCCAGCATGTAGGAGGTGTTTTGTGGTTTCGGTAGATAACCAGGAACTCGGGAAAAATCAAAAATTCATTCAATTTTCACAGAAAAGGTCAAATATTTGATTACCTTATTCTCCTATTCTCATTTCGCGCGTAACGACAGTTTTATATTACTCATTGCGTCATTGCTTGCGACGCAGCTGACGTCATCTGACAGCACGGCACCCGAAATTAAATATTTGCTATTCATGTGATGTCTAATGGAACAACAACTTTTTGATATTCTTGGCATATAAAGAACTGTTATACTGTTTATAAACTATAGTATGTTACAGCAGAATGCGTAAAGAATGTATTTGTTAACATATTGAAACCGGGAGAGGTAGCTCAGTGCATCAACTGATGTCACTGCAGCGCCTCTGACCGGGAGGTCCTAGGTTCGAGCCCTGACGGCGACAGGATTTTAGACACTAGCTTTTCAGCTAGGTCGAATTCAGTTGCTATCTGGAGAAGAATTCAAGCGGCCGGTTGCTCTGATCGGTAGTTTTCCGTGGTTTCTCCGATTAACACCAGGCGAATGCCGGAACAGTACCCTACCAAACGGGCCACGGACCGCGCGCGATCTGTCCTTCCTCTTCATTGTCCTCTTCTCTCCCTTTACACACACACTTACACTAACATGCACTACACTACCACATATTCCGGGAGACCGGTCGAGAGCTTAGAGCTTGTCCCGGGTGGTGCGGTGCCCCGCTGGTGGAGAGTCCTGGTGAGGGGGAAACCCCACTAGCCGACGGTAGGTCGGCGCCGGATTTCGCCATCCAGGGGGGGGGGGAAGATCACCGCCATCTCCCGAGAACAAACATGCACTACACTAACGGGACTAATGATCACAGCAGTTGACGCGCCCGGAAACACGAAAAAATCAATTAATTAATATATTGAATTTATTGTAGAGCGATCGTAGAGTATTCGAAAGTATTTTATTTGTCCTTGAGTGTGCTTGCTACTTTTTGGAAAATCATTTTGAGTGATTTTCATCAGAAGATGTTTGCTGATGCTGGCCACTACACTATAGTATTCCTTATTCTCCAATTTAAATTTGACTGTATTTGGAGAGAGGGAATTGTTATGCAATCGAGAACCTTAGTTTCAAAAGTTGAATAGAATTTCCAAAATTGAAGCTCCTGGTTGGATAACAGCGCCCTATCTCCTAACTCACAAAGTGTAGAAACATGTTAATCGGAGAATGGAATGAAGTGTATACGTAGAGTTCCAGTGTTACGCGTTCTCAGTTCAAAAAAGTATTACTCCAGAAAAATGGCAAAAACTCACCCATCAATAGGAATATTTTATTTACAAAGTGACATGTCTCTACAGAACACTTTTTCGGGAAGAGAAAGTATTCATTCATACAAGCTTACAATTCGAAATTAGGTAACGCTTTCAGAATACCATTTAACTTAATAAAACGCATTTTTAAGGTAATATGGTCGTGTTATGTATATCGTACGACCGTATTGCTACGTAACACTAGAGGTGGTAATTGATCTAGGAAGTTACGTATTTGGAATATGGCAGGAAGCAAAATGAAATTCTCGAAACGATTTTTTCTTAGTAAATTGGCGTACTTTTTTATCCATGGATATTTGGTACCTTATTTATCCATCAATATTTTTGTGTGCTTTACTGTTTAAAAGTAAGCTCTCATCACTAACAGGGGTTCTGTGGACATCTTCAAGACTAATAACTATAAACTAGGTAATAACAGGGGGTGCTGTAATTGTGAGACAAACAACACATATACTGAAGGAAATGTCATATCTTGTGACGAGACACGTTTTAATCCAGTTGTATATCAGATGTGATATACTACTTTCAATTTCGCAGAAAGGAAAAGTTTCACTTCCTTCATCCAACCGATTACACACAACATCCCGTTCGGCAATAGCCTTGATCATTTATCTGCAAGATAACAAGCGAACATTGTTAGTGAATTGTTAGCCTTTTATGAAATATATTCTTGAATTATTTCAGCAAAACTCTCTGACTGAGCTCTATGTGTCACAGCTTATGAATGTGATACAATGCAATCTAAAGAGCGGGTTCTCAATTCTCCTGAAGAAGAGCACGAACATAAGTCTAATTGGTCTTTTTTTTTTTTAATTCCTGAGAGTTGCGTCTGATTTGAGAAAATATGCCAACTGAGAACACTGAAATAATTCTTAGAACTAGAAATATTTAAATTATTAAAACTATAGATAATTATTAATGTATGAAGGTGTTATGTTCTAACACAGAAATGTTTACGAGGTGATAAATAAACCATACTTTAAAAAAGATAAAAATATTTTAATCATGTTCTTTCACCCTATGCTCGTAATATACATTTTACATTGTACTATAAAGTTTATCTAATATAATTAAAGTGTATGTGTGCTCAATGACCTCTGAAATTAATTTTTTCATTCGTCCTTTTTACATCTTACGTTACACAATGTATATTCATATCAATTTTCTTATTTACGAGTATATCTTACTTCACGATCAGCATTGATCGAGCATCTAATGATAGATGCATGTGCTTTAGCGCATTCACACATTTGAAATTTCCTTCTGTAGGGGAGAATTTCTGGCAAAGAGTACTGCAGCATGCGAATATTATGGAGAGAGATTGATTGATTGATTGATTTTTTCGTGTTTCCGGGCGCGTCATTAGTCCCGTTAGTGTAGTGCATGTTTTTCTCGGGAGATGGCGGTGATCTTCCCCCGCTGGATGGCGAGATCCGGCGCCGACCTACCGTCGGCTAGTGGGGTTTCCCCCTAACCAGGACTCTCCCACCAACGGGGCACCGCCTCAGCCGAGACAAGCTCTAAGCTCCCGAACGGTCTTGGGGAGAGGTTGAGATCATCGAGGGTTACACGACATCCCTCCCTAAAGCGATGTTTCCATTTTTACTGCCTTTTAATGTGGTTGACACAAATATCATTATGGCTGGCTAGACACCAACAACGATTTGTGAAGATGTTTTCTCGAAGACGCAACCTTCTCGTTGTGCACTTTCAACACACATTCGTCGTAAAACAATGCTAAAATGGCATTATTATTGCTATAGCTATTTAATATCTAAAATATCATTAGAAAGAGCATAGCATTGCCGAGTTGAGGAAAGGGGAGGAGGATGAGATAATATTTCGCTTTTCAACCAAAAAAGTGCCTAACTTGAATTCTGTGAGTACTCCTGTCAGTGAAAAATTAAGTCGTACTACTTTTGGGACAAACCTTGTATACAAAGACGCCCAAAAAGATTTAAAGTGGCCGCAATGCATACAAAAGTAAATAATGAACAAACCCATTGAAATCTAAAGTACGTTTTTGGAAATACGACATCTTTTATGCCAATGACACATTCATCGTGTTATTCTTTTGCTTGGGCACCATTGACAATTGTCACTTTTGGCCAATTTCAAAATGTGTCTCAACACTTTTCGGTTGCTATACATGCAATATGGCGACCAGCATCTGGCCTGGCTTTTCAAACGAATTGCCCTTGTTGTAGTCATACGGTTTGTGACGTCACGGGTGCTGCACAGAACGAACAAAAGACGGTGCGCGGAAGCAGCTCACCCTTGTCTAGTAATGATAGAATTGAGCTCTAAATTTTCAAAAATCTCATTTTGAAAACATAGCTATAGCTTATTATAGTGTTATAAAAATTCAGATTTAGCATTTTGTAGCATTTGTTGAGAAAATTATTATTAATGGAGGGCTCTTTAAGATAATAAAATATTTTGATGCTTTTCAGATGTTCCCATTAAAATCAGGATATAAGAGAAACTAATTTAATATTTCCCCATTCGTAAACTTCAATAAATATAAACGCGTAAGAATTCTAAGAAGCGTAAAAAGCGTAACGAAGACATGCGCTGAAGATACAGGGAGCGTTCAGACTTTCAGGATCAGTTTTTTTGTTATTATTTTGCTGTTTTGAAAATTAAATCTTAATTATATATTAATAATCACGACCACTGTCAAATTAAATGTTTTCAAGTATCGATGTGTTATTATCAATGCCACTTTCCCAATTAGATAACGAACACGAAGGAAACCGTAAAACGCCATTTAGGTATTATATCACAGATTCAGAACCATTTCGCCCATTATACGTGATTCCGTATCTTGCGTTAGACTCCGCATTTTATCGCAGAAATATACTGCACACACCGTCAAGTATACAATTATTGAGCGTTTGGTAACATTCCACATTTATAGCAATTGCTAAAATCCACCATCGCTAGTCACTGCGTCATGGATAGTGATGACACATTTTACCAAAACATCGATACATGGTTTTTTCGATATATGACATTATCGCCATGTTTAAAACATCGATGTTTTAATTATAGACTAATAAACATGCTATTTTCCTATCCATTATTAATTAGAGTACATAAAAGGAATATATTTTATTGTTTGGTTACCAGCATGTTAGTAGTATGTAAAAATTATTATAGTAAAGAATAAAATTAACAATAAAGAATTTCGTGTTTTGCATTCGATTTCGTGTTTCACTGACGATTCAGGCAATGGCATGCCTGGGGATAACATACTGTACATTTATAACACGAGCAGCTCCAAATCTTCCTCATATGGCACAGGCGAAATGTACAGCTTGATAAAGAGAATAACTCGAAACAACGATATTGCATTGGATTGCTGCTACTCTACAACGCGCTTAAACCCTTTTATTAAAAAAAATAAAAAATCTATGCTTTTGCAAGAAAATAACGATGTGAAGTAAACATCAACAGCAAAATATCTGATGTTAAAACAGTCGACTCCGGTTACAGTGAACTTCGGGGGACTACCATGTTTGGTTCAGTATATCCGACGTTCAATATATCCGATGATGTCAAAATTAAATAGAATTTCTCCACAATGACTGATTTCATTAACGTAGAAAGACAGCAAAATTCATTAAAAGCACGAACAGAAAATTTCAATATCGTTGTCCTTAATAAAAGCAATTATTTCCAATTGTTTGCTTCGCACATTTTTAATTATTAATTTCTCGAGATTCTTTTCCATATTTTGTGCGCTGTTCATGTTTGATTCTATCTTCTCTTCTGTCTCTAAGTATCGTAATTCAGTCATGACACTTTTTAATACCTCTTGCCTATTTTAAAACATCCTACGCTCCTAAGGCCCTTTTAATCGCCTACTGACATAAGAGATCCAATTAATTTCCATGACGTCTTTCCTACGTTCACTATAGCCAAGGTTCAGGTTCTCTATAACCGAATCTTCTTATGCTTCTTTGTAATACAAGTGAAACGGAACCAGGGAATTAAGTTCACTATAACCGAGCGTTCACTATATCCGAGTTCCTGTACATCGATGTTTCTGGTGGAAAACATCGATGTTTTAAAAACATCTTCTTATGCTTATTTGTAATGTAAGTGAAACGGAACCAGGGAATTAAGTTCACTATAACCGAGGGTTCACTATATCCGCGTTCGTTATAACCGGATTTGTTCGATGTTTTAAAACCATGGATGTTTTTTGCCACCCTTAGTCGTGGACGGGCGCGCGGGCCTTGGCGCAAGGCTCCGTCATCAGCCCGCTCCTCGTGCAGTGGGCGGCGACGGCCTCCGGCGTGTCAGCGGCCGATCCGTCGCCACGTCGGGCGGCGTCGGGGGACACACGCGCTTCCAGACAGCTCCGACGCGGCGCGACCCGACGCATACGTGACGAGAGACGCGCTGCGCGACGCGGCGCGGCGCGGCGCGGCCGACAGCTCTCGCTTCCCAGAATGAAACGTTGACTCTCCTTCAAGTGTTGCTTCAAAGGCGGTTGAAAAAGCGATAATCTCGCCGGCCTGCGACGCATCACTCCGCGCCTGCGGAGGAGGTGGAAGAGAGGGAGCGAGGCGGCGGAGGAGGAGGAAGTGGGCAGACGGCGTGACAAGGGAGAGGAAAGTGGGTAAAGGGGTGGTGATGGATAGACGAAGAGGCAGAGGAAGAAATGGACGTGATGTGGCGCGGATGTGTGATGTGATGATCTGGCGAAAGACGGACAAAGAGGCGGATAATTGATTGATTGATTGATTGTTTTTCGCGTTTCCGGGCGCGTAAACTGCTTCGGTCATTAGTCCCCTTAGTGTAGTGGATGCTTTTTCTCGGAGATGGCGGTGATCTTCCTCGCTGGATGGCGGATCCGGCGCCGAACTACCGTCCGCTAGTGGGTTTTTCCTAACCAGGACTCTCCACCAGCGGGCACCGCCCCAGTCAGTACAAGCTCTATGCTCCGACCAGTCTCCCGGAATATGTGGTAGTGTAGTGCATGTTAGTGTAAGGGAGAGGATAGGACAAGGAAGAGGAAGGACCGATCGCGCGCGGTCCGTGGCCCGTTTGGTAGGATACTGTTTCGGCATTTGCCTTGTGTTGATAGGAGAAACCACGGAAAACTACCGATCAGAGCAGCCGGCCGCTAGAATTCTATTCCAGACAGCGACTGAATTCTAACTAGCTGAAAAGCTAGAGTCGAAAATCCTGCCGCCGTGGGAGTGGGAACCTAGGACCTCCCGGTCAGAGGGCTGCAGTGACATCAGTTGATGCACTGAGCTACCGCTCCCGGTGCGAGGACGAATGCATGTGCGAGTGCAAGGGTGAAGGTGAGAGAGAGGGCGAGGGCGAGGGCGAGGGCGAGGGCGACGGCGAGGGCGAGGGCGAGGGCGAATGCGAGGGCGAGGGCGAGGGCGAAAATCCTGCCGCCGTCAGGACTCGAACCTAGGACCTCCAGAAGCGCTGCAGTGAAATCAGTTGATGCACTGAGCTAGAATATTGTTTTGTATATTTTATGTCCCCTTATTGATGGGATGGCTTCATGATGAACACCCCGATGACGTGAAGACATTTCATCCCAAAATGTTGTTCAAAAGATTAAAAGAAGTTTTTTATAATAAACTCTAATATAAAGGAAAGCAGATGAAAAAAAAAAGATTCAACTGTATTTGAAAATTGGTCAGTGACAACAAATTGTATCTATAAATACTTTTTTTAATCCTTCCTCTCCTTGCGAAACTTGTTAAATATTCTATCAGTTCCCATTATTTTAACTGAACTAATTTCACATCCGTCGTTTATTATCGTTCTTCAATTCATCCTCAGCGTCAGATTCGCAAACACCTTTCACCAAACGAGAGGTTTCCTTTTTGTGGTCCCAGTGCTCTGACAAAAGCGGGTCGTATTTCATTGCTCCTCAGTGCCTCTTGCATTTTGTTGCCATAACGCCATCTGACACGCGGCGATCAGTCGCGCGCGCATCCTGTAAAGCCGACATTCAATTTGCACAGGCATCGGGCGCGGATGCAAACCATGCTCAGACAATATCATCTTTCGCCAACGCACGAAAACTGCTGCAGCCCTTCTTCGAACTCTCCCCTGCTTCCTCCTCGTATGATTTCGAGAATTGCGCATTCAACGGCCAATGAGACGCCGACATATGTTGAAAACACCCGAGCGAAGACCCGTTTCGTATTAAAATGCAAAGCTTCTTGGCCCGGTTGTCCGGACCGTTAACCTACATGCTTAGAATAAGAAGGAAAAAGAATCTGAACGCAGCCTAAAACGACAAATCTTGCCATTAAATAAGCCACCTAGAGCATAACGAGCCGAACGGCACTTGCTCCACCGCCGCCATCGCCGCCGCCATCCCGCCGTCGTCACCGCGCCGTCAGCCGCGTCACCGCCGCCGTCACCGCCGCCGTCACCGCCGCCGTCACCGCCGCCGTCACCGCCGCCGTCACCGCCGCCGTCACCGCCGCCGTCACCGCCGCCGTCACCGCCGCCGTCACCGCCGCCGTCACCGCCGCCTCACCGCCGCCGTCACCGCCGCCGTCACCGCCGCCGTCACCGCCGCCGTCACCGCCGCCATCACCGCCGCCGCCATCGTCGCCGTCACCGCCGCCATCACCGCCGCCGTCACCGCCGCCGTCACCGCCGCCGCCGCCGCCGTCACCGCCGCCGCCGCCACCGCTGCCGCTGCCGCTGCATCCAACACCGCCATCACACGGTGGTATGAAAGACGCAAGACGCGCGCAAAATTTTTGTCAAAAATGTCCTTTTTTTTAAATTAAATTAGTTCAAAGAATTGGTCGCCCCGACCGGTTGGTTCGTTTTTTCGTGTTTCCGGGCGCGCCAACTGCTTCGGTCATTAGTCCCATTAGTGTAGTGCATGTTTTTTCTTTGTTTTTCTTCTCGGGAGATGGCGGTGATCTTTCCCCACTGGATGGCGAGATCCGGCGCCGACCTACCGTCGGCTAGTGGGTTTCCCCCTAACCAGGACTCTCCCACCAGCGGAGCACCGCCCCAGTCGGGACAAGCTCCAAGCTCCGACCTGCCTCCCGGAATATGTGGTAGTGTAGTACATGTTCGTGTGTGTGTGTGTGTAAGGGAGAGGATAGGACAAGGAAGAGGAAGGACAGATCGCGCGCGGTCTGTGACCCGTTTGGTAGGGTACTGCTCCGGCATTCGCCTGGTGTTGATCTGAAAACCCCTGAAAACTACCGATCAGAGCAGCCAGCCGCTAGAATTCTTCTCCAGACAGCGACTGAATTCGACCTAGCTGAAAAGCTAGTGTCGAAAATCCTGCCGCCGTCAGGACTCGAACCTAGGACCTCCCGGTCAGAAGCGCTTCAATGACATCAGTTGATGCACTGAACTACCGCTCCCGGTCCCCGACCGAGATACGATCAATACCTGTCGGGGCGACCAATTCTTTGAACTAATTTAATGATTAAAATACATTGTTACTTAATGACATGGTCACAATTTGGATAGCTTTACGTCTGCGGAACATATTCTCCGATCGGCAGTGCATCCAACAAGGTGACGGACAAGGTGACCATTATATGTCACATTTTTATGATTCATACGTGGTAAGATGACTCAGGGCGTCAACTGATTTCACTGCAACCGTGCCTCTGACACGGAGGTCCGAGGCACAGAATAGATACTATACAGAAAGTAAAGTAAAGGGCGGCTCCTTTGATCTTCAGTGCGCTACGTGGCAGCATGGATCGCCATCTTGAAACTGTGCGAAGAAACCGCAAGAGTCAGCTCAAACGTCATTTTCTCAAATAACGGCTCCAATTTTTTGTTCTGACTTTTCCAAGTAGTGCTACCTGCACTGTTTATTATGACATAAAATTCATTTTGATGTATTATTTTTTTTTAAAAATATGGACATTTCCAGCGATTTTTTAACACTATTGCATTTCTGAGTTAAAGTGCTTTAAATGACTTCAAATAAAGTTTTTCAAAGAGTCACAAAATGTTCTGCGATAAAGAGATTCAATTTCGCATTTTTAGTTACTCATAAACAACATTTTTTAACGGGTCCAAATATTTTAGTGATAATCGTCATTTAGGGTGAGGTTTTGCTCTTCTTTAATATTCTTAGAGTAATATTTTGGTTGTGCTATTAGGAAACCAAAGAATTGAGAACATTTTTAAAAAAATGTACTTTGGGCAGATATAGACGGAAGCTGGCTACACTATGTGGCAAGTGCGATAAAATAGTCCCGACCAATGAAAATAGAAAACTAATACCAGAAAGTATATGCCATTCTGCAGCACTTCTAGTTATGTATATATAATTCTTTACCTATTTATCTCTATTACTTAATTAATATTTGCCTATATGCGATATTATTATTATTATTATTTGTCTATACGGAGAAAATGTCGCTTCAGGTTACGTAGTTTTTGCTAGTTATACACACACGCCAAATGGGAGTAAAATGGAAATAAAAAGCACTTTCACCACTGTTCACCGCACAACAAATACCGAGTTGTTTACAGCTGTTTACACAGTTTCAATATGGCGATCATTCGCATCATGTCGGCGCACGGATTGTGGGTAGCTTTCCTTTCTGTGTCCGAGGATTCGAGTTCCGACGGTTGCAGGATTGGTGATACGAGTACTAGCTAAATAGCAGCCGCTGTCTGGAGGAGAATCCTAGCGGCTGGCTGCTCTGATCAGTAGTTTTCCGAGATTTCTCCCACCAACTGTAGTGGTACCCTAATAAACGGGTCACGAACCGCGGTCGATGTTTTCTTCCTGTTCCTTATCCTATCTTTACCTCTTCCTTACACACTTACATGCATTGCATTACCACACATGTCGGGAGACCGGTCGGTAGAGCTTCCTGTTTGAGGAAAAGCCCGCTATCCGACGGTAGGTCGGTGCCAGATCTCGCCCTCTAGCGGGGGAAGATAAAAGGCACCTTCTGGGGAGAAAACGCGCTCTACACTTACGGGACTAATGATCTTATCCGTTGACGCGCCCGGAATCACTAATCAATCAATCACAAAATACATGATTTATACACATATGAAGAGAAAAATGTCCAGTTCTTCATGACCCGTACCACTCTTCCCATGTTTTTACATTATTATTATGTCTGCAAATCTGAGGATTTTTTAGGAAATCGGACGGTCATAAATTTATGGGATTTGGAGATCACTATTTCTCATAGTTGATAATGCAAAACATTATCACGTTATTCCTGATTTCTTTCCATCAACTTCCATTTTCTGTGTAGTAAGTTCTGCAACTTCATTTTCTTTTATAACGTACATTACTTTTGAGCGTAATATATGCTAATCATAATTAATTTGTAATTTATTAAACTTGTTGCATAATACATACTTCCAATATTACACAAATATGAATGAACTCATTTGTTTAGAGCATATTCTCTTATAGATAAATATCACTATTTTCTTTTCATCACGTTCACGATTCCAAAGGATAAGTGTACAATTTCTTGTCATTCTCTCTCTTGCTCGCAATATAGGGAGCATACATATCGCAACGAAATGTCTCTTATCCTCCCTGTTTCCCCTCAACAAAGGCAACATCAACTTTGCAACATGAACTCTTGCACTTCATAGTACATCCAAAAGTCTTGTCCTCATATTTGTATTCCAAATTCCATCCATTGACCGTTGAGCACAAACTTATTTCATTAAAAGCTCGTGATACGTGATTAGTACACACAAAATAAGTAAATCAACTTATCTTCAAAACATAAAGAACTAATCATGAAACACTAATCATGAAACAATTTGTTTGTAAGTTAAATTGTCGAACAGTTAAACGTACTTTCCTTCATTTGCCAAAGATTTGTCCGGGTGGACAAAAGACCATTCGATTTAAATTAGCTTTATTACTAATTCTGCAAATACTTTTGAGAACTTGGAGGCAGAATACACTACCTAAAATTACAGAAGTAAACAACTATACAAAACTTTACAAAATTTACAAAACTTTACAAACTTTACGAATTAACATGAACATTTCACCGTACAAGCTTCCATAGCACTTCACTTCACCGCTACACTTCACTTCACTTCACTTCACTTCACCGCCACACTTCACTTCACTTCACTTCACTTCACTTCACTTCACCGCCACACTTCACTTCGCCGCCACACTTCACTTCACCGCCAAACTTCACTTCGCCGCCAAACTTCACTTCGCCGCCACACTTCACTTAACATTAGGTAATAAGCACTAAATTCTTGCGGACTCTTCTCGCCACCCGGCCCACAGTGCAAGGGAGGGCGGCCTCGGCGAGAAAGCTGCCCTGCCCGCTCGAACTGCGAGCCCGCGGCTGATGTATGGGGCAAAGCAACCGCCCCTGAAGGTTTGGGGCCGGATACCACAACTCCGGTTGAGAAAGTTCCAGCTCGTTTATTATAAATGGCGTCGCCCGCAAGTAAATAAAGTATAACCGGCTCAGATATTGAAGTTAGGAACTCAATGCATTGCATTCGAATGGTGGTGGCGGTGGTGGTGAGATTTCGTAATGGAAATTACGTGTACGTAATTAATAAAAATGTATTCACGAGCTTAAGAAAATAAAATTAAGTATGTTACACACTACATGTATTTACTTTTTTCTACTCTCGTTGTACGAATTGTCGCATAATGCTCCTATCAGATGGCAGCGTCTCGTTCTATAATGACAGCTGTATCATGATAATCAGCATGCCAATGTATCAAATTATACTTAATTAGAGAACAGGTGTTCGCCCAATTACAGCGATATTAGCCAAGTACGTATTGAGACGTAATTAATCATTGGTCATAATTCTATTAAATGTTTCCTTTGATTGGGTATATTAATGCGCCGAGCCAACACGCGGGAGGTGAATTTTAATAGCATTCTAACTTGACTTGGTAGTCCGATGTCTTGCGTGGTAGTTGTTGTTGAAAGGCACATTGACCGAAGAACAACGGTCAGTTCTACATTCACTTTCCGTGGTTCAGTTTTGGATATATTCTTGCTGAATTGTGGGAATTCTGATTTGGTGTTGTTGACGTTTTTATGAGAAGAAAAATATCTTTGTAAAATCCCCATCTTTGTAAAATCATTTGCTGTTAATTATTATTACTATCCCCCCTTTTTTTATTTTTGTAATTTATATTTTTATTTTTTATTATTGTTACCTCTTTTAATGTTTGCAATATCAATTTATATTTATAATTTGAAATTTGAACAGCTATTATCTGTATTAATTCCCCCCCGTTGCATTTCAATTTTCAATTTATTTAAAATTTAAATGTATCTATTAATTGTAATTTAATTTTCTATCTTATTTTGTATTTTATTTGTAATTTTGTTGTATTTTTTTGTATCTTGTAGACTGATGATGACGTCGAAAGCCGGCTACCTTAATAAAAATAATATGTTGACGAAGATGATCTCTTTTATTTCTTCTTATTCTTGCTGAATCGTATCAAAGAAAAAGCAAAACATTAACATTTTCTACAGCAACGAATAGGACTTAACATCGCGAAAAGTAAAAGAATGCCACAAAGTTATGAAATTTTCGACTCTCGCTTGGTACTCTCTCGGGCATTCCATTTTCGTGTATGTACTCCCACTTCGTCCCCCACTGGGCCATCTTTGCATAATATAATATCACATGATTCCTTAATGTAACACTCTTTTCGCTGAGTATCATATGCACTAGAAAGAGTATTGAAAATTCCTTCTTCAGTGGGCTAATTAGGTCTTGTAGACATTGTTCCAGTTAGCTGGCCGTCCCGATTAAATAAAGATTTGTAAAGAGCTCATTGTTCCTTTCAGAAATTATTTCTCATAAATCAATCATCTATCGTATACTGCATCATAAATATTGTATCATTTATGTTAGTGTGTTAAGTAGATTCTCTCGTACAGAATAAGAATCCATTTACTGACAGCATGCAGTAAATCAGATACATCAGCATTTCAGAATTATTTAACATTTAATCACGCAATAGAGTGATTACGAGACGTAAAAGCTGTCAGATCAGAGAATTTGAGGTTTTGATAAGATCGGATTTATGGTTCGATGTAAATAGTTCTCCTCAAGCATTTGCATATTCACTTTAGAAATCGGCGCTAACTGTATTTGTCTCTCATTACTTATTCTCGAAGCACTGGAAAAATTCGCTTTCAAAAACGTTTTCCGAAAGACACTGTGATAACTCTAGAAGTAATATATTCGAATAATCTCTTCACTTACTGCCAGTGCTATCCGAACCATGGAGACAGTTTAATCGCATTTCATTGAGAAAGAGAGAGAGAGAGAGAGAAAGAGAAGAGAAAGAGAGGAAAAGAGAAGAGAAGAGAAAGAGAGAGAGAAAGAGAGAGAGAAAGAGAGAAAGAGAGAGAAAAGGAGAGAAAGAGAGAGAGAAAGAGAGAGAGAAAGAGAGAGAGAAAGAGAGAGAGAAAGAGAGAGAGAAAGAGAGAGAGAAAGAGAGAAGAGAAAAGAGAGAGAGAAAGAGAGAGAGAGAAAGAGAGAGAGAGAGAGAAAGAGAAAGAGAGAGAGAAAGAGAGAGAGAAAGAGAAAGAGAGAGAGAAAGAGAAAGAGAGAGAGAGAAAGATAAAGAGAGAGAGAGACAGATAAAGAGAGAAAGAGAGAAAGAGAGAAAGAGAGAAAGAGAGAAAGAGAGAAAGAGAGAAAGAGAGAAAGAGAGAAAGAGAGAAAGAGAGAAAGAGAGAAAGAGAGAAAGAGAGAAAGAGAGAAAGAGAGAAAGAGAGAAAGAGAGAAAGAGAGAAAGAGAGAAAGAGAGAAAGAGGGAAAGAGGGAAAGAGGGAAAGAGGGAAAGAGAGAAAGAGAGAAAGAGAGAAAGAGAGAAAGAGAGAAAGAGAGAAAGAGAGAAAGAGAGAAAGAGAGAAAGAGGGAAAGAGGAGAGGGAAAGAGGGAAAGAGGGAAAGAGGGAAAGAGGGAAAGAGGGAAAGAGGGAAAGAGGGAAAGAGGGAAAGAGGGAAAGAGGGAAAGAGGGAAAGAGGGAAAGAGGGAAAGAGGGAAAGAGGAAAGAGGGAAAGAGGGAAAGAGGGAAAGAGGGAAAGAGGGAAAGAGGGAAAGAGGGAAAGAGGGAAAGAGGGAAAGAGGGAAAGAGGGAAAGAGGGAAAGAGGGAAAGAGGAAAGAGGGAAAGAGGGAAAGAGGGAAAGAGGGAAAGAGAGAAAGAGAAAGAAGAGAGAGAGAGAGAGAGAGAGAGAGAGAGAGAGAGAGAGAGAGAGAGAGAACGTATGTACTGGCACTTTAAGACGCTTATTACGAACAACATACCTTTGAGGACTGATCATGTTGGCTTCCACTGTATAAAGGAAAGATGATGATGGGTGAATTATGTTGAGAAATGAATGACTATGAATTGGAAGATGGTTGAGGTGAGATAGAGATGGTGGAGTGAGAAGTTGCGTGCCAACCACTTGGTAAATTTATAGTTGTGTCTGGTCACTTTAACTGCTACAGTCTCTAGTTACGTTATTGTAGCGTATGTTTTAGTCCAACAGGAGGCGGTGTTTCTCTTCCGCTGGGAGATGAGATCCTGCGCCGAGCTAAACATCGACAGGCGGGGAATTTTTCCCTCCTGGTATCATACTCACGGCCTCGACCTAGCTGGGATAAGCTCTAAGCGCCCGACTGATCACCCGACATTTCTGATAGTGAAGTGCAAGCAAGTTTGTGGGTGTGTCTCTATGTATGAGTGTGTGTTTAAGGGGAGAGGATATGACATAGATAGTGTAGGAAGGAAATGGCGCGCGCCGTCCTTGGCTCGTTGGTTAGGATCGGGAAAGCAGAGCCAGAGAAAGCAAACTACCGATCAGAGCAACCGACGGTTTGAATTCTCCTCCAGACAGCGACTGTATTCAATCTAGCTATAGACCTTAGTGTCGAAACTTCAGTACAGTTGGAACTCAAATCCTAGAATTTTTTTATTTATTTTATTTATTTTACGTAAAAAAAAAAAACAGTTAAAAACTGCGTATGACGTGCTATGGGGAAAAGTGAATTGTCTGCACATTTTCAAAATTCTGTGATCCCTACACTAAATCATATACTACTTAAATTTTGAAAAAGGAAAAAACTCCCATGTAATAACATCTATTTTCAAGGATAAAAGGCAATACATTTCGGCTCTTATCAATGATGTCCTTCGTCAAGTAATAATACTTCCTGCCGCGACAAAATGGAAACGATAATTTGAATAATTGTATTTCCACTGAATTTAGAAGACGTGCACAAAAATGAAGTTACATTTATGTCCAGAAGCAAAACAAGGGGCCATCTCAGCATTTGCTCAATGGATCAGGGAAACTGGACGAAAAACCTGATCGAGATGGGGATCTTTCCAGTCAGAGTCACTGTAGAAACATCAGCAATGCTGGCTATGAGCCAAACTCAGTCACTAACGTGGCGAAAATACTCCTTCATTGTCTTACCTTTTGCAGGACTATTACCGCCCAGTTCGGCTCCGCGTTCAATAATTTTTAGTTCCTCACACTTACATCATAAGAAGAAAAAAGTTATGTGATCGTGTGCCGGAAAACTGCGAATATACGGCAGAATAATTCTTATCGCCTGGGCCCTCGTAAGGAAAAAGCGGATGAATCCTGTTTCTTTATATTGTAAAATACATCCTCTAATACGTGGTGTAGCCAGAATCAAAGTTTTGTGGGTCCTGAATACAGAAAGTTGATTGCGAAACGGCTGACTGTCCGTCCGTGGTTAACGCTAGCGCGTTCAGGCGATTTTCTTGGAAATGGATATTTTCCGATCGATCTGAACAAACTCGAGGCTTTGAGAGTTTCAAACGGATATATTGATTTTAGATACTTTTCATTTTTTTGCAGATCCAGCCAAGAGCCGGTTACCTTTTACGTCCCGATGGGACGCACATTCGACCATACACTAGACCAACACACTTGCAGGCTCCTCTTATCTGGGGTCAGCAAAACGGGGACCCTCCGCGACAACTCATACAAAGTCACGGGACTCGACATTGATTAAACCATGCCCATGGCGGGACTCGAACCCGCGACCCTTCGGACGGAAGCACTGAATCGGTACTCGCTCTTAGCCACCTCGGCCATCCAGGTCGGCGATACTTTACATAAAGCCTCAAAAACATTTTGAAAATTTTGCCAAAACCGGCTCAAAAGTGTTTGATTAAACTTTGTCAACGGATAACGTAAAAGACGCGTAAGTGCACGTATCCTAATCGTTGAAATCCCTTATTTTTCGAAAATTGCATAGTGCAATGTTTGGGGGCGTCTTGCTACAACTACAACATTGAAGAGAGAATGTTTTTATTTTCTTAATGAAATATGTTCCTTAAAGACTGATCTTCAAATAAGTTCATGTTCCATTTTTCGAAAATGTGAGTAGTTTTCATTTCGCGATCTATTGTCATCGCAGTATTCGCAATATATTGTCAATTAAAAAATTTTACCACTTTTTCTCAAAAAACGCTCCAAATATTTTCTTCACGTTTTCCCCATGGATAAAGAAGGAACGCTTAAAAGAATAGCGCGGGTCCCATGTTCGTTGAATTTTCTAAGTTTTTGAAAATATCAAATTTATAATTAAAGCGAGAAAGTTTGTATTGTTGTAGCACCACTAGTTAAACCTATATTCAATTCTCAAATGAGAATTTAAAGTTTTAAATAAAGTATTGTGATTAGGATCAGCTTTAACACAATAACCGATTTTGTGTATTATTTTAGCACATTATTTTGAGTTCAGTTTTGGATTCTCCCTCCCCCTCATGGATGGGAAACGCAACGGAAACTGGTCTCGTGACCTTAACCGCCAACAGTGTCCTCCAGAACTCAAATATTATGTTAACAATGTACTTTTCACGTATAAAAAAGGCAAACATAGATATAGAGTACCTTTCCCTTAAACGCTAAGCTTGGAATAAAACCTCTAAAAAATCTCAATTTGTGGATTAGGAGATAGGTAAAGAAAACATATGTCCCTAAGAGACACGTCAAATCTAATGTAAAGGCTCAAAAAATCGTATTCGAGTTATGAACGGCAGTTGTGTGCTACTACGTGTTGCAGGTTGCTCCAGGACAATGTATACGTATTATTAAATTTAATATATTTGTAACACATATTATACATAATTTTTAGCTTTCAGCACTCCTTCATACCAACTTAACTATGCCAAATCTCACACTTCTCCAGGCGCGCAATGTATTTAAAAAGGAGTACTACAAAATTTTATCTTCGCGAATTAATACAGAAGTAATAAAATGTATTAAAATTATTAATCCATATCGGAGATGTTTGTCCCATATCAGAGACACTGCAATTAATAGAGCTATGCGATTGGGAAGCTCATAATTCGATACACCGTACAATGTTAATTATTTATAATCAATTGAAGAGCCAAGTTGACTTGAATTAAGCCAGCGGATTTCAATAATTGGAAATGCGGTGCATTTGCCCTCATTTTGCCGCTTCGTATGTGACTTCGGATTTGAGCTGAACTTTTCATATTCGAGGACACGATGCCGTGACATGGAACTTATATCACGTGACCGCAGTGGACTCACGCCACGGGTTCACAGAACTATAGAAATTTTACGGTTCGGACGTGTTTGCCGTGTTGATGCCTCGACGTCCGAATATTTTCGTGTCAAGAGAGAGGCGCGCCATGCAAATTTTGTTAACTGTGTGACGGAAATCCGAATAAAATTTCAAGGAGAAGACCATGAACTTTGTGATTTGTAGCTAAGAACATTCATGAATCATGTCACTAATCCACTCGAGAACAGCATGCCGAGTCAACGACTTTTCAATTCGACAAATACAGACAATTTCAAAATATGTTTTCTGTCACTATCTTATTTTTTTGTCAATGACCTACTTTTCTGAAATATTGCATATTGAGCACATCTGGGTTTGAGATAAAAATGTCAAAAGTGAAATAGGACTTCTGACAATCTCAGATTTACGACATCAACGGATTTAAGTCTTTGATCGCCTCTTAAACCATGTCCAATCGACACGCTATCCGAACAACAAAATTGCCCTCTTGAACGCTTTATGTTCTCACTTCAAAGAAACATTATCAAGCTACATTCTTTGCTCAGCAACGAAACAATTTCTAGCATTCTGAAGTTGGCGTGATCTTTAATAATTAAACTTGTTAATTATTTGTTAAGCGTAGTTGTGTAGTAAGTTTAAAAAATATATCATTAAAAGTTACCATCAGTTATTATATGAAGTATGATAGCATCGCTATCTGATGCTTATTTCCTTTAAACTGTAAAACAAAAGCGTACACGTAAATCAATGCGTCATGTCATGAATGTTATTCGTTCTCATGGAAAACAACTCAGCTCTCGATTTGCACAACTTTCTATGAATGGTTATTTTATTTATTTATATTTTGGATGAGATTAGAAAGATCACTTTATATTTCACTTTACATTTGTATTTGTTGGCTTACAATCTAACTTAATCTAGCTTACTACAAACACTAACCTACATCTGACGAAGGGGACACAGATCACCTCAATTCGTTTATTCAATTTTGCTGAAAATGTCCAAGAATGCATGTAACGGATATCTTTTTTTAATTCGAGTTTGGCGTTCTGTGTATTTTCTCAGTTTAAGATTATTGCTTTGATTGATCAATTCAAGGTTTAAGAAAAAGTTATTGGCGAGATAGGAAATATGGTTTGATGGTGCGAATAATATACACGACGCTGGAATAACCTGGGAACTTGAGTCAGCGGGCAAGGAAAGTGAATTTTTGGGATATCACCTCAGAAAATGATCCGCAGTTGCAAACAAGCACAGAAGAAAACGCGAAGACTATAACACTGGCTTCCCAACGCAAGGTTACGGGTTCAAATCCAGTTGTGCACGGAGCTCCTTTAAAGAGAAGATAACTATCAGATTTCCATATCATGCTTGTGACATGCAAAAGATCCCTGGCAGGTTCCCAGCGAAATTGAATCCCCCAGATAATATCCCGTTCTAACGAGATTCCATCGATCAGGCAGTTCCACCAAGCAGACAGCTCGGACATCACTTGCCGACATCTGGCGGGGAAAGTGCGAGTCAACTCCAGGCGCGATAAGAGAGACGCCCGGGTGGACGACGTGCTCAAAATATCTTCCAGACCAGCGCAAGGAACAGACTGCACAGGAATCCTGGGTCGACAACCATGTGCGAAACATGGTCAAATGCTTGTCCCATGCAACTGCTCCCGAACGCGAAGTAAAAAAGAACAAAAAATTGAACTACCAAAACTAAGAAAAGTCCATATGAAGGACACTGGGGCATATGAAGGATCAATTTGGCTGGTCCATATGAAGGATCAATTTGGCGTGAGGAGAGTAATTCCTTACGAGTACACCGCGTGACACCACATTTTTCACTTGCTGCTGCAGAAGCCCATCTGCGTCTGGAACAGTGACGGCAACTGAAACGACTGGCGGTCGCCGGGCGCGGTGATCTGCCCCCCCCGGCGGCGACGCCACCGCGCCGATAAGTTTGGTTGATTCATTGGTGACTCGGACGCTAAGGTCATTAGTCCCATAAGTGTAGGGTGTTTTTTTATCGCGGCAGGTGGCGGGGATCTCTCGCTAGACTGTGAGATACGGCTTCGACCTACCGTCGGCTAGAGAGTGTAACGTCATGTCGGCGGCCGTGGCTGGGAGGAGGAGCGGAAGTATCGCAAACCTGCGGGCATGAATAGCTAGGCGCCCGGCATTGGGATACATTTTGACAAAGGGGACGCCAGCTTGACCGGGAAGGTCACGTGGTAGACGCGATACCTCCCTCCTACACCTAGGACGGTCACGTGACGGCTGCACTCTGGTATAAAATCGAGCCGACGAGCTCACACGGTGGGTTTTATTCTGGAAACCTCGGGCAATGCGCAAAACTTTACGCCCAGGCTGGAGCGTGTCGTGCCCATTGCACGTGTGACGAGGTCACGGTAGTGGCACGAGAGTAGCGTCAGAGGATGCGGGACCTCCCTAGCTATGTGGGGTATCCACAGGTAAATACAAGGGTGTAGTTTCGGAGCAGAAGTTGGTTATTGTACATACGTGTAAATAAACTTGTACATACTTGTAAAGTTCTGTGTGTTTTTCTCCATGACGCCACACGAGGTTTTTACAACCAGATATTTCTCACCAGCGGGGCTCCGCGCCAGCCGGGACAAGTTCAAAGTCCACAACATGTCTCCCAACATGTGTGGAAGTGTAGTACAGGTGAGTATAAGTGTGTGTAAGTAATGGGTTAGGTTATGCCAAGGAAGAGCAAGAAAAGATCGCGCGCTGTTCGTGGCCGGTTTATTAGGGTACTGTTCCGGCACTCACCTGGTGTTGATAGGAGAAACCATGGAAAACTACCGATCAGAGTAGCCGACCGCTAGAATCCTCCTCCAGACCGCGACTGAATTAGACCTAGCTGAAAAGCTAGAGTCGAAAATCCTGACACCGTTGGGACTCGAACTTAGAACCTCCCTGTCAGAGCCACTGCAATGACGTCAGTTAATGGCCTAAGTCTCCTCTCCCGGTATCAATTTCGGCGTGAGAGAGTGAATGCTCACGAGACCACCGCGTACCATCACCATTTTCCAGTCGGCGCTGTAGAAGACCATCTGCGTCTGGAACAATAACACGACGGAGGCAACGGGCAGCCGTCGGGCGAACGTTTTTGTCACGAGATATGTTTATTGATTGATTGGTGATTCCGAGCGCTAACATCATTTGTCCCGTAAGTGGAGAGCATGTTTTTGTCACGGGATCTAGCTGTGATCTTTCAGTCATGGTGTGTTACTGCGCCGACCTATTGTCGGCTACTAAGTGTTTTCCCTACAAGGTATCTCCAGCAGCGGGTCATCGCCGCCGCAAGCTCTACCCTTCCAATAAGTCTCCCGGAATGTGCGGTAGTGTAGTGATGTTAGTAGCACCCCCAGAGAGACTGCAGTTGATACATTGAACCACCTCTCCCGACATCAATTTCGGCGTGAGGAGAGTAAACGCTTACGAGAACAACGCGTATTATTCGCGCACGTTTTCTTGAGCCCCGGAATTCCTACCCTCAATCCTTTTCCATCATTCCTTCAATTCCATTCCATCCAAATCAATTCCATTCCATCATTCCATCAATCCTTTCCATCCATTTCCACATTAAGAGTAAATGATAAAAACGAGCGTTGTAAACAAAATCTGATAACCAAAAATGTTCGCTCCCGTGTAATAAAAACTATTTCGCATCGAGAAACGAACTCCATTTTTAATCTCAAACTCAATTTGTGAAAATTACCACACTCCCCACTCTTCAGCGAGAGCGAGAGCTCAAGAAAACGGGCACGGCTAATACCACCACAATTTTCCAGTGGGCACTGTAGAAGCCCATCTGCGTCTGGAAAACTGACGGCGACGGAGACGACTGGCGTCCGTCGGGCGCGGTGTCCTGGACGCCCCCGCGGCGGCGACGCCAGGGGCGATAAGCATCCGCTTGATATTCCGGGCCGATTTCGGCGTTTATGTGGCAGCTCGGCGCGCATGGCAAGGGCCACGGCTCGGCGCGGCGCAAAGGACTGTCGTCGGCCGCCGCCTATGAATATTTAGCGCGCGCCCGCCGCCCGCAGCATTACGATTTAAAGCCCGGCCGTCGATGGACGCGCGCCCATTGTTCGCGGCGGGCGCGCCGCCGGAATCCGGTTTTGAAGAAACCGTTCGCAGCTCTCCCACGCGGCGGTCACCCGCACCCGCCCCGGCCCGCGCTCCGCCACGCCGCGCCGCGCCGCGCCGCGCCCGGCCACGAACCTTGCGGTACACCTGAAGTGGCATCGGTAGGGAACGGAATATCTATATATTTTAAAAAAAGGTATTCTGCTGTGGCTTCGTTTAGAGCTTCTACTAAACTGATTGTTGTGTATTTTCTTTTAAACGAAAGAATGTGATCGCTGGATGTGTTATCAGATATTGTTTGTGTTGATTCACCTATATTTAGGGTGTAAATTAATTAATTAAATCATTCTTTAATAGTACGCTTATCAACAGTCAATTGTTTTCTTCCAAATGTGGCTTTTTCAAATTCGATATATATGAGTCGATATATGGGAGTCCATGCTGCTTCATGGTGGCACTGCTTGAGGTTTTGTTTTGATTGTTGAGATTTGTTTAGAATTCGTCAAGGTTTTGTTTCAGTGTAATAATTGCATTGTGTCGTTGACAGTTTGCATGTATTTGCTTTTGTGGTGTATTTTGTAGAGAACATTCAGAGAGTGGATATTGCTCGGTTGTAATGAAGTAGTGAAGTTGTTCACAGGTTATGTCGAATTCCGAATCATTGTCCATGCGCCCCAAAAGGCGCAAATGTACATTAAATGAACGCAGGGAAAGAGAACGTCAACGTAGTTGTCGTGTTGGTGCGGTCATTTCGTTTTCTATTGGGTCGTTGTCTATGAAATGTCAGTTTTGTTGTGCTTTGTACTTCCTATGTGAGAGAAATTCTGCAAACGAGTTTTCTCTATATTGCTTAAATGAGAAAATAAGTTTACCTTCGAGCAATATGCCTAAAGAAATCAAAGTTGTGTATTCGAGATGATGACACATGAAAAAACTTTAGAAATAATATCCGTCAGTATAATAGTGCTCTTTCTTTTGTGTCTTTTGGTGCCGATATTGCATTGCCACGTGGTCATGGGCCATATGTGTTCAAAATTTTGAGAATTCCACAACACAGAATATCTTCGTTATATCCTGAAGATCTAAACAATGCAACATATTGTGAACATTAGTCTGGGCACAATATTTTACATTTATCTCAGATCTCACCGTCAAATTTTGACGGGTTCTCGCTAATATTGTAATAAAAAATCAAGGCATGTCCGCATATATGCCCGTATGAGGAGCAAACAGTCAAAACGTGACACTTCCTCCTCACTCTTTTTCAATAAAAATGAAAAAAATAACACAAATTTTACACTTTTCAACACTGTCTTTAGCTCTACGAATAGAGTACTACTTAATGTATTGTAAGTCATCTCACGTTTTTCTGGAAATAAAATTCTAGATAAAAATAACATAACTTAATTTTTGTCTGAATAATTGCTCTCTGTATATACTGTAATATCTCCTGTGTCCATAAATACAGTATTTATTTATTTCTTCAAAAACATGTAAGCAAAAGTAGGAAATGTGGAAAATAAAAATTCAAGGTAGGGCTTGCATTTCTCCGATATGCATTTTCAAATTTTTTAACAACTTTCGTTTTCAGATAATGGATTTGCAGCAGCTGAACGAACATTCTTGCTTTCGAGAAATAATTGAACATTAGTCTTCACCAAACAATATGATTTTTTAAAGAAATATAAAATATATATGTGTAGCGTACACTATTATTTACTAATGTGAACAGTTTCACTGCGCAGACAGTGATGGATCGAATGGGTGAATACCCTATTCTAACTTTGTTTACCTTGCCTTTGCAGTTTTGTAGACCGGGTGGCCCTAAGATTCGACAACCAACGGTGGCAGGTTTTCGACAATAACTAAATTTTTGGATCGAATTCAGGCGATGTCTGGAGGATAATTCTAGCTACCAGCTGCTCTAATCGGCCACTTTCCGTGGTTTCTCCGACCAATATCAGGAGAATGCTGGAGCAGTATCCTAAAAAACGGACTGCGTAATTTTATTTCCTCCTCCTCGTCTTGTTCTCGTTGGGGAAAATACCTAGAGAGAATAAACCCGCAAACCGACGAGTAGGTCGGCGCTCGATCTCACGCTCCACCATAGAGGAGAACACCGCCACTTCCCACGAATTAATATGCAATACATTTGCGGTAGAAATGAACGACGTTTTTGACACGCCCGGAAACAATGACATCCTACCTTGTAACTGTACTCAATTTATTTTGAGATTTACATATTTACTTTTCAAAGGAGAATTCCCGTATGAGCACGAGCGGGTTTACACGTTTCGAATTTTGCGTCCCTGTCTTTTTTAATTAAACGTTTATTTACAATCTGTTTGTATATCAGAAGTATATTAGTAATTTTTTTGAGTTGGTAATTAACAATGGTTGAAGAAAACACTCAGTAGTATCTCTCCATTAATATAGTTAATACTTCAAAACCTGTGAAGTAAATCTAAAGGTTTGAATTTCTTAAGACGCCTCGCTTCCAAACTGTTATCTATTAAATTTATCGCTAAAGTATTTGTGTGACATTCTAATTTTGTAATATATTTACAACTATAATTTTTTATTTCTTCGTTAACTGTTGGCATTTTAAAATCGGAGTAAATTACATAATTTCGAACATACCAGGGGGCGTCCCTATCACACGGGTGTTTATTTCTCGGCGAATTGCAGGAAGTGCGATTAGAACCGTACAAATCTGTATCTTGATTCGATCGAGCTCCGCATGGACCCAATAAAACATGACGAAACATATGGTTGCGATTACTTCACAAATATTCGTTCATCCTCGAGTCTGATTATGCAATTTCCGAGAAGCAGGGAGTAAATTCGACACAGCGAAGATCTGGAGGTCTTAATACCACAGTATTACTTTACTTTGTTACGTAGAACACAGTTGCAGGAACATTTATTTGCAAACTCATAACTGAAATATTACTTTTCTACATGTAAATATATTAAAAATGTAACGATATATGTAGCTTAAGGTAAAGTATATCAAAAATAGTAATTTTACTCAAATATGTAAAAATTGTAAAAGAAAAATAGTTTTAATGCATTCAGAATGTAATGTTAACTTTAAAGGAAGCATTGCATGCAGTTATTTTATACCAGTACACATATATATTTACATTAAAATCCATTACCTAGTGATCAGTAGTGTGTCCCTTGTGAATTTTCAGCAGAAAATATATGCTTATGGTAAACTTTTAAATTTGACATTGAGTATAGTAATTTGTACAGATTTGTAGTATCCAAGCAGATGAACTCTTCCGAATATGGTATCCATAGAAAATCGCTTCGAGTTGGTGTAGTCTATCTATCTATCTATCTATCTATCTATCTATCTATCTATCTATCTATCTATCTATCTATCTATCTATCTATCTATCTATCTATCTATCTATCTATCTATATATATATATATATATATATATATATATATATATATATATCGATCTATCTATTGGTATAGTATATCTATCTACACATGTATTTCAGATCCCCCCAAAAAACGGATATCAAAATAGAAATAAATGCAGACAATTTAGATTTCTCTTCTGATACCGGTTTTGCCTGAAAATTATAGACACTACCGCGAAATGAACTATTGGTGAGAACAAGTAAGTGAAAGAAATGGGCTGACTATGGATGGAATCTAGCACTATTACATCGCAAGGCTCCATTTATAATTTATCAAATAGTCACTTATATAAACTTATACTCGTATTCAGCCTGTAAGGTTTGTATCGCGCGAAGAATGCTAGTTGTCAATTGGGTTACTTTATTTATTTACCCTAGTGCCTATAACTCCTTTGCAGCAAGACTTGCATATACACTACGGTTAAGTTCTCGAGAAAGAGCGCCAGGTTCTTTCCCAGGCGATATCAATTACTCGAAAATGAGTTTCTTGCTGTCTGGTATACAGGAGATTGAACAAATCCCATCCTCGGGTGCTTCTTAAGGTGGCCATACACGAGTTAAGCCGGGTCGCAAGCCAGATCGTGTCGTGTATAATTATTTCACCGTGGCTACCATCCCCAATGTGTGGGCGGTTGATTTATATTCCAAAAGTGCCAGACTTGAAGCCTGGTCTGGTAGTGTATACCAATGACATGATTTCCATGCTTTCATTTGACGAACGATTTTGAAGTTTTAGGGAATGCACGCATGCGCGTTACGTTTCTGGTCTTCCAAAGGCTTCTCTGCTCATTTGAGCTCTGGAATCTTTCGCCAAAGGGACGCGAGACAAAGATAGATACCTGACATGATGATGTGATTATTTGAATAAGATATTATTCAAATAATATCCACCTACCTTGTAGCGTCGTGATGAATCAAGACGACAGGATCTCATAATATGTGTATATTTATTTGTATAATATGTACAAGGTTAGCTTGGTTTTAAGTACAGAATATCATCAGAGGTTCATCAGCGTTTCTTTAGCGGAAAACAGATGATGAATCTAAATAACAACCATTCACTTGTTACATTTGCTGTTTGTGGACATGGCACCGTGGTAATCGGTTGTCATGTTCCTCAGGCGGAACCTTCTCTCGGCGGACGAGAGAGCTATAGTCTGCGACGTTACAACCTCAACAATAGAACGTTTTCAGTATTTGTCAACAGTTATCATTCAAATTCGAGACCAATAAGTGCAGGTTTACCGCAGGGCTCAGTATTACAATTATACAATTATTCAAATTATCGTTTCCATGTTGTCGCGGCAGGAAGTATTATTCCGAAGGACAACATGGATAAGAGCCAAAATTTATTGCCTTTTTATCCTTGAAAATAGATTTTATTACATGGGAGCTTTTTTTTCAATTTTAAGTAGTATATGACTTAGTGTAGGGATCACAGAATTTTCAAAATATGCACACAATTCACTTTTCCCCATAGCATTTCATACGCAGTTTTTAACTGCTTTTTGACGTAAAATAAATAAATAAATAAAAATAAATTGTCCCCTACCCAATTTAATGTATTCGTTCTGACCTCTCGGAATTAGACAATATACATATTGTTCAATTTGTGAATGACGGGTCAATATACCGAGCTGAAGATTCCCTAACTAATATCAGAAATACCCTCCAATTGTATCTCAATCTTAAAGACAACTGGGCTGCATGTTTAAAATCAAAGTAAACGCCACAAAAACATCTCAAAAAATGTTTGGTCTTAGACCATATACACTTCCAGCACCACTCACATTAAATAAAAAAATCATTTACTTGCTCCCCCCAAACAGTTCCGTGAAATATCACGGTATTAATATGGAAACTAAACTCAAGTGGAATCAGAACATAAGTAACAAAATACAGCAAGCAACAAATAAGCTACATTATCCATAACCCATTAAGAGTCGATCATCCCATCTCCCATTCCCAACAGCCATAACCATCTACAAAATAATCATTAGACCACTCTTTCTTTATGTCTATCCAGTTTGGATCTCCGCAGCAAAAGCGAACACCAACAAGTTTCGAATAGTCCAGAACCAATTTCTTAGAACGATCACAAATGCTCCTTGGTTTGTCACAAACAACTCCACAAAGAATTCCAATTTGACTCCATAGAACACCATACATTTCTTTCCAACTAATTCTATCACTCCATACCTCAAATTTCACATCTAGCTAGGGTTGCCAACCGCCCTCTATTTGGGGAGACGGCCCTCAATTGACGTCATTTGTCCTCTCTTCCTTCTTTGTATTTTAAATGTTCTCCTTTTAATAAATTTTTAACATTTGTTGTCGTTTATTTTAGCACTTGACTAACATCTGCTACGTTGTAACGTTTATTTAATTTAGAATTAGTTTATGTAATTCTTTTTCTGAACGCTGGCACACGCATGCATGAGTGTGTCTATGTCTAGCGACTGAAATTAAAAAAAACGGTCAGACCATCTTCATAGCATTTTGTGATTGAATCTTTACACTTAAATCGCAAATGAAGAGAAGATACAATGCGGGCTGATGTTAGTCTAAATTAAATATTTATAAAAACAAATATGTGTTGTCTTGTTTTCCTTATCAAGTGTCCTCCCTTTTACATGAACAGTGTTGGCAACCCTACATCTCGCTAACTCCAGACCTCTCCCCTACCTCACGGAACAAGAATTAAAAATAGATACCCATACCAGACATACCTAGTCAAATTTTCCGATTTGGATTGTTTTTTGAGATGTCTGAATACGATTTCCTCAGCCAAATCAGTTTGCAATATAAATTTAGATAATTAGAATGTAAGTCTTCACTACATATGTAAAGTTTATTATGTACTGATATATGTATGCTCTTTAAAAAGATTAAAATAAAAAAAGGGAAGTGAGTCAATCGAGTCTTAGAATTTTGTTTTTTGGTTCGTACTTATATATTTTCTGACTCCTTTCCCTATTAATTTTTTTTTTACCTTTTTTCCTTCTTCCTGTAAGGAATTCCCGATCCTCCCATGCCATTTCACACAGTCGTTCAACCTGGGCTGGAGTTTTCCTCTTGGACTAGTACCAATGTTTCGGCAATCAAACGTTTTTTCACCAATCTTGTTCCAATCCGTTTGCATAAGCATACAAAACGAAGTACATGTGTTTCCTTGTGTAGGCAGTTTGGCTCCCGATGTGCGTAGTAAATATCTCCATCTATCTTCTGGGACTCTAGAGAACTTGAAGATCTTTATCTCAAACACTACTAAACCTTTTGATTTCGTTAGTAGGAAGGTATCCCATTATCATTGCTTAATTTCATATACGTCAAAATTTCCATCGTTTGCCACAAATATTTCCACATTGTCGATAAATTCCACTGAACCCAAGAATTCAACCATGAAGGATAAAACATCGCCGATCGGCAAATGGGGAATCGAAAGGAATGGTCTGCACTCAAACGAGCTCGACTCCTTCAAGTACCGCTCCTGTCACAATTCCGCTGCTGACGATGTCACTGATGCGAACCACATGCGTTGAGTTGAAGAGCTGAAGGGCACGCAATAGATGATGCGAGAAACACAGAATATTCTTTTGCCGGTGTTATGTTCAAGAACTTGTCACCACGGAATTAACGGTGCCAACACTATGTTTTCACTTCACTGTCATCAGTTGCTAAAGAATATAAAAGGGTTACTAAACGACCACACGCCAACCATCTTCTTTTTTCATCTCTAAGCTATATCGATGGCTTAGCTCCTCTTCCAATGGTTTACTCATCTTCATATCTGTCATGTGGAATTCAAGATTCAATGAGTTCAACAATCGGAAATCAACTCTCGATTGTTACATGACAGATCAGATTTGGATGAATACGATTCCTGATCATCTATTCGATAACAACTTTGGGACAGAGAAGTGCCGTAGTCAGACTTTTCATTTGAGGACAGAAGCGAATTCAAAAATAAACAGATCTTTGTCAAAAACAATTAAGTAAATTCTTTTATAGTTATTTACGGCATATGTATTGTAAGACACATTATTACAATAAGAGATTGAAGAATTATCAAGGGAGACGGTTCGCTGGTGGTTGAGAACCAATGAGTTCTACAAAATGATGTTGCGATATTTCAAAAAGATGTGGGTTATATCCACTTTGTAAAAATTCCATAACTATAATTTTCGTTTAAATTTGACTATTCATTCTGTAGGTGAAATGCTGATGTCTGAACTAGTTAATAGGAGGCCTTAGAGCACTATCGCCCCCCGCCAGGCACTTGACCGATAAAGACGATATCGGTTACTTACGACCGTTGTGTCGTCTGCTGACAATGCACGATATACAATAAATAGATTGCAGTTAAAATTTGGTTTTCGTTGTTTTCTTACAATTTTATCAACTTTCCCGACTTCCCGACACACAGACATACGTATTCACACACACAAAAAAAAAAATTTACATACACACAACACAGACACACAGGAAGACACATACAAACCCAAAATACAATCGAGTAAGTTCATAAATCACGCACAGATTCATACACTCACGCCGAATATAAATACCAACATAAATAGAAACACCATTCAAACACGCCCACAATCACACACACACTACACACACACACACACACAACATACAATAAACACCATAAACACACCACACACACACACACATACAAATCCACACACACACACCACACACACACATACAAATGCACACACACACACAACACACACACACATACAACCCCACACACACACACATACAAACACCACACACACACCACATACAAACACACACACACACATACAAACACACACACACACGCACATACAAACACCACACACACACACATACAAACACCCACACACACATACAAACACCACACACACACTACAAACACACACACACACACATACAAACACCACACACACACATACAAACACCACACACACACATACAAACACACACACACACATACAAACACCACACACACACATACAAACACCACACACACACATACAACCACACACACCACCACACACCACACACCACACACACACACACACACACACACACCACATACACACCTCATACACACAGGTATGCTCATTGTGGACATCACCAGCGCCTTTCCCCAGCAGCCGCGCTTCCTCCCGATATCCCGCCCTACCCTCATCCTCCACGCACTGGGCGTAATCCAGGCCTCGCTCCCCTGTTTTCTCGCCCGCCCCGCGCAGCTGCCAGCTTGCATTTATAGAAAGCAATAAAGCAGGCGGCAACTTCTTTAAAGGCGTTCTTAAAACCACTCTAAAGGCCTCCATTTATCTTGCTTCTCGTAGATACATGTTCTTTGGATTTGCTTTTTTTTAATGAATATGACCCATGACAATTCTCACAAAGTTTGCGCCCCATTGTAATGTTTTGATTTACTGATTAAGCACGGTTCTTTGGAATACTTTTTAAATTATGTTTTGTACCCTATTTTATCCTCTCATTGTGTGAATATAAAATAGAAACAAGACGACATTACTGAAGTTCGTATGAATACTAATTTATAACCAACTTTCAGCAGGAGAAATAGTATAAAATATTTTATAGTAAGAGAGAGACAAAAAACAATATAGTTTCGTGGTGCACTTGAAGTCACAACACTCTTACATTACTTCCATAAATTGAATACAGTTTTGAGAAAATTTCGCTGATTTACCCCATTAAAATTAATTTACATAAAAATTCTTAAAATACTGATTTTTCATAGGTACGAGTAAGTAGTCCAATTATAAAATGTTGCAACACTCAGGTTACATTAGTCTAAGAAAACAAAATTGAAGATAGAACAGACTAGTCAATTCTTGATCTGGGCTGTCCGGGTGACGCCGCGTCGAAGGCTGGGGTGCCGACGTTTCGACCGACATATCGCGGTCCTCTTCAGGGCTGTACTGCCAATCAATTTTTGATACTGTACTGCAGGTGTTCCGATAATTGCTAACCCAACGAAAGATCCCAATACTATTCAAAGTAAAAATTGTGATGAAGACGACAACAACTTTAGTTATTTCCACATTGCCAACACATCACCAGAACATCAATAACACGTTGCTGCAAGGCGCTCCATTCGCTCGTTTCTACTGTCTGGAACCTTTCATTCCGAGCCCCATGCACCAGCGTGACGGGGGGAGAATTACATGCCACGGCGCGGTTTCCCTTCGCCTTCTAAGGACAGGATAAGTGACACGTGAGGTGCGATGGCGTTGCAGAATGACGTAAACAATAAATATGAGGATTCGAGGAGGACAATAAAAATGAAACAATAAATATAATACCTTCCATTCCACGAAGATCACTCAAAAATAAGTTTTCTTCATTTTTATTTAATGAAAACAGTGAAATGTAACTCAGGTTGGAGGGGAAGCTTCATTTCATAAAATAAAAATATTTTCATTGATTAATTTACTTAATACCTTACTTTTGTGCTCTATTTTCTTTTAAGGGCCATCCATGTTTGACTAAATAATATAAAGATCTCAAACTTCTGGTGTTTTACCACAGTCAAATTACACATAGCAGATTCTAAGGATCGTATACTAATGCTTATTCGAAATACTTAACTATTGTGAAACGTATATTCCTTCGCTTTTTTATTAACGTATAAACCCCAAAAGTAACGTATTTGATTTCAAACCATTCTCTTCTTATTTTTTCAAGTACATTCCTTTCATTAGCACAGAGTTGTTTCCAGTGGTAGACTGTGTATAGTACATAATAAGAACGGAGAGAAGGGACACAAAATTGAACCTTGTGGGTCTCCAAACTCCATTGGCATCGAATCGGAAAGATGAGTATTCTTGGTTTTTTCTAACGTGGTGGCTGAGGTAGTATCTCCAAGATGGAATTCGGCACGACTTATTGAGTCATTCTCAGTCCTATCGCTAGAGTCGCTTGATCTGCAGTACTGCTTGATGGTGTCGCTATCATGCGACATCTTGCGGCGGGATTGAGAATGACTCAAAAAGTCGTGCCGAATTCCATCTTGGAGATGCTACTCTCAGCCGCGACGTTAGATAAACCCAAGTATAGTGGCCTTTCAGGCCAGTGAGGACTTTCAGCTCTTTGAGAGCTTTAATACGCTAGAGGATTCTGCGAATGGAGGCCGGAGGCGGTGGTGACGTGTCTGCTGGCAGGCGGCGCGGCGCGGCGCAGCGCGGGATGTTTCGCCGCAGTCATAAGCGCATCCTCCACGCCGCGCTGCCGCCCGCCCGCCCGCCCGCCTCTGCCGCCTGAGTTGCGGCCGCCTGCCTTGGCGCGACGGCTGGTCACGCTCCTCGGCAGCCGATAAATCCGTCGCGCGTGCGCTCTGCGCTGTGCTGCGAGGGGCGCGCCGTCGCCCTGCCAAGAGGAAGTCATGCGCCCACTACCCCCAAACCACCACCACCACCACCATCATCGTCATCATCATCATCACCTCCGCCATCACAGCCATTTCTACCAACCACCACAATCACAACTACAATCACCATCACCACCACCTACACCATCAACCAGTACTCTCCCGTCAACGCTTTGGTCATTAGTCCCTTGGTAGTCATTTTTTCTCGGGAGATGGCGGTGATCTTCCCCCGCTGGATGGCGGATCCGGCGCCGACCTACCGTCGGCTAGTGGGGTTTCCCCCTAACCAGGACTCTCCCACCAGCGGGGCACCGCCCCAGTCCGGACAAGCTCTAAGCTCCCGACCGGTCTCTCGAATATGTGGTAGTGTATCATGTTAGTGTAAGTTGTTGGGTAAGAGGAGAGGATAGAAAAGGAAAGAAGGACAGATGCGCGCGGTCCGTGGCCCGTTTGGTGGGTACTGGTGTTGATGGAGAAACCAGGAAAACTACCATCAGAGCAGCCGGCCACTAGAATTCTCCTCCAGACAGCGACTGAATTCGACTTAGCTGAAAAGCTAGTGTCGAAAATCCTGCCGCCGTCAGGACTCGAACCTAGGACCTCCGGTCAGAGGCGCTGCAGTCGAGAGGTTAGAGTTTGACCCGGCTAAGGCGGCGGTGGATGAGATTCCTGAGGGGAAAATCCACCTCAACTCGACACGTTGGTCGGTGAAGGAATTCGCCATCCAGCGTTGGAGGAATCACCACCTCCTTTCAAAATAAAAAATTTTTCTACTCTAGAGAGATAAATAACCCTATCAGTTGACGTTTCCAGATACATCAATCGATTAATTGAAAACTCGATGACGTGCAGTCGGGCGGAGGAGTGTCCCCCATGTCTCGAGAGATAAGATTAATACTTTTTACTACTCTGTAAATCTATACAATATTGTCCAGAAGTTCACCGTATGGGAAGTGGGACATATGCAATTGTTGTTCAAGATTTCTTTATCTCGTAATCTTTCATTGATAAGTAACAAGTATTTGTGAGCCAGAGTGTCACATAGAATGCATACGTGAATCAGACAGATAGAAAAGAGAGAGTATTTATCCTTACTGGGTGGACCATATTCATTCAGAATAATAACGCTAAGTTACTACTACCTACTTCTATATTCCTTATCATTTCCGTCCTATTGTTGCATCTTGTCGTTTCGAAATGACTCATCGCGAAGCTTGAATTTCTTATCAGTGGATATGATCATTCTGACTTACAAGTTCATTCACGAACAGCTCAGAATAAAGTACTCCAAATCATATTCCAGATATACGTTTTACCTTCCAGAGATTCTACATTTCAAGAGGAGGAGATTTCGCAGCTATACTATAACTTCGCCTTGCAGCAACTCCGATTCTGTAGTTTCCTTTGTCCATTGGGCACAATGCAGAAGAACTCGCAACAAGCAAGAGAACATTCTCTTAGTACGGCGCAGTGGGGTGGAACATGTTCTCAGTTTGCAACGTGCAACAGCGCAAAGAGAACAAAAGGAGTTGGTCACGTGGTGGGAGGTGATGAGGCTCCATGAAAACTGCGAAGTTGTGAATTACGCGGCTCTGAGGGCGTGTAAGATGCGGTTCATTCAATAAAATTTCACATACACAAGATTGCCTGTCGTTCACTTCGATTCAATTTCATGTCGTTGGCCACAAGATTTTTGACAGCTTATTACAAAGATTCTATTATTAATTTATACACGTATATAAAGAATTTCCAGTCAAATTCTGTATATATGTGTTTAAATTAATAATAGGATCTTTGTAATACGCTGTCAAAACTCTTATGGCCAAATAAATGTAACTGACTTCATTAAATAAAACCATCTTGGGATAAGCTTAATCAAAAATTGTTATTTTTTCTACTCCTAATGTATAATTCTAGGTTAGGTTATGTATCATTGAATGGCTGCAACCCGTTGCATAATGATACACAAACAACCCAATCACACAATACAGATGTCATTATGATACAGGTTCTTGACTAATCACTGACAATTTTACAAACTAAATATTGACAATCGTTCTTGTAAATGTTTCGTTCGATTGTGCACATTAAAAATTGCATTTAATATTCTATTATACTTGTCAGTTTTAATTTACTTTATTATTAGTAACTTTTTACGTGGAATATTATTTAAAATAATTTGATCCTAAGTTCACGTTGATCCTGTTTGACTAGCACAGTTGTAATGGAATGCCACCTGCTGCAAGATAAGTTCAGGGGTTGTCCGCTAGCTGGCCTTGGTTGAGTCCTGCACGTCAACTGCCAAGAAACGATTCAATGCCAAAGTTTGACTTATAAAGGTTACCATAAGTCATAGAAAATGTACTGTATGAAACTGGATGTAATGGGTATTAATACACTCGTGTGAAGTTTACGATACTCGCTCATTCCTCGTTCATATCGTAATATCACACTCGTCTCTATTACGCCATCATTACATCATCGTTCGATTAGGGACTATTTTCTTGATACACAAGAATCCTGAAGTCCTTTACGATTTTCAGTTCTGTTGAACAATAGCCAGTTTTTATAATTCTGTTGTAAGTTTCTATTTGTTGTGCCCTATGAGCAGGGATGTAGCGTGAGGGGCGATAAGACAGATAGTCTACTCATTGAATACAAATACGAGGAAATGTTTAACAAAATGTAGGATTCAACAAATTCTACTTCAATTCTGCGATGAATACAAAGTAGAAAGAAAAAGTCATGGCGTTTAGCCAACACTCTTCCGGCAAACAGACCAAAATACTCATGGAAACGTCTACTAGTGAGAAAACCAAGACTTCACTCGCAGGTGTTTGCATTTTATAGACCTTAATTTTTACATCTTTCCAATTCCATAATTATCACTTCCGGTGAATAAATATTCATGAACTTTAAAGGGTACTGAATTCAACAGTGCATGTCTTCAAAAGAAGAAGAATTCAACATAAGCATCTTCATCAAATCATAACAGACGTCAACGTACGAGAAGGAAGCCTCTCAAACATGTCTTTATTTTTTCGTGATAAAGACAGATTACTGTCGGAAGACTTGTCACAGTCATTTTAAAAAATTCCTGATAACTTGCGAGGCTTAGATGGTGACATATCTAATTAGCCTGAATTCTTTCATGTTTCGCGTTCGTAAATATATCGTGTAAAGCTCGGGTATGGGCCACTTAATTTTTATCAGCATCATTATCGGGCTTGGCTTAACGTGGGTTTACCCGCCAGGGCTTACACCGACGTCCCTTGATATCATTATTCTCTATCAGTCATTTGCGGTGTCAGTTATTTGCCAGCGGTGGTGTAACGGTTAGCGTATCGGACTGTTGATTTACTGAGCGATTGAAACCGGGTATTTTTAACGGCAAAAAAATTTGCACGCCTTCCTTCCTTCTATAGTTGCATTGAGGGTTTGAACCCGCGAACTTCCTATACGCTATCCGTTACGCCTCCATCTACGGATCCATCGATGTCGATATTTTAAAAATCAATATATTGTTGACGATGTTTTAGAACATCGATGTTTTGGGCTCGATGTTTTCTCTACATTTTCGGTTTCTTCGTGGAGGAAAAATGCCTCAAATCACAATTTTGTAGAAGTTGAAATATGAACTAATAACTGTTGGTATCACTATCTATGTGTTCAAACCAAATGAAGGAGAATTGTTCTACTTTCAGTCCGAGATGATCCTGATGCCCTGTTATTTCCTTCGTCTTTCCTCGTATTTCCAACATGGAGAGGCGATGTTAACTGTTTTCAGTTAAATTTTAATTATAAATTAATATGCACGGCAACTGTTAAATTAAAGTATTGTTCACAAATTTAATGTTAGAGGTTACCAAACCAACTTTGAAACATCGATGTTTAAAAACATTCATGGTTTTTGGTCGATTTATTATCAGCATCAATGTTTCAATTTTGATAATTGATTGTGATTGATTAATTAGTGATTCCAGGCGCATCAACTAGTGAGATCATTAGTTCCGTAAGTGTAGTGCTTGTTTTTCATCGGGATGTGGCGGTGATCTTCTACCTTTGGATGGCGAGATCGGCCGGCGACTAGCAGGGTTTCCCCAACCAGGTACCCCCACCAGCGGCCCCACCCGGAACAAGTTCTTAGTCCCCGACCGGTCTCTCAGCATGTGCAGTAGTGTAGTGCATGTTGGTGTGTGTGTGTGCTAGGGGTGAGGATAGACAAGGAAGAAGAAGGTAAGATCACGCGCGGTCCGTGGCCCGTGTGTTATACCTTATAGGGTACTGCTCCGGCATTCACCTGGCGTTGAACGGAAAACCCACGGAAACCTACCGATCAGACCAGCCGGCTGCTAGAATTCTCCTCGAGACAGCGACTGAATTCGTCCTAGCTGAAAAGTAAGTGTCGAAAATCCTGCTGCAGTCAGAACTCGAACCTAGGACTTCTCGGTGAGAGACACTGCAGTGACATCAGTTGATGCACTGCGCCACCGCTCCCGGTTTGAAGATCGATTTTAGCAACATCAATGTTTTGTTATCGATGTCGCATCACGACCACCAACCCCTCGGACTTAGACTCTCACGACACGTCCCCCTTAAGTCTAGGCTGCCCACTTGCGAGTCCGGTTGGAACGGAGCAGCCGAGGAAGCGTGTGTTGGGCATTTGCTGGGCGCGGCCCAGTTGCTCGAAGGGTGGGGCAGCGAGAGACCGGTTGCTTTGTAAGAGCAGCAGACGTCCGTGATCATCTGGAATGAGACAGCTCAAATGCATTGAAATCCTTCATTTTATTTGTAGGACACGTGTTACGTGAATGTTAAGTGTTCGTATGAGTGAGAAGATAACGATATACATTCTGAACGTTATTATACCAGAATCAGACATATCTTCATTATACCGGGAGCGGTAGCTGAGTGCATCAACACGACAAAAAACATGCACTACACTAACGGGACTAATGACCTAAGCAGTTAACGCGCCCGGAAACACGAGAAAAACAAACCAAACTATAATTTGTCTGGAAATTCTGTATATATGTGTGTATAAATTAGTAATAGAGTCTTTGTAATAAGCTGTCAAATATCTTGTGGCCAACTACATGAAATTGAATAGAAGTAAACGACAGGCAATCTTGTGTATGTATGACCAAAGCAGTTGACGTTGAAAATCTATCAATCAATCTTCATTACACAAACAAATAAAATCAACAATAGTAATAGTACTTTTGTAGACATCGTACTACATTTCATGCACATTGTAATCAATAATTTATGAATTTGAATCTGGTTATTCTTGCTTACGTGTATGAATTTTACATTCTCTGAAATAAGAAAGAACACTAGTTTGAGAGAGTATTTTTCTAGTATGAAGCGGACGCTTATCAGTTTTCATAGCGAGGGCAATTTCGTAGTAATAAATATACTTTATCTTGCTAAAAACCATAAAAAACATTATCTTGACTCTTTAATATTAAATTGTTTGTATCGGACCCATGCAATCAACGTTGTAACTTCCTGTTACTGAATTATATTATAACCTCCGTGAGGTATTTTCTGAATCGTTGAGGCGATATATAAAAACATTAAAGAGAACTTCTTCGTTCTTGTTACGCGATACCCCATTAGCATTATCCTCTAAATCCACCAGCACGTACTTTCAAAAATGAACCTCCAACGCTCATAATGATTAAACAAAAATTAATTTCGCGAGGGCCGAGGTAATTTCTATTTAACTTGGCGTAATTGCGGCGGGCGCCGCCAGGGGCGGGGCGGGCAGTGTGATGCGCGCGAGCGGCGTGCACGAGGGGGCGTGGCGGGCGGTGGCGGGCAGAGAGTGCGGCTCATTACGACCGGAGCCGTGGGAGTGCGCTGCCAGCAAATATCTAATTAATACGTCGGTCGGTCCGGCGGGCAGCGGCGGCGGCGGCGGTGGCCGCGCTGGTGGCGGCTGCGGAGGCTTACAGCCGATTAATTCGTCTCATTTGCATAACCCGCCGATTAAAATCTCGAGGCTCCGTTTTATTGAGTGGGCTTTCAATTGGACTGCCAGTCACGGGATTTAGGGGCGCGCCCCTGGCCCCGGGGCGGTGCTTCGTCGCCCGTCCGATCGCCCGTTCGCCCGCCCAACCGCCCAACCGCCCGCTGGCCGTCCGCACGCCCGCACCTGCCGGACGGGCAGACGTGAAGCCAAGGTTCCCGACGTCGTAAATTCTCCTCGTAAAAAGGCGCGGATACGCGTTTGCGAAAGTGCTCGCACTTCGGGCATGAAAATTAATATGGATGTCATTCTTCATGTAGGAGGAAGTTTGGAAGTCTCTTCTCGTGATTAGCGGTACTTGGAAATTGATTTTCTTCGTTGGTACGACTTTTTTCATACCAGACTTCATAACTAGTCTGAACTCAACGTGAACGAATAGACTGAGAACTTGAGAGTCCAGCGATAGGTTGACTGTGGCCATGAGCAATCGTACAAGAGAACATTACAATGTTCCTGTCAAAACAACATTTATTTTCTCTTTAATATATTAAAGCGCTCCCAACATGAAAATGAGTGAATGTCATTATACTTGATGGTGGAAATCTCGACGTCTCTGCTCATAGCGATACTTGGAAATTTTTTGTTCGTTGATACGATTTTTTTGCAAACCAGACTACATAGCTAGTCTAATCTCAACGTTAACGAATAAACTGAGGAGGTTTGAGTGGTAGGATGGTTGAATGCGACTATGAGCAAGTGTACTAGAGAACATTATAAGGTTCCTCTCAAAACAACACTGTTTTTCTTCTTTAATACATTGAAAATCTTCTAAAATGAGTTGTCGATTTGTACCAACGTTTGGTCTACATTTGCTTCAAGAGAAATAAGAATATGTACACTACATAATTCGTGAAATGAATACTGAGCACAGTGTTCGGCTAAGTCCAAAGCCCTTCTCTCTTCTTTATTCCACTCAGTCTTCTCGTCCTTCTTCTTGTCATTCTTCTTACACTTCTCTTTTTATTTCCGATTCCTTCTTGTTTTTATTACCATTCTACTACTTATTTTCTTTAGTGAGCCAGTTTCCCAGCAAATAATGAGCCATACAAAATGCACGGTTCGCTCCATCGCGAAATAGTTAAACACATCAATGTCAAGCGAGTTCCTTAATAAAACAATTGGCAGACGACAGAGATTCGTAGTGCTCACAATGTTATTTTCCGTTCACTAGAAGAAAACACAGAAAGGGTATGGAAAATCATTTTATTTATTAAAAAGGCTGATATTATATGAATTTTTTTTTCCTTATTACATAATAAGGAAAATTGCGAAGTACAAACTATACTATTAATGAAATTTACTTGCAACGGAATAAGACTATTAGTTGTAAAGGTAATCACTAACCAAATGACTGTCAGATATAATCATTTTAAAATTTTCTAAATTTCATGCCAAATCTCGCCGAAACTGCTCGTATTTTCGAAAAATTGAACATGACCATATTTCAAGAATCATCTTAATAACTGATTTTATTAAGAAAAATCTCTATCTTCAATATTGCAGTTTTAGGAAGAGCCGAAAAACTTCTGAACTTTTACAATTTTCGAAAATTCAGAGATATCAAGGTAAATGTGAATTATAGGCCAATCGTAGGCCATTTTCTTAAGCATCATTTAAGCTATCCGATATTAATGTTTAATTTTAAAAGTGGAGTCAGTTTTAAAAACGCTCTTGAGGTTTCATAGAAAGAAACCTCCAAAATCGAAATATCCATTTGAAACTCGAGTTCTTTTTAGATTGATTGCGTAAATTCAAGTTTGGAGAAAATCATCTCAATGGTTTAGGCCCTAGTGTCTACAAAAGACGGTAACACGTTTTGCCGTCACACGTCAAGCGATTTGTCGGTATCAAGGCCTCATAACATGTGGATTCTGACTACACAATTCGTTAGAGGATGCAACACGTTACTCCGTGTAGGAACAAAATGTATCCACTTTTTCGTACCAGGACCAGAGTATGCGAAATTTTCTGTCCAAAAAATTACTCATCACCGTCGCACAATTACTTTCTCTTTACTATGTAAGTACAAAAAGGCGACAATACACTCAGTACAGAAGAATAATTCCTCTCTCCGTATGGTTATTTAAAATAGTTGATTCTACTATACAGAGATGTTGTTCGGGATACACTGTTTGTAAAGAATCAATTTGATTAATTTATCTCTAGACCTTTCTGAGCATTACTCGCTAGATTATTTTGTTTGATGTTTCTAACTGGCCGCACACTGATGTTATTTGCTCCCCCGTATCGCGGAATGTCAGGAACTGCAGGGGCCATAAATCTACCTGCCAAACAAGCTTCGATAAGAACGCTTCAGGCACCCATCGTCTTTGTTTTTTTTTAATAAGCATGCACTCGTTCTTGAAATTGCTTCGATGGTTTTAGATACCTCATTATTGAGAACACAATTAAATATATTCATGACTTCTGCCTGAGAAAAGAAAATGTTTTCCTCAGATTCTCAGAAAAACCACTACCGTGTTTTAATTACTTTTTTGAAAAGTTTTAAACTTTGTTTACGACATTTGGAAAATTTGAAGTTAGTAGTTGCAAAGTAGTTCGCAAATGTTTGAAAATATTCTATGACGCCTTTTAGCAAAAGACAATTGACTCATTTTTTAAGATGATAATTATAAATATAAAATACCATGCATAATTCACTATTTACTAAATATATCATATCTTTTCTATTACAATACTCTTCTAAATACTGCATCCCAAATTTTATACAACAATACTCTAAAGCAAAATTATAGGAAAATGGGTTTTAGAACAGCTGGGTCAAATACGATTAGTTCCTTCTCACTATTACAGCCAAGGAATACTACACTTCTGAGAAATTTCCTGTATTCATGTAGAATGATTTGCTTGATTGCTTGAGTGCTTCATTGATAAAATTTTAGGTCCCGAACACGCTCCAAATTAACTATTAATTTACTAGAAATAGTAATATGTTTATAATATAATTAATAATTATTCTCGAGGTTCAGGAACGCCGTTCCGTCGCACTGTCAGAAAATAAATAAGTAAAAATATTTAAGTCTATATTTTATCCGTATTTTATTTAAAAGAGTAGCACAATGCAATAAAACTATTGTTAAACTTGTTTTTGTGAGAAACGTATGATTTATTGTACATTTAAAACTTCTATTATATGCCATTATAAATAAAATATTCCTTCTATACATTTCTCCTGCAGTCGCCGTTTGTCACCACAATTTTCTCCGAATTCCAGTTTAGTTACGACCGACAGAGTAGTTTATCACGATAAAATGATAAACTTGTTTTTTTTTCAACATTTCAATTTCATCTGAGTTTGAACATGCAAAATACTGAAAACTCATTCAGAAAGTGTAATCATGAAAGACTGCATTTATTATGACAGTTACACGAACAGAATCACCCGCCGGCTATCACCAGAGGACTACCCTGTCACGATTAGAAGCCCCTCCGACCCACGAAGATCTCTCACTGCACGCCCACGGAATATATTTTAATCCGCGTAATCTGTATTTTTGGGGCGATCCATCTCCGTCATCTCGAAAAGCCAGACAAGCGGCCAACACAGAACGCTTTGTTGTTTCCGCACCGCGTCTGATATACCTGTTGACTTTTGACAGTGATCCCCGGAGAAGAGTCTGGAAGTGGAGAGCAATCAATAACGTAGCGCGAATCCTGACGGCCGCCTTAAGCCGCCGGCCGCCGCGCAGATAGCGCTATCTGCCGCGCGGATTTCAGCGGCTTCCCGTGCAAGCGCGCCTCCGCGGACAGCGGGTGGGGGGGGGGGCGAGCGGGAGCTACCGCCGCGCCCGCCGCCGGCACGAAGCGAAGGGTCTTAGAGGTTGAAGCGCTCCGGGACTGGTCTAAATTCCGCAATGTGAGTGAGTTACTTAATAAAACAATGTACGTGTTACCAATGGAACCGGGAGCGGTAGCTCAGTGCATCAACTGATGTTACTGCAGCGCCTCTGACCGGGAGGTCCTAGGTTCCCACTCCCCACGGCGGCAGGATTTTCGACACTAACTTTTCAGCTAGGTCGAATTCAGTCGCTGCCTGGAAGAGGATTCTAGCGGCCGGCTGCTCTGATCGGTAGTTTACCGTGGTTTCTCTGATCAACACCAGGCGAATGCCGGAGCAGTACCCTACCAAACGGGCCACGGACCGCGCGCGATCTTTCCTTCCTCTTCCTTGTCCTATCCTCTCACACTTACACTAACATGCACTACACTACCACATATTCCGAGAGACCGGTCGGGAGCATAGAGCATGTCCCGGTTCGGGCGGTGCCCCGCTGGTGGGAGAGTCCTCGTTAGGGGGAAACCCCAGTAGCCGACGGTAGGTTGGCGCCGGATCTCGTCATCCAGCGGGGGAAGATCACCGATCTTCCGAGAAAAACATCACTACACTAACGGGACTAATGACCAAAGCAGTTGACGCGCCCGGAAACACACACAAAAAAAAAAAAAAACCAAACTTACCAATGGTCCTCGGCCCTTCAGCCCGCAAGAAAACTTTGACTATAGCTGAACCGCTCACAAAAAAACCGTCCTGGCGGACGTACCTTTGGTAAAGTCTCGGAGACTGCCCCCATCCTGTGGCATCTGAAATTTCCCCTCTCGGCGATAAGGGAAGCGCGTAGGCGACAAGGAGAGGCGACTGCAAGACACAGCGATCCGCTGACCGTCACTCTATTGGTCACACTATTGTTCCCTTGGGAGGATGGGAAAATATTGTTTCCGAAAGGTACTTTTGGGCATAAAATAAATATATATTATTTATTTTTTCTATTGTGGTTTCATTATTCCCTTACATCTAATGGATTATCACAAGACATCGGCTACCACCACGGAATTTAATCATGTATGTCAAACACGATGGATAAATGGTGGTGATAGCTGAATTACGAATTGGATAGTGTTTCAAGTACACGTCACGGCCACGCGTTGAAAACCCTCAGGTCTTCCGAGAGCCTGTTTATAAAAAAATGAAATTCGATCATCTACATTTTTGTAGTAACTTAAATTTTTCTGACGCCTCTGAAAATAATATAAGCCGCGTTACATTTACCGAAGCACAAAATCGTCGAAATTGGATAAACCCTGCTTGAAAAGGTTTGAATTGCGACTAAGGACCTATCTGAAGAACACTCTTGAAAATAATAACTCAAAGAGTATTTATCACTGAAAATATTTAATGCCATCATTATTTAAACATTTTTCGGAGTATGAAAATTGGAGCAGGATCTAATGCGAAATGAGTAGTTCAATATTGTTTTTGTCCAGTAATATTTTTGACTTCTTTGAAAGACAAAATGTATGCATTTCAATTTCTGTTGATATTTCAATTCTCATTTTCTGCCAGGGTGGCACGGCGTTGGTGGCCTTGTTGACATAAAGATAGCACACACGTCCTGTCAACCTGATATTTGCACCGTCACTCGGGAACCGAAGGCTATTATTATGCTCTTCCGATCGACTGCCAGAAAAATTGCGGGAAAACGTTCTCAAAATAGCACATTAATATTCTACTCTCTACTAATGTATAGGACTGAAAAAGTTGATTTCAGTCCTATACATGTAAAACCCACGAAAATATAAAATGTTCTCAAATACGGAAAACCATTCATTATGGGAAAACGGAAATGTCTTTATCTACCACCTCACTCCACCTATGATGTTTCCGCGAAGTCTCATTTTTATTATAGTAAAAACAGATGAAAATAATTACAATTAAAATTACTGGTGCTACAAAATCGCATAGAAAATTTTCAGTGAAGTGTCTCCTCCAAATATCACCCGACATAGCCTGTAGGCCAGTCTCACCCCGGAACTATTATATACATGTACATGGCAGCTCCAAGTCCACTCTCGGTTCATATAGCATTGTCCTTGGAGTTCGAATTCAATTCCTAAATACACACCCAGGCAGACTGCACAGAAATCTCACATTAATTTTTCAATGAGGCGAAGATATGAATGAATGAATGCCTTATTTTACGTGACGAGACTCAAGCCATGGGGCCTGCTCTTCCGTCTGATCACGAAAACTTCGTTCACCTACTAAGGGAGAAAGAAGATTTTAAAAGAGATTATGGAAATATTAAAGTAATGATGCCATAAGAGAGATGGGGAAAGCCTTTCATGGCCCAAACAACGGAAAACAGTCGTGACGATGGCTAGTTTTCAACCCACAGTCTTGGTGTACCCGCACCTTGTGAAAACTTCCAACTCGTATCACGAGAGACCGACTCACGTGACAGACATCCCAGCATATGTAAACATGTTGCGGTTAAATAAGATAATCATTTAAATAATTACATAATATGTCTAAAACAGACATTTTTATGGTTACGTAACCTACTACGTGATTCATACTATATAATATACAACATTAAATATGCATCTCGATCACTTTGTCTCAAAAACACCATTCGTTTCCGTAGCGAAATTACCAAAAAATTGTGTCATGAAAGGAAAAATTAATACAGAAATAACGCAAACATCTCGGTCATTAATGAGAAAATTTACCAGATGAAATGACTTTATAGAAAATGCAAAATAAAATATTTACAGATCATTCCAATTATTTCAATGATTTAGTTTACTTTCCCGGAACATTTATTCAGAGGAAATTACGTTTTATAAAAAATCACTTATTTCTTTACCGTCACGTTATAGTGTTATTGCCATCGATACGGAACTCGTTATACTTTGCGTAACTTACCTGGATCGAGACGGTCGTTGTAACGAGAGAAAAATGAAAACAGGTGAATTATGCCACATGTTCTCTTAGGTAGGAAATTATTATAAGAGGGAATTATGTAATGGACTAATAGGAAGGATATATGAAAAGACAAACTGAGTCAGGTTAACATTACTTAATTAGTAAATAAGTAAATCTAAATCAATAAAATTTGGTTAAAAATAACATTATGTGGGGACCTCGGGAGTTATCTGGTTCTAAAGATCTCGGGTTATAACAAACCCTTCGGGCCTTCGTCACTCGATCGCTGCTCGATCACTAAGAACCCTTAATACGCCCGTGGTGCATAAATAACTATTTTTCACATTTTTTCATACTTTTTGTTTCATATTTTTGCACCGGGAGCGGTAGCTCAGTGCATCAACTAATGTCACTGCAACGCCTCTGACCGGAAGGTCCTAGGTTCCCACTCCCACGGCGGCAGGAGTTTCGACACTAGCTTTTCAATTAGGTCGAATTCAGTCGCTGTCTGGAGGAGAATTCTAGCGGCTGATTGCTCTGATCGGTAGTTTTCCGTGGTTTCTCATATCAACACCAGGCGAATGCCGGAGCAGTACCCTAACAAACGGTCCGCGCGCGATCTTCCCTTCCTCTTCCTTGTCCAATCCTCTCCTCTTACACAAACATACACACGCTAACATGAACTACACTATCACATATTCCGGGAGACGGTGGGAGCTTAGAGCTTGTCCCGGCTGGGGCGGTGCCGGGGAAGATCACCGTCATCTCCCGAAAAAAACATGCACTACACTAACGGTACTAATGACCAAAGCAGTTGACGCGCCCGGAAACAAGAAAAAATCAATCACATTTTTGCAATTATTGGATCCCCTAATAGTTTAATAGAAATTATAGTTTAAGAATATCGTAAGAAGAGCGAATCTTTTCCCATGGAAATCGAGCATAGTCTCTGAGTTATCTATCGTCTATAACTCGTTATCCTATCGTCACAAATTTTGTGTATCTGTTTCGCAAGAAAAATTGCCAGGTGCTGGTGAAAACGCAATTCGCCGCTGCCCCCGTGGACGGAGCCTCTCTCCCTAATTCAGCCCCCCCCCCTTCCGCCGCGCGCCGTCTGGCGTCTTGATTGATGCTGATGGATCTGCTCCGTCGCGACGCCACGCGCTGTCATCGACCGTCGGCGCCCCAGCCGACTCCCTCAAGCACAGGCGGAGGGCTTGTGGGCCAAGCACCCCGCCCGATAAAGACTAGAATTTTTGTTTGTTACCTTCCTTCATTGGGCAAAATTGATTTAAATATTTATGCTAGAATTATGTGATTATTTAAAAAAGAATATTGTATAGAGTCTATATATTACAATACAAAAATTATATTTTATTTAAAATTATTATTTACTTTCTACTGACTATATTTTTTCAATACACTAGAATATTTTTGTTTTAAGTGTTTATGTGTCTGTTCGTCTATATTATTATATCATACTTTGGACGCTTTATTTTTGAACAGCTAATGGAGATTAATTATTTCACACTTTTCATTATTATTATTATTATTATTATTATTATTATTATTATTATTATTATTATTATTATTGTTATTATTATTATCTTGTGACAGTTTCCGGGATTATTTTTTTCCTCATTGTCAGGCTGGAAGTCGCCTTTGAGGCATAATGAGACATAATGATCTAGTCTGAAGATGAAAAAATCCTCGAAACTGTCGCAAGATAATAATATAATGAAAGGCGTGAAACAATTCATCTCTATTAGCTGTTCAAGGTGTGCTCGAAAATAAAGGGACCAAAGTATAATACAGAATATTTTTGGTCTTTGATTTTAATGACAGAACATTGTCCATATTAATATTTATTACTTATTACATGCTGCACATGTTCAGATTTTAAAATTAAAGACCAAAAATATTGAAGTATATTTATCGTGTTCGCCTGTGTGTAAGATGCACCCTTACTTTCAAGAAGGACCTCATTCTTTAAAATTAAATTTTATTCTTGATTTTTATTTTCATGAAAAGAATTGGAATTGCAACCTTGAAAAGCAATGACCTTTTCTTCATCTTGGCGGAAGTCTTTATGATATTTTTCTAGAACGCATGGAAAGACCGTACCTTTTCATAAGTGATCTACACCATGACGTTGACAGAACGAAATTTTTCAACATTCTTTCTTCTTGCAATACTTTTTGCTTGTGTAATTATAAATTTCGTAGAAATACAAATTCCTGTTTTTTTTCAGTGTACAAAAATTTGACTTTTGTAATGCTATATACTGTGATATACCAAAATTACGAACCATTTTTATTATGGAAATGTCATTTTATTTGACATAGAATATAGGGATGTCAATAGACGATCGCGAGCGGGTCGCTATGTGACAAATAAACAACCGGCGTTAAGGATCATTTTCGTTAGGTTGAAATGACAGAGCAGAGGCGGGATAAGCATTGTTTTGAGAGGCAAAAAAAAAATTCGGATACTACCGAGTTTTTGGAAGAACATTCATTCGCTAGAGCAACGCGGTGATGAGCAGGTCGGCTCTTGATATATTTTACTAGATCGAGGAAAGACTGTAATTGACTGTTGTATAAAGTTAACTTCGTTTCTTATATTAGGACAGAGCGTTCTTGTAAGAAGAAAAATGCGTATCTAGGCGTCCATCCAAGACATTAGTGAGGGAAGTGACGGATTATAATAGTATCGCTGGGAGAATTTGGATCCAGACACGGACATTAGGCGAGGACTTATCCAGAAGCAAGATTCTGCTACGTGGACGGAGAAGGTTCTACGGGGCGCCATCGAAGGAAGAAGTGAAGACCCACGAATGAATAAAAAGGTTTTATAACTATTGCAATATAGAGAAAACTGGTTATGACCAAAGATGAATTAATTTTGATTATCAATATAATAAATTTGTTAAGTTGAAAGAAAGCTGATTATCATTGTTCGTTACGTGAAATCCAGCATTTTAATACGATTTTCAGATTCCTCGCCACTCCGTATGGTTGGCAGATTGAATAATTGGTTGCAGAGTAAATAGCAACAATTATGAACTTCAAACCCGAATTAACTGAGCTAGCACAACATAATTTTGGAAGGAGAGATATTTAAATTACGTAGGAATCATTAGATTTCAACCGTAACCTTTTCCTGGGATTCAAACTACATTTATCAGTAATAATTATGTTTCAAAATGTCCCTCCAAGTGAGGCTTGTTTTTTAAATACAAAGACAGGCCTTGTTTTAAATTGGCACCAGTCAACGTCCGGCATGTTTCAATATTAAACATTGAACCAGGTACAAAAATTCCCATCCGAAGTGTAAGACGCATCCCGTTTTTTTTTTTTTTTTTTGACGAGTTTCAGAAGGGAAAAAATGCGTTTTATACACCGGCAAATACGGTAATAAGAAAGATATTTATTATTTTAAACAAATCTATGATGGCCCCCACAAGGATCGGCTGCATGTGCTCTTATTTCTCAAGGGTCTGACATAAATATAGAAAATTTTACGAAAACATCAATACATGGATGTTTCGATACATCGCTAAAGGATTTTCGATGTCGATGAAAACATCGACAAAGAAACATCCCGAAAGTTAATTTAGAGTATGTTGTAATAAACATTATAACTGGGATTGCAGTGGTTGATTATTTCCTAACTCACAATATTTTTGTGTGTTTCAGGAAGAAGTAAACACACGTCATCACCAATCATCACCGTCATCATCGTATAGGAAACCTCTATTAATAAGATTTATCTATTTGTTTGTTTGTTTTTTAATTTTATTTTTTAATATTTTGTTATTTAAGGTCGCATAAATATTTAGGTCTTTAGCGACCTCTATTGGAGTTAAGGTGAAGGTAACTATGAAGATGAAACGACATGGTGATGATAAGGGGTGAAAGAACAAACACAAATACAACCATGCCCAAGGCGGGACTCGAACCCGCGACCTTTCGGACCGAGATCACTACGACAATACTGCCTTAGCGATCTCGGCCTATTGCTCTATGACTCTCAAAAAAAACCTTCCACTGCGCATGCTCAAACGTGGCCTCTCCCTCTAAAGCTCCTAATATTTCCCCGCCTACCTGCGTTCTTTGTCACAACATAGTTCTCTCTCTCTCTGTCTTTCTCTCGTGGGTCGCGCGGTAATTCAACACTGCGAGTTTGGTGATAACAAAATGATGAGTGAGAAGGATCAGACGGAAGGCGGCTTACGTGTTTCTACAGTACGGGTTGTCCAAATCATCAACAGAAAATAAGCCGTGTCGTGAAGAAGAGTTTCGGTTTCCAGTCCCTGGTTTACCGTGGCTAGTGAGCTGTGACAGTGTGCTTTACACAGTAGCTGTTGTTATTCACAAAAACCCAATTATTACAAATAATTCAAAGTATATCCGCTGAAAAACGATAGGTCGTTGATCAAATAATCATGGAACATGGCCACATTCCTCTTCGTCTTCCACCATAACCATCCAGATCTAAATCCAATAGAACTTGTTTGGGGATTTACAAAAGGACGCGAGGCAGCAAAACTATTGGTGCATCCTTAAAAGAAAAGGAAATGTTTTGCAGAGAAGCGTTTGCACAATACGATGTATTCATTTCTTTGGACACTCCTGGGAGTGCGAGTTCCTCTTTTGACGAAGAGGGTAGTGATGACGAGTGGCGGTCAGCGCGATCGCTGCGTCTCGCAGTCGCCTCTTCTTGTCGCCTACGCGCTTCCTTATCGCCGAGAGGGGAAATCTCAGATGTCACAGGGTGGGGGCAGCCTCCGAGACTTTAACAAAGGTACGTCCGCCATGATGGTTTTTTTGCGAGCGGTTCAGCTATAGGTGTTTAGCGACATCTATTGGAGTTAACGTGAAGGTAACTATGCAGATGAAACGAAATGATGATGATAAGGGGTGAAAGGACAAACACAAAGACAATCATGTTCGAGGTGGGAATCGAACCCGCGACCCTTCGGTCCGAGCTCACTACGACACTACTGCCTTAGCGATCTCGACCTAGTTGGGTTGCTTTATCCGTTTCATCCATGCTTTTTCAGTTTTGAAGCGTTTCGGTGCGTTTTGGCGTTGTCTAAAAGCACGTAAGTAGATTTGAATGCTGCAACCGCCGTGCGCCGGGTGAGTGAGTGAGTGATGTGCCGCCAATCGGGGCGCGTGGGAGCGGGCGCGGGTCTAGCAAATGCGGACAAACGCCGCCGCGTGGGCGGGCGGGGCGGGGGGGCGGGGTGGGGAAGGGGCGGGGCGCGATTTATTGAGCGGTTTCCGCTGGGCGGCGGCGCCGGAGGGCGCGCGGGGGGGCGGGGGGGGGGGGGATGGCGGGAGATGGCGGAGCCCGCGGGCAGCGGTGGTTCGTGGTGGTGATGGGAGCTACAGGAAGGCAGGCGCGAGGGCGGGGTCGACGGAGGCGAGTGGTGGGAACGGTGGGACAGCGAGGGAGCAACGAGGGGATGGCGGGGACAGTGGGACAGCGGTGTGGCAGCGGAGTGACAGCGGGCACATCGGGGACAGCGGGGACAGCGGGGACAGCGGGGGACAGCGGGACAGGGGACAGCGGGGACAGGGGGACAGCGGGGACAGCGGGGGACAGCGGGGGGGGACAGCGAGGGAAAGTTGGGGGACATATGGGGGACAGTTGGGCAGCGGGGGAGAGTGGGGTCAGCGGGGACAGCGGGGTGACATCGGAAGGACAGCAGGGTGTCAGCGGGGGATCAGCGGGTGACAGTGGGAAGACAGCGTGGGGACAGCCGGTGACAGCGGGGAGTAGTGGTGGTGACGGAACCTCGCCTAGAGGCAGGACCGTACTAAGCTTTGGGGGCCCTTGGGCCTACGATAATTTGGGGGCTCCCTATTCTTACTTTCACCGATCTCATATCCCCAATTTAATGAGTTAAGTTTTGTTAAAAAACTAAACTCCTCACAGAGTGACCTCGCGTCAACCAGCAACATTCCATATTACAAATATTATCCAATGATGCGCAACACATCACTTCCTTATGCCAATTTCGTGCGTATAATTCAATCATAAATCACATTTTTATTTCATTCTTTTGAAAAAAAAAGTATTTTTTAAGAACTATCGGTCCATGAAAATTGGGGGCCCTGGGCCCGGGCCCTTCGGGTCCATGCGTTAACACGGGCCTGCCCCAACGATTCAGCCTCAGCTGTTCGACCACAAGTTCGAAAAGATCTCTAAGGCTCACAATCAGGTCCAAATAGAAATAATATGATCCAAGCCTGGTGAGCGCAAGGGAGACTGATATGCTGACACAGCATTAAAATAGTTTTAATTAGGTCTCCCAACTTCTTCATGGCAATAGCTTAGGTGACATATCACATCATATGACACGGGTAGTTGTTAGGAAATATTAAGCAATGTTGAATCTAAATTTTAATAACACAATTTTATTGTTTTCTGTTCAACTTCTAAAAGTGGTTAGCTAATTTCTGGTATTAGAAGGGGTTTGCAGGGAAGGAAAGTTTAAAAATTTGTTATGAAATCATAATCTGATTTTAAAATTATATCTATTAGTTTTTTGATTTCGGCCAATTTTATGGACACTTCTGGGGTCGCCTACACTCATTACAACTGTGGTAGTCATAGATGAATTACGAGAAATTAATCGACAAAAGCTTCCCTGACCAGGGTAAAACTCGAATCACACTACATGGAATCACATAACTATACCATTTTTATTTTCTTATTTGTTGAAGGATTTTTCAAATTGCATTCAACTGTTAAGAACGTCTTCGAACCGAGATGTGAAGAAAGCTGAAAGTGATTCTTAGCACACAATATAAATGAATAAATCAGGGGTGGGGCATAATTAATAAATAATAGATACTGACACAGGCACGTATGTCTAGGACAGGGTTGTCCAACCGGCAGTCCGCGGCCCGCATGTGGCCCGCGATGGCATTTACTGTGGCCTGCGAAAGGTTATTACTGAAAAGTGGAAGTCTCTTTCATTCATGTCGGACGAGTACATTGTGTGCCTAGTATCCGCTCCCCTACTGAGACAAGCACCCCCTTTAATATAAAAATAGGTTAACTTTAGATTTATGGAATTTTTTCTAGTAAATTCATAAATTAAAAAAAATCAATCCAAAGTGTTTCTCAGCGTTATGCATGGTACGACCTGATATCACGCACGGTTCCATTCCCTTCCCCGTTTGAGAGCAGCCAGGCAAACAGCCGAGATCAACAATCCGGAAAAGTCAGGTGTGGATCGCCCGAAGAATGAAAATGTGGCCCACAATCTTACTAATGGTTTTAGTTATGGCCCTTAAGACCTCGCAAGTTGGACACCCTTGATCTAGGATGACACATTATTTGAGAGACTTTCGTATTGCAGGTTTTTCGCTTTTTTACCCTCCCGAGACAATGGGAGGTACCTCCGCGCCCCCGAGGGGGCTGCCCCCTTTGGTAGGGGGGAGGGGGTGCGGGGGGGGGGGCGTGGCGAAGGCGTCGCGGCGCTGTCGCCCGGTGCGGCCGCCGCCGCCGCCGCTGGTCGCCGGGCGGCCGGGAGATTAATGGCAGGGTCTGCGAGTAAATTAAGTAGAATTAGTGCGCTAAGCAAGGCTGAAGGCTTCCCTTCACGATATGTGAAATAATCTATTAAAGAGAAGATTTATGGGACGGGCCGCAGCGCGGAACCCGTCGGCTGTTGCGAAAGCGACAAGCGGAGGGCAGTAGTGGCAATGACGGGTGGCAATGGCGATGGAAGGCAATGGCGAGTGGCAATGGCGAGTGGCAATGGCGAGTGGCAATGGCGAGTGGCAATGGCGAGTGGCAATGGCGAGTGGTAATAACGAGAGGCAATGGCGAGTAGCGGTGGCAAGTGACGGTGGTGGTGGTAGTATAATAATAATAATAATAATAATAATAATAATAATAATAATAATAATAATAATAATAATAACAGTAGTAACAACAATAACAACAGTAATAACAATAATAATAATAATAATAACAATAATATTTATTCCGAACTTGTTTTACAGAGATATGTAGGAATAATAATATTTATTCCGAACTTGTTTTACAGAGATATGTAGGACACTGTTGTTTCTTGGAATTACTAACCATCGATAAGAAGTTGTAATGGTTAGCAATACTGAATTTATAATTTATTATCTGTCTACTTCTTCATAGTAGTGGCAGCAGTGGCGTCTGTGGCGGCAATGGTGATGGTGGCGGTGATGGCAGCGGCGGCGGCGGTGGCGGTGGCGGCGGCGGTGGGCGGGGGCTAGGAGGTTGGAAGTGGAGGTAGGGGCGGCGGTGACAGTGGAGACGGTGCAGATGGTGGCGGAGGCGGCGGCGGCGGTAGAGCTGGTAGTCACCGCAGAAACGGCGGTGTTAGCAATAACTCTTGCAACACGTTTTCAGCGCGGCCATCTTTGAACCTTCCCCAGTATTATTCGTATTCGCAGCTAACGGACTCATGCTGATCGCTGTGCATCCGGTTTCATCATCCCTACCTCACTATTCATTCAACCTTTCCCCCCTTTGCAAATGCTATTCATTCGCATCAGACGCCTGCGTTGGGAAAGCTGGATAAATTAAGAGGCAACTTCACAGTCATGCATTTACATTCGACAAGAGATTGATAGTTCATATAGTATAAGGATTAATATGATTGTAAGCTTTGACGAGTTTCCTTTTTCAATTCCTGTTCTATAATTTATCACAGAAATGTGACGGGGAAGGGAAAATGGCTTTGTTCGTCGCTTGGGTCGACAGGTAGATAAACAGTACTTTTATGGTCTAAGGTCAAGATTCTAAGGTCTATAATTTTATAAGTAATTTGAATTACAAAAAATAGCTTGTTAATATAAATAATATGACATTAATAACAATAATATTAAAGAATCCTTTTTGAATTTTGTATAAAATTATTTTATAATTATTAATTTCTCTCGTAAATCCGTTACAATGTTTTCGTAAATTAAGGGGAGATATATCGAAGACATTTACTCCTCTGTAAAGATGTCATAGTTTCTCATTCAGAACTTCATAGAATTTCGGAACAAAAAATCAATAGGAACTAAGGTATATTCAGTATTTCAACGTAAGACAGAGACAATTTTACATATCTGAAGAAAAATGAAGAATATTTGTTTATTTTATCGATATATATATATATATATATATATATATATATATATATATATATATATATATACACACACACACACACAGACTAATTTATTTATTTACTTAGGAGAAAATGTTATTTAAGAAACACGCATTGTAATACGTATTTGTCATTTAAATAACATATTAGATTAGATTAGATTATTAGATTTATTGTTAATTCTGCAATTAAGTATAGTAACTTGGTGGCAGAATATCTTAACCTTACATACAATAAACTTACATTCATTAACAAAAGTTACAAAAAGGAGTTAATTAAAGAAAATAATAATAATAATAATAATAATAAGATAATAATAATAAGCATAATAATAATAAGCATAACAATAATAAGCATAATAATAATAAGCATAACAATAATAAATAGTACATAAAATCACCACGCAAACCTTACTTCACTTCACTTCACTGCACAACACGTAACTGTGACGCATTTCTTTCACACTCGCTTCTTCTTCTCGCATTCCCTTCCCTCCCCTCCACTTCACTTCATAACACTACACTACACTGCGCTGCACTACACTGCGCTGCACTACACTGCGCTGCACTGACTCACTGCACTGCACTGCACTGTACTACATGAATAATAATAAATGATAACAATAATAATAAAGATAATAATAACAATACTACTACAACTGATATTTATACTAACAATTAAACAACTTACTTTGTAGGAAATACTACTAATCTAACAGTGGAAAATTAACATTGATACAATAACCTAATATATAATTAACTAGAAAACTAATTTATTTTTAAAGTTGCTCAAGCTTTGAGGAAAGGGTTCTAAGATTGTCGCTGGCAAACTGTTCCAGTCTCTAATAGTTCGGTTTGTAAATGAAAATTTCCCTGACATCCGTTTTCTGTATTCTTGTCTTAATTTTATGCACGTGATCCGCTCTACCGCAGTGCTAATAACCGTAGTAACCGTAGTTCTAATGCGGAGGATGGTTGGTAGACGTTCTCGTCCATCGTCTCTTCCGTGTTTTTCTTCTGTTTACACCTACGATTAAATCTTAACTTATGACTTTTCTTGAATTGAATCTATTGTAAAAGAACGTAAGTATGCGTTGTGTAAACTTGTTTCTAACAGGTAAAGAAAAAATACAGTTCTGCAGGAAATGAAAGAAGAGGGAAAAAGAAAAAAAGTATGATAGGTGATGAAAAAGATACCATGACGTTGGTTACTGTCGCTGGACAATTATTAGCTAGTGTTGAGAAGAGTATTTTGGCGGCCTTCCAAATTAAAGGGAGGTTTCACATTCATTGTAACATAATACAGAAGAAGCAATTGATATGTAAGGACACGACTGTGAAATACTAATCGCGCACTTTTTCTTGATACTCCACAGCGGGGGTGCAAGGAGAGGCGGATTCTGTCCACGTCACACATGTTCATCCCAAGACATTCCAAAGCAGTCTTGCCTGGGGGATTGTCATTTCAATAAGAAATTTACAATCTTAAGAGGATCAACTTTTCTTGAACAAATTTATGAAAGATGAATTCCAAAGAAATTGGTTCCCTTTTGAAGTACTTTCAGGACCCGTCCCTTTTCAGAAATCGTATATGACATTAATTATTGAAATAATATAATATACAGAATATTCTTAACGAAAGCCCGTTCAGAAATACCAGCTGGGAATGATCACCCAGTTTCTGTTGTGCAATTCACATCGTTAGGGATGAATTCGGTCTGGAAGGTTTTCTTCAAAATTCAAACCACATAAATTATATTTGAATCTTTTACAAACTAACTTTGACAACAGTGATGTAACTGATCGAATGCATTAAGTCATGATTATATCGTAATTGATAATCTTTGAGATTTTATTACGTTCTGAAATCAAAGTTTCCTGAGGATGATTGAAGCAGATCTTGCTTCAGCGCCCTTTCTATTTGGGGGTTGTCGTGATGTTGATAATTTATGATTTCGCCTTCGATCTAATCGCCTTCGTTTCCATCTACAGCTTTTTCGCCTTCCCCTCGCCCTGGGGCGTCAATTTTCTTGATAGGGCGGCGGCGGCGGCGGCAGCGACCGTCTCCCTCACCCCTTCTGTCTGCCTGCCCGGGACCAAGTGACAGACACGCCATATTATCATCAGCATTTACTGCGAGGTTATCGCGCCGCTCGAGGTTCGGGGATCTCCCTTCCAGAAGCATCCAATCTGCTAATTCCTGCTCGCCTTCCGCTCGGGGTTGCCCGGACTTAACCCTCCCCTGCCGCTCACCCCGCCACGCCCCCTTCTGTTCCCCAGGTTCCTGCCGTCCCTTCCACCCTCATCATCCTGTAGTTTCTGCCTCCTTGCTAACCTCGCACTTCTCATCTCACGCCATGATATGCCCATAGATTTGATTGATTGATTGGTGACTCTAGGCTCATCAACTGCTACGGTCATTAGTCACGTAAATTTAGAGCATGTTTTGCCTCGAGAGGTGCCGGTGATCTTCCCACGCTGTTTGGTGAGATCCGGGGTCGACTTACAGTCGGCTAGCAGGGTTTCCCTCAACAAGATATATCCCACGAGGGGGGCACTACCCCAGCCGGGAGAAGCTCTTACCGCTCCCGACTGGTTTCCCGACATGTGGTAATGTAGTGTACGTAAGAGTATGTACGTGCAAGGAAGGGGAAGGAAAGAACGTGCACGGTCCGTGGCCAGTTTGTTAAGGTACTGCTTCGGCATTCGTCCTGGTATTGATCGGAGAAACCACGGATAATTACCGATCAAAGCAGCTGGCTAATCTCTTTGGGATCTTGTGCTAAACCAAAACGTATTTAGACACTTATTAGGAACCTCCCTGGAAACAAAATTATTACTATAACAATGTAATCCGTTGTGGAGAACTGTTAAGATGTGTAATACTTTTAATTAAGCATTACATACTTGAAGTTTAAAAGTATAACAATTTGTTAAATACTAAATCATGTGATGACATCACTCCATTATTTACGAGAAAAGGCGACACTGTAAAGTCTAAACTATGTCTAAACCTCTACTACAGAATGCGAATATAATACGAGAAAAGAAAATCACTAGTTGAACATAATTGATGGCACTAGTGCTAAGTAACCCACGAGGTAACTGCTTGTTTCTTTTTTGATTATTTGCCCTTACTAATGCTCTGGCCAGACGGGATTTCTTTGCATTAGTGGCAGAGCATGTACGATGCATGCCTCACTCCTTCATTTGCGGCAGAAGGGGGATAATCCTTAGTTACTTAGTTAATATTTAACTTACAGCGAAGATGCCTTCAACCAGTAGTACTCAAATTTTATCAAGATTGTACCCTGAAACGTGACTATAGATTTAAATGATGAAATGTACGTAAATTACAGATTCTTAAAATTATTGTGCAGCAAAAAAAAAGTACATATTGTCAATTTTAATTTATTGAAACATTTCTTTTAAATATACGAGTTAATTATGTACAGTACATTAAATATAGAGAATAGGATAAACGAGAGAAGAAGAATGTCAATTTTGTGAAACATAATCATTGAAAATCACATAGAAAGCATTACAAGAATTTTAAAAAAAGGTGTGTATGTTTTACATTGGTTTTAGAATATCTTGAAAATATCCAGAGTATGCTGAGGCTTCACAGTTAAGTGGTTAATTTCTTCTTCAATAATTCCCATGAAAGTAGTTCTATTACTCCGCACTGACATAGGTGAATTAGGGCAGCAATTGCTGTCATTGCTGTCTCTGACCGGGAGGTGCTACGGTTCGAGTTCCAACATTTTCGACACTATAGCTATACTATCACAGTCACATTATAGCTAGGTCCCCCATGATGACCCCCGTCTCGATCGGGTTTTGTCCAGTTTCCCTGATCCATTGAGCAAATGCTGAGATGGCCCCTTGTTTTGCTTCCGGACGTAAATGTAGTTTCACTATGTTCATGTTTTGTTGAACTTTCCTTTTGCTTGTAGTGGTAGTATAGCTTAGGGTGAGTTTCTATTTTGTTAACAATACAGAAAAATCAAATATGATTGTTCCTTTACCGTTAAAAATAAGTTTTCCATAAATTGGCAACGAAAATATCTACTTTTTGAAATGTTAATCCCTGGCTTTTTTAAATTTGTTGTTGTTATTATTATTATTATTATTATTATTATTATTATTCATCTTACAAACTATTAATAGTTTAATTGTTGGGAAGGGACTGAAACTCAAGAAAGCGTGCGCAGATGATTTTCTCCCCCATACGTCACATACAGTTTTTAACTGTTTTTTTTTGACTAAATAAATAAAAAATAAAAGGTCGAATTCAGTCGCTGGCTGGAACAGCCGATTGCACTGATCGGTAATTTTCCGTGATTTTCCAATCAGCAAGCTAAATATACCGATCAGAGCAGCCGGTGCCTAGAATTCTCCTCCAGAAAGAGGCTGAATTTGACCTAGTATTCTAGGTAGATCCGAAAATTCCGCACCGTCGGGACTCAAAACCCAACGGCACAACGACGCTGCAGAGGCAGAAGCACTGCTGACTGAGCTCAACTCAGGATTTTATTAATTTTTTAATGAATCTAGTTTATTTGAATTGACTTTAGAGCGCCATAACGAGCCGTTGGTTGGTTGTTGGTGATTCCGGGCGCATCAGCTACCGAGGCCATTAGTGCTGTAAATGTATTGCACGTTTTCACTCGGGAGGTGGCTGTGATTTTCTACCGCTGGATGGCGGGATCCGGCATCGACCTACCGTCGTCTAGCGGGGGTTTTCCTAACCAGGTATCTCCGACCAGCGAGGCACCGCCCCAGCCGGGATAAGTTCTAATCTCCCGATCGGTCTCCGGGCATGTTTGGTAGTGAAGTGCATCTTAGTGTGTATGTAAAGGGAGAGGATGGGACAAGTAAGAGGTAGGAAAGTTCGCGCGCGGTTCGTGGTCCGTTTGTTAGGGTACTGCTCCGGCATTCGCCTGGTGTTGATCGGAGAAACCACGGAAAACTACCGATCAGAGCAGCCAGCCGCTAGAATTCCTCTCCAGACAGCGACTGAATTCGACCCAGCTGACAAGCTAGTGTCGAAAATCTTGCCACCGACGGAACTCGAACCTAGGACCTGCCGGTCAGAGGCAGTGCAGTGACATCAGTTGATGCACTGAGCCACCTCTCCCGGTCAGAGCTGACCGCAGACGCCTCCTTTCAGTCGTGGGGGCTGACGCGGCAGATGATGGCCACTCCTTCGTCGCGGGCGACGCGCATGAAAAATGAATCGCGCCACGCGGCCGCTGGATCAGCTGATGGATGGGCTGCCCCTGTCTGGCGCTGGGAACAATCTACTTTCCCCTGGACGAGTGCTCGGCGAGAAGGAAATCGACGACGCGGCGCGTACGAGAAAGCGAGAGGAGTCTTGTTCTTTTTGCTCCCCTTCTGCCCTCCTGAATAATCCATACTTTGGTGGATTCTTAGAATTAAATTTTCTTCTAGTTGTGTTGTTGAATGGAGGGAAAAAATTCTGCTGACGCTAGAGTTAATAACGGGATGCGTTCTCGTGTACTTGTGTAATCCGAGGCAGACATCCTTGTGTTAGAAAGAGCCGAAAGTTATGGCACAGGTTAACGAAAGTCATAACAACAAGCCTGTTTATTAATTATTTGCCTTCATTATTTAGAACATTTATGTATAACAAAGCAATATTCTGTTGCTATTGTTGATTAAAACGTTGCTTCAGCGATCGTGAATTCTAGTTTGGGCAGAGACGTTTGACCGGGAGCGGTAGCTCAGTGCATCAACTGATATCACTGCAGCGCCTCTGACCGGGAGGTTCTAGGTTCGAGTCCTGACGGCGGCAGGATTTTCGACACTAGCTTTCCAGCTAGGTCGAATTCAGTCGCTGTCTGGAGGAGAATTCTCGCGGCCGGGTGCTCTGATCGATAGTTTTCCGTGGTTTCTCCGATCAACACCAGGCGAATGCCGGAGCAGTACCCTACCAAACGGGCCACGGACCGCGCGCGATCTGTCCTTGCTCTTCCTTGTCCTATCCTCTCCACTTACACACTAACATGCACTACACTATCACATATTCCGGGAGACCGGTCGGGAGCTTGCCCGGCTGAGGCGGTACCCTGTTGGTGGGAGAGTCCTGGTTAGGGGAAAACCCCACTAGCCGACGGTAGGTCGGCGCCGGATCTCGCCATCCAGCGGGGGAAGATCACCGCCATCTCCCGAGAAAAAAGATGCACTGCACTAACGGGACTAATGACCGAAGCAGTTGACGCGCCCGGAAACACGAAAAAATCAATCAATCATAACAACAAGCATGTTTATTAATTAGTTGCCTTCATTATTTAGAAGATTTAGTATGTATAACAAAGCAATGTTCTGTTGCTATTGTCGATTAAAACGTTGCTTAAGTGCTCGTGAATTCTAGTTTGGGCAGAGACTTTTGAAACTTCCAAGAACATGATGTGTGTGTAAAGAATACTCCATACTCTAAGGAGGCCAGTGACGTAAGGCAAACGTTCAGCGGCAGGGTCCGACAACTACGGTGCAGATCATTGAAGGCACCACGTGGGGAATTTGTGGAAGGAAAGAAGATTCAAAGCCAGGAACCTTCACGTGCGTGCCACACTCGTCGCTCCATCATTCGCTATATCGCCTCTTCATGTCTTCAGCTGCACGTTGGCTTCTGCTCACAGGAATCACGAAGAGGCACACGTTACCCCGGGGTCTAACCCCACGGAGTTAGTGATTATTTTAAAAATTACCACATCACATTATAAGGCAGACAACATTCTAGTAATTTATTCTACAGAGTTGACTTTTTCAACGAATATGGGGATAACTGAACTGCATGAAGATGAATCGGCTGTAAGTTACTAAATGTAAAAAAAAAATCAACCAAGAAAAGTCTTCCTAAATGAGGTTTATACCACAGATATTCAGGATATTATGAACTGTAAACCTGAAGAAAACCAAGAGCTGACAGGTTCATTCACAATGCCACCAGTATACCCGCATTGTGACCACAGACGCTCATTAATTAGTAGGATGGGAGGTACTGGTAAAACTGTCACGTATCTACTCCGCACGCATGTCCTCCTGATGTATGTGGTAGCATATTGCATGAAAGTGTAAGATGAGATGATTGAACAAGGAAGAGGGAGGAAAGATCGCGCGCGGTCCATGGCCCAGTTCTTCGGGTACTGCTCCGGCATTCGTCTGAAGTTGGACGGATAAACACGGGGGAAAATTCTATCAGAACAGCCGACCGCAATAATTCTCCACTAGACAGCGGCTGAATTCCATGTAGCTGATTAGAGGTAGTGCTAAATCCGCCAGTCCGTCAAATCCGACAACGTCAAATCTGCCAGTCCGTCAAATCCGACAACGTCAAATCCGACAACGTCAAATCCGACAACGTCAAATCCGACAACGTCAAATCCGACAACGTCAAATCCGACAACGTCAAATCCGAACGTCAATCCAACAACGTCAAATCCGAAACGTCGAATCTGACGTCAAATCCGACGTCAAATCCGACGTCAACTCGCCACCAACGGGACTCGACCTTTCGTCAGAGAGCTGCAGAGACAGCGGCAATGGTGTCCCTGAGCTCCATCAGCCGTTCCCAGCGCCGGGTTCTGCGCTTGTCAAGTGGGCGGGTGCGGTGCAGTGGGTCTGGCGGACAGCTGCTTGCGGGGGGGATGGGGTGCGACATTGGCCCGAAGGCACCGATTGCCCCGCAGGGGAGGGGCCCCCGGCTGCTCTCCTTCGTCACTGTCACCGCCTTTGTCCCCCACAACGCGCGCGCCAGCTAACAACTGCGTAACCACCGCCTCCCGCGGAGCCTTTCGCGCCAATTCCACGCTCACGCGTCGGTGGCCTATATTCCGCGGCGCGAGAGGAGAAAGGGTGCCGCCGCTCAACTGCAAGGGTGGCCTGGCCCTTGAGGGTTTTGACACCCACACACCGCATTTCCCACCGCATCTTTTGTTCCGCCCCTACTACGTTCGCCGTTCCAGCTTTTGTATTCCGACTGGCGAGTACACAGTACTTGAGCTCGAAGGCCAATATTCACTGTTTGAGTTTTAACTCTCTTTGTGTTGATTTTGATTTTGAAGCGAAATCAGCTTGAATTTGAATATGTTATTAGTTGCTTCGATACTGTGTACCTGTTTGGTTATTTAAGGTCGCATCAACCTCTAGGTTATTATCGACCACTATTGGTGTTAGCGGTAAGGTAACTATGAAGATGAATCGATATGGTGATGATAAGGGGTGAAAGGACGAACACAAATACAACCATGCCTGAGGCGGGACTCGAACCCGCGACCCTACCGCGGTTCGAGATCACTACGACACTACTGCCTTAGCGATCTCGGCCACCGGGCCGACCCTGTGTGCCTTATACATGAAAATGTAATGTTCCTTATTCGTGAAAATGTATAAATAATAAATAACTATGAAGTCTTAATGTCAAGAATTTGGGATTCAACAAAAAACTTTTAAAATATGACACTCTGATACACTGACTGTAAATTATTCTTACAGTTAGAGAATAACATATCTAACAGAGAATATAGCTATAAGTGTGAAATTCGTTCATTTGCAGTCTCCTATTAAGTAACGAATTCTCACCGTTCACTTGTTTTATTGTTACTTCAAATCATTGTTTAAGGGTTGGTTTTATTTTCATATAAACATATTCCTCATTACGTAATGAGGAAAATGTTCAGACTTAATCTTTGCTCACTGGCCTTCAAGTATTCGACGTAAATACGATACCCTTATATTGCCTCGAATGTTATCATTATTTCTAACCCTTGAAATATCGGATCTCGGAATAACTTTTTATCCTAACAAGGAGGACAATTGAAGAGCTATTTTATTGAGAGTATCGCCACGAAAAAAAGATTCAAGAAGGAAAAGAATTCCATTCAGCTTTATGTAGTTCAAGATACGATTATACGGTTTTTGGATACCATTTACATTTTTTTGTCATCTCTCATATCTGCCTCATTATGGAGTAATACTTTGTTTAAAAATTTTTTTTTGTTGCTACTCTGTCTTGCCCATTTTATATGTACTTTCATTGTGGCATCCACCTTTCTCTGATATCAGGTTAATATTTGACCGCACTCCTCCATACTCTGCTTTTCAGGTTTTAATTCTTAGTTCCCATTTATCATACTCTTCATTGAGCTTTCTAAACATTTAATCTTGTCCATTTCGTCTTCTGCCAAAATCGCCTGGTCGCAGAATTGAGAGTAAACCAATTGATTGCCTCTGACAAGCATTTTCATGGCATAGTACCTCCTTCTTTAATTCTTTAGCATCCATTCAAATTACCTCAAATAGCGGATGAGATCTGCAGCATCCCTGATTCAGAAACTTACAAAATCTGATCAGGATCTAATTCGAGACTACATCGAAATTATAGTTTGACAGGTTTCAGAACCTCTGCCATACGATGACTTATTTTCATACATTTTATTTCTTTGTTTCTAATGGTTTTTTTTCTTAACTTCAACTTCACTCTGGTTTCAAATGTCCTCCATATCGTCAGTCTTACACGCTGGTAATACATCATTTCTTTTCAGGACTTGTGAATGATACTCTAAGAGAAGAAACCTGCTGTGTTAACGATTCGTTTGCATCGAATGTCAGATAATTGGAAAACCCCTTTCAAGAAGTGCCACGAAATTTATCTTTCCCAGAAGCGGTAGCAATTAGTCAAGGCGGGGGTCTGATGCCTGAAGGGAGCAGCAAGGGTTGTCCAAGGCAGCTCTCTGCATCTGGTGAGGCAACGCAACGGTTTCTTCAACTGTCCCATTACTTTTCTGTCACCGTCACCGCTTCCATTACAAGCCTTGCGCAGCTGTAATTTGCATTTTTTCTCCGCCGTCTTCACTGCTTCCATCATCTAGAAGGTTACAAATGTCACTTCTTTAACATCTGTCACTTATACTTGCATCATAAGTAGTGCATTTGTCAAAGCCACTACCATCATTACTACAGTCCTTACGAAGTCTTATTGCCTTCATTCCCCCTTACGAGGACAGTAATTCCATTTCCAACTTCGGTTAACTCTCACCAGTATAACGTCGTTGTTTCTGTTATTTCAACTTTCTGTTATTACTGCCGTATGCTGAACAACCATAACCACTTTATGACAGTGCACTTGTCGATGAGGATTTTAAATCATCGGTACCACAATAACGTTAGGTTTTTGGGCGGTTATTATTGCAATTAGTACCAATCTTCTGATGTGAGAATAGACAGTTGGGGAGGCTTGCTTCTTAATACGTCACCTTTTGTGAGCTTGTGATCATAGCAGAGGTTTGCCTTTCATCGTGCGAAGGTTGGTAGGGTTGAGAGCTGAACGATATCAAGAGATGAATGATTGTGGTGACTCAAATGGGAAATGCAGTCCACATGTGGTTGAGACCACGATGAAAACGTCTTTGGCGAGAGCACAACCTTCTTCTGGTAGAATGTGGAGCTGTACCTGCGTCAACGTGGGCTCCAGAATTATTACTATACTGTGGTTTTGACAGAGTTGCGTTTGAAGGATATCAGCTATTTTGTGTTTTGCCTAATCGGGACCTTACACGTCACCACGGTGATGTCATAATGATGGCGTTCATCCTTCCGATTGGATGACACCGAAACTGCTAAAAAGCAACTCAAAAACCACAGTATATGGCTTCAAATGGGAAACAATTACGTGTGGTTAAGATCACACGATGAGAACGTCTTCGACGTAGAGCACAATCTTCGTCTTGGAGCTGTACCTGCGTGAACAAGGGCGGCAGAATTATTATTACGGCTTGGTGGTAATGCATCGTGCCTGTTCATTTGCGACGGCAGCTGGTGGAGACTGAAAACCTCAGATGCCACCGCTCGCGTCTCGCCGTCTCCTGCCCCGCGGGCCGCCTGCCGTCTCCGGCTCGTCCTGCGGTGGCGGCGACGCAGCGGGGCGCGGGCGCGGCGCGGGCGGTCCGAGCATCCATCAGCGCCGCCGCCCCTCCCCCGCCACGCCCCCTCCGGCCCCGCAGCCGCCCTTCATTTTTCATCCGGCTGTCCCGCCCGTCACGCGCGCGCCGCCGCCGCCGCCGCGCCGCCGCCGCCCGTCCTCGCAATCAAGGCTCCGCGCGCAGCCGCCCTCCGCTCCCCTGGCGCGAAGCAACACGTACGCGGAGAGTGCGCCCCTGGGGGCGGCGGTGGCGGTGAGGGGGCGGGGTGGGGCGGGCGCGGGCGGCGGCGCTCGGGCAGAGACGCATCGCCCGGGCGGGCTCCGTCGACATCCATCTCCAGGCATTAGAACGCCTGCGCCCGTCTCGATCGCCCGCGCGTCGTTAGCCTCCGCATCCATCACGCCCCGCCCGGCCCCGCCCACCCCGCCCCGTCACGCCCCGCCCAGCCCTGCCACGCCCGGCCCCGCCACCCTCTACCCCGCACAGTCCGCCCGCCCCTTCACGCCCCCGCCCAGCGCGAGCGAGTGGCGGCGACGGGGGCTGCCAGCCGGCATGGTGGCGTGAAAGCGCGACGCGCGCAGCCGGGGCCGGGATGGGCGGGGCAGGGGGCCGTGGGGGCGTTGATGTGGCGGCGACGGGGGCTGCCAGCGCGAGGGAACGGCTGAGAAGCGGCTCCAGGCGCGGAGGGAACGTTCTAGGGAGGCTGGTGGCGACGGAAAGGAAGGGGAACTCAAGGAGGGCGCACGTGCGTTTCGATGCGCGCAGAAGGGGTAACGGCGGGAACGTTAGGGGATGTGGCTGGCATTTCAGCAATCACGGCGACTATGAATCAAACGGTTTAACGTTTTACGAAAATAATTGATTGATTGATTTTTTCGTGTTTCCGGGCGCGTCAACTGCTTCGGTCATTAGTCCCGTTAGTGTAGCGCATGTTTTTTCCTTGGGAGATGGCGAGATCTGGCACCGACCTACCGTCGGCTAGTGAGGTTTCCCACTAACCAGGACTCTCCCACCAGCGGGGCACCGCTCTAGTCGGGACAAGCTCTAAGCTCCCGACCGGTCTCCCGGAATATGTGGTTGTGTACTGCATGTTAGTGTATGTCTTTGTGTAAGGGGAGAGGATAAGAAAAGGAAGAGGAAGGACAGATCGCGCGCTGTCCGTGGCCTATTTGGTAGGGTACTGCTCCGGCATTCGCCTGGTGTTGATCGGGGAAACCACGGAAAACTACCGATCAGAGCAGCCAGCCGCTATGTTACGAAAATAAGAATGCATTTTATATTATCTATGAATGGACAATTAATGGTCGGAAAAATTATCAATGACGTATCTCGTACCTGCTGTCCGATAAAGCGAACAAATTCACGAATTAAATCTTGAAAGGAAATCGGGTAATCGTACCCTAAAAATAATTACTAATACAAAATCTTGCATATTTTTTTTATTTTAATGAACTAGATCCTGGTCTATTTTACCAATTATTGTCCTACAGTCAAGTTTGAAGGTAGGCATCAATTATGGTCTGAGCAAATTGGAGGCAGCTCGGTGAGGTAGGAGTTCGTAATTGTCAGGTTCATCAATATAAATTGTGTGACTGAGGGGCTCACAATTTCGCAACAATGATTTCATGAAAAATACTTTGATACAATACTTTTAACATGTGTATTACATCGGACCAGTGAGTATACAAATGTACCATCGATAACTGCAAGTTGTTTTCTTACATAGCACTTGGGAAAATGATTATTCAGTATCTTCTTTGCAACAGCAGATTAAATCAAGTTGAATCATATTATTGGTCGTTTTAGCAAATTTTGCAGCATCTTCCTGCAATTGATCGGATGAAACCATTGAAGAATCCTTGAAGGTTACTCCTGAGTTGCCTGTAAGGATTGTCAAAAGTGCCTGAAGGCAAGCTTATGACGTAGGTAGGAATTTCATTTACTTCAGTGGTTTGTATGTGTTGTAAAAACGCCGAAATCGTTACAAGTCACATCTAGTTTATCCTATTCTACTGACTTATCTACCGAATGAAAATCGTCTATGGTCTACAACTACGCAGCGAAGGGGATGGCAGGATAATAAACCAAGGCCCTCAGTTGTGGAGATGGCTCGGAACATGGAGGGGGCGTTGGCAATCAGACCTGCAGCATCACTGCCCCTGCAGAGGCGACGGTGGCGCGCCCTATCTCTAATGGAAATCGTCTTTTGTTCGGCTCCCTGTGCCCTTACCTGAGGAGCAGCCCCTGCCAGTCCCGAGTTACAAATGATCGACTAGGTCGGAATATATAATCGATAGCTAGGGATATCTCGTTACGCCATATGAGACTCTATGCAATCAGAACGTTGTGAATAAAAAAACTGAGAATGACGACATTTTTGTCACAGGTTCAGATTCCAACTCCTATGAAATTACTTATATATCATTCTCGCAATGTTTGTAGTGGTTATCAGTTGACTAAACACTAATGCATCGACAAGTTATTTATGAATTACGAAAGTTTTAGAATACTTGGCATGTAAGAAAACAAATACAAAATAATCGCGGTATACCGGAAGACGTACCCATACAATTGACTTCAACCATTTCAGAAACTCTCTCTTGGTAAATCAAAACAAACGAACCCCGTTATTCTTACAATCACATATTTTGTTTGCACTGATGCAATTTTATTTTTTACGCAACAAATAATAATAATAATAATAATAATAATAATAATAATAATAATAATAATAATGATAACCTAAATAGAATGGTACGCACTATGCTCACTAAGTTCAGAATGCATCACCCTAAATCAGCAATAGAACGCATCTACATTCCTAGGAAAACTGGTGGTCGTGGTCTACTTGATCTGAAAGCATTATGCAACCGCCAGGTAACAAGACTAAAAAACTACTTAAACTCCCAATCCGAACTGTCGCCTCTACATAAAGCAGTAGTAGTATGTGACAAAGGCTATACTCCCTTAAATCTGAGCAACAATGCAGAGTACCCTGATATCACGTCAGTCAAGGAAAGATTACAGGTATGGAAGTCCAAACCTCTCCATGGTAGATTTCCCCATGCTCTAGAAAATGCCGACTACGACGCCTCAGTGCGATGGCTCAGAGATGGGGCTCTATTTGGAGAGACTGAGGGTTTCATTCAAGCAATTCAGGACCAAGTTATTTCAACAAATAATTACAAAAGATTTATTGAAAAACTAGAAGTTAATGACGAATGCAGAGTATGTCATCGATCATCAGAGACAATAGACCATCTCATCACTGGGTGCACAAACCTCGCCAACACGGAGTACCTACATCGGCACAACCTAACTGCAAATATTGTACACCAAGCACTGGCAACCAAACACGCTCTACTGGCAGAAGAGGAAATCATCCCTCATTATAAATACAATGCCAAATCCGTCATAGAAAGTAAACAGTTCAAAATGTATTACGACCTTCCAATACATACTGATAAAACGATCCCGGCAAATAAACCAGACATTCTACTACATAACATACAGGAAAAGAAAGCATTCATTATTGATGTTACACACCCTGCAGATCACAACATCAATAAGGCAGAAACAGAAAAATCTCAAAATACATTCCCCTATCAATAGAATATAAAGAAATATACAAACTTGAGTCTGTTGAAATTATACCAATTGTAATAACAGCTACAGGTCTGATTAACAAAAATCTAAAGAATTATTTAGAAAAAATAGGTCTTCATCCTCATAAAATTGTCCCAAAAGCTCAAAAGTCAGTCATTCTTGAAACCTGCCGGATTGTTCTCACAGTCCTCAATATGCAAAGCTAGGAATGTGGTATGCCTAGAGGCCCCTCAAACCATGAACCCCGGGGGAGAAACCCCCGAGAAAAAATAATAATAATAATAATAATAATAATAATAATAATAATAATAATTGGAATTATACCATGGAGCGACACAGACCTCGAAGACATCCAGAGACTTACCCGCACAATTTTGACAAAATTCAGACATCACCATCCAAATAGCGCAATAGAACGAGTGACACTCCCACGAAGTGAGGGAGGAAGAGGCCTAATAGATCTAAAGAACTTGTGCTACAAACAAATCCATTCATTAAGGAACTTTTATTATGAGAAACAGGCAACCTCAGAACTACACGCTGCAATAGTTCAAGCAGATACTAAATTAACCCCTCTTAACCTTAACAACAAACAGCTGGACATTTCTCTGCGGGTTACAGACAATAACTGCAAAATAGACATGTGGTCAAGAAAGGAACTGCATGGACGCCATGCAAATGATCTCAAGCAACCTCATGTAGACTCAAAAGCCTCAAACACTTGGCTAAAATACGGTAATCTGTTTGGCGAAACAGAGGGGTTCATGGTCGCCATACAGGATCAAGTGATCAACACTAAAAGTTACAGGAAGCATATCCTCAAACAAGCAATAGATGACAAATGTAGAAAATGCCATACAACAGCTGAGAGCATACAGCACATCACATCAGGATGCAAATTAATGGCTCATACAGATTGCACCTATAGGCACAATCAAGTTGCAAATATCATTCACCAGAAACTGGCAGCGAAATCCAACCTACAAGAAATGACCTGCCCATATTACAAATATGTTCCCGTAACTGTACTTGAAAATTCAAACTTTAAGTTGTACTACGACAGAGAAATTATTACAGATAAAACTATTCACCATAACAGACCAGAAAAAACTTTTGTAGACAAACGGCAAAAGATTGGCTTCCTGATTGACATAACTGTTCCACAAACAGCTAATCTCCAAACAGCACATGCAGAAAAAATAACAAAGTATACAGAACTAGCAACTGAAGTCAAGGCACTATGGCATCTCCAAAAAGTTCATATTGTTCCTCTGGTCATTTCGTGCACAGGAGTTATACCAAATAACATCCATAAAAATCTGGAACTTATTCAAATACCAAAATATACCTATAAAATTATGCAAAAATCGATCATCTTAAACACATGCAGGATTGTTCGAAAATTCCTAAATTGCGACGAAACATGAATTGACCTGTGTCTTGGTTAACCCGACACAAAGTCAAATTAAAATCCGGTGAATACCGAGAAAAACAATGTATAATAATAATAATAATAATAATAATAATAATAATAATAATAATAATAATAATAAGAAGAAGAAGAAGAAGAAGAAGAAGAAGAAGAAGAACAACAACAACAACAACAACAACACAACAAAATGTACTATAAGTAAAGCATATTCAGCAACAACACAAAACAAAATTAAATACAATAATATTATTACGAGGTATACCAGGCATAACGGTTCACACAACTTAACCGTTTAATCAATATACTATAATACTATAATTTAATAAATTAATGTATTATAATTTGCATTTTCATGAACATACGTAATTCCGTTTCCATACAATTCAATACAATTTCTCTTTTTTTAGTTAAAAATGGTACAATTATCAGATATTATGATTGAAGTTTCATAAAGTATTTATTTTTAAAAGATCGAACCTGGTTAGAAGATCCAAGGGATGAAAACTCTTTACTCTTACTAATTCTTGACAACTGTCAAGTACGTTTAGTGTAGGTGGTTTAAATGATTTTCTAAGCTTTTATGATATTTTCGGAAAATGGATGGAATTGCATGTGATATTGTGGGTATATGTAAATCTTTGTGCATTGATTTATTTGAAGCAAACTATGGGGCATTAATAAGCAATCTTAGAGTTATTATTAAAGCCGTTGAAGTATTTCTAGGTTTGAATTAGCCGCAGTGCCCCAGAGTTGTATTTCATGTTCAGAAAGGTTTTAATATTTATTTGTAAATTAATAGATTGCTAGTCAAAGGGAGAAACTATTTTATGCTTAGAAATCAGTAATATTCATTTAGATTTCGATATCTTTTGTGTGATTTTTTATGTGTGTCATTTCTCGATCTTGAGGTAATCCAAGGTATTTTAAGTTTTTTACATGTGATATTTCTTCGTTGAAGATTTCAACTACAGGGAATCTAATCGATCTGAGTGCTAACGTCACGTACACAGATATGCTTTCATTTTGTTTTTAAAAGCCATGTCTGTAACAGTGTAATTCTTGTAATTTTTCTGATGCTGTGAAGGCATTCTCGAGGGAGGTCAAGAACGCTGTGTCATCAGCAAACATATCGCTCTGGTGTCCTTAGAAACAGGTAGGTCTGCCATGTACAGTACATACTGACGTGGACCAAGCACAATCCTTGCGGTACTGTATTTGAACACAAGATTGAGATTTACAAATTAAAATTTGAATCCCTACTCGCCAAGAAAATACAGAAAATTTGCAATATTGATAGAATCATATTTTAACTTGCGCTAATTAGAATTGATAAATGATCTTGTTTTAGAATAGTATGACAGTTCAATACAAGTATTAAGTTCAATACAAGTATTAAGTGCAATACAAATATAATCAAAATAATGTATTCTGTTTAACGGTTCCAAAATTCAAACAAGTTCTTTATATTCAGTCGCAGTATTGTACGCACGGAGATATTGAAAAAATAGAAAAACTTGCAGTTAAAAAACTATTTTCACCCCAAATGTTACATACGTATCAAAGAGTGTCGGGCAAATAGACGAGCAAATAGAAAGTAAGTATAAGTGCGCAATTGCGAGAAGGAAACGCTGAAGTAGGCGGGGAAATCAAACTCTTTTAATTTCGTACCATATTGTTGATAGCTAATTAACCAAATGTAGATGAATATATCTCTGCAGCGCCTCTGACCGGGAGGTCCTAGGTTCGAGTCCTGACAGTGGCAGGATTTTCGTCACTAGCTTTTCAGCTAGGTCGAATTCAGTCGCTGTCTGGAGGAGAATTCTAGCGGCCGGCTGATCGGTAGTTTTCCGTGGTTTCTCCGATCAACACCAGGCGAATGCCGGAGCAGTACCCTACCAAACGGGCCACGAACCGCGCGCGACTGTCCTTCCCCTTCCTTGTCCTATCCTCTCCCCTTACACACACACTTACACTAACATGCACTACACTATCACATATTTCGGGAGACCGGTCGGGAGCTTAGAGCTTGTCCTGGCTGGGGCGGTACCCCGCTGGTGGGAGAGTCCTGGTTAGGGGGAAACCCCACTAGCCGACGGTAGGTCGGCGCCGGATCTCACCATCCAGCGGGAGAAGATCACCGTCATCTCCCGAGAAAAACATGCACTATACTAACGGTACTAATGACCAAAGCAGTTGACGCGCCCGGAAACACGAAAAAATCAATCAAATCAATCAATAGATGAATATATTCTCTATCACTCAAGATCTCAAACACGTATAAAAGCTTAATCCTATTCTGGATTAATTGAAAAAATATGAAAAACTGGTTCACTTGCTGATAACCATAACTGATCCTCTCATGACGCAACATGTAATCCTTTCAACGAAACACTTCAAAATGCTTACTAAAGATTGCACTTAACTCAATATTCTCATAATAAACTTAATACCGCATTGAAGATATAACAGAGCTTTCGGAGAAAGACACATCCGCTTGTTTGCTATTTCACGGACCTCTTTCAAAGTTTTCCTCTCAAATATTTTAATGCCCAATAAAACCTGACAAAGTGACATATGAAATAGATAAGGGATACGCTACGGAGATTAACAAACATAACAAGAAATCAAAACTAAGTTGAAAGTTTTCTTTGTGCTAATATAATCTTGGTTAAAAAACTCCTATACTTTGGGTATTACTATTTTAAGACATACCTCATAACCTCATAAATGAGATTTAACTTCATAAAATAATTTTTGTGATTCCAGTAATGATTAAAAGAACCTGGGAGATTAGTATCCTCAAAGCTATACATATTGTGTCCCGTCAGTACAGCATAAATACATTAATCTTTCAATTATAAACACAGGAACAGAAGTATGTGTGTTTCTGTGTCAGTACAAAATAACAAAACCACGAAAACTAGTGGTGCTACATCGCCACGTACTTTCTCCTAGTATTTGCAACGTTTTCTATTTTCAAAACTTCAAGCAGTAAAACGAAAATCGAACCTGCGGCATGTTTGGAAACGTACTTTGAACCAGGGAAAAAAGAAATATTTGGGAGCCGTGTTTGAGAAAACCTTGTTTTAAAATCTGCCTTTATATCATGCAAAGTTACGAGAAAACTATTCATATTTTGACATATTTATTTAAAGATTAATTTTGCAGGTCGAGTTTAAATAAGTTATGGATATTTCGCTTTAATAAGACGAGTTTTAATAAGATAATTATATCTTATGGTAGATGGTCGTGGTCCACAAAAGTTTTTAACGTATGCAATTTTCTAAAATTCAGACAATTGAAAAAATCTGATCTGTGTCATTTTTATAAATGCAATTTCCTCTATTTGAGGAAAGAAATTAATGCAAAAGTTTGGTGTCATTTTTCAGAAAATTTTGAACCTTGACGTTTCATGTAATGTATCGGAAAAAGCAAAATATCCATTCCAAATTCAAAGGGCCACAACATCATTCAGATCGATCAAGAAAATGAATTTGAAAGAAAATCCTGCCCACGGTTAGCCGCTAAGTTCGTTCACAGACAACCGGCCGGCCAGACAAACACAAAGAAGACGGAAAGACAGGCGCACAGACGTTCTGAACCCTCCTATTTTTCGGCATCAAGGGCACACTAACCGTGGATTCTTTCGGAGGGCGTAGTTCACATATGCGAAAAAGCATTTTCCACTTTTTTGGTATCAAAGACTGACACTACAATTACTTTTGCCGGAAAACTACTGTTTTTCGCGATAGGATATCATAGCTTTCTCTATACAACTATGTAAGTAGTATGCGAGAAAAAAATTGCAATGATTTGTGTGCTTCAGGATTTTGAAAACACACTAAGGTTTGCTTGATTCTTTCATTTGATTATTTCACCGAGAATTTATTGACTCGAAGCTTCTTTTTTCCAACAGCTCATTAAAAAACAAGCGATCTTACTACTATTCCATATTCTATATTAACAAAACTACGTTAAACAAAGGATACTTCCCTATTGCTCACACGCTTTATCGCATCAACAGGGCTCATAAGCATTGAATCCATTGTGGTCTGCTTAATTGCATTGTTTTGCAGAGGGGATCCAAATATGGCCAACATTTTAGGTTTCGAATTCAATAAAGTATTTTAATAATTCTTGAATTAAATAACTAAAAAAAACATACATGCAAGTAAACAAACCAATAAACAAGCAAACAAACAAGCAAATAAACAAACAAGTAAATAATCAAACAATCAAATAAACAAACAAGGAAATAAACAAACAAGCAAATAAACAAACAAGCAAATAAATTAACAAGCAAATAAATTAACAAGCAAATAAATTAACAAGCAAATAAATTAACAAGCAAATAAATTAACAAGCAAATAAACAAACAAGCAAATAAACAAACAAGCAAATAAATAAACAAGCAAATAAATTAACAAGCAAATAAATTAACAAGCAAATAAATTAACAAGCAAATAAATTAACAAGCAAATAAATTAGCAAGCAAATAAATTAACAAGCAAATAAATTAACGAGCAAATAAATTAACAAGCAAATAAATTAACAAGCAAATAAATACAAACAAACAAATAAACAGACAAACAAATAAGCAAGCAAATAAATAAATAAATAAACAAACAAATAAAATAAACAAACAAATAAACAAGCATAAATAAACTAAACAAATAAATAAAATAAATAAATAAAGGGTGGGTCGTGCGGTGCGGCGTGTAGGGGCGTGCGGGAGGGGGCGTGCCGCCGGGCGCCGCGTGGGCGCGCGGGGCGGCGAGGCTTAACGGCCGCGTCGCCGCCACCCCGCCCCTTCCCCGCCACTCACCACGCCGATCTATGCCACGCCGCTCCGACCTGTACCATCCCTAGTATTGCATCCCAGACGTAAATGTAAAATAAACCCCCCTTTTTGTGTATTGTTCACAGTTGAGGCATGTCGGATAATGACAACTGACATTTCGGGCGAATTTTGAATTATTGATTCTAAGTGGAATAAGTGGGAGCTCTTTTTTGTCTTATTTTTTTAAGAATGTTTCTTACACAATGTCTTTCCATTTTGCAAAATTACAAGAATAAACAAAAAATGACAATAAATTCATTTGGCTCATACAGATAAATTGATGTAGATGGTAGCCATAAATTGATTTTTTTCTTCTGCGACATGAAAAGTCAGTTAATATTAATTACACCCGAACGCCTCAACTGTAATTTTTAAAATTGTAAATTAATTAAAGTGGTTAGGCGGAAGAGCAGACCTTGAGGCCTGAGCCTCGCCACAAATAAAGACAATTTTATTATTATTATTATTATTATTATTATTATTATTATCGCCAAAACAACGGGCAGGACAGCACTGTGGCTGGCAGGCGAGAGGGGCTCTACGGGACCATCCGTCAGGGCGGGAGGGTGTCGATGTGGGAGGATGCTGGGCGATATGGAAGGATTTTCCTAAAAATGAGCCAAAGTGACAGTTTGCTAAACAAATGAACATCACATGTATTTCAGAGAAGTATCCCTCCGCCAGGACAGCCGCTCAGCCACGCCCCTTCGTAAAGTGCTAAGGCACCTGTGAAAACATCCCTATGCTGAAGTCCAAGAGTTTAGCTGAGGTATATGAACGTACGCGAGTCCGAGAAATATTTAAATCTAGCTAGGTATGTGGAAAATCTCTTAACATACTCTCATTCAGTAAAAGAAAATTGCCACGAATATAAATAGAAAATTGATTTTAAGCCGGAAACACGTGCACCGGTACGCATCTCGCATTCAAGTCACGGTTTTAAAATAAACATAATATTTATCACACAAAAGTATATTTAATGTCATATTTATAGAAAAAATAATTTTTACGGAAGAGCACATAACACTGCACTTCTTAATTTCAACTATAATAATAATATAGTAATAGTAATAATAATAATAATAATAATAATAATAATAATAATAATAATAATAATAATAATAATAATAATAATAATGTCTTTATTAATGGCGAGGCTCAGGCCATAGGGCCTGCTCTTCCGCCTAACCACTGAGTTTACATTTATACAGAGTAGTAACATCCAGGGAGGGAAATCTGTACATTTATTACATTGTACTGTAATCTGTACATATCTGTACATTATGTCTCGGCGCACTATATTTTTGTTGGACGAGGACATCACAAAAGGGAGCGTCGAAAATATTTACAAGTTAGCCAACTGCATACGAACGAATGCAGGCAGGAAGTCTAATGGGATCGAGGGCACAACGACTACAGATCCTTCAGTTATGTTGCCAGCACTAGCTGTCACTTTGGCTCAGCTTTAGGAAAATCGTTCTATACTGGGTGGAGCGGTACGGAGCGGTGCAAGGTGATATGCGTAGGGCTTCCAGAAATATTTTGAGAAAATACGGAACCGGGTAAGGGGAAGGAGGGGATCTTTGAGTAATAATAATACATTCTCTTTGTTGTTTAAAACACATCCAAGTGTGAAGTTGAGCTTCGCTTTTGCATAAAATAGAATAAATCTTTTATACATTAGTTCAAATCTTAAAATAAATTTCTCTGTGTATTAGCACTCATAACGAGTTTTTTAAAGTAGTATATGCATGAAAGGCATTTATGAAACACACTTTTAGCGTACGTTTGCAGTGCTATGCACTTGAATAAAGACTACGAATTTAGCAAACTAAGACAACGGCATGGACCTGTGCAATAGCCAGGATTGGCATCAGAGTAAAGTCAGTTTTAATCGAGATTAAAAACTTGCCACAATAAGCACTCAAATCTCTACTAACTCTTGTTCTCTCATACAATTAATTGTTGTATATTTTTCATCATTCATTAGAACTTTTTACATGTTCACTAGTTTCATTTTTACTTAGTGAATCAGAAATAGAAATAGAGAACCGTTCACTCAAATAGAGAACTTCTGGCAACCCTAGCGTGAAATTAAGGTTGATCCCGGGTTTAGGGTGGCACGGTTCCTTTGGTTCCTTTTATGATTCATTATTTCTCTCGATTCCTATGTTTATAGTTGCGCGGTTCACTATAACAACTGAATTATTTATGTTCAATGTAAAATGAGAAGTCACCTGATAATTTGTTGGCGTGGAATTGTGTTTATTTTCGCATTTCAAGTCTTCTTCAAATAGGTTTGTGTTCTACTGAGATGGAAGGTATAAATTTTATTAAAAGTGAGTGTTCACTTTAAAATAAATTCTCTTAAAAGTGAGGGAGGTATAAAGACAACGTGAGCGCCGGAGCGACAGCGGAGGCGCGAACTAGTCTCAGAGCAAGGGCCGGAAGGCCCTCGCGAACGTAGCACGTTGGCTCCGTCGGGTAGCGACGTGCGGTAGCACGTCGCGGACCACTTGGTGAAAAAATGCGTTGGTTAAAGAATTGTGTACGTTATAAAATTAAATTTGTAGCGTGAAAAATACGAATAATTAGTTCACTTCATGAGAGTACGTTGCTACGGAGATTTATACGTACAGGGAGCTTTGGAGCAGGGGGGTAGCTATTCTCCCGATCTACCTTTATTTTAAATAATTATATTTATTGCTGTAACATCATGAACGTAACTACACGCCACAATTACGTATAAACAAGGTCAGTTCATGAAGTCGATTCTCTTCTAATGAACCGAATCAGTGAATCAAAGGGATCGTGCCACCCTAAACTCGGAATTTACCGAAATTAATTCTTGTCTCACACACCTAGCACAGCTATGACGCCAAGCATGCAATATTCCATCTTGTTGATCGGTTGTCCCAACACACGTATTCTTTGAATTTCCGATTTTGCATACAATGTCATTATTTCTCACGCTAGATGCCGATTTTATCAAACTAAACCGAATGAATAATATTTTTGTTTTGTTGTTATGGTGATTTATGGTATGTTATTGTATTGTTTATGTGTTTTGTTTTGTGGGGTAATTTCATGTGTGTCATCAGAGGGCAGCAACCCCATTCATGTATAAAGTAGCCGAAAACAATAATTCAGAATTTGATTAAGGAAAGAATAAATAATGACGGACATCATTAGGTTCGTCAGCGAATTGACAGAATGTATTCTGATTTTTGAGTACTTAGATGCGGACCTACGCCCACGTGCCCACATACTTTGTTTTAGGTCCTGTATAGGGCAGCCACAACTTCACGCCCATATAAGAAAGTTCAAGTGAATAAAAATAGGAGGTTCTCTGAAAGAAGCTAGCGGACGGGCATAATTAAGGGTGAAAGCTGGGCACAAAGAAATGGTGTGATGGTAACTTGGTGAAAATAAGTAGTAAGAAGTGGTAGTATTTCCGGGCACTTATAAGGTTACTAGGTGAGAGTGCGGGTGATCCATTACAAGGTAGGAAGAGTGATACGTTACAGGTGGCACCACAACGTCGGGCCATCATAGATGAGGTTAGAGAGTAACGTTACAATACTTTTCACACCTTAAGGTGAAAATAATCTCAGTCGCGCTCTTACCATCACTGAGCTCACTGAAGCAGTCTGTAACAACACCCGACCGTGTCTTAATGTAGCGCATTGAGTCGACACCACTTAGTATTTATGTAGGAAAACTTTGATGTTTAAAATACCTTTTTCATAAAAAATATGCAATAAAATCTAAGAAAATTAATAGATAAAAAAATATTTTTGTGAAAATAGCAAAATATGAAAAATATGTAATATAGTACTAAATATGTAAAAATATGTAAGGAAAAAATATGATATTGTGTTAGGATGGCGACGATTCACCAAGATTTAAATTTTGAGAACGGTAAGTAGAAAGGCAAAAAATATGTAATTACATAAAAATCCGGTCTCTACATATGTGGCGATAGGTGGCGGAGGGAGAAAGTGGGAGGGGCATGTGGGGCGTGGGGGTGTACCGGTGCTTGGTGATACGGGGTGACACGTTTCGGCGCGGGGTGGTGGGGGTGGGTGCGGGTTGCGGCGATGTGGGACGGTGCGATCCGTCGTGATGGGTGGCTCCAGACGTGTTCTTTCAATCTTCGCCATTTCTTCGCACAAATCACAGCTTACAAGCTCTCCTCGGGTCAAGGGGGTTCGCTCTTGCCTGTGTCTTTACTTCACACGACCCACCTCCATCTGCGCCGTGTTCTCTACATGTTCATGCCAGAACTGGATTGAAAGTCGAGGCTCAGTGAGCTTGGCGACCCCTTTCTCCTGTAACGTCCAATGCGAATAACACTATCTTAAGATAGGCATGTTAAACACTTTGCTCCATTTGTGTTAAAAGACTCAACATGAAACGCAACGTACAGGAGAGTTGTCACGCTTTGTGAGAACGAAAGGATTATTCACGTGACACCGAGCAATGTTTAAAATTATTATTTTAATTTCTTGCAGGTACATTGATAAATGTAAGCTAATCCCGAAGATGACTGCAACGGTGTCACAAGGTAATCGGCCAATAGGTAAATTTAAAGTTGGAATGATATGTTTTGTTGCAAATCATCATCATCATCGTCATCATCAGTTCTCTTTACAGATTAGGCATATTACCTGTTTCAGCCTCTTTCTATCTCATTCTTGGCCTTCCAATGTTTCTCTTTCGTCTCGGCTTGTAATTCAGGGCTTGCACTGAAAGTCTGTCTTGCCGCATTATTTCCAATATGTGTCACCCATTGCTGTCTGTACTTCTTAATTTTTTCATGTACTATTTCTTTCCGCCCTAGTTCTTCTCTTATCTTTTAAGTTTTTATTTGATCTCTTAATGTACAGCCCTTTACTCTCTCAAAAACCGAATTTCTGCTCATTCAATCGTTCTAAAATCTCCATGTTTTTGAACCCAAGTTTCACATCCATACAGTAAAACTGGGAGGGCCATAATATCATTAAAATTTTAATTTGGTTTCTTTTCGGCTTTCTTTCAAACGTTCTACTTATAGTTCCACAAACTGCTTGAAATTTATGAATATTGCTGGTGACTTCACTTCTCTTTTCCTTCCATATGTAATTTCACACCTAGGAAGATAAAATGCGTCACTGGTTCTAAAACCATATTTTTAAGCACAATCTTTGTCCTTACTGACTCTTTTCCTTTGAAGCCATTACTTTGGTTTTATCAACTGATACTATAATATTGTACTCCACGAAAATTTGCTCCAGTTGGTAAATAGATCTTCCAAATCATCTTCGATTTCCTACCCCTTGCTCGTTTCCAAAGCGAACACTGATCACCTGGTCGTCAGCATATAAAAGTTCTTGCAGATAACAGACGAATTTCATTCATCTAATCATCTCAAGGGGTTGGAGATAGACCAACACCTCTGGTCGTTTCCAAAGCGAACACTTGCAAATTTCCTCAAACGCCTACTGTTCTTCGCTTAATTCCTCAGGAGACGAGTTTGTCGGATAAGCGTTGCGAACTATATTTCACTTTAAAGAGGACGTCGTTACAAAAGGCACAGCTCAGTGGGATCTTTCCGTCAGGCAAAGCGGATAATTCCGGGTCGTAACAGCTGTGCGCCGAGCAAATCCCAGTGATATCCTGCGAATACTTTAATTTCAGCGCCTGCGGGGGCGACAGAGTTTCCTCTGCCCTTGCCCTTGCTTGCCCTTCCCCGCGCATTGTGGCTCGCTCTGGGGAAAAGCGGACGCAAACATCTTCATGTGACAAAACGAAATACACAGAAAATTAGAAGAAGAGAAGAATTAGGAATATCCTGGGATCCTGAATAATATAGAAATGTGAAAATTAATGACTAGGAACGGATTTTATTGTATACTCTACGAATTGTTCTCTACAAGCATTTTCCGACCACTAAACGTCGCTGATCAGTCTTTAACAAGGATTGGAGTTACTGAAAGTAGGTTCTATCTCTACGAAGTAATTGTACTCTAAACTTCACCACACATAAGAATTTTATTCGAAATATAAAATACGTTCATAGTATATATTACAATATTTACGACGAGCCGGTGTACAAGTGAATAGTAGAACCGTGTAGCGAGTGATGAATCCCAGGGGAGGGGGTTCAAGGGTATACACCCATCCCTGCAAATCGAACAACGCGGTAAGACAATTTACTGTAAAAAATATTTGTTAGTTTTCGATGGAGTAACGAACGTGTTCGTTGAAACATAAGCAAGAACGTAGTTGAAATTACTATTATTCACAAAAATGCATCATTCTTTACTCCGAGTAAGTAGTAAGGAGTGGGAGGTAAGTTTGACAATTCATAGCAAAGATATGGTGGTCAAAGAAGCGCAGCAGCATTATATTTGATTTTTAAGAAAGATGATTTCGCAACATATATTGAAAACGCGCATCTGAAACGTTCCATTTCGACGTATAAATATATTAAAATATAGTGAAATATGTCGTAATTGGTAAAATGTGTAAAAATATGTAATTATACCCAAGTATGTAATTATATGTAAAAAAAAAATAATTATAATTCATTGAGAATGTCTTGTAAACTCGAAAAATATAACAATGATGGTGGCTTGTTTGTGTAAAAACATGTAATTACATGGAAATCCGTTCCCCATTAATGACTATGGTGATCTTCGCACATCTAGGATGAGATTCATATCCTTCCAGGGCAACACTTTCTAAAATTATTTAATTTTTTTCAAACAATACCCACATATTGATCGCATAGCATCCGAAGGAGTGTTGGCACTGAATTTATTTTTTTATTTCTTCAAGCTAGAAATCAAAAGTTGGTTTAGAAAAAAGCTGATAAGAGACACCTGAAATGATTGACACCTAAAGGAGGCTATAAAATTCCACATATGTCAACGGGAAAGGTATAGAACCCTTTGGCCACATCCTATATTACCATTGATTCGTTTTCAAGAATTACTCCAATTACTACCAACGATGCAGACCTCGTACTGGGATTCAACAAATATCAAGATATCCACGTTATACATATCCAAGACAACTGGAAAATTGATAGGCTAGTATAATTATTCCAATCACCTTTGAAAACCGTCCATATTGAGTTCAACGTTTTTATGTAGTAGCAAAAACAGTACCTACAATTATACTTTCTTAATGGCGTTTAATCCTGCGAAATTTAATCGTAACGATAAATAAATTATTTTATCAACATTTTCACCCAATGGCATTAAAATAACCCCATCTCCCATGAATCCACGCCAAATTCATTAAAATCTGCGAAGAGACAACAGATGCATCTATTGAGCGTATGATCATTCAGATTTCTAACAAATTGGACGTCCGAAATACATTCGATAAATCGATACCACCTATATTGATTACCTACAAGAGAATACCAATAATAAAATGTCGAATTCAAGGAGTATCTTAAACACATTAGCAAGGTACATTTATACCCAATGATCTACTCCATCTCGAGCTCGGCATACTCCTGTTACCACCAACATCAAGCATAGCGCCTTCCAGTTTTACCACAAAATCCCTTCAATCCCACAAGCCCTTCACTTCCAATTAGGGGAAAAACCCAAATCGAGCACGTGTCCGCAAGAAACTTCCCAGACACTTTTCCGACCCTCACACCGAAATAATCCAAATCAAAAATATAACTTCTGAATTAAACTCAAATCTGTAACTCTGCACCACATGTATTCAAACTCATTGTAAAAGAGGCTCTACGCCTGAAAGCAAATAAATAAAAAAAAGCAAGGTATTGAAGAAGAGGTGGTCAATTTAATGCACCAATTTTAAAACGAGTAAAATCCATAAGGAAATCAACTACTTCTTTATCCTTAAAGCCTACGTAATTTTCTCGTCGGGAATAGGTCTTTCTTTCGCGCATTCGAACAGTGACAATGACAGAAAATTATTTTACTGTCATATGCAAAAAAAAACAATCCATTGTGAGTTGTTGGAACAAATTACTGAATATTGACCATATCATTATACGTCCTAAATGTAATTCCTCCAGACCCAAGATTTTTATTCTGTCAAAGTGGTGCCTCTCCACAGAGTTTTGGGAAACCCCCCCTTTTTTTTCTCTTTTTGCATCTTTGAAACAACGGTGTGGCCTCTCCTTTTTAAATATTTGTTTTAGAAAAAAAAAAACTTTTTCCCGCTTTTTGCACCTTTGGAACCACAGTGTGTCCTCTGCTCAAAAACGTTTGTTAAAAACACGTTTACTCATTTTTTGCACCTTTGAAACCTCAACATGGTCTCTCCGCATAGAGTTTAGGAAAACACTTTTGCTCTCTTTTGCACCTTTGAAACCACAGCGTGGCTCTCCGCAGAAATTTTTGCTCACCTCAGAAAAACACCTTTGCTCTTTTTTTGCACTTTTGAAACCATAGTGTGGCCTCTCCACAGAATGCTTAGGAAAAATCGCATTTGCTCTCTTTTTTCACCTTTGAAACCACAGTGTCGCTCCCGGAAAAATTTCGAAAAACCACTTCCCCTCACTTTTTGCACCTTTGAAACCACAGTGCAGCCTGTCCTGGAGCGAAGATGCGAGAGGGGGTAGGGGAGGGGTTTGGAGGGGGGGTTAGGAGGGGAAGGGGCGCTCCGCAAGTCGCTGCGCGCGACCGCCTTCAAATATTCACGGCGCGTCCCCGGGGGCTCCGCGCGGCGGCGCCACCAGCGCCGAGCAGCGGATTATTGTTTTATTTATTCCTTTCCTCCTCCGCGCTATCACTGAGATGTCTAAGCGCGCCCTTATCCCCCTCGCATTTCCATCTGATATTGAATTAGTATACTCCTCCAGCTCTTTTGCCCTCTGGTGGCCTCGAGGAACTGGTACCTGCTCATTCCAAATTCAGTACATCTTTTCCCCCTCTCAGATCCGGCCAAACACGCCATAGCTGGTGATGTTATTGATCTCGAATTTGCATTGAAAAGAATAGAGGAAGAGACGAGGGAATTGCGCAAACAAAAAGTCTGCTACTAAAAATCCTGGGAAGGCTGAAGTTTGTAGAGAGAGTTCTTATTCGATTAGTAAATAATACAGACAAATTTACAAGACAGTGTTTTTTTTATATTTGGGAATGTTTCCATGCTACTTTACTAATTTCACATGTAGATCCTCCTTGTAGTACAATAAAAAATTTTAATTGTGTCATCATATTACATATTTTATCTTCGGCATTCCTAAAGAAACCAATCGTTCGTGTTAATTGCCGTGACATTTGTACAGAAGCAAAAGTAGCAAATTGAAAAAAAATCCCTAAGTTAGATCCTCTCTAACTGAGTTTGTAGTATATCCATGTGGGTAGTATGGGTACAAGTGAATGTAGTGGCAGCCCTGAGAGGCTGAACATTTAAAATAAGTAGTTTTGAAAAACGTTGGAGTTGGAATTAAAAAAATATATATTTGTTAGCATAAAGCTTACATCTTTAATCTGAAGGGGGGAATTAAAATCTACTATATTTTTAGATATTTATTTATGGAAGCAGCAACAAGCTCATATATACATGTATCTAATACAAATTGTCGGCATATTTCATATGTCATTATTTTGGAAAAAATTATTTTTTTAAAACAGTTTGATGAATTTATTTATGAAATATTACTTCATTTCGGTGTGAGTATAGTACTAGTACCGTTTGATCTCTACCTGTCTTTCGAATCCATCTCTTCATCGAAGTTTATCCTGAACATACAAGAGAAACAATGAAGTACTGAAAGAATAAGCAAAAACTCTCTGGCAAGAGGAAGGAAAACGAAGGCAATTTAAGAACAATAGACTTATGTTTGATAGGAAAAGTCCTGGGGTACAAAGATGATCAAGACTTTATGTTTAACTGCTTATCAAATCTACTGACTAATACTCGTAGCTATGGAAAACTGAAATCGTTAGCTTCTAGTAGACATCTCTGGATGCGCAGACATGGCTTTTCGAAACTCATGATCATTGAGATTTGAGCTCACGAAAGGAATATTTTACACTTTCAAGATAAATAAAGTAAAATTTTATTTATAGAAACACTGAATGCCATATGCTTCTGATTAGAATTGCTCCCTTTAATTTAACGCAGAAATATGGACAAACATTTTTTGTAAAATAATGCACAACATTGATGTTCCTCAAAAATCAAAGGTAAAGAAACAGCCGCAAACTCGTCCAGTCGACCTATAGAAACATTCTTCCAATTAGACAAATCTTTGGATCATATTTTTCCAAAAACCAGATCGTTTTTCGTCGCTGTTTTCTGCAAGAAAACACAAGTGAATTTGAGGTTATGGCGATATCTTCAACGAGGAAGGGACTGTGTGAGTCTAGCACTTATTGAAGTCTGAGGAAGCGAGCAGCACTGGCAGTAGTGACGGCGCTAGCGTCAAGAGCGAGGGAGCAGGAATATACAGATCGCAAAATGCCTATTCCGCTCGTATTATGATAATCCTTGCTAGAAATTAAAAGGAAGTTGGAGATACAGCATGTCCAATTTTACTGGTAGATTGATTGATTGATTTTTGCGTGTTTCCGGGCGCGTCAACTGCTTCGCCCATTATTCCCGTTAGTGTAGTGCATGTTTTTTCTCAGGAGATGGCGGTGATTTTCCTCTCGCTCCATGGCGAGATCCGGCGCCGACCTACCGTCGGCTAGTGGGGTTACCTCCTAACCAAGACTCTCCCACCAGCGGGGCACCACCCCAGCCGCGACAAGCTCTAAACTCCCGACCGGTCTCCCGGAATATGTGGTAGTGTAGTGCATGTTAGGGTAAGTGAGATCAGCATTCGCCTGGTGTTGATCGGAGAAACCATGGAAAACTACCGATCAGAGCAGCCGGCCGCTAGAATTCTCCTCCAGACAGCGACTGAATTCGACCTAGCTGAAAAGCTAGTGTCGAAAATCCTGCCGCCGTGGGGAGTGTAACCTAGGACCTCCCGGTCAAAGGCGCTGCAGTGACATCAGTTGATGCACTGAGCTACCGCTCCCGGTTTACTGGTAGATCAGCCGACTACTGTACGTGTCATAATTGCAGATACTGGTGTCGCGCAGAACAGATCGACGCAAACGTGTTAAGTTCGTATAAGGCCATTCTGAGGTTGCTATAAAATGCTCTTAGCTGGTAACGTGAGCTATGAAGAGCGAAGTGTGCAGCACCGCGACTAAAGGCAGTGCAAGAGAGTCGGCATGTCCTGCAAGAAGGGCTGTGACTCGAAGCGGCGCGGGCGGCGCTAGCGTCAATTAGCGAAGACACGTGGCAGCTGCGACGCGCGGCGATGGCGGCTGCCGGAATGCGGGCCTCGTTAGCCACGCCGCGGCGGTGGTGGCGGTGACGGCGGTGGCGGTCGCGGCGGCGGTGGCGGTGGCGTGGCGGCGGCTGCGGCGGCGGTGGCGGCGGCGGTGGCGGCGGTGGCGGCGGCGGTGGCAATGCGGTGGCAATGGCGGTGGGGTGTCGGTGGGGTGGCGGCGGCGGGGCGGGGCGTGGGCGGGGCGGAGGCGGTGGCGGAGTGGCGGAGTGGTTGAGTGGCGGGGGTGGCGGGGTGGCGGGGTGGCGGGGTGGCGGGGGTGGCGGGGTGGCGGGGTGGCGGAGTGGCGGGGTGGGCGGGTGGCGGAGTGGCGGAGTGGCGGGGTGGCGGGGTGGCGGGGGCGGCGGGGTGGCGGGGTGGCGGGGTGGCGGGGTGGCGGGTGGCGGGTGGCGGGGTGGCGGGTGGCGGGGTGGCGGGGTGGCGGGGGCGGTGGCGGGGTGGCGGGTGGCGGGGTGGCGGGTGGCGGGGGCGGTGGCGGCGAGGGGGCGGCGGCGGCGGCGGGGCGGTGGCGGCAGCAGTGGCGGCGCGGCGGCGCGGCGGCGGTGGCCGGGACCGGGCAAGGAACCGGCTCTCTCGCGGTTCCGGGTTCCTCCGTTGCAGTCGCCGTCCCAACACCCGACAACCAACGGGAGCCGAGCGGAACCGCGAACTGGGTGGGCTCCGCCTTCCAACGCGCAGTCAGAATGGAATGGGCAGCAAGTGGCCCCAAGGGTGGATGTCTTCCACACGAAGAGGAAGAATGACAAAAAAAATCGTAAGTGCTTCGAATGAATCATACGACAAAGACTACATGCAAAGCCCTGCGATGGGATGAGACAAGTCCATCGGTTCGGTGTGTCTGTTGACTTCCGACTGCCCACGTTGTGAGATTGCAACGCAACCTGCTTGACCCACGCCCGGCAGCGATCGAAAGCCTGTATGGAGAAGTTACTCTTAAGAAGGGACCAGTTTGGCAGGTCGCGAAACAAATTAGCGTCATAACGGACAACGACGTTGCAATAAGTAATGTCGAAGCCATTTATAAATGAGACAAATGCTAACGAACAAATTGACAGATTGAGCGCTTGGGCATAATCTGTAATTTTGCCGCCAGTAGTATCCAAACAGTATAAAATCTCTGTACAGCTGGAATGTCACATATGACTTTTCGTCCACATCCCGTGAGGCGTTAATCTATTTCAGGGGTCATCAACCTCGGTTTCGTGGAACCCTGGGGTTCCCTGGAACGTTGATAAGTGCTCATTATTTGCTGGGCCAAAATACACGTAAATGGAAGTCATCTATAAAAGGATATTTTCATGAGGAAACAGGGTAGTGGATCATCCTATTAAAATATTAGACTAATATAATATTTAAGGAAAAATTACTATTTAAGTATAAGTTACTATAAATTGTAAAAAAGGCGATTGATTGTAAAATCATGTACGATTGATGAAACAATTGGAAAATTATAAGAATTAAACCTAAATACGCAAAAATAAGGATTTTTTCCTTTACAGATTTTCTTTTCATTTTCAAATACAAAGGAAATCCTACTAATTTTGTTCACACCTGATGATGCATTAGGTGAAAATTCCTTTCAGAATTTGTGAAAAATAAAACTTTGTACTTCTCCGGCTATATAAAACGGGTACTGCCCCGGCATTCACCAGGTATTGATCGGAGAGACCACAGAAAACTACCGAACAGCGCAGCCGACCGCTAGAATTCTCCTCCAGACAGCGACTGAATTGGAACTAGCTATGTAGCTAGCGTCAAAAATCCTGCCACCGTCGAGAGTGGAATCCTAGGACCTCCCGCTCAGTGGCGCTGCAGTGACATCAGCTGCTCCTCTGAGCCATCTCTCCCGGTGAAAATTTCCTCGTAGCTATAGACTCAAAAATTATCTATTTTCCTCAAGAATCAGAGCAAATATTGTATTTGGTAATTTCATTCAGAAGAACATACAGGGCCTATTATAAAACTAATGCACGTGATTTTATTGTGACACGACTATCCATGGCAGCGTGGTAAAATCGGCCGGGAAATTTGGTGGGTGGTCCACCTCTCCAACGCAGCCGGTCGTCAGTTTGCTCTGAGCAGTGCGAGCGAAAATACGTGCCTCTGCGTGAAGTGTTTTTATGCGACTTTGTAACACGGCGCGATGGAGTGGTTTCTTAAACAGCGATATGCCATCACGTTTTGCGTCAGGCTTGGAAAGAATGCAACCGAAACATTCCAGATGCTTCAAGGACAATTGCATTTCAAGGTCACTGTCCGGGAGGTGGCACAACGCGTTCAAGGATAGCCGGGAGGAGGTCGCCGACAAACGTCCATTTTGGACGCCCAACGACGGCCAGAACCGACGAAAACTTGGATCATGTGGGCAAAGTTTTGCGTTCTGACCGTCGATTGAGCACTCAACAGATTGCTGACTCCCTAAACATGTCCACATTTGCGGTACATGGGTAGTGACTGAGGATCTCCAAATGCGCAAGGTCTGCACGAATCTTGTGCTGCAAGTGTTGACGGAAGCTTAGAAAGAACTTCGTGTTTCGCGCTGGTAAGAATTGTTGGATTTGATTCAAAATGAGCCGAACTTCCTTAACACCGGAGCAACATCCCGGTATTCCCCCTTGTAAGGGGGATCCCTTATAGTTCCGACTTGGCTCCGTCCGATTTTTGTTGTTTGTTTCCCCGTCTGATGAAAGAGCTGAAAGGAAAGCACTTAAAGACCGTGGAAAACATCCAAAAGCATGTTACAACATTCCTGAGAGTCATTCAAGGACTATCAGGTTGCTTTCCAGGCTTGGCAAGTGTATTGACGCAGGGGGATAGTATTTTGAAGAATTTTAAGCATTTGTACACGTCCGATCAATAAATCTGTTTTTCCCAGAAAATGCGCATTACTTTTATAATGAACCCTATGAGAACCGGACTTTCATCACTTCCCTCCCGAAAGAAACAGTCGTTGCTGGACGAATCGCTCTGGGCCGTGTCACGCAGAGCGATGATGCCACGTTGTCATGGGGCAATGATGTGGCGATGTTTTCCCGGGCACTTTTTTCTTTTTTTTTCAAGAGGAGAGAAAGGGACTAGCGACCGTCCCTAAAAGAAATCCTACTTAATATTGTAAAGCTAGGTTTTCGTTTGGCAGTGGCAACTAGTAGGTGAAATAATTCTTATATACCAATACATATACATGTATTTGGCATTTTGGGGTCGGCAGTCCGACTTTGCCGGCTAGCTGTGTTCCACATGCCTGGGTCTAGTTTAATTCTCACTGTTGGGGGGTGTAATAAAGACATGCGACAGACATGACATTCTTACCCACCCTTCACCGTAACTAGCGAACTCCGCCTGCCTGGGGTCTTCTTCTTCTTCTTTTTCTTCACACAGTTACAGAAACTGAGACGAATTTAAAGGAAAGCTACAATTCTATTTATGCTCCGATCGGATATCGAAACCGAGATCCGACCGCAAGGAGCTAGAACGCTACGCATTAGTCACTACAGGGCGTAAATTTAAAATATAATGTAATACATAAAATTACCACTACTGTTGAATTAAAAATAAAAATAATTAATATTGGTATGAAGGACAGTCGCATGATCTTGTGAGATGAATGATGAGTGATAAGTTCAGCATTGAGAATATGAAATCAGGAAGATTATGCCAATATTAGTGTGTATTTTTATATAATTTTGAGCATGTAATTAGCAGTTTTTAGCAATAACTTATGCACTGAGTGTCAATAGTTCCTATTTCTCCCAAAATATCAAAACTTCAATCTAACTTTTTAATAATTACACTAAGCATCAAAAACGTAAATATTATTACATAACTAATAAATGGATTAGTTTGCATGTATTCATTCATACAAAAAGCATGCTTTGATTTTATATTACTAGTTGAAATATCCGGAGTTGCCGAAAATTGATGAATCCTATGTAGGGGTGTATTTTAATGAAATGCGTGCATTTTTCGTTGATTTCGATAAGTCATTTTTTAACTTTTCCGTCATTTTAATGCATTTTTCGCTGATTTCATCAATTTTAATATTATTTTATAGGCACTTGCTTCAAATAATGTTTCTGAGATGCAACAAATGTTCTCCACAGAATTCCTGAGTAGCACAGTATACCTGGTAGCCTATTCGATTTCTTCGCTCAGAAGGAGTAACAAAGTATACCTGGTAGCCTATTCGATTTCTTCGCTCAGAAGTTGTAATGACGTTCCTAAGTTTTCTCTTGACACCGATCTCGACCAAGCTGGAAACATACCTGGCACACAACCAAGCCTGGACAACACGAAGGTATGGTCATGTTTTGTCTTTCTGTGGAAGCGGAGGCTGCAGGGCAAGTTAGCGTTAAAAATGTAATTGGGAAAGGTAAATCATACCAGTCGATGTATTTGATTTTTTCGTTCATGCCAACATGTTTCGTTTGCTCACAGGGAATCACATCCTACATTTGAGCATGGCCTTCGATCCCGTTTGAAACCAGAGCTCTGTGCATATGATATACCCTTCTCAGTGCTGGCGATTACACAAGAACAACGAAAAATATAATTCCGCTTTTAATGATGCCTTTTCACGTCCACAATAGTATTTCGAATAGACTGCGTTTCGAAGAAAACAAATTCGTAGTCATTATACTTAATAATCACGTGAAATAAAAATTACAAAGAAAATATAACTTCCTTACACGGCAGTCACGACTTGTACGTCAAATTTTGGAGAGAAAAATGTGAATCATTTTCATTATTTATGTTCTACAATAATTATTTTTAAATGTGATTTTTGTTTACGAATATTTTAGGTACCCCTACTTTAGGCATATTAAATGCCTTTTTCCCCGCCTGTTTCAGTAAAAATAAATGACATTTTGTCAGCATATTCCAATATAATAATCGCCTTTTGTCTGCCTATTGCAGGTAAAAAAAAACGCCTGAACCTCCGCGCTCTGATAATTAAGCTTCGGAAGTCAATGTCTCCCATCTGTAGCAGGTTTTATCCAGTTTCCCTCCATACATTGAGCAGCCGCTGAAATGTCCCCTTACTTTGTTTCAGGGTCGAAATGTAACATCACCATTTCCACGCGTCTTTAGCTTCGGGCGATGAAAATGGGGAGTTCAGTTGGTTTGCCAGCACAAACCGAAATCGATATCTCGATTGCCCATGCAAGTAGTTTCTATTACAAGGGAATGAAAATTTTTTGTTATAAAATTATGACAAAAACTCCCGTTGCTATTCATAAGTGAATTACGCTTAGTGAAAGAGGAGGTATGGATTCTTAAACTCAAGAAAATGTTAGAAGATGACACTTATCCCCAAAACTACGTCAATCGTTTTAACTGCTTTTTGGCCTTAAATAAATAATCAATTGATAAAAATATCTTCAACTTTAAAGATTAGACGTATTCATAACATTCATAATTGATATAATCTAATTTTGTACTCATTCTTCTGATGGAGCCATTTGTTAACATAGCCGCTTAATTTTATGCTCAAATTTATCCAATTAAAATATAACAAGACTACATGTTTTCTCACGCATATAGACGAACCGACAGAGCTGACAAATCGTCTGGTTCTGAAGGGGTATGTGTAGAAGATAGAATCTTTATTCTCATTAACTTTTCTGGCATATAATTTAGTTCACTACAGCGTGACCTTCACGACGTTATATAGCCATGACCGACAGGAAGGCTCATTTACGACTAGCGGTTACTGCAGTTCTGTGAAATACTGTGCTCTTATCTCGCCTCCATTGAAGCAAAATAACCACCCGACATTATCAATGTGTCGATAACTATCTCCTCATGACTCCACATACAAAAGCCTTAGTAATAACCCATCCATATGCATGTACAACAACCTGAACAATCCACAAAACATGGGAGATGATGAGGAAGATACGTATCTCCTAACCACGGATGGAAAAAACCCTATATGATTAAAACATTTTTGGTATTTCGTATACCTTATTTCTTTCGTTTTTCTTCATATTTTTTATATTCTTCAATTGGTATTATGTTATTTGAAGATTTAATGATTTCTTTTAAACTATTGGAAGGCAGGATGCCATCATTTTCTTGAACATGAATTGAAATTAATCACTAGTACTCAACATGCAGATCTAGGACGATTCTGGAATGTTCCAATACAATTTTTTTGATGGCATCAAGTGTAAAAAGTAGTATGTCTCCTGCGATTTTATACTGTAATAAAGAGTAATAGACAGTCTGAAATGTAATTGGATTAATGTACTACATGAGATTTATGCTTTCTAGAATCACATTAAATTTTTAACCTAACCTCATTTTCAAACATTAATATGAAAATGACATTTGCAAATGAGTACTTTATCATAACCTTGTGTTTATTACACTCATTTCTTGGATGTGAAGTCTATAAATTTATAATTAGATAAAAGTGACAGGTACATGCATAATAATCTCGTTTATATTTCGATAAGCATGATGGAGTATAATCACTCCTAATTATGGAGTGCAGGCTAGCGTTACATACATGAAAGGTTCACCTCAACTGTCTTTGATCATTGGGACGTTTTAGCGGGAAGGTTTAAATCATTCTGTGTCAATTTATTTCGATTCGTGAGTCACTAGTTGCTTTTTTTAAAGATCGCTTTTCGACAACTTGGTCATACAGCGACCACTATGAGTTTTCAATTCTACGGTGAACTGTAGGGGGAACACGTAAGAACAACGCAATTATACACAAACTTCCATGGCCAAGGCGGAACTCGAATCCGCGTCCCTTCAAGCAGAGGGAGGAACTAGTTTATATGAAACGTTTCTAGGTATGCGATTTTATTATGGGTCTTTATTATGCTTTATATGCGATTTTATTATGGGGCGGATTCGGTGGTATAACGGTCAGCGTACCGGTCTGTTGTACCCGAGTTTGCGGGTTCAAACCCGATCGAAGCCGTGGACTAAAAGACCGGGCTTCGGGCGAAAGGGCGAAAAAATCCTTCGTACGCCTTCCTTCGGATGGGGAAGTAAAGCCGGCTGCCCCATGTAGTAGATTTACTGCATGTAAAATATCCTCAAGCCTAAAAGAAGCCTCTGAGCAAAATTGAGATCCGCCTGTCTCGTCGCCCAAGATATAATACCTCCTTTCTCCGCTAGGTGGTGAAAGGAACGTAGCGAAATTTGCGTGGTTAGACGGAAGAGCGGGCCTGATGGCCCGAGTCTCGCCACGTAAAATACGGTATTAACTAACTTTATTACACCCATATGGCGCTCGATTCACCATTCGCTGTGTTAATATCCATTCAATTATACTCAACGTCGAGTTAAGGTCGTGATGTTAATGATTAAATATCTATCAGTTTAAAAATTTTGTAAAACGTTTTAAGAAGTAAGGGTTTATTAAACGTTTTAAGAAGTAAGGGTTTATTCACGGATGTGACATCTTTACCTTTAATCTCCATACCCGAGAACTAAGGGAGTTATTTCGGATAAAAAGCTCATCGCGTTTTCCTTAATATTACCAACTGTTAATTATTTGTATCTTGATTTCTCGCAGAGCCATGGATATCCGTAGAACCGTTTTGCATACATTTATATTACATCATAGCTAGGATCTCTTTGGAAGATCTTGCCTGGTTGACTGATTGGAAGGACAATGGTTTTAATGAGTTTGGAAAATAAATAAGATAATAAGTGCTAAAGTATTAACTGTTATCATAAATATAATTGACCTTCTTGGCAGTTCAATAAAAACTGTGTTATTCAGTCACGATAGAGAGCATTTCTAATTTTGAGCATATTAATATGTGTAATTAGCTAATAATTTTTATTGATGTAGGATTTCGTAATAAGCCATATGAGGAGCAACGAATCAAAACGCATATTCTCGACTGTAATGGTACTAACAAAATCAATTTTTTTAAAATATTTTTTTATTGTTTCATCCGATATGTATGTTTTCCTTCCAAAACCACAATATAATTTGTAATATCATAACTCACGATTAAACATTTTTGGATGATTCCTTTTTAAAATTCTCACTTGGATTACATTTCAGTGCCTGAACCTAAATTTCAGGATTCATAAGGGTCTTGCATGTATGGATTTGAATTAGTCATTTTAAAAACCACTGGTAAAAAATAACAATTAACAGAGTAATTTTTTATTGCTAATTTGGATTTTCCATAACAATTTTAGGTTTTCGTAAAATAATTAACTCTCTGCTTTTAAATAAAAAATTAATCACAAAGACATCTTCAAAATTACAAGTCTTCTGAATACGATGTTTCAAGTTGGACCAAACAAGGGTAAAAGTAGCATTAGGAAAAAGCCAGATCAATATTCATTATCTCTAAAGCGGTCGTCCATGAATTCTAGTTCTCTAACTACAAGATAAAATTTGTCCAAAAGGATATTCTGCTTTTGATATGACAACATAAAGACTTTATATTAGTTTAAATTGAATATTTAAAATTTCTCAATAAATGATCTTAATTTTTCATTAACTTTTTGCGATCATGGCCACTTGAACTGCAAATCGCCGTGGGACGTGGTATATGTAGCGTATTCGGGAAAGTACAGACAAATAAAAGAAACTAACAAACTTGGAAACAAACGCTTTTAAGTGTTGAAAAACACACATTTCAATGCACAACAAAACATTTTAATAAAAAATCCCAATTTTTCACGGAAAAACGTTATTTTGGAGTAGACGACCTTAAAACTTACGTTCTGTGGCGGGTTTCCCTGATGTTCACCCACTGGCGGAGGCGGTTGCGTTGAAAAAGCACCCACTATTAACGGCATTGTTCCTGAAGACGATGGGAGTTCTTGTCCGTAGAATTCATCGCAGCCATTTTGATTACCATTGGTCATTTCCATTGATTGTACAATTAACCTTGAGGTATAAAAACATCATTAGAAGAGGCACTATCCACACGACAGATAATTCGTTGCAGTATTTGTTGGTTGTTGTTTTACACTTATTGAACAACTGAGAATATCACTCAATATATCTGCTGAAAAACCAGTTAAATAACAGTCACATCGGTCACCATAGTTGTAACTGAACCAAGACTACTGAGCCGAGCGCGATCTGCACCGTGCCATGGTCAGCAGAAGAGTGTACCTGATCGTCGGTCACGGAAGTCTAAAACAGAAATTCAACACTTGGGTCTGGTGATTCATAGTACCCCAATTTCATCGATTCACAAATTTATTTTACTCAGCAGTATGCTTACAGGTTTAACTCAACATAAGAATAAGTTTCTGGACGTTTAAAAAAATCTGTTTTTCAGTGAAAAAGAACTTTAAAACATGAATTCGGACTACGCTACGTGTTGAGAAAATAATTTACTACATACAGGAGTAAGAAATATCTTTTACAGTATCAGAGAGCCGCAAAACGAGTTTTTTCTGTCAAACTAGTGGTGTTACAATAGGACATACTTTCTTCTATTACTTATAACTTTTGCAATTATAAAAATTTCTGATAGTTCAACGACAAAGAGACCATTCCTATTTTTGAGTGTCTTTTGTTCTAACCGTAAAATTAAAGAAAAAATTGGAACCATTTTTAGAATTTTTTTGTAACTTGCATTAACTTTAAGAAATTAGGTATAGCCTGGTCAATTTTCCAAAAACACTGAACGTGATCTTTTTTAATGATTTATTTTAAAGAACAGATTCCATTTAAGGTAGCTGTCTATCTGAGAATGATGAAAAAACGTGAAATTTCGTGTTTTACAAATTTAATTGGGTCGTTTGCTCTGTTTTATTCTCTTTTAAATGCTTCAAATGTGTCTTGCCACGTTTCTTAGTTTTTGTGAAAATAGGTTTTTCGAAGCGAGTTTCAACTGTCAAATCCTTATTGGATGAACTTCACATGCATTTTCCCGAATTGGGAATTTTCAGCACAATCGTGCATGTAAAAGATAATAAATCATAAACTATTAATGGTAATAATATAATTATTTGCAGCATGTTAACCATGATTGGATTTGGTGAATTAATTAGAATAGTTAATTTCCACTAAAAGTGTTAGTTTTATGAATGTCCAGAATAAATGTATAAACAATTATTTTTTTCTCAAATAATCAAATCCTCTTCTTTTGCACCGTATCTTTACCATTCTAGTTCATTCACTGGAATATTCAATTGTGATTAATTTAAAAAAGAATTATCAACATATGTATTTGTTGTAGAGAAACAAAAATTTGAACTAAAAACATGCATTATTTACAAACAAACAGAGATTTTTTAAAATAATTGGTCTCTAAAAGCATAAAGAAATCAAATTTACAAAGGAAAACATATTAGACCCAAAATTCTGGATTTTTTCTTAGGTAGACAGCTACCTTAAAACAAAAATATTGAATTTTTGCAATGTTACTTTTTGTAATTTTCGAAATTGTAATGAGTTTGGTTAACGTGGGTCTCGCACTAGTTTACAATGAACAAAGTTTCAAAAAATATTGGATCTGTTTTTGAAAAATAATGGTTTTAAAATTGCTTATCTTCAATAACGTAGTTGTAGGAAGACACCGAAAAAATTTCGAACTTGTGAAATTTGAAAAGAAATAGAGATTTCAACAAAAATGTGACCTGCACCATTTTTAAGCGTTTTTTACGATTACAATGTCTTGATTTTACTACGTACATAGTAAGACGAGAAAGAATATGTAAAAGTGCTACAAAATGGCACAGACTTTCTCTAAGTGAAGTTTTTTTAATTTTCTTGGTGTGAACTGGTACTGTACAGTATTGTCCCTCCTTGTCTGCTTCTATCAATTCCGGTCCAAAGAAAATGTTTTTGGAATGTTCGCCACTTTTCGATTTCAAAATAGTAGATCCTAAATTGTATTTTAATTATATTAAAGAAGGCTATAACGTAATTCTAAATAGCAATTTTCATTGAAAAATTTGAAGCCGTTTTTAAGATAAGGCGTTTTAAAAAAAATTTAACCTTTTCATTTGAAGTACCTCCAGCAACAAATACAATAAGTGTACAAATTATGGAAAGTGCATATTAATACGTGAAATTTAAAAAAACAATTGTGAAGTTTTTGAAAAAAAAAAAGGATACGCCAAAATGAACTTCACGTCATATTAAACAATGAGTTAGCACTATCCATTCAAAAATATTGAAGAAAAAATTTGGAGCCATTTTTGAGAAAATGGCGTTTGAGCGTTTCTGAAAATACGGAATTTAGAGCTCATTTTTGCAGAAAACTGTTGAGTTGTCGAGAAACATTATTTGACATTATTTAAGTCACTCGTACTCATAAACTTTATAAAGTGAAGAAATCGCCTGTAGTGTAAATATATCTGACGCGAGAGACAAGTCAAAAAAATTACATTTTCTTAATGTTTGACAAAAAAGAATAGAGCAATATGGTGTTCATCAATGGATGTCATCGGATAGGGTGCATTCCTACCAAATAGAGAAATATTTATAATTTAAAAAAATTTTTTTTTTATTGCAGAAAACTACTATAATTTTCAAAATAATCTACATGACCTTAATGAAAGAACTATTTATGGAAAACAAATTTCATGTGTAGAAATATCTTTATCTTCAATTTTATAGTTGTAGGAAGACGCCGGAAAAAATTCAAACTTTTGCAATTTTCGACATTTCAGAGTTCACCGTGGAAATTGAACCTATGCCACTTTTATAAGAGTATTTTACTCTGTTCTTACAAGAAATATAAAGACAAAATTTGGAGCCGATCTTGAGAACATTTTGAAAATGTCCGGGGAGCTTCATGTTAAGTACCCCCAAATTTTTAAGAATGTTATTGAAAATTTCAAAGCTTCACCTAGAGCTAGATAGACAAGGGTTTCTTCGATTTGGAAAAAATCCTACGCATGGTTTTGGCGCTAGCAGTGTTCACAGATGAACAGACAGGACAGACAGACGGACGGACAGACAGACGTTTTGCTTCCAATTGTTTGTTGGCAAGAAGGACCCACAAAACTGGGATTCTTTCTGCACCACGTGTTAGAGGATATCGCAATTTTTCTACAGCTCTTCCTTCTGTGCGGTGCAATCGCACGGGTTTAGCTAGTTGAAGCAGTGGCGACTCGTGCTTAGGTTGGACGGTCGCCCAACCCCACGAAATCGAAAAGATTTCATATCTTACAAATATATTTTTTTTTCTTTTAATGACATTCAATATTCAGGATATTGCAGCTATACCGATGTACAAGTTATCTTTTTGAAAAAAGGAAAACAAAACCAAAACCACGCACGCGGAAGGTGTGTATGCCTTACACGGACACGACGCATAAAATTATGTAAGTAATGTTTCAATATAGATTTTAACTTAACTTAGTTTTAATTGATTTGAATTGCTTACGTTTTTATTACATATTCGTTATTTGAATTTTGGAAATTACATACCCGTCATTCGATGGAGGTGCAACCTCCTGAATGTTGAGGCACCAGTCGCCACTGAGTTGAAGTATAAAAGAAACATCGTCAGCGCGCCAGACGTGCGATCCGCCCGAAACCGCACACCTAAAAAAAAACCGACGGCGTCAGTAGCTCGGACACGTCAGAGCACTAGCGGATAAAATACTCCTTTCAAAAATATGTTAAACAAGTTACCCAAGAAAGCGTCACCTTTAAACGTGTACCGCCCAGAGCTGCCAGCGTCCCCTTACCATTTTTTAACTTTATTTATTTATTTATTTATTTAATTCACTTAAAAAACAGTTAAATACTGCGTAAGACGTGCTATGGGGAAAAGTGAATTGTGTGCACATTTTCAAAATTCTGTGACCCCTACACTAAGTCATATACTACTTAAATTTTGAAGAAAGGAAAAAAACTCCCAAGTAATAAAATCTATTTTCAAGAATAAAAAGGCAATAAATTTTGGCTCTTATCCATGTTGCCCATCGGAATAATACTTTCTGCCGCGACAACACGGAAACGATAATTTAAATAATTGTATTTCCCACTGAATTCTAGAAGACGTGCACAGAAAATGAAGTTACATTTATGTCCAGAAGCAACACAAGGGGCCATCTCAGCATTTGCTCAATGGATCAGGGAAACTGGGCGAAAAACCTGATCGAGATGGGGGTCATTGACCCGGAGGCTGCAATACAATACAGACACTTTCCTAATGATTCGTGTCTTCCAAAAGCTCCGCGCGTCGGCGCTTTTCAGAGAGAGCAAAACTCAAAAACTTCTTGTATGACAGCACACACTGTCTTTCCTCACCCCTGCCAGGCGCTCACCCCACCAAAAAGTTTGTCAGCTATCCAAAACTGCGCTTTCTTAAAAAGTTTTAGACACGTAGCAGTCCCCCCGCCACGCCATCCCTGCATTAGCATGACCACTGAGGGCAGTAGCTTTCCAAATCACTCCGTACCGCTACTGGGAGGTAGCAATCCTTCACCTCTTTCATACGGGCAGTGTGACGTCGTGGGTTGCACATACCACAGACGTGATGGCTTTGGTGTGTATGTATTTTATTTACATACATATGAGCCATACCATTTTGTGTCGAACCATTCGCTCCCCGTTAGCATCTGTAAACTACCAAACCCACCGTTCGACACGAGCCTGGCGCTCATTCCCACAACCTTGCGGCCTCATACTGGCGCCCTCGAAGCAGAAGTTGTTGGAACAATGGTCCCCTTTTGCGGGGGCCACCCGGCAATACAGATTCGCTAGGGTCACATCGCCACAACACAGTCGTATCCACCTGTTTTTTTCGATTGATTGATTGATTTCTTTGTGTTTCAGGGCGCGTCAACTTCTTCGGTCATTTGACCCGTTAGTGTAGTGCATGTTTTTTCTCGGGAGATGGCGGTGATTTTCCCCTCGCTGGATGGCGAGATCCGGCACCGACCTACCGTTGGCTAGTGGAGTTTCCCCCTAACCAGGACTCTCCCACCAGCGGGGCACTGCCCCAGCGGGGACAAGCTCTAAACTCCCGACCGGTCTCCCGGAATATGTGCTAGTGTGGTGCATGTTAGTGTAAGTGTGTGTGTAAAGGGAGAGGATAGGACAAGGAAGAGGAAGGACAGATCGCGCGTGGTCCGCGGGCCGTTTGGTAGGGTACTGCTCCGTCCGGACTTGCTGCAACTCAGAGGCAGCAAGCACATACCAACCAATCACCTCTTGTAATCGAAGAGATAGTAAGTCAAAATGACCCTTACCCAAAAAACTCTGTGATACAAGGTCGGCCTACCATGCTATTTCCGTTCTTCAGCTCCACATCTCAGCGCGGAGGATTTCCTAAACTCCACGCATTCCAACAACACAAAGGTAGAAAGCACCCAACAAACAATTACCTCTTTCAAAAAGGTAGATAGGGACATACTTGCAAACAGGGAGACCCTTCCTTCCATAAAATCCGTGACACGACGTCCGCCTCCAATGCTATTCCCTCTCCCACCCCTTAACCGGAAGATTTCCTAAATTCCGCCTTCCAGCAACTCAGAAGCAGCAAGCATCCACCAACCAATCACCTCTTTCAAACAGGGAGGTAGAACCCTCTTGCAAACTGCGAGTTCCGTCCCCCAAAAAATCTGTGACACGGCGTCCGCCTTCTATGCTATTTCCGTTCTTTAGCTCCCATCTCAGGATTTCCTAAACTCCACGCCTTCCAAGAATTCAGAATAAGCAAGCATCCACCAACCAATCACCTCTTGCAAACAGGGAGACTTTTCCTCCCAAAAATCTATGACTCGAGGTCCGCTTTCTATGCTATTTCCGTCCTTCAGCTCCACATCTCAGCGTGGAAGATTTCCTAAACTCCACGCTTTTCCAGCCACTCAGAAGCTGCAAACACTCACCAACCAATCACCGCTTTCAAACAAGGAAATAGGACCTTCTTGCAAACAGGGAGACCCTTCCTCCCAAAAACTCTGTTACAAAGTCCGCCTTATATCCTATTTCCGTCCTTCAGCTCCACATCTCAGCGCGGACGATTTCCTAATACTCACGCCTTCCAGCAACTCAGAGGCAGCAAGCTCTTAGCAACCAAGCACTTCTTGGATGCGCCGCACCCAACCTCCCACCTCCACCCCCACCCCTCGCCTTCCCCGCGAGCCTCCAATCGGGCTACGCTCGCGCGACGATTACGGGGCTCCTGAATAAATAAGCGGGGCTATAAATCGCACGGCACCGCACCGCACGGCGCGGCGCGGCGCGGCGCGACCCATAAATTACGTATTCTAATGTGTGAAAGTCATTTGGCCTTGTAATCGCCGGATTTACAAGGCTGATTCGAGAGCTCCGTGTCACTCTCCGAGAAGGCTCGGCGTGCCGCGGTGCGACGCCCGCAGGGCGGAGCCCTTCAGAGCTTGCAGGAAGCGCGATCCAGGAGGGTCGCCCAAAAAAGTACGTTGCCCCCCTGCCGAGACCATTCCGGTGAGTGGTCCCAGGGGCGTTAACTATTTTTGTCATTAGTCCCGTGTTTGGATGGTTGGTTGGTTGGTTGTTTTTTTCGTGTTTTCGGGCGCGTCAACTGCTTCGGTCATTAGTCCCGTAAGTGTAGTGCATGTCATTTTCTCGTGAGATGGCGGTGATCTTCCCCTGCTGGATGGCGAGATCCGGCGCCGACCTACCGTCGGTTAGTGGGGTTTCCCCCTAACCAGGACTCTCCCACTAGCAGGGCACCGCCCCAGCCGAGACAAGCTCTAAGCTCCCGACCGGTCTCCCGGAATATGTGGTAGTGTAGTGCATGTTAGTGTAAGTGTGTGTGTAAGGGGAGAGGATAGGACAAGGATGAGGAAGGAAAGATCGCGCGCGGTCCTGGGCCCCCTGGCGACGCACGACCCCGACACTAGGCCCGCCCTTGATCGGGAACCCGGAAAACTACCGACAGGCAGCCGGCCCTGAATTCTCCTCCGCAGGACTGAATTCGACCTAGGAAAGTGTGTCGAAAATCCTGCCGTCGGAACTCGAACCTGGCCTCCCGGTCAGAGGCGCTGCAGTGACATCAGTTGATGCACTGAGCTACCGCTGCAGGTTCCGTGTTTGGAGATGTTGGGGGTTAGCACAGTTACATTCCTGCTGGAACGTGAGATCCGAAACCGACCTACACATCCCCTTCTCTCCAGGGAGCTCCTTCAACGGAGTACCGCCTCAGCCAGCGCAATCTGTAAAATCCCAACTGGACTCTAAATAAATACAGTGAAACATTGCTTGATAATTTCGTGTTTCAGGGCCCGCAAACTGCTATGGTCATTAATCCTGTAAATGTAGGTCAATCCTTTATTGCAGGATGTGACAGTGATATTTCACGACTGGATGGTAACATCCGACACCGACCTACATGTCGGATAGCGGTGGTTTTACCACTCAGGCACCGGGAGCGGTAGCTCAGTGCATCAACTGATGCCACTGCAGCGCCTCTGACCGGGAGGTCCTAGGTTCCAGTCCTGACGGCGGTAGGATTTTCGACACTAGCTTTTCAGCTATGTCGAATTCAGTCGCTGTCTGCAGGAGAATTCTAGCGGCCAGCTGCTCTGATCGGTGGTTTTCCGTGGTTTCTCCGATCAACACCAGGCGAATGCCGGAGCAGTACCCTACGAAACGGGCCACGGACCGCGCGCGATCTGTCCTTCCTCTTCCCTGTCCTATTCTCTCCCTTTACACATACACTTACACTAACATGAACTACACTACCACATATTCCGGGAAACCGGTCAGGAGTTTAGAGCTTGTGCCGGCTGGGGCGGTGCCCCGCTGGTGGGAGAGTCCTGGTTAGGGGGAAACCCCACTAGCCGAAGGTAGGTCGGTGCTGGATCTCGCCATCCAGCGAGGGAAAAATCACCGCCATCTCCCGAGAAAAAACATGCACTACACTAACGGGACTAATGACCAAAGCCGTTGACGCGCCCGGAAACACGAAAAAACCAAACCAAACAACCAAATCAAACCCACTCAGGTATCTGCCATCAGCTGAGCATCGCCCCAGTCGGTTTAAGTCCTGAGGTCCCGACAAGTGTAGTAATGCAGTGCATGTAAGTGTGTGTAAGTAAGGGGGTAAAGACAGGACAAGGAAGAGGAAGGCAAGATAACGCGCGGTCCGTGACCCGTTTCTTAGGGTACTGCTCCGGCATTTACCTCGTGTTGATTGGAGAAATCACGGAAAACTACCGATTAGTGCAGCCGGCTGCCAGAAATCTTCTTCAGACTGAGATTGAATCTAAGGTGGGTATTTTGTCCTACAAGTGCGAATTCATGAGGGTTACCCACCTGCCCCCACACACACACACCAAGAAAAAAACATGCCTCTGCTCCAAAATATTTTAACGGTATTTAGTAGGTAACGGTGAACAGAATTATTGTTATTATTACGTCGTCTACATGTTTGAGAGGTTGGAGGTGCGCCTAGAACTAGAGATAAGTGTTTTAATCACGGTTAGTGTAACACTCGATTATTTCATACGATTGAACGAAAACATCGGTTAATTTTCCGATTATCGGCTCCGATATTCTAATCTAAATATTAAATTTAAGACAAAATATATAAAAAACAATCTTTAGCAACGGAATTCATCGTTTAATTTGCTGATTAAAGAAATATAACAAAAGCGATTGATTTCATGTCAATAAAAACGATAAAATTAAAAGTCAATATCAATATTCTGATACTTTAGTTGTAATATTTTGGAAATGAAATAAAGAAGTTACATATTTTCGAGTTAGTCAATTATTCTGAACCAAGTCCCTAATACAATCGACTCCGGTTATAGTGAACTTCTGGGCACTAACAAGTTTGGTTCACTATATCAGAAGTTCACTATATCCGATGACGTCAAAATTAAATAGAATTTCTCTACAATTACTGATTTTATCATTATAGAGATATAGTTCAATTCACTAACAGCACAAACTGAAAATTCAATATCTTTATGTGTACTTAAAATAATCAATTATTTTCAATTGTTTACTTCCTACATTTCTCATTAGTAATTTCTCTAGATTCTTCTCCAAAGTTCGTGCTATCTTCATACTTGATTCTGCATTGTTCTCTGTCTTAAGTATCGTAATGCAGTGTTAACCCCTTTCAATGCCTGTTGTACTGTTGGAACACGTCCACCTCTCCGAAGGCCCTTTAAATCGCTTAATAACATAAGAGATCCCATTAATTTCCACGACGTTGTATTTCCTACGTTCACTATAGCCGAGGTTCAGGTTCACTATAACAGAGTATTCTTATGCTTATTTGTAATGTAATATAAACGGGACCAGTAACTTTAGTTCACTATAGCCGAGGGTTCGGTATATTCGAGTTCACTATAACCGGAGACGACTGTATGTTGAAGGTACAGTTTCAAAACTATCTCCGGAAATTTTCATTTTAAACATCACTATAGTCCAGGGGCGGAAGAATTTTCGCGTCGGGTACTGCACAGGCGCCGTCTGTTGTTTATGCGGCGTCCGTAACGTAACGGTTAACGTATTCGGCTCTTATACCCACATTGATAGGTTCAAAATCGATCGAAGCCATGGATAATTTAAGGGTTAAAAAATCCTTCGTATGCTATTCTTTGAAGAGGAAGTAAAGCCGACTGTCCTTGTAGTAGATTTACTGTATGTAAAACATCCTCAAGCCTAAAAGAAGCCTCTGAGTCACCCAAGAGATACCTTCTTTCTCTGCTAGATGACGAAACGAGCGTAGCAACATTTGCGTGATCAGGCGGAAGTGTAGGCCTGATGGTCTGAGCCTCGCAATGTAAAATAAGGCAACGCTGATTGATTGATTTGTTGATTGACTGCTGGTGCCGAGGAAGGAAGCGTGCTGGAACTTGGCGTAAGCACATGATTTAAAGTTTAGAAATTGTGCACTAGGACATTTGTGCTTTGTGGAATAAACGTCGTGAATGAGATTTTAAATCTCGCTCGTACGAGCTTGGGAAACCTTGCTCTCCTGGTAGCCTGGCAACTTCCCCTGTCTCCGCTCTCGTCTCCCCTCCGAATTCGGAATGGAGTGTACATGTCCAAGCTGACGTTCTGTTTTGTTTCATTAAATCATTCAGCTATTTGCTGTATATAGCAATAATGTGAAATAAATTAATAAGTTAACAAATGTATCTTACTGACAAGATTTTGTGTTAAACCTCGTAACGTAGGAAGTTGTGGGAGTATTGGACTTTTAAACAAACATTATTTCAGAAACAAGGTATTAAGAATGTTTAATATTACTCACATTTCAAATTTTGAAATCTGATAGATGTATTATTCCATTTTAATGGGGAATTTCTCTGTTTTAATAGAAGAAATGGGAATTAATATAGCTAAATTTGGGGAAACAACTATCAACTGGCTTTCCCAAGTTTGCCACAGACCAGGCGTCCAGTGACGGATAGTTACTTCGGGGAAGTGTTGACAATTCTTACGTTCAACTTGCCAGTTACATTGGACGCACTGCCTCCGATCTCCAGTAAGTTTGCTCGCGATCTAGACTAGCTGGGTTAGGCTAACATATCAAACCAACAGAGACAGATCTGACTTAGTAAGTAGAGCCAAGTTGGATTGGGAATTGCTTTTAACTAAAGCGCCACCTTGCGCTGCAGCACCATACAATGTAGTTACAACAAAATGAACAAGATAAAAACCTTCACCACGAAAAAAACACGTAAATGTGCCAAGTTTCACGTAGATCCGTCACCTGTGTCGCAGTTTATCGATCTCGAACTAACCAACATTTATTTTCACATACACAGATACATCCTTATGTTGTAATAAGTTGACTGTCTTTAAATAAAAAGGAACGTAAAACAGAGAAATTAAATAACTCATACACATGCATACATACGGAATGCGTTTTTGCGATGATATTGTCTCGTGATTGATAGAATGTTGCATCAGCGATGTAATAAATTTTCAAGTCTTTATAATGTTTTACCGGAGAACAATATTTATTACACGACGTGATTAGACATTTAGTTTAATAACCATACTTTTTGCATATCCTGATTAAATTTACTTTCATCTCTCGACAGGAAAAAATAATGTTAAAGTAGGTCAGTTGCCTTGAAAGCGTTTAAGAGATTTATCAATCTAGTAAATTTAAAAATTCAGTTTAAAAAATTGTTAAAAAATTACTCTTACAGACAACGCATAAGTCTTGACGGATCAACATAGACTGGCTGGTTAGAGAGATGAGATTTTTTTTGAGTTGATAAAACCTGTTTAGGTATTGCTAGGAATAACTAATACACACCTAACTTCAAGCTTGCAGAAAATTTTGTTTATGAGGTTATACATGAACTTAAGGTACGAAATCCATTTTTTAGTGAAAAATTTCGATGATTTATTATTGCTAAGGTAGATTGTTTTAAGATTGTATATTTTTCATTTAAAGATTAAATCTAAGGAAGGTTTGTGAAGATTAGGGCTAGGTGATGCTGTGACTGTACTCGTTATTATAATCACAAGATTGTTACAAATAATATTAAATAAAATACCGTTAAAGGAATCGTTGAACATTTTTCGATAAAATGTTATTTTTTATTGCCACATTCAAAGTGTATAATTTTAAATATCGATTTTATTTGACAGATCGGTAGAGATGTCTCAGGGCATCAACTGACGTTACTGCAACGTCTCTGATGGCAAAGTTCTGGGGTTCGTGTCCCGACGGTGGCAAGATTTTCGACACTAGCTAGAGAGGTAGTCCGAATTCAGCCACTGAGTGGAAATAATTCAAGCTCCTGTTTGCTCTGATCGATAGTTTTCCGGGGTTTCTCTGCCAGACGAATGCTGGAGAACGCTAATACAAGAGCCGCGTACTGCGCGCGATCTTTCCATCCTCTTCTTAGATCTTCTATCCTCAATCCTTACACACTTCCATGCAGCACACTTTCATGCTACTATAACACATGTCGGATGACCACTCGGGCTCAGTGCATCAACTGATGTCACTGCAGCGCCTCTGACCGGGAGGTCCTAGGTTCGAGACCCAGCGGAGGCAGGATTTTCGACACTTTTCATTTTCAGCTAGGTCGAATGCACTCATTGTCTGGAGGAAAATCCTATGGCCGGCTGCTCTGATCGGTAGTTTCCCGTGGTTTCTCCGATAAACACCAGGCGAATGCCAGAGGAGTACCCCAGCAAACGGGACAAGGACCGCGCGCGATCTTTCCTTCCTCTTCCTTCTCCTTTCCTCACCCCTTACACACACATACATACACACACCTACACTAACATGTACTGGACTATCACACATACCGGGAGACCGGTGGGGGACATAGAACTTGTCCAGGCTGAGGCGTGCCCTGCAAGTGGGAGATACATGCTTGGGGAAAACCCCGTTAGCCGACGGTAGATCGGCGCCGGATCTGGTCATCCAGCGGGGGAAGACCACCGTCAACTCCTCTGCAAAACACGCACTACACTTACGGAACTAATGACCATAGTAGTTGACGCGCCCAGAATCACTAACAACCAATCAATCAATCTAGGAAGGTTGCGAAAGTATAAGCAACAATCGAATAACATGTTTTCATCTCATTCTGTTTTACGAACTCCCACGTAGAAGGGCTTTAAAGAATTTTCACGTCTGAAGGATTATTTTTGTTCACTACTTTTCAATTAATTTACATCGTTTGCACGTCCGTTATATTCGGGATGTAATGATGTGAGCTATATTCACAAATCATCCATTCAATATTATCAACTCAATAATTCACACAGCTTCAACAAAAGTGGAACTTCAATGCAATCGCCTAATGCCTCGAGAGTGGAAATATTTTGTATTACACGCTTTAGAATAAAAAAAAATTGTGAAATGCATTCATCTGTCTTCTTTACCTTGTTATGTCTCATTGTCAGAAACATCATTACAAAATACATTTCAGCTTGTAAGAATAATTTATCTTCCAGCCATTTAATTTTCTTCGACTCATAAAAACGCGCCGATGATTTCACAGGCGCGGCGCGCTGTCAGCTGCAAATGGACGGGTGACTCCGCTGAATGCAGCGCCTGAGCCGTGTTCAGCGATAGCGAGGGAAGGCAAGTTCTGTTCGCTTGTTCACGGCCGAAGCACAACAGCGCTCTCTTCGCCCGCCCGGGCGCGCCGGGTCATGCTCAAGGATATGTTGTTGGCGAAGGCAGCTGACAGCGGCCAACAAATGGTTTGTCATCGTCCTGCCTTCAATGGCCGCGGAGATGGCTTGATTGGCTTCTGTTCCCTTGGAGAAACTTGCGAAATTGCTCAGTTTATTTTAGGAGTTGGAGCTTGTTTTGTGTAAACTTGCTAAATGTATTCAAGTTAATATGAATTGTATTAAAACAAACATTTTAAAAAATAGGAAAATATCTCATTGTCACAACGTTGAACTAGCAGATAATAAAAATTTATTATTCATATTATAGATGAAATATATTCTTCTTTTAGCGTACTGAATTTACCAGTATACAATGTTTCATTTTAGCTGAATGTGATGCTTGATAGTGTTTTAAAAATATTTTCATATGTTATTCATTTCAACTATGCAAGTTCTAAATAAAAAGAAACTTTAAACGTACTATTGACTGGTTCTTTCATCCTTGGACGTAAAAATATTCAAAATTAAAAGTAAATAACAAAAAAATACAAAAATGTCTGGTTGCAGCTCTTCCTGTCGGATGCTCTTTTGCGACTACTAGATGCAGTACCCATCCCGGAATACGTGTGGCAGAAACTACGCCGAACGCTCCTAAAAGAATTGTTCTGAAGAGTACATTCTTTCAGTGTATTATCAAGTGGTTTATTAAAGAAAATTTGTACATTTGCAAGCTCCTATTATAGAATATGCAGTTCAATTCTTATAGGTTTATATTAGAATATGATTTTGTAGTTCAAATTATCCTACGAAAGGAGATTTATCCATTAGCACCATTGTATATACTGCACAATATTATCCTATGAGAAAATCGTACGGGGTGGCAAATTGACGATCAATCTTTTCGTACTGAGTGATCACTGCTCAACATACTGTGAACAGCAGAGTCCGGGCAAACAATATCTAGCGACCCATCAACACCGGGGTGCCGGCACTGGTGTATGTGGTTCGTGCGGCCACCGCTAGATCGCAGGGCTAAAAAACGCAAAAACACTTTGTTGGAGAATTTTCTTAGAATCTTCTGGTTGGATCTGAAAGCAAATCATCAGTTCCCCACCTGGAGACAGACTCGTCAAGTGACACATTATTTGTCTCCATTGATGGAGGGGGAGAGGTCTAAACGCGTGAATGACGAACAGTTTTCTAGAAATGACAATTTTCTAGATTCCTATACGCCATTTCAGTGCCTGCACATATTTCATCATTCTGATCAATTTGTTTAATGAGGCAATTGCCAATAGTTAAGCAACTTCAGTGTGACTAGACATACATCTTCAATATAACCATGAAAGTTTTCGGATGAACGGCAGTTTCTTTGTCTGACAACCCTCTTGCTAAAGAAACGATTTGTCACTTCACTTTCGGTATTCATTTATTGAAACAGACACCTTCTTTCTTTATAAACCTCTTTTTTCTTAAAAACAGACTTTCGTATTGAAATCTTTCTTTTATAGCACAAAACTGGCAGCAATATTGGTAAGATGATATGATACGGGTGTCACTAATATTTTGACAATTACTTAAAATTGATTATATACTATAACTTATTTGTATGTCCTTCATATCGCAGGTAATTGTTACTGCTGTGATTTCTACAAAGAATGATTAGCTTTCTGATGTGAATACCAGCTAACATATCATTTAATACAACTCCTGTTTATTCATCAATTAGAATACTAAATTTTGTTTTCATCACTCCACATTGTTTTCTAACATGGAACGACCACTACTAGGGTTATCATTTCTCGAGTGGCACAGCAATCTTTCTGAATGCAGTTTGGGCAATAAAACATGCTGAACGTCGCCTCTTCGTGTACGGTCCGTGATACCGTTCTCTACGTGACCTGCGCAGCGATTGGTCCAGCTGGCAGCTCGGAGTCGATGACTGTGCAACGCGGGGTGGGAGCGGGGGAGCGGCGTGTGTGGGCCCCGTCGCGACCATCAACAAGCGAAGCGCGGGTCCCGGACGTCGTCGTCGGTCGCCTCGGTTTGAAAAAGCGCGCACGCTCGCCGCCGCCGCCGCCACCACCACCGCCGCTGCGGCGAAAGAGCAGCACCGCGACCGGTCGCCCTCGCAGCCGCCGCCGCCGCCGCACACTGGCCGAATGCGTGGGCAGAGAGAAACTATGTAATAATAATAATAATAATAATAATAATAATAATAATAATAATAATAATAATAATGATAATAATGATAATGATAATAATGATAATAATGATAATAATAATAATAATAATAATAATAGTAATAACAACAACAACTTTATTTATGTGGCGAGACTCGGGCCATCAGGCCCGCTCTTCCGCCTAACCACGTAATACATAAATTTATAGATAAGAATTGAATTAAGAGATACATTTAGTAAATAAAAACAAGTATATAATAATACTTAGTAATAAGTAAATAATACAACTTACAGATGTCATGCCCCTGGGCTCACAAACGCGACAAGAATACAACGTCCCAGCATTTGCCTTAAGCCTATGTCTTGTGAAAATTGCGCTCGATGCGTTTCACTGTTGTAAATAAGTATAAATGGACATAAAAAGGGGGTGCATTTTAATGACGTAAATAACGTCAATAAAATGCTCTTAAAATGCTTTAAAAATGCACTAAAACCAAAGAAAAATTACGTAAACAACATATCAAAAACATTTCGGATGAATAACTCAAGGTGTTGGATACGTTACTAATGTAATCGAGGTTTCTTCGAGTGAACGTTCGAGTGATGTGATATGTTCGAGTGAACTAAACTTGCATGGTTTGGACTGTTCTTTGCCAGGAAATCTCTGTCTTTAGTTAGCCTGAAATCGGCCGAACCGACAATGGTGCCGTCATTATATACGTCACAAGAATCACATACTTACAACAGTTGTCAAAACAATTTCTGAGCAAACAAATCGAATAGGCTACTGAGTAATTGTGTGAAGAATATATGTTGCATCTCGTAAATACTATTTGAAACAAATACCATTAAAAATAACATTAAAATCCACAAAATCAGCAAAAAATGAATTAAAAAAGGGAAATTAAAAAATTTTTAAATCGACAGAAAATGTAAAATAATGACCTATAAAAATAGGTCATTTCCTTTTGTCATAAAATAAAATGAATTTCTAAACTAAAAGGCATTGTCCTAAAGTGAAAAGAAAAAAAAGACAATTCATTAAAATCCGCTCTCCAGATATGAGTATGAATGTGTGAATACATTTTAAAAAAAGAAACAAGACTAAAGAAATAAGATCTATAACAAGAGAAAAAATATTATTTCCTGTGTATGTGAAGCTTAGTTTGCCGGCCAGAGCGCCGAGTATTTCCATAGATTAAGTTAATATAAGCTTGTTTTGTTTTTTTTTGGTTCTGCCCTCTTCTTTACCGCAACCGACAAAGAGCTGCGGTACGAATATCCCCCAAGAAAATAAATGACTGCCTCGCCAGGGCCACGGGGGGGGAGGAAAAGTATTCCCTCAAAATTTGTCGACTACACACAGCGAACGCAATGACTTAATAGCCAAGAGGGTTAAATTACCGAATATGTAAGATACTCCAATTTAATAATAATAATAATAATAATAATAATAATAATAATAATAATAATAATAATAATAAATTACATGCAGTTTTAGTACAAACTTTCAGTGTGACTTATTCAAAAATACTTAATTGAAAATTCCTCGAAAAAGGCGGACTACTGTAAGAGTCTCAAATGAATTTTAAGGTAGGGAAAAGATGACGCATTAAAGACAGAATTAAGCAACCTGTCTTTACAAGAACAGCCAAACTCCTTATGCTGAAAACATTTTGTAGTCCGCAGATTCATCTGAAAAAGTCAAATTATTTTTAAAGCTGTCTTTTAAAACTATTCATTTTTAAGACAATCTTTTTAGTTTTCATAAGCTTAGACCTACTTTTGAATTATTTATCCTTTATTTGAAAACCACATCACAATTTTGTTCTAACAATGCCAAGATGCACAAAATTAAAACGAGTGAAGCTCAAAAATATATCTTAAAGCTGAAAAATATATCTTTTGGGAAATTAAGACTATAACGTACGAATGCAGCTGTTGATAATTTGTTATAAAATTATTCAGTCTTCAGGTCTCATTAGCATTAGTTCATGAAATGATATGAAGACGCCGGTAATACCATAAAACAATAAATAACTTTCTCCCCAACCGTTCAGGCAAGGTGATACTTAAAACAATTAGACAATCTTTATGTGCATTGTTCTGAAGGTGGAATATTGTGAAAAGTTCTAGGAATAGTTCATGGGTGTTGGATTAATTTAACTCCTAGTTTGCCAACGTTTCGAAACATTATTGTTCCGTCCTCAGGGCTATGCTCACATAATAATTACACTGTTATTACACAGGTAAGTTTCATAGTTGAATAGAATACATAAAAAAAGCAAAAAACTGATATAATGAGTTATTGTATATGAAAAAGAGGCACCATAAAAAATGAAACTAATTTATGGTGGGTTTCGTGATAGAATCTAGCAATAAATAATTTTGTGTTTTTAAGGTGCTTCTTTTTCATGTCCAATAACTCAGGATGTCATTTCGTTTTTGCTTGTTTTTATGTATTTTATCCAACAATGTAACTTGCCTATCATTTTAATTATGTTTCATAGGCCTGAGGAGGGAACAATCAAGTTCCGAAACATTGGCAGGAGTTTGATTAAGTGACCAACATCCATTAACTATTCCTAGAATTAATAGTGTGGCCGTGAATTCAAGAAATATAGTGACAAGTGCCTTTTAGACATCCTCCATCATGAAAATAAATAAAATAAATATCCAAATAATTATTAGAGCAAACGAGATGATCACTTTGCGATGTTTCTTTTTGTTTGCAAGCCGCAGATGAGACAGGCAGGAAAGAACGCGGTGCCGCAGGCTAGGGGTTCGAGATTCGTGTTATCCGGGAGAGCGATTTCACATTGTGGTTGTGGTATCACTTGTTCGAAATGCAGCTGTTGATAATTCGTTATGCAATTATTTGGCGACTTCTCACACTGCCCGGTATCCCATCTTAATCATCACTTCCCCCACAATCATTTACCTCTTATAATCAATAACCTTACCATATTTCATACAGTAGAAGCAAATCGCCAAGTTGATAACTTGCCCCCAACAGCGGAAGACGTATGAGACATACATTCGTACAGGCGTTGGTCTGCATTCATCTGCTCCCAGAAATGAGAACGGCATTCAACACACGCTTTTATTTATAAAGGTTCAAATAAGACATTTATGTTTCTTTCTGTGTTGTTCGTACAGATACACTCGTCAATAGCTGCTGGAGATCTATCGACCGATAGATGTATCCCTACTCTACCATCTAGAAGCAAACGGAAGAATTTCTACGGCAATGAAATCTTTTCGTAGACTTCGTTTAGGCTGGACCTGTGACATTAGCCCATGGACAGTTTTTCCTTTTCGAAGGAATACTTTTGTCTGTTTTAATAATCGACATAAAGCTAACAAACACAGGTATGAGAAGTTATTCATAACGTCCGGGGTTCATTAATGATTTAATATGTCATTAAGAACAGAAAACCTGGAGAAGAGGATCAGGGCATCAACTAATGTCATTGCAGTGCCTCTGTCCGGGAGGTCCTAGCTTCGAGTCCCGACGGCGGCAGAAAATGCGACAGTAACTTGTCACCTAGGTCGACGCTTTCTAGAGGGGAATTCTAGCGGCTGGTTGCTCTGAACGGTAGTTTTCCGAGGTTTCTCCGTTCAAAACCAGGCGAATGCCGGAGCAGTACGCGCAAGCGCAGATGATCGATAGTACTTTAACGTTGGAGGGTGCACAAATTCTCTATTATTAGAGGGTTTGTGTGCGCTTAACGAACTACACTATCGATCTTCAGCGCATGCGCAGATGGACAAAAGTGAAGCGAAACTTAAACTCCGCATGCGCACAAGATCGATAGTGCTTAACGTTCGAGGGTGCACAAACACTCTATTATATATGTTAAATTCTACTTCGCAGTGTGACAAAATTATTAAATATTACGAGTTGCGAAATTACAAGAAAATATAAATAGTATTTTCTTTTCTTGTAAACAGAAAAAATAACAAGCTTGTTATAAATTTGTCTGTTTGTGAATGTTTTAACTTGTTAAAAGACAACGTCAAAAAATGTTTTATAATTCAAAGCGTATATTGACATATAAAATGTAAAATTGTAAAACATGCTTTGATCACTTATGACCATTTAGTTACAAAACGATTGAAAATAAATAAATAAACAAATAAATAAATAAATAAATAAATAAATAAATAAATAAATAAAAAATAAATAAATAAATAAATAAATAAATAAATAAAAACTATTTTTTAAGATTTCTTTTTTAGCGTCTGATGAAGGTCCCGCCCACTGTGCTCCGCCGCCGGGGCCGGGCCGGGCTCCTTTGTCGCGCGCGCGACGCGGCACGGCGCGGGGCGGCGCGGCGCGGCGCGGCTGTCGCTGCCCAGCTGCCTCTTTATATGCGCCTGTCGGAGCCTTTGTCGACGTGTCAGGTCTGCGGCGCGCAGGGTTGGCCAACGGGGCTCCCCCGCCGCGCCACCGTCTCGCTTTGTTGGGCGACGCCCGGTCCCCGCCGCCGGACGCAATCCGCCAGCTCGGGCGGCGCGCCTCGGAAATGCGTAATGACAGGTTCCTAAACGAGAAAGGAGGGCTCGGCGAGGGACGGGGTGTTTTTACAAGGAGCGCGGAAAGCGGCCTTGGCCATTATAAATGCTAATAATGAGGGATGATGCAGTCGGGTGAAGAAAATATTTCCTCCATGTTTGTTTTTTTGTTATGTTTTTTTTTCTACGAATGGTTGAACCGGGAGCGGTAGCTCAGTGCATCAGCTGATGTCACTGCAGTGCTCTTACTGAGAGGTCCGAGGTTCGAGTTATGACAGCGACAGGATTTTCGACATTAGCTATTTAGCTAGGACGAATTCGGTTGCTGTCTGGAGGAGAATTCTAGCGGCCGCCTGTTCTGATCGGTAGTGTTCCGTGGTTTCTCCGATCAACACCAAGCGAATGCCGGAGTAGTACCCTACCAAACGGGCAACAGACCTCACGCGATCTTTTCTTCCTTTCCTATCCTCTGCCCGTACACACACACACTTACACACTACACTACCACACATTCCGGGAGACCGGTCGCGAACTTGAAACATGACCTGTCTGTGGCGGTGCCCCGCTGGTGGGAGAGTTCTGGTTAGGGGGAAACCCCGCTAACCGACGGTAGGTCGGCGCCGGATCTCGCAATCGAGCGGGCGAAGGTCACCACCATATCCCGAGGGAAAACATGCACTAGACTTACAAGGTTAACGACCTAAGCTGCTGATGTGCCCCGAATCACCTATCAACCAACGAATGGTTGAGAAAAGACTTAGGGGAATGGGATCACTTGAAGTTCGAGGCAGCATACTTACGCAATTATGCACTAAATAATGTAATACGTGACAATAAACTCATGTGAAAACTTCAGTAAGAAATACTGTTGATCATTCCAGTAAATTCAAAATTTTCTACGTAAGAAAAGGGAGAAGAAACATATTCTACTTGGAAGAGTTCTATTAAAATATTATGATTCATAATAATAAAAAAAATATGCAGAAACACCAAGAGCTTTCACTTTCCGATTGATAGAGCGACGATCTCACACTTTCTCTGCCAAGGAATAAAGATGCTGCTCGAGTAATTTTATTATTCCATGATTTTTACTTTTAATTTCATTAACTTTTTTAACAGAACTCTCGGGTACGTCGCAGTATTCGCGATATTAAGAGTTTAAATTACTTTATCCGGAGCACGACTCAAGTTGTTTGGCGATGTTGGCGAGACAAATATTGTTTCCTCCCTGACGGTAAAAATGGAAGTCAATATTTACTGCCAACGCTGGGAGCCTTTCAGGTGGGAAAAAATCCCAACAATTGTAGCCCGCGCCGAGGTTGAGATTGGTTATTAATGATTACTAATGATTCCGGGAGTGCCAACTGCTAGGTCATTAGTTCCGTAAGTGAATGGCATGTTTCTTGCTTGGGATGTGGCGGTGACTTTCCCCTGCTGGTTGTGAGATCCGGCGCCGACCTACCGTCGGCTAGAGGAGTTTTCCCCAACCAGGTATCTCCCACCAGCGGTGCACCGCCCCAGCAGGGACAAGCCGGCATGCAGTGTAGTACATTTATGTGCGTATGTAAGTAAGTGATAGGATAAGACAAGGAATGAAATGAAAAGATAGTGCACGGTGCGTGGCCCGTTTGGTAAGGTACAGCTCCAGCATTCGTCTGGTATTGATCGGAGAAACCACCCAAAACTTCCGATCAGAGCAGCAGCTAGAATTCTCCTGCAGACAGCGACAGATCGGGGATGAGCGAATGGGTCGATCTCCATGAGGAAAAACTTTAATCAAATATTATTGTCAATTACGTTTCTTTATTAACCATATGGGCTAGTTTACTAAAGATGCTATGACTTCAATTGAAATATTTAAAGATGCTGCAATTAATTGAAGATGCTGTCATATCCCATAGCAATAAAGATGTAAATGCACATTTTGCACATTAGAAAAGCTCCTACAACAACTTAAAACATCTCGTTTGCTCGATGACTTTTGAATTTCTTGTAACATCTCAAAGACGTAAATGCAGTTTGTCACAAAAAGTTATTGTAATAATTTTAAAAACGAAATAACCTATGAATTTCTTCCTTAGCTTTCCGGAAGTTTAAAACCTCTTCGAGAACTTGCCATTGGTAGGTTCATCCACAACCAACCGACTCCCAGTCGGGTGTTTTGCTTCAGTGTACTTTTATCGCCAGCGCGATTCAATGTTTTATCACCTCGTTCCGCTAGCTTTATTCTTCCACCGTCCTCTTTCTCCGGAGATCACCTCTACTTCATTATTTCGATTTCTTTCACATAAGCGATCTCTCCTCCCATATATCAGGCGCACTCGACTTGCCACATCGACGTTTATGGCTTCATCTCCGTTCATTGCGAAAGGTTATCCATCGATCAATTGGAACGTCCGCGGTAAAGGGCTAGCGATTATTTCCCGGTGAAATACATTACGAGTATTGTGGCGAGGAAACGTATTGGCGGGCTCTGTCGCTTGGCGGCTTGGCATCTGGCCGTATATCACTCATAAGCAGCCCGTTCGGGTAGGAGGGGAGGTTGCAGTCATGCGCAATGATCGTGACGCGGGGTATTAGAACGCTACCCCCCCCCGGTCCCTGACACCCTCCCTGCCCATGCAAACCCCACCTGGCTGGGTGCGCGGGGGGGGGGAGTGTCAGGCAGTATGTCATTCGTAAGGGGAGAATACACGTTCGGGATAAGTGAACAGTGAACATTTTACTTTACCCGGATAGAGTGGAGGTCAATCGAATCTCGAACTCTTGCAGTTTTACCCGATTGGGTTTTCGCCTCATGTATTACCGTTCATCGAATGCACCCACAGATATCTAGTTTTATCTGTTCGGGATTACTATGCTTTATGCTGAACGTAACAACTATGGTTAGGTTTAAATTTCGATTAGTCGAGAATTTGATCAACCACAAATCTATACCTACCCCCTCCCTGACGCCATCCCTGCCCATACAAACCTCAAACCCCACCTGGCTGGGAGGAGTGTTAGGCAGTACATCACTCATAAGGGGAGAATACACGTTCGGGATAAATGAACATTTTAGTTGTCCCGGATAGAGCAGTGTTCAATCGAATCCCGAAGGTACTCGCACTGTCTGCTTTATCCGTTTGGGTTGCCACCTCTTATGTTTTACCGTTCCTCGAACACCCACAGAGATCTAGTTTTATCTGTGCGGGATTACAGTACTTTATACTTAACGTAACAACTACGGTTATGTTTAAAATGCGAGTAGTCGAGAATTTGATCAACCACAAACCTATGCCTATACTCATCCCCCACCCTTCCTGACACCATTCCTGCCCATACACACCCCAAACTTCACCTGACTGGAAGGGGGAGTGTCAGGTAATATATCACTCATATACGTTCGGGATAAGAGAAAGATTGTCCCGGATTGAGCAGTGTTCAACCCAATCCCGAAGGTACTCGCAATGTCTGTTTTATCCGTTTGGGTTGCCGCCTCTTTTATGTTTTACCGTTCCTCGAACACACACAGGCGTCTAGTTTTATCCGTTCGGGATTACTGCTCTTTGTGGTCGACTTCAGTTCAACTAACTGGTGAGAACTAACTGTCGAGAATTTGATCAACCACAAACCTACACCTACGCTAAAGAAAACGAGAAAGCAACGGGATGCGTTCGAGACAATTCAGCCGAGTTGCTCGTGCTTACCCGAACGGATAAAACGAAACTGGTAAAAGTGTAACAGTAAAGAATACCGAGACTCATACATCCCTCATAAGCAGCCCGTTTGGTGCGTGAAGAGCCGGGTGCAATGACGCGACACGGAGGATTAGAAGAGCCCCAGTGCCCCCCTTCCCCCTGCCCCCTTGGGACAGCAGGGAGTCCCACCTGGCGGGGGGGGCGAAGGGGGGGGGAGCCTGAAAAACAGGCCGGTCTACCTGGGCGGGCGCGCGGCACAGCGACACAGGGCGACAGAACTGGAACTGTCGCCGAGTGTCTTGTCAGACAGCGGGACCCATTGTAACGCGTGTTTGCCCTGAAAGGAAGTCATTTCTGCGAACGAGCGCAAATCCTCCTTGGGTCGCCGCCGAGTGCAGGCGTCCCCTGTCGCTTTGTGCCCGCGCTGAAAAAGAGCACCGGCCCCTCCCCTCCTCGGCCCCCGACCCCCGAACCCCGACCCCCTCGCTCCAGAATTTCGGTTTTCAGCTTGTTGTGCAGCGAGGGGCGGGGCTCGTGTAATTGTAGCTAACGCGCGAGTCACGTGTCCGTAAAAACCGAAATCGCCTCAAGCCCCCCCCCTTCCCCTAACGAGGGACAGAGGGGGGTTCCGCGGAGAGTCTGGTTCCCTTGTCAAGCCGCCTGTCAACGTGGCTTTGCAATTTGATTCTTTGAGGTCCTTTTTCGCCTGGGTCAGAGATCTAAGCAGAAATATTAGTTTTCTTTTTTAGAAGGAAGTATCTGGAACTCCATCGCACCGGACACGGTACTTTATCGTTTCTATAGCCTGAAGAGCGTCGATGTTGACAACAAACAACACAGACTCAGGGATAAGGTGAACTGTACAGAACACGAAATCATGGCATCAGATTTCTCGAATAATAAGTGTGTAGGAACATCCTTTAGAATACATATTGTCATAACATTGAAGCAGTTACAATGAAATAAAAATGCCTCAGTACGTAACCTGTAAATCATTCTTAATTATGGAATAGTATGTAACGTGAGAACAAATTTCTAGGATTAATTTTTTTAATTTAGAAAAATTGTAAGTTTCTTCAATAGAATAATATTCAATAATTACCCACCACTGAAACATTTTATAATATTTCGGTCTTCATTCCAGATCATTTAAGCATTTTATTTTTCTCCTCTTACATAGGTACTTTACGTTTGTTGTTGAATCATGAATTTGTCTTTTTTATATGGCAACTTCACGACACAAATGAATACTAGTAAATCTCATTCGTAATAATTAATGTGGACAATACGCATTTTCTTGGTCTTGTTAAAAAATAAGTTGTAGTATGGAATCTTTCCATCTTCGCTTCCGTCTGGCAACTTTCTCCTCCCCCTTTGGTTAGTTGTTCCTTGCTAGTCAAAATGCATCCGAGCTTTGTAAGCGGTCGTATTGAATTCTCCATGCAACTCCGCTTCTCTCCATTCTTCCTTTTCGCATGCAGAACACGTTTCCACATTCTAGAACTCGGTGCTGTTTTCCTCTATATTTCTTACTTGTAGTTCTTTTTTCTTTCGAAAGAAACTTTCATTGTCAACTTTGACTGCACTTTATTTCTATGAATTTATCCCGGCTCCATCACCACTCACTATTGAGGTATCAAAGACTGTAACTCATCAAACAAGTATTCTTCCTTGAAACGTATTATTCTGAAATATCATGCACTACTTGGAATACAACATTGATCTAGTGCAGGTAATATGATGAAAGTGGTCTTGGGTTTTACCATGCTTGCAGCTGTACTCTGAATTATCAACGAGAGAAGGATGTATCAATACCATGTGTTTGCATGATGTCTAAAACGATGACAATCCGTTCATGTGATTAATTTAAAAAAAGTGGCGTTACCACACAATTGCCGATCTAGATGACCGAGGTGGCTAAGAGCGAGTACCGACTCAGCGCTTCAGTCCGAAGGGTCGCGGATTCGAGTCCCGCCTTGGGCATGGTTGTTTGTCCCTTGACTCAGTATGTGTGGTCGCGGAGGGTCTCGCGTTCTGCTGACCCCAGATCAGAGGAGCCCGCAAGTGTGTTGGTCTAGTGTATGGTCGAATATGTGTCCCATCGGCACGTAAAGGGTAACCGGATGTTGGCTGGATAAAATCCCTTGAAAGAAAACCCACAGGATGTCAATGTATGTTTTGAACATACCTACTGTCTTTCCTTGAAACAAATCCTATATATGAAATATAAATTAGCGATATATTAACAAGTTTTGATCAAAGTGAAAGGACCCCAAATCCACAGAAAAATATATACTAAAATTGCACTAACAATTTATTCACTAACATTCTTCTTCTTGTTGTCTCGGGTTTTTATGTCACGTAGAAATGCTCTCATCCTTGAGTGCTTTTAGTGCCATCTAAACAGGCATTGAAGGTCGCAAATCGATAATTGACTGAAGGCTTCTGTGCCAGCGCTGAGCCTTGCGACTCGCTAGAACGGTCGCTTGAGAAAACAAATGAGGCCGATGGCGCGAGCTGACTCGACCGCAAATCATAAGAAACAGCTCTGTCACGGGAAAAAATGAAGTTGTCAGCCACCGTGCGCTGGGGGCACGAGTTATGATCAAACAACGATAATCAGAGAGCTTGTATAGTGCTGCTAGTTTTTATCTCCATATTTCTTTGTTCGCTGTAGATGAAGGTAAGCTTATTCTCGCATGCAATAGTTGTTTACAATGACAAAAGACATTCGTTGAAAGGAAACAGAAACGCCATATATAATATTCACCATGACAGCTATGGCAAGTGGGGATGTATATCACTGCTAATGGTTTTCACATCAAAAGGTTATAATATAAAGTGCTTTGCCCTTTTATAACTATTGTTTGTCAGCCACTTTCAATATTTCAAAACATCTAAAGGTTCTGCATGCAATGAGATCTTTTTTGAGATTGTGCATGTAGTTATATAAGACAATACACAACTTTGTATATAACAACATATTACTAACACGTTTTTAATAAATATATACATGAAAGATGTATCATTTTATGTAACAATTACAAAATTAACAGTTTGAACTTAATGACACTTCAAGCTACATAATTATATTAGTTTGTAGAAAATTAGAAAGGACATTTTAAATATCAAAAAAAGTTCAAATGTACGAGTAAAATGCAGCAGTACTTATTGAGCCACGAAAAGAAATATTTCTGAGGAGATATTCAATGGTGATTGATCGTTATTAAAGATTGCATTAAATTAACTTAAAATATTGGGTAAGTTTCAAGTCTTCAGCTCTTAACGTATTAACTTTTTAATTCAAAGAATTAAATGTCATTTCAGTTTATAATTTATTGTGTACCGTTTCATAACGTATTACTCTTATTAATAGTATTGCTGGTGAGGTTGACACCTTGAAATAAATTGAGAAAAAAAATGTTGTCTAGGTATCAATCTTGTTGAATCTAAGTATTAGTCTTGTTTAATATGTAAGAGTTTCCTGACGTGGTTACTAACGACCGAGTTTTCACGCAGCTAATGAATATAAATAGCATATGAAAAAACATAATAAATACATCTGTAGGATAGTATATTTTTCGTAGTCATTTCCAATGGAGCACGTTCCTCGGAAGTGAACTACAAGTGCCAGAGCCTCCTGCAACGGCGCAGAGGAGGCGGTCAGTGCCGAAGCGGGGCGGTGCCGGGACGAGTCGGGGCGAGTCGGGGCGGTGCCGGGGCGACGGCGGGGCCGCCGACCAGCGGCGGGCGACGGCCGCTAACCGTAACGCCGCCAGGCACCGAATAAAGGAAGATATAAAAACAAATACCAGGATCATGGTAACAGTTGAACACATAAGTTATTTTGTTTGAGCCCATAAATCTGGGGCGCGCCCACCCGCGGGGGTGGCGGCGGGGGCGGCGGCGGCGGCGGCGGCGACGTCAAGGGGAGGGCGGGCGGGCGAGGGGTGCACTTCACCGAAATATGGGCGTGTATATCTCCGTCTGCGACTTTTTATTGCGGGAATCCGTGCGCGGCGGCGGCGGCGGCGCGGCAGAGGGGAGAGCGACTGCTCCTTATCCGCCCCGCGCGCAGGAGGGGTGCGGGCGGGGGGGGAGGGAGGGCGGCGGGCCGCCGGGTGGGGGGCGGTTGATTAATGGGGCAGGCGGGCGAGCCGGGTTGTAAATTCCCGCCCAGGAATTACCCGCGTGCAACTTGCGAGGGACAGGGGCAGCCGGGCGGGGGGGCGGGGGCCGGCGAGAGGTGTCGCGGAGGGCTCCGAGCGGTTGCAGAAGAGGCAGCCGTCTGCAAGTGAGCGTGACAGCGGCGTGGGCGGCGCCCGTTGCAAATAGAGTACGTGCGGAGGAGGCCGTGACACAAGATCGACAGTGCCTTTGGGGCTCGTGGTATCACGGGCGGGAGGGCGAGAACGACGAGGTGCGAAATGGGGCGAGGCGGGGCGAGGCGGGAAGGGCAGGGCGAGTCGGAGCGAGGCGGGACGAGGCGGGGAGAGGCGAGGCGGAGCGGGCTGGCGGGCGGGGCGGGGCGAGGCGCGGACGGGGCGGGGCGCAGGCGAGGCGCAGGCGCAGGCGGCGCGGGATGGGGAGGGACAAGGAGGGAGGGCGCGAGCAGTGGGTGGGGTGGGGCGGGGCGGGGCCGAGCAGGGTGGGTTTTGGTTGGGACAGGAGGAGGAGGCCAGAGCAGGGCGGAGCGGAGCGGTTGGAGGGGACGGGGAGGGGCGGGGCGGGGCGAGGCGGAGCGAGGCGGGAGAGCCGGGAGAGCCGGGGCGAGGCGGGGAGAGACGGGGCGAGGCAGGGCGGGGCGAGGCGGGCAAGGCGGGGCGAGGCGGGGACGGGCGGGCGCAGGCGAGGCGCAGGCGGCGCGGGTGGGGAGGGACAAGGAGGGGGAGGGGCGAGGAGCGGGGGTGGGAGGGAGGCGGGGGGGGGGGGGAAGTGGGATCGTGACGTTAACGAAGATGTGGGACGACGCGGAGCGAGGCGGAGGCGATGCAGGCGAAGGCGGGGCGACTTGAAGGGAGCAAAGCGGCGGGAGATAAGTGTGGCAGGAAGATATCGTGTGGGAAAGAGGAGGAACGGAGGTGTGGGAGCGGCTCCGCCCTTATGCGAGTGGCGATTTGGCTGCGCTCCTTCGTCGAGAGACGACTCGCACCACACTTCCTTTCTCACTGGAGGAATATTCTCAGCTTCTTGTCTCTTGCACTTAGTACACACGTCGCTTAACTCCACTGGTTGACATGAGTAAAACACTCGTGAATAGTTGTTCGTCAGTAGCATACTCCAGGATGGTTCGAAAAGGAGGTGGCAAACACTTTTGTGGGCACCATTCAGACAACTCAATATATCTTGCCACATTATTATTATTATTATTATTATTATTATTATTATTATTATTATTATTATTATTATTATTATTATTATTATTATTATTATTATTATTATTATTATTATTATTATTATTATCATTATTTATTTATTTACGACTGAAGATGCCACGGGTATGTTAAATATAAAATCTACTTTAAATTGCAACCAGCTTCTTCACGAGTAGATACTGCGGTTTTTCCAGAGCCGTGTTTTAAGTAAATTACCTGTACGGTGTTATTCAATGGGAAGGCTGAACGCCACCAATATTATTATTATTTATATTTATTTTTGGTTAGAACGTTGTTGAGTAAAAAAAACACTCGTAAAATCAAAATAATTCACGAATATGTGTGAACAATACGCTTCAGAGTGCACATGAAAAATTGCATTTTAGCGCCTTCAGCGGAGGGTCGAGTGAGCTCCCAGCGAGCGCTCGAAAGAGTTCGGAAGAGGAATATCTCAGCCGCTCGAGGGGGCGTGCGCGACCGCGGGGTGACGTTCAATCAGCCGAGGCTCTCGCAGACCCTGCGGCGCCTCAGCAGTCACATGTGGCGCTCGGCGCAGCGGATCACGCCCGCCCACACGCCTCGCAGCCCCGGCGCTCCGGGGCAGCATGGCTGTAGCTGAGACGCGCTGTAAAGTGTGACGTCCGTCCTGTAAACTCACTACGAATCACAGACAAGAGCATCAACTGATGTCACTGCCAGAAGGTCCTATTTTCGAGTCCCAAAGGCGGCAGGATTTTCGACACTAGCTTTTCAGCTAGGTCGAATTCAGTCGCTGTCTGGAGGAGAATTCTAGCGGCCGGCTGCTCTGATCGGTAGTTTTCAGTGGTTTCTCCGATCAACACCGGGCGAATGCCGGAGCAGTACCCTAACAAACGGACCACGGACCACGCGCGATCTGCCCTTCCCCTTCCTTGTCCTATCCTCTCCCCTTACACACTCACTTACACTAACATGCTTCGGGAGCTTAGAGCTTGTCCCGGCTGGGGCGGTTCGCCGCTGGTGGGAGAGTCCTGAATAGGGGGAAACGCCACTAGCCGACGGTAGGTCGGCGTCGGATCTCGCCACCCAGCGGAGGAAGATCACCCGAGAGAGAGAAAACATGCACTACACTAACGGGACCAATACCCAAAGCAGTTGACGCGCCCAGAAACACGAATCAATCAATCAAACAATCATTTTTTCTTTGTTTATTTGTATTCATCCTTTCTTTTTTGTCCTTATTTATTTTTGTACTTTCTTTTTTGATTAACTGCCATCGAGGGCAGGGAAGTGTCCGTTTACAAACTCTTCTCTCCTCCCGCCCGCCCGGACCGAGCTGGCGAGGAGGCGAGGCTACGCAACGGTCGACTGCCGCCCCGCCATTGGCGGTCAATGCGAGTGACACCATCATGCTCCAAGAGCATTAAGCTGTCAGCAATTCCGAACGCGTGAGGACCCGCGTTAAGCGACGCAGTGGACGCAGTCCGATGTACGTAGTTGGTAGCCGCTTGATGTACGCGTACTTAGGGGTAATGAAATCGACACATCCGCAGTGAAAGATCTCTGAAAGAAATCCTCCGCCAACCTGCCTCTATTCGTCGTGAGTTTGTATTGTGGCGTCAGAGACCTAACTCTCCGCTGCTAAGTTGCAAGATATGGGCATGAGGGAGCCAAATATAGCTCCCTCATCCCGAATAAAGGCCACCCCTCACGGAAATCCCAGACGCCGGGCACAAAATGCGGCGTGGGTGGCACTCGCTTCAAGGCGAGTGCGTGGGGGGCACATGATGTAGGAGGTCATGTGACTTGGGCATATTTTAGCGTCGCAGGACCATTCGGGGGTAACGTTTCTGGTTTCTTCGCGGCAAAACCCCACAAAACTTGTCCGGCCAAGTCTGGCGCGGAAGTGCTGAAGGCACGAGTAGGTGTTCGAGGTTCGGACACGGTGAAGTATGCCTTATACTTCAGGGCAGATGGTCTGCCGAGGCACATGAGGTGCCCAGTTGCGAATCGGCCGAGTTGGCTACTCGCAGGCCCGGCCGCAAGGCGAATGTTGGGAGGGGGGGCTGCGGCAGGTAGCTCCGACAAACGCCTTAGAGTGAGGGCTTAGTTACTGTACATAATTTATTGTAGATAAATTGTAAATACCCACTCGTGTCTGTTTCTTTCTGGTGTAGATCCCTTGCCACGACGTTTCAGTATGGCCATCGTTGCGAGACACTGATGGAGCCCATCGCTTTTTAACCACTACGTTCACTGAGACTAACCACTGTAACTAACAATGGTTTTGGAACGATGGGATAACTGTAGCGGAATTGGCATCCCTCTACACGCACATACACGAACATCTATGCCTCGGGCGAGATTGGAACCCGCGAACGTTCATGCACGAGGCAGCTACGACCTCGGCTATCCGGGCCGGCAGACTGAAGGAGTGTATATTTAGTAAGTGCACGTTAACCACATAGGTTTATTGATTGATTGATTGATTTTTTCGTGTTTCCGGGCGTGTCAACTGCTTCGGTCATTAGTCCCGTTAGTGAAGTGCATGTTTTTTCTCGGATATGGCAGTGATCTTCCCCGCTGGATGGTGAGATCGGCGCCGACCTACCGTCGGCTAGTGGGGTTTCCTCTAACCGCGACTCTCCCACCAGCGGGCAGCTTCCCAGCCGGAAGCTCTAAGCTCCGATTGGTCTCCCGGAATGTGTGGTAGTGCAGTTCATGTTAGTGTAAGTGTGTGTGAAGTGGAGAGGATAGGACAAGGAAGAGGAAGGACAGATCGCGCAGTTCGTGGCCCATTTGATAGGGTACTGCCCCGGCATTCGCCTGGTTTTGATCGGAGAAACCACGGAAACTACCGATGAGAGCAGCCGGCCGCTACATTCTCCTCCAGACAGCGACTGAATTCGACCTAGCTGAAAAGGTAGCGTCGAAAATCCTGCCCCGTGGGGAGTGGGAACCTAGGACCTCCCGGTCAGAGGCGCTGCAGTGACATCAGTTGATGTACTGAGCAACCGCTCCCCGTAACTACATAGGTTATTAGATCTTTAAGTGTAATGTGTGTTAAACGTCGGCAGGTGGCGATGAGCCCCCAATGGATCATGAGATCCGGCGTCGTCATACACGTAGGCTTGCGAGTGTTTCCCCTTCCAGCTATCTCCACCAGTGGGACACCATCCCCGCCGGGACAAGCTTGAAGCCCTACTCGTCTCCTGACAAATCGTGTACTGCATTTGTATGTATGTATGAATGTGTGTGTGCGCGCGCGTGTGTGTGTGTGAGTGAGTGTGGGAAGAGGAAGGGACAAGGGAGGCGAAGGAAAGATCACGCACGGTTCCTGGTCCGTTTGTTAGGATACTACTCCTGCAACTGTCTGATACTGATGGGAAAAACACGGATAACCAACCGGGCACTACAATTATCCCAAACCATCAGATCACCCAGGATTGGCACAGGAATTTTCCTCCAGACAAGGGCCGAATACAACCTCCCTGTGCAGCAGCACAAACACACCACCTTCGGTTGATTGATTGATTTTTTCATGTTTCCGGGCGCGTCAACTGCTTCGGTCATTAGTTCCATTAGTGTAGTGCATGTTTTTTTCTCGGGAGACGGCGGTGATCTTCTCCCGCTGGATGGCCCGATCCGGCGCCGACCTATCGTCGGTTTCCCCCTAACTAGGACTCTCCCAGCAGCGGGGCACCGCCCCAGCCGGGACAAGCTCTAAGCTCCCGACCGGTCTCCCAGAATATGTGATAGTGTAGTGCATGTTAGTGTAAGTGTGTGGGGGGGAAGGGGAGAGGATAGGACAAGGAAGAGGAAGGACATATCGCGCGCGGTCCGTGGCCCGTTTGGTAGGGTACTGCTCCGGCATTTGCCTGGTGTTGATCGGAGAAACCACAGAAAACTACCGATCAGAGCAGCCGGCCGTTAGAATTCTCCTCCAGACCACCTTCGGCACTCGAACCCAGGACCTCCCCATCAACGACGTTGAGGCGGGCGGTCGCTCCGGGGCGGGGCGGGCGAGTGTCCGCCGTCAACACCGCTGCCTCCCGTGATGCAGCGCACCGCTTTATGGAGTGTAGGCGCTCCGGCCGTGACGCGCGCCGCGCTGTTCACACATTACGAAAATATGAAACCGGTTGTGCGCACCACCATTGTTGCGATGATTTACGTCCGGAAGGAACAGAGCGAGCGGACCGCGAGGCCTTCGCCGTCTCCAGTGTTGCCAAATTGATGGATGCCCCCCCATTTGGTGTTTTATGTTGCTTTTTTTTTTTTTGAGGGGAGGGGCTGTTCGGGAGGTTTAATAATTTTGGAGGAAAGTTTAGGGGATTCTTTTTTATGTACTAAAATGTGTTTGCACTTTAAAACGTGCACTTACTAAGTATTTAGAAATTATAGTGTCACGATCATAAGCTCGCGACTCTATTCACGATTTCGAACATATTATTCATGAACGTCATCATCACTATAGTGATATAAGTGTTCTCAAGCATTTGTATTTGTCCTTTTTTAAAATTTTATATCATTATGAAGTAAATGAATAACACTCGTCCGTCCGTCCATCACACACGGTTAGGCAACCATCAAGGTGACCCACTAATGAGGGTGATCATTAAATCTGACAGAAGAATGGGAAACAGACGCATTGTAAGTGTAAAGTGAAGCATTGCGAAGAAAACGATGTAAAATAACAGACAATGAAATTCAGATGCTACACGAAATGAGAGATCCTAAAAATGTTAAAGAAATCGTGGAGAAACAAACCACTCCATGGACAATTATTAATTATTAACCTCAGTTTAGTTACAGACAACCTCTGTTTATTTACTGTGTATTTACTGTCCATGGACAATATTTAAAAAGAATGGACAAGGTGCGGATGAATAAAGATCTATCATTTATGTGGCCTAAATGGGGAAGAATGAAGCCAGAATCGGAAGCAGTTTTAATAAATAACCAAGATCAGGATTTGAGAACACATTATGATAAAGCGGTTCTCAAAATTTCTCAATACGATAAACAGCGCATCTACCAGGAACAAGGTGAAATCATTGATCATATTATTGGGGTGTACAATTCTAGCAGAGAGCGAACACATGAAAAAACGTTAATGACGGACGTCACTGCAACCCGCTAGTGTGCCACGACCCTGCTGCCCTCGACGGACGTACTTTTGCGTCCATCATTTGACGCTTGTGTGTCGCTAGCCTTAAGAGGGAGTGTGAGTAGGACGGTTAAGACAGGAAAGAGACGGTGCAGGGAAGGGGTTGACAGGATACACCACATGTTCAGAATCCATTCCTTTTCCTGATTAATGGACGATTAAGATTAATAAATACCAGGGCAACGAAGGGTACTTGTGCTAGTTTTAAAATTGAACCATAATAGGAAACACTGATAAAAGCAACAGGTGCCGAAATTTACAAAAATACACCTAGAATATCTGAAGACGGAAATGATAAAGAATTACTTTAGTCTTATCAAGTTTAAGAACTCGCCTCCGTTAATTATCATTTTCAGAATTTAATTTTGGGCGATTAAAAATATTTTAAACTTTCGTGACAACTGGAATTAAAATTCCCGTTTGTCAGTTTTAAAATCTCTTGGTTGACCATGAGTACAAATTTTACACAACAAATCCAAACAATACCTCCCAATCAGTACTTCGTCGTGGTGTGTTCGGAGCTCAGAGCACTAAATTTCCATTGAAAATGGAACGAATTCTTACCAAACAATTATTCCACACCTTCTTGGATATCTTTACGAAGAAACACGACTCTAAAGAAAGAATCACTTCTCTGTTCTCAACTTATTAGAACTCGAAAAACTCCGAAAAACAAATGAAAATTAACACACCTCACTGTTTCTATAATAGACAACATGACATCTCCCGGTATAAAGACTGGTGAATGGTAGGAGCCCTGATACGTTGTAGTCACTTAGATGTGATATAGGGCCAAGATGTGTATGTTTTAATAATCCATTAAAATGTTTGCTTTTATGCAGCAAAAGCCTCGAAAACATGCACTGCAGTATACCCTATAAATTATGTAAAACTTTATACTGTTAAAATGGAAATCACTTTCTGTTTAGAATACTAGTGCGTTTACATTAGTAGGGACGAGTTGGATTAGAGGCAACACATGTCACACAAGTCACATGCAAAAGATCATCATCGTTACCAAACTTCCAAAATAACTTGACGGTTCATGTTACTCAAAATGATTTTCGTTTTCCTGTTTTACAACTTTCGCAGTTCAGTTATACACAACTGATATAAATTACAATGAATCACTTAATCAGACTACAAAATAAAAAAATATAGATTCAAATGAATAGAAATAAATCAGTGTAACGATAAACGTTTTCAAGTAAACACTAGAAATGGATTTGAAAATGTAATAAAAATGAAATTCGTATTACGTTGGTTCGTTGGTTGTTAGGGATTCGGGATGCGTCAACTACCGAAGTCATAAGTTCCGTAAGTGTTGTGCATGTTGTTTTCTCGAGAGATGGTGGTGATCTTCCCCCACTGGATACCGAGTTCCGGCGCCGACCTACCGTCGGCTAGCCGGGTTTCCCACAACCAGGTATCTCCCACCAGTGGGGCACTGCCCCAGTCGGAACAAGTTCTAAGTCCCCGACCGGTCTCCCGGCATGTGTGGTAAGGTAGTGCATGTTAGTGTAAGTGTGTGTGTAAGGGGTTAGGAAACGACAAGGAAGAGGTAGGAAAGATCGCGCGCGATCCGTGGTCCGTTTGTTCGAATACAGCTCCAGCATTCGCCTGGTGTTGATCGGAGAAACCGCGGAAAACTACCGACCAGAGCAGCCGGCCTCTAGAATTCTCCTCCAGACATAATTCGTATTTAATCGTGCAAAGTTTCATTTTCTACATCACAAATTCTTCTTCAAATAATTGTAAATTGGCTGCGCCTTATAAGCTTACGTAACCAGTGAGCATACTTCCTAAGGGCTTGTAAAAATACGCATTTGCATTGAGATTCGTTCCCCAGAGGGGAGCACATCCGTATGTCGTGTCTGTTCCGTTCTCTCCGCTTCCGCAGCCTCCCGCTCTCCGCCGCTGGGAGCGCTCGCGGCGGCGAATTACGAAGCCAAATTGCTGCCAAGGCATTTTTGCCGCCATGACAAGCCTTCAAGTTGATTTGTTTTACATAAACAGGTTTGCTGAGTTCCCGCGCGCAAGTGCAAATTTTGCGCGCTTCGCCTCATGCATAATAGCGGGGTGAGGCGCCCCCCCCCCACAGACAGACGCGGGGGCGTGGAGGGGAGGGGGGAGGTGGAATAATAGAGCACCCACGAGCCAACACGGGCTGCCCGCTTCGCCACACGACTCCAGTTGCACGTTCGAAATCTCAGGACATGCGTTGCGCACATCACGAATTATATGATGTACGTTGTACGTATTTCAGTGATGAAAAGTAGAGAAGTTGGGTACAAGATTATTCGTCAATAGACAGCGGAACTTAAGAGAAATGTCTATTTTATTTTAGCGAGCTTTTTAGGCTGATAATGTATGTGCACGAATCATGACAAATGAAGACATATGACGATTTTTTTTCGTTATTTTTATTTTAAGTCGCATAATCTACATAGGTAATGAGCGACTAGTACAGTTATAGAATGCAATTACAATTCCAAGAAAATATCGATACAAAATTGTAACACTTTTTCTTAGAAACTTCACGATGATAAGATTGCATTGAAATTTCCATTTCCTAGGCACTTTTCTCTCTCCTCGGTGTGTATGAAGCATTCCAGAAGGAAGTGCTCTATTGTTAGAATTGTATTGCAGATGGTACAAGTAGGTTGTAAGACTTTTTCAATTAAAAATTTATGAGATAATTTAGAATGGTTTGATCTAATTCTTGACAAAGCAACTTGACCATGATGATGGCGAAGTTTTATAGTACTTATTTTTGTTGTTATTTTTCATAAATATATATTTTTTGTCTAATTTCCTTTTTCTAGAATTATTGAATTTTTTTTGCCCATTTGTGTATATTTTTTTATATACAATGCTATGATATAAATTCGTCCATGGTCCATCGTGACCATTCATTATAAATTTTCCAATTGGCATTTTTGTGTTTTAAACACGAGAGAAATCCTAAAAGTATACCAAAATATTTTTCTTCGTTTCCCTATTTCATAAATATCAGTCATGTTCTGAGCACATGGTCGATTAACAATACACAAAGGGCACCGCAATTTTAAGTGGAAATAAATTTAAATTCCCTAAATGTTTTAGTGTTGCTTATGTTGGACTTCTAAAATATAAACCAGTCTTATCAGTAGTTGTTGAGAGATCCTTCTCCGCATTCAAACTGATTTTGTCTCCCTCATCATCGCAAATTTGAAATTGTGATCCTTGAAACGTTAATGGTAATGTATTGCATTGCAAACTATTAAGAATAAAATGTAGAAGATTTGTAAATATGTAAATATTGTATTACATTAAAATTTACATACTTGTTTTGTGCATTTAAGTTTACAAAATAATATATTGTCAAAAATAACTAAAAACTTTTCGTTTTATTGTGTATGTAAGTGTGTGTTTATTGTATATGAGAGTGCCGTTTTTCCTTATTCTTGACATTTTCAGTGCTTTTCTAGGCGCCTAAAAGATCATTTTTTAGTGCCTAAACATCCGATGTCTATTCAGCAATATCATCGAAGGTTATGCTACGAGCTTTCGTCAAGGAGATACAACAATTTCCATTATTCTGTTAGCCATTGTTTCATTTACCTACATTTGTTTCGAAATGTCAGATATTGTTCTACGGGGAAGGTAGTACGTTTTCCTAACGCAATATGGCCACAAACTACTGTCTTCCTTTGAGAAGCTTATCAAATGTTTACTTCGAAGTGTTTTTTTTTACGATTGATGTTGAATATGTGTCATTACATGGGACGGACGGCTTAACTTCTCTTCCGAAAGTAGTCATATGTAATTCCTATCAGAAGCTGCAGCTTGTTGGCGATGACGGAGTAATCGAATATATTTGTAATGACTTCAGCCCGGATGAAATAATCATGAATGATAGTGACCACTGGATCGCCAAAATTCAAAGCTCAATCTTTCTGTCCTCGCCTACCATGCTCAGACGTATAGCGTAGCAACAGCTTTGAGTTAATTCAGGATTCGAATCCCGTACAGGGTAACAAAGTGTTCTTGAGTTTGTCGCGGGGATAAACGAAAGCAAACCACTGCACATAACGTAAAATCATCATTATGGATTTATGTGTTGGTTCATATTTATTTTACCAATTTTTTCATTAAGCCAAAATATTCTTCGTAGCTTTTTGTGTTTTCCAACCATTTGATGTCTACTATATATTTCTAATGCGAAGTAATTGAAGAATCTTACTGCTGGTCCGTATAGCCTACACTATTATATAGACATACAGGCCATCGCACGGTTATTTTCATTTCATCCTGTGCTTGTACGTGTGAAAATAAGTCATGGGCTGTACGTTAGCTTGTCGGGGGTTGGCACCCCTAGCATACTGTGGTGGGATACTGTGGCGGAGCATCAGTCGGACAGGTGGCCGGCGCGGCTTCCGAAAGTATGAATATCTCACGCGTTTTCTGCCTGACTAACAGAGTTAGCGCCGGGGTCCTCTGAGAACGGTTGCGACGGCCACGTTTAAATTTCTCAAATTAAAGTCCAAATTTGGAGCCGGCCTGCAGGGAAATTTAAATGTTTAAAAGGAAGTGCCCCAGTGATCTACGAGTAGATATAAAGCAGCCATTTTGCCATTTTGAGAGTGGCATTTTACCCTTCTTTATGAAAGTTTAACCTGTTCATTCATTTTCATTCTCTTCATTTGTGCGCAAAAATTCAGCATTTTTTTCTTTGTTGCGGACAAATGTTATTAATTTTCTAGATAATGTTGGCACCTGTGGAAATAAATAATTTTTTCAAATATTTTTACTATTGTTTTTATCCGACGCAGTTGGGCAGTTTCCATGGCCCTTTATTTATTTATTTATTTATTTATTTATTTTACGTCAAAAACAGGTGAAACTGCATATGACATGCTATGAGGAGAAGTGAATTCCGTTCACATTTTCAAAATTCTGTAATCCCTACACTAAGTCATATACTACATGAATTTTTAAATTTAAATTTTAAAAATCTCTCATGTAATAATGTTGTCCTTAAATAAACGAAGAACTATATTTCCCACTGAATTCTATTTTTCTTACCAATGTCCTTCGTCAAGGAATAATACTTCCTGCCGCAACAACATGGAAACGATAATTTAATAACTATATTTCCCACTGAATTCTAGAAGACGTGCACAGAAAATGAAGTTACATTTATGTCCAGAAGCAAAACAAGGGGCCATCTCAGCATCTGCTCAATGGATCAGGGAAACTGGATCTGCCCTTCTCTGGAGTTGTCCTAGTTCCAAAGTAACGTTGCACCTGTAGACCGCGAGAAGTGTGGCTTCAACAACGTAAAGTGAGCGGACAAGTTTTCAAACTGAAAAAAGGTGGAATAAATTCATTTCTGTGCGATGGTTTGTGCTACGTTTCGTATTTCAGTACCCTATAATCTGCAGAGACAAAGAGAGCGGGATATGAATCTATTTTACGACTGTTGTAACGGCTATGCTATAGAATGAACAATGAAGGTTTTGTGCACACGATCCTTAGAATTCGATGCGGTTTAGTTTGTGTAGTTCTTTCGATTATTTGTGCTCCAGCATGTAAATAGTCGTGTTAGTTATGCCACATAAATAACGTGAATGCGGTGAGGGCAGAGTGATTTAGCACTGAAAGCAACACGTTTATGGCTCTTGATCACGGAATAATTAGCATACAGTTTTCATTTTGTACAAGTTTACGCGCAAGTGTTCGACTTTAAATAAATTGAAAACTTGTTTTTGTGATCTACTTGCAGTAGAACCTTGATATGAGTATTTAGAACTGATACGATACTTGGTGCTGATTATCTTTTCATTTGAGGATCATTACTAAAATTGTAAAATGAATCATTACTAAAACACATAAAATAGATACAAAAGATTGAAGTATATTTCAAATTCTTTAATGACCGTTCAAAACATATTAATGACACAGAATATCATTCTCCTTTAATTGTAGTTGTCTCTCATAATGCACTTTGCAATAATCTTCGAAACAATTTTTTCGTGACATTTCAGAGACCCTAGGAACACAATTTCCCTTCAGACATAATAAACATGTTTCTGTGGAGTTTGGTGAATGATTGGGTAAATACACCCAAACAAGATGCAATAAAACTATTAACTTTCTAAATCTTCAGCAGACGCTACTCAAATTGACAACATACGTAAATTTTCTGGGACTGGGGAAATTTAAAAATAACCTTCAAGATGATTGTCAATTCCCTAGGCGTCTGTAAAACATTATCCTTTTACGAACTGCAGGGAAGTGCAGAAAACAAGACTGAGGGGCCTCAAAACCTCGTTGAATGAATACAACACCCTGTTTGACTTCAAAGTGTGTTAATGTCAAACGGAAAAGACATTTATTAGGCAACTGACATACAACTACCTGATAAGTTTTAGTACTTTTCAGAACCTAATATTTTCTTCCATAGCGGCATTCACCCCTCGCTCATTTCACCCCTTCCCTTCACATTTTCAACAACACACACTCACACTCACCACTCCGTCCAAACTCAGACGCTTAACACCATGTTCTTTCTTCTATAAATAAGCACTTCAGAAGTCACAAAAACCTTTTCCCTAAAATTCCATTCCAACTTGCATTTTCTCTTATTTTTGTAGTTTTATAATTGCGATTTTTTCATTCCTGGTTGGGTGTATCATAAATTTCATTATATAGTCCGAAATCAATAATCGTTAATTTTAAAATTTTTACTTTCATTGATTTTGTTAGGGCTTTGCACATTGCATCCCCAAAGTTTCTATGTGGTCGAAAAGAATATTATTTTCATGTAACGTTTTTCTGAGGCAGACTTACCTTCACTAATTTCAGGTTGCTCTTTTGGATACAGTTCATGTTGGTGTACTAGATCTTTCTGTGTAATTTACATCACAGATAATCGTATAACAATACCATAATATACAACAAGAAAATGATACAAGCCTTAGAAGTTTTTAGAGGTTAAGTATGGTTACGCTTTGTTCTTGGTGGGCAATCACCATAATCCTGATAACAAACTTACAATATAAAATTGAGAGCACGTTCTCTGGTTAGCTTTTCGATTTCATTTTCTGCACTTTGATCACTAGGTAGAAGAAACGGAGAGAAAACGTCTCTTCTGCCTCATTGCTATGCAGCAAATTACGCGTCTGTTGACTTACATGATTAATGGTCTAGCTGCTTTTTAAGGAGCCATTTGGGCAATATAACTGCATTAAATATACGAATAAAGCACATTCAATAAAACTGGCTAATACAGGGCAAAACAATTGCTAGGCCATTATTTTATTTGTGTTCTTTTCATATTGAACTTGGTCAACCAATATTTATTTTTCTCGTCACTGAAATCTTACCCTTGCCAACATGTAACGACTGTGCTACTCGGAAACACAAGAGACATCAAGTATGGAAATAACGCAACAGAGGAGTACTACTGAAAATGTTGCTACAAAATCTACAAAACCAATTGAAAGTTGCAAATCGTATACTCCACAGCACCTTAGACTATTCGCAATGGAAAATAATTGGAAAACTGCAATATCAAACTCAACGTTTAACACCCTCCTTAGAACAAAACGACCGCTGAGTAAGAATTGACACGGAAAAATCGAATAAGTTCTTTCAATTCTTGAAAGCCGTTTCCTAGCCGTTTCCGTCTGAATGGCGAAACAAGACGACATTATGGATTCTCTCGAAGCTTCTTTGCGAATGCCATTCAAATCGAAAATCTTCAGAAAAAAATTAATAATAACAATAATAATAATAATAATAATAATAATAATAATAAGATTAATTGTCTTTATTTGTGGCGAGGCTCAGGCCTGCTCTCCCGCCTAACCATCTTTAATTAATTTACAATTTTGAATATTACAGTTGAGGCGTTCGGATGTAATTAATATTAACTGACTTTTCATGTCACAGAAGAAATGAAATCAATTTGTGACTACCATCTACTACCATTAATTTATCTGTATGAGCCAGATGAATTTGTCATTTTTTGTTTATTCTTGAAATTCTGCAAAATGGAGAGACATGACAAAATAAAACTTACTGAAAAGTACATGATTCAAGAAAATCGGCATGTTACAAACGTATTACTGGAGAAATGCTGCCCAAATTTCTCAAGGCGATAGCTTTCATTACTTCAGAATTCAACGGCATTCTCAGAAATACTCGCATCCCATCCTCAAACCTCGTAAACCAGTAACTGAAAAAAAACAACCTATCTTTCTAAAAGTGCAGTACCTTCACTAGCAGAAGTATTCGAGAAACTATTCTTCCGTAGGCTTGATTCCATATTATCAGAACTGGATTTGACATTCCATCATCAATTAGTGTCAGTCTAATAAGTCATTCTACAAGAGAACAAGTTCACGAAATTGTTAAAATCTTCTCCTAAGACTTCGAGGCATATTTTATTCAGCAGTTGTTTTGGAAGCGAGTCAAGCCTCCAATAAAAAATATCATTCAGCACTTACTATAGCATAATCTCAAGAAGATGCTCGCATATTTATATTATTCTCTATTTAACAGACATTTTGAAAGTCAAATTTCGAAACGAGTATACCGCATTCTTCCCAGTTGTCTCTGACATATATCCCAGCGAAGTGTGTCAGGACGTATCCAGTAAGAACAGTAAATGTGATATACCTCACATTCGGGAAAATGAGTAAACATGTATCAAATGTGTTTAGATTATAATCTACATAGAATTTTTTCTATGCCAAGAAATACAAGACTTTTTTTGTGTATAACAACCTTAAGTTAACAAAGCATTGTTTCCGAATTTTTAGAAACAATAAAACTCTGACAATCAGCTCTAACATCATAAGAATAATCAATTAATTATAACCAGTCACACTGAAAATAATACATTAACATTTGAGTGACACTTTCATCTCTCGGAGACATATCGTCACAGGTCTCTAAACTTTCTCCCCTTCTATATTCGACGCACAACTTTTTGTTTGCTCTCCATAGTTGTCATCATTACCGCCGTCTTTAGCTCCCCAGCGCGGTTCGTGGCTGCGAATGGATTTACCGCCTGTTCTCCCCTCCGCCCCTCCCCCGCCCGCCAGCGCCGCGTGTCGCCGCCGCCGAGAGTCGTTAAGCGCGCCCGCGAACTGACGTATCACGCGCCCCATCTCTTGTTTATACATATTTCTCCCCGCGAGAGGGCGCCACGACCGAACAGACGGGCGCGGTGGCGTCGGAGGTCCTCTGCTGGCGGCAGTGGTGCTGGACGCGGCGGCGACGCTGGCGGTTGCTGTCTGGAGGAGAATCCTAGCGGCCGGCTGCTCTGGTCGGGAGTTTTCCGTGGTTTCAACGATCAACATCAGGCGAATGCCGGCGCAGTACCCCAACAAACGGGCCACGGACCGCGCGCGATCTTTCCTTCCTCTTCCTTGTCCTATCTTATCCTGTCCCCTCACATACACTAACATGCACTATACTACCACATATTCCGGAAAACCGGTCGTGAGCTTAGAGCTTGTCCTGCCTGGTGCGATGCCCCGCTGGTAGGAGATACTTGGTTGGGGAAAACTCCGCTAGCCGATGGTAGGTCGGCGTCGAATCTCGCCATCCAAATGGGGAAGCTCCCCGCTACCTCTCCAGCGAATAAAACATGCACTACTCTTAAGGCGTAATGACGTTTGCAATTGTTGCGTTGGAATCACTAACGATCATTCAAACAACGTCGACTTGGACCCAACAGTGCAAAATGCATTGAAAATCCGTCACTAGCGAAGTTCGAACATCGAATATTCCAATCACCGAAACGTCAATAGCGTATCAATTCTATATTATTCCTCAAGTCAATTTGGATTATTGCAACAACACTTATTATGGATTTTTTCTTATTTGTCACTTATTATGATTACAAACCATTCTAAAAACGACTAAATCTTCAATGCAAAAATCTTAAATACATTTGGTTAAGTACGTTTACATTGTTTTCAAAACAATTTCTTGTAGTTTTATAAACATATTAAACATTATTTTAGTATCCAGCTAAGTATTTGCAGGCTCTAAAATAAGCACACACAAAAATATACTGGGGTTTCAACGCTGCTTCATAAAAACGCCCCCTGGTGAAGGCTGTCTTGATCATGGAACAGGGTTGCTTCACAATAAATAAATTCCCTCCTGTCACTTGTGACGCTCGGAATGCGGGGTTGTCAATTCGCCGTCAGCTTTCTCCATCTCGCCTCGCCTCTCACCGCCGCTCCGCGCTGGAGCTGAAATGCTGTGAATGCAGCAAGGGCTGTCCCCCGCACGAACCGACATCTTGAGGTGCAGACCGCCCCAAGACATTGCTGTCAGCGATTTCGTTGTTGTGAGACTATTTTATGACGAAGGATCTCACCGGGAGCGGTAGCCCAGTGCATCAACTGATGTCACTGCAGCGCCTCTGACAGGGAGGGCCTAGGTTCGAGTCGTGACGGTGGCAGGATTTTCGACACTAGCTTTTCAGCTACGTCGCGATATTTCCTTTCTCCTCCTTGTCCTATCCTCACCCCTTGCACATTTACACTAACATGGACTACCCTTTCGTGACGAAGGATCTCACTAGGAGCGGTAGCTCAGTGCATCAACTGATGTCACTGGAGCGCCTCTGACCGGGCGGTCGTGGGTCCTAGTTCACTATACTACCACATATTCCGGGAGACCGGTCGGGAGCTTAGAGCTTGTCCAGGCCCCGCTGGTGGGAGAATCCTGGTTAGGGGGAAACCCCACTAGCTGACGGTAGGTCGGCGCCGGATCTCGCCATCCAGCGGGGGAAGATCACCGCCATCTCCCTAGAAAAACATGCACTACACTTACAGGACTACACAAAGGACTACAAAAAGCATTACACAACAGGAACTGTTGACGCGTCCGGAATCCCTAACCAACCAACGAAGGATCTTGAATATTCTTCTACTTACCTCCATCTTAGGATTGGAGGTGGAGCTGGTGGTTAAACATCAAACGAACTGGAAGATTCACATGGGTAACGAACTCACTCAAGCCAAAAGAAAAATGAATGCATCACTAATTCAGAGAAATAGACCATACTATTCAATTTCTCCATATTAATACATAAATATATGATAAGACCTCTCTCTATTGCTGAACGTCTGCCCAATGTGGATTATTGCGTCCAAAACCAACATAATTAAATTCAAGTAATACTGAGTCGTTCCTTAGAACAACTGCTAACGTTCCACGATTTGTTTCCAATCTCCAATTCCATAAGGAATTAAACCTCGAACCGGTAGCTCAGCACAATACTTCCATCAAATTTTACTTCAGCCTAAGTCAAATCCCATCCCTGATGCCGTTGAGACTTGTCAAAATCTCTATCCATCAGAACAGAATTAGCTAGTGGTTATACACCAGCACATACTTTCTTGCGTTATTTCTAAATTTGCAATTTTCGAAAATTCAGAATTAAACGAAAACGAAAATGAGGCTCGTTGGTATCTGCTATATGTGTAGTGACGTCAGGATGAAGGAACTTGGTCAGTGGAGAAAAAATCTCCATACTTGGTTGTTTGCAAATGTTTTGGAAAATATATTTCCATCGTCAAGGCTATTCAATATCATAAAAACACGAAATCATCACATAAGGACACAAAGTAGTTTTTTTCTTTGAGATGCATTTTTTTGGGACCATATGTAACACCTTTCATCGCTTTTCTGATCTTGTATAACCCTGATAATGGAAATACTACATTTTCGGAAACGTTGGCAAACAACCATGTAATACTTTTTTTCTCCACTGACCAAGCCCCATAAACCTGACTTCCCCATACACATTTACGGTCTTTAAGGGTTACCCATCTGGAATATTATACGAAACTGAAAAGTTCAAACGTGAATGTGTAGTCAAATTTTACTTGCAATCCACATCTACAATCCACTCTTCCCACTAAAGCCTTCTCTTATTGCCGCTTCGTTCACACGTCATCACCTGGCCTTTTATTTCATCTCTTTCTCTCCGCTCAGCATTCTTGTTTCACATCAGGAAGCGCTGTCATCGTCACATCTAACCATTTATCGCCACTAGTATCTTTCCAGTGTAACAATGGGAGTGATTTCATGTCAGTAAAATGTGGAAGGCAATGAAAAAGCATTATGTGATTTACAAGCCTTTCCATTATATTTAAATCAAACAAAATGCAATTCGGTTTATTTACAAGATAATATCATATGCCCCGTAATCCATTACGGAAAGCAAACAAGTATTCATTTAAAAATGTAAATCATCCTCATTATTATCATGATCACAGTTCCTAAGGGAAAACTTAAAATCTTCTATTAGCTGAATCTTTGTAATTATATCGCCCAACAGAAGAGTTGTAGAAAAGTACTACATATGCCCTGTACAGAAAAGCGAAAAACCAAGAAATATTGTTTCTGGTTATTCAGTACTTAATTTCCACGGCTAATAAAATGTGGGACTTTTAGCACAGTAGAAGTTCTGGCACAGTAGAATCTCTATCCACAGTGATCGCAGAGTTAAACATTTTCGAAAATGTAATCGAAAACTTTTTTTTATTTTTTAAAATTATTTTTCAATATCTGTACTTGTATATTATGAACTGTTACAAAACATCGTACTACCCACTTTCACTTAAAACATATTGCAACACATATTATTATTATTATTATTATTATTATTATTATTATTATTATTATTATTCCTGAAATTATTTTGTAAAGACCCTCATGTCAGACGATTGCTAGACATTGCGTTTATATACACTATGTATTATAATACTTCTTTTAATTTGAAGTGGGAGTGGTTACACATCTATTTCCCACTATCTTCAACATAAAAAATTAGGATATTTGAGTAGAAAGCTGGCACTTCTTTTTAAACTAAAACCCTTTGTGCTTTAAAAAAACAGAGACTAGTGTCTTACGTCAGCAAAAATGCAGCTGAACAAAACCACGCAAACTGGTTTTCAAAAAGTAGCGTGCACACAATTCAAAAATATCAAATGAAATAGTCTCGTATTACATTGCCATAAATTAAATATTTTAACAAACACAATTTACACGAATACTACAATAAGATATTATTGTATACGGATACACAATAGAAGTTGCATACAAAAAAAATATATAAAAAAACTTGCTACTCCATAACGCATCACGTGAATACAAAATATTTAATGGTAAGCGGCGTATTCTTTGAAGCCGTGCTATCGCATGACGTTAGGAACTTCATAAGCAGTGTGTATGAGAATCCAGTCGGTACGTGCAGTATGAAAATAAGTGAACAAAACACAATCAGGTATTTACCTCTTCAGTCAAACTAGAAACTGTTTGATTGTTTTTGTATGTTTCCCGAATTCCTATGTATCTAACGGAACCACAAACAAGAAATCACATTACTGCCCGTGACATTTCATCAGTTGTTACGGTGCCATCCAATCGGAACCTTACACGTCATTACAGTGACGTCACTTTGGTGACCTTCCGATTGGATGACACCATAACAGCTGATTTACCTCACAGGCAACTATGTAAAAATCGCAGTATACATGGCCGGAGGCTGCTTAGTTTTCTTTCAATTTCCGCGCGCATTCGAATTTGGTATTATAGATGATGGGCGTTCTGACTCAGATGAAACGCTTTCACACATTTTGAAGATTAAATGTATACCTTATTAAAAGAAAACAAAGCCTATTAATCATACGTCAACAGTTAACTACGCGGAACATGAGGATATATCAAACACAATGTCTCACATTTCCTGCTTGGATATTGCGAGCGGGGTTGAAGATTCCACGACGCTCGTTTGTCTGCCGTCATCTGTCTCCCGCGAAAGGCGGTGCGAGGGAGGGCGGGTGTGGGGGCGTGGTGGGGGCGGGGGCGGGGCGGGGGCGGGGGCGAAGGAGGGGCCGGACTAAATCTCGCGTTCGACGCGCAGGCTCCTCGTAAGAGTTAATCGGCCGGAGCGAAAATTATTAATTGCGGTCGTAAATTATCGCCGAGGCGGGTCCTGCGCACGGCCCCGCGGACAATGCGGTAATTATGAATTAGCGAGCGCCATTGTCTGGCGGGATCTTGATGGCGCTCTGCAGAGGCGGCGAGGCGGAGGCAGGGAGGGGGGAGGGGCGACGGCCGAGGTGGAGACGGTGACGGAAAGGTTCACGCACGAAAGCCTGGTGGTCTTGAAAGAGCTGTGGGGGCGGCTGAGAAGGCTCCGACTCAAAGACGGCGCATGTGAACAACTCGAAGACGGTGATGGGGAACCAAACGAGAGGAATGAGGGAGGTGGAAAGGAGCGATGGTGAGAAAGATGTGTAGACAACGCAGGGTTGAGTTCCCCTACTTTGGGTCTGGAGAACTTCAAAGAGCTGTGGAGACGGTAGCCAAGAGTCCGCCCCAAAGACTGTGAAGACGGTGATGGTAGGGAAAGCGATAGCTGAGTAGGAGGGAACAAAGGAGGAGAAAGAGAAGATCGGCTACTCATCGCTGGTCTGAGGGCTTTGAGAAGCGGGAAGGCGGCAAACAAATATCCCACACGAAGAAGGCACTGTAGTGATGGAGGACGCATTAACCGAGGAGGAGAACGTAGGTGGAGGAAGAGATGGCGGTTGGGCGTGGCGAACGTTACAGAGAAGCTACCTCATGTTCTCGTGCAAGGAGGCTTGTGATCTCTGAGAACTTGGTGACGGTGAATGTGGTTCGATGACAGTATTTAATGTCAAGTCGAAGAAGTTTCTTTAGTATGGATGATAACGTGACCCAGCACTCTTGAACGGAAAGTGGGAGGTAGCTGTTCCAAAGAGTGACCTTGTGGCAGCCATGGACCGAAGGACGGTCAAATCGGTGGTGATAGACAACGCGTTAGGAGTATGACATGGATTAAGAAAGCAATGAACAAGTGTTGATCATTGTGATGGCAGTGGTCTAGAGAAGTTACTCTAGAAAGAAACCAGTTTGACTGACGACAAAACAAATGAACGTCATGTCAGGCGATCGCATCGCAAGAGAAAGTGTCGAAGCCATTTACTAATGAGCCACCTATAAACGAACACCTGGACCAAGTAAGCCCATGAACGGTATTTGTAGTTTTGTTTCCAGGAGTAGCCAAACAGTAGGTGTGAAAGCAGTCTCTAGCAGTCTTAGATGAATCTCTACAGCAAGACTGCACTGAACTCGGTACGTCCACACTCTCACTCGTTGATTGCAAACGGCGGCCGTAGCGAAAGGAAACACACTATGCGAGGAGAGAATGCAGGGGAAGAAAGAGGAGGTAGCGGGAGGAACATGAGAGAAGACTACTTAGAGTATTCACGCGCGAAGGGCTTCGCTGAGCAGCTGCGAAGACCACAGAAGCACCAGCCTATGCTCCCACCCGCGGACTGCGCACGGCAGCGGTGGCCACCGCCGAGGAGGGGAACATTGAGGCGAGCTCGTTATATTCCCCCTCCCCCACCCCCACTGCGCGCCTTTTGTGCCCTCGCACCCTCTCCCCCCCCCCGTCGCTCCTCGTCCTCCGCACGCCCCGTGTGGCCAAATATTAAATATGGCGGTTCTTTCTCCGAGGATTAATGACACTTCTACATGATACAGCAGTTACACGCAGCCTCCCCGCTGTATGAATTATGAATTTCGTGCCCAATAGGTCCAATAGGTTTCTCAACCCGACGCGGAAGAGAGGCAGATAAAAAAGACGACGCGGAGGAGGTGCGTATAAACAAGTGTTCATTAATTATACGCCTTCTCTCCGAAACATATTGCCAACGATTAGATCGAGGAGAATATTATTATTTCATATCGAGCTCCGCGCGACGTGTTCAAATTGACCGGTTGAAAGCGGGTGCTAACGCGATTTTTCGGCCGGGGGTCCAGGCCCCCCTCGCGGGGGCCGTGTCTTCGTGACAGACCCGCCCCCCGCTCCCTTCCACAGGTTGTCCCCGCCCCCCTGTCTCGGCGCGATCCGTCGGCTGGCGGCGTGCGCTCCGAAAGAAGCTGACAGGTATAAATGATTAGGCGGACACAATGATTAAACGACGGTAGGCCGACGCTGTTGTGCCGTCATTTGTTTTTGTAAGGGCGCGCGCTGCTGACCGGCAGATGTCGGGCGGCTCGCGGCGCGCCTATAAATAACGGCGGTGGCGGCGAGCCTTTCTCGAAAACCCGATCCGCGGAGGCGATCGCAGGGAGCGACTGATGGGCCGCCGTGCTCATTATGGGGGGCGGTTTTTCTGCCTCGCGCCGCGACCCCCTCCGCCCTCCGCCCCCCCCCCCCGTGCAGCTCGCACGTTGCCGCGGACGACGGAGACGATCAGAGGTTCTCGGTCAGAGGCGTATCTGACTCTCACCGATCGGTCCTAGGTTCGAATCCCGACCGTGGCAGGATTTTCGACACTAGCTTGCCAGCTAGGTTGATTTCAGTCGCTGTTTGGGGGAGAATTGTAGCGGCCGGCTGTTCTGATCGGTAGTTTTCCGTGTTTTCGAACTTCGCTAGTGACGGATTTTCAATGCATTTTGCACTGTTGGGTCCAAGTCGACTTTGTTTGATTGATTGTTAGTGATTCCAACGCAACAATTGCTAACGTCATTATGCCTTAAGAGTAGTGCATGTTTTATTTCCTGGGGAGGTAGCGGGGAGCTTCCCCAATTGGATGGCGAGATTCGGCGCCGACCTACCATCGGCTAGCGGAGTTTTTCCTCAACCACGTATCTCCTACCAGCGGGGCATCGCCCCAGGCAGGAACCGGGAGCGGTATCTCAGTGCATCAACTGATGCCACTGCAGCGCCTCTGATGGGAGGTCCTAGGTTTGAGTCCTGACGGCGGCAGGATTTTCGACACTAGCTTGTTAGCAAGGTTGATTTCAGTCGCAGTCAGGATGTTCAATTGTAGCGGCCGGCTGATCTGATCGGTAGTTTTCCGTGGTTTCTCCAATCAACACCAGGCGAATGCCGGAGCAGTAACCTACCAAACGGGCCACGGACCGCGCGCGATCTTTCCTTCCTCGTCCTCGTCCTATCCGCACCCCTTACGCTGACACTTACACTAACATGCACTACACTAGCACACATGCCGCGAGACCGGTGGGGAGCTTAGAGTTTGTCCCGGTTGGGGTGGTGCCTCGCTAATGGGAGATACCTGGAAAACCCGGCTAGCCGACTTTAGGTGGCGCCGCATCTCGCCCTACATCGGGGGAAGACCACGGCCACTTCCCGAGCAAAAACACGCACTACACTTACGGGACTACGCTCACAGTTGATGTGTCCGGAATCACTAACAATTAATCAATTAATCGACCGGGAATTTTTTTCGTGTGGTTAAAGTACACTATATACTATTTGTTTACGATGTTAACACTAGATTACAAAGGCTTTGTCTGTCAGACGACGCAACTATTGTCGAAAGCTTCTCCCTTTACTCTCAGTCCCAGTGTCTAAAATTCTGAGTACCTTGATTGTGTGACTAGCCAGTGCGTTAAGTCGTGCATGTGCCTATTTCCAGTAAATGCCATTTTAGCACGCGCCGTCCAGAAGGCTACGTCTTTGTAGTTACGTCGGAGATATTTTGGCGCTATATTGGATAATATTCTAAATAATGATCACAAACTCCTAATCTTGTGGCTTTTCAGTTTTGTTATGAATATTTACCAATCATAATAGGACGATGGAGATCATAAACAAGGTCGCAAGGCTAGGTACGTCATCAGACGATTTCCAAAGCCGTGTGTGGATAGCACCTATAGAAAGAGCAAGAGTCAACTGTGGGAGTGAAGTTATTTAGATGTATCTACAAAAACCTTTAAGATATATTTTGTAACTGTTATAATTTTTTTTTTACAAAAAATCTTTGTAAAAATGAGTTGTTTTTTCTTTATTTTTACCGAACGTGTAATAATGCTTAGTACAGGTAGCCTTTGTAATTTTAGGGTTAAAGTGATTCTTCGTCGACCAGAATGACCGAGGAGGTTTCAGCGAGTGCCGACTCAGTGCCTCAGTCTGAAGGGTCGCGGATTCCAATCCCGCCATGAACATGGTTGTTTGTCCCTTGCGATGATTCAGATTTTCAAGTGTGTCTGTTGAGCAGAAGGCTCTCCGAGTCTGCTGATCACAGACCGAGGAGCCTGCAAGATTGAGCGTAGTGTAAAGGTTGTATGTGTACTCATTAGAGGCATGGTGGGTACCCGTCTCGGATACTCGAAACCGACGTCCCCTGAAGCTGGAAAAAGCCTCACAAAGAAAGGGAAAAAAAGCGAAAGAACGAAAGAAAGAAAAGTGACAAGAAAGAAAGAAAGAAATTATTGCCCGATATGATTCAGGGTAACCTCAATTACCACTGAAGCGTTTCTGATTGGATTGTCCTAGGGAACGAAATCCGTCGGTGACTATTAAGGGAGTCGAATTCAGCCACTTTTTTGGAAAAAATTGTAGCGGCTGATTGCTCTAATTGATTGTTTCCCGTGTAACAAACTTGACCGAGCGCAATCTTGCTTTCCACATCCTTGAGTCCTTCTCCCCCCTTAAACATAAACACATACGGAAGAGTAGTCAGGGTAATGGAACTTGAACCGCCTGGGGCGATGGGTTTCGATTTTTAATGTAGAACTTTCATGAGCCTACACACCTAGAAATGTTGCACTTTGAAAGCACAATGATACGTAAAAATTATTTTAGAAAGCCTCTACATTAAAGTCACTGAAGGAAGATCCTCATCAAAGAATATTAGGCCCAATCTTGCAGGCTCCTCGGTCTGTAATCAGCAGACTTAGAGAGCCTTCCGCTCTACAGACACACTTGAAACCCTGAAGGGCGACTGGCTTCAGGGGCAAACCCCGTAAGGCAACCTGTAAGATGGTGCCGGATCCCATACTATTGAAATAATGAAAAAAGATACCTACTGGAATATAAAATTTATGAGGCAAATGACTTTGCAATTGCCCCGCACGTTAACACAAAATAATAACTCAATCAAAAAATTGAAGGGCGATGCGAAAAAGCAACTTTTGTTTCAGAAGATTTCTACATGAAAGCCGTTGTAGAATGATCCCTAACAATGAAAAACTCGCGAAGGGAGAAAATCTCTCTTAAGGAGACGAATATTAAGCTCTCAATTAATCAAGTCAAGCACGTTCGTTCTCTATTTCCCAGTAATTGCATAATAGAGAGAATCTTCATCTTTATACTCGCACTTTGGATAGCACATGAAACAAAAACACACCACAACAACACAATCGCAAATCCCCATCAACTCGACAGCAACACTACCTCTAGGAATGCTTTTGTGAAAGCACAATGATATGATGCAACTTTCATTTTAGGTCCCTGCATAAAAGCCACCGAAGAAAGACCCTTAACAAAGGAAAACTCGTTAAGGGAGTAAATCTGTCCAAAAGAGCTGAATATTAATGTGCAATTAATTAAAGCACGTTCGTCGCCTGCTCTCCACTAATTTCATGATCGAGAAAATCTTCAACTTTATGCATTGTACAGCGCATGGAACGAAAGCTCGCAACACCAACACACCCGTAAATTCCGACTTACTCGACACCTACACACCTAGAAATGTTGCACTTTGAGAGCACGATGATACGTAAAAACTTTAATTTTAGAAGGTCTCCACATTAAAGCCAATGAAGGAAGCTCCTCATCAATGGAAAAGTAGTGAAGGAAGATAACTTGCGTCAAAAATACGAATATTTAGCTCTCAATTACGTCAAGCGTGTTCGTCGCATATTTTCCTGTGATTTCATGATCCAAGGAGTATTTCTCAATTTTATTCTTCGTACAGTGCATGAAACGAAAGCACGCGCCGGCGAATCCCCACCTACTCGTCAGCAACGCCCTCTAGGAATGCTGTTCTTTGTGAGCGGGATGCTAAGCAAGCCCCAGGCGCGTGCGTGCGGTGACAGCGGCGACATCACAGTGGATGGTTTCCCGGCCATTTGCAAGCCTCCGCCCACACCGCCTCGGACCCCGCCCCCTCCTACCCCGCGCTGCCCCAACCGGCCCCCGATCTGCCCCGTCCCTCCCCACCCCTCTATATCTTGCCCCGTCGCCCCTCCCTACCCTACCCCATCCGCCCCACCCACCTCCTCCGTCATACCCTGCCCTACCATACGCCGTACCACCCCACCATCCCCGCCTTGTCCTCATATCCCGTCGACACCGCCCTGCCTCCCCCACCTCCGTCGCCCGCCCCTGCTCCACGCCCCGTCCAGCCCCGTCCAGCCCCGTCCAGGCCCGTCCAGCCCGCCGCCGTCCAGCCCCGTCCAGGCCCGTCCAGCCCCGTCCAGGCCCTGTCCAGCCCCGTCCAGCCCCGTCCAGCCCCGTCAGCCCGTCAGTCCCCGTCCAGCCCGTCCAGCCCCGTCCAGCCCCGTCCAGCCCGTCCAGCCCGTCCAGCCCTGTCCAGCCCCTGTCCAGCCCGTCCAGCCCTGTCCAGCCCTGTCCAGCCCGTCCAGCCCTGTCCAGCCCTGTCCAGCCCGTCCAGCCCGTCCAGCCCTCGTCCAGCCCGTCCAGCCCTGTCCAGCCCGTCCAGCCCCGTGCCCAGCCTCCGTCCAGCCCGTCCAGCCCCGTCCAGCCCCTGTCCAGCCCTGTCCAGCCCCGTCCAGCCGTCCAGCCCTGTCCAGCCCTGTCCAGCCCGTCCAGCCCGTCCAGCCCGTCCAGCCCTGTCCAGCCCTGTCCAGCCCGTCCAGCCCCGTCCAGCCCTGTCCAGCCCGTCCAGCCCCGTCCAGCCGCAGCCCGTCCAGCCCCTGTCCAGCCCGTCCAGCCCCGTCCAGCCCCGTCCAGCCCGTCCAGCCGTCCAGCCCTGTCCAGCCCTGTCCCACCACGTCCAGTCTCGCCCCATCCGTCCTACCCCGCCCCGTCCCGCACCGTGCCGTCCCGCCCGCCCCGTCCAGTGCCGCCTCATCACATCCCACCCGGTCCCGCCCGTCCCGTCCCGCCCCGCCCCGCTCCGCCCCGGCTCAGCCCACCGCATACCGCGCGCTTCAGCGGCCGCGACCCGCGTTTTTGCGTGCGCCCGCGCCCGCGGAATCTTAAATAGGCGCAAATATTCGCCTCCGCCGGCAGGACCTCTGTCTTCGCTGGTGGTTGTGGTCAGGGCCCTGGTTAATTTGATGTGTTTTATTGGCGACATCCGTCTCTAGGCATGCGCCCGTAAATCTGCTCGGGGGGGCTCCACGTGGTGGAACAGCGCTGGGGGGGGGGACGAGGAGGGGGGGCTGTGGACGCGCCGCATGCAGACTGTCTCCCGGGACCTTCGGTGACACTTGAAGATGGAGGATGAGCAGATGTCATGTGGACTGGTTGGATTCCGGGGTATAGATGGACTATTGAGCTGGAGTTTTTGGATGTAAAAGGACAAACGTACTGGAGTAGTTGAAAGGCGGACAGTTCTCAAAGAGTAGTTGTATAATGAGAAGGGAGTAGTTCAATGTAGGTCTGGTACCTTCGTCGAGACCTGGAAATATAGGATGAAGATGAACTGTGGTCCCGGATCATTGAAGTAAGATTTGATAGTTGGAGCGTTGCTATTACCAAAAGTTATGAGAGGACATGCAGTTGGTAACAGTCTTGTTTGTACAGTTCACAATTCGCTTGAAAAACATTCATTTTAAGTGGAAAATTGATACAAATGATAACTTAATAATTCCAGTTAAATAAAATGAAATTTTGCATACCTAGACGAAATGGCTTTGAATTTGAAATTCACCAGCACATTTAGTCGTTGGAGAACTAGTCGTTTTGAAGGTTCCGACTTACTAAAAGGAACGACTAAATGTGCTGGTGAATTTCAAATTCAATATATAATCAAATTCAATATATTTTGCGTTAGTATCATCTTTCCACATAAAATTCATGTTTTTTAAGCAAGTTATGGACTGAACAAAACAAGACTGTTACCAACTGCATGCCTAGATTACTAGTGAAGAAAGGATGTCAGTGGCTAGACATTCGCTTTCCACCGCTGTGACTCGGATTCGATCCCCAACCAACCTCTGTCGAATTTGTGATGGACAATCAAGCGACATTTTCTCGGTATTTCTCTGTGAAGATGAAACGATATAATGATGAGAGGGGGTGAAAGGACGAACACAAATACACCCATGCCCGAGGCGGGACTCGAATCTGCGACCCTTCGGTCCGAGATCGCTACACACTACTCCCCATCACAGCGATCTCGGCCACCAGATCGGCCGTACAGACATTGTCACAATAAAAGACACTTTCATTCAATTTCACGCATTGCTTCATCCATAAAACTACGACCACAACAACTGCAGCTTCAGAATGATATTTTCATTTAATTGCCAATTTGTAATTTGCGCAAAGGAATTCATAATAGCGTTAGTTACGGTCTCGAGCAATATCATCGTTTCATTCTAAGCAATAAAATCAAATAAAACAATTTACTTGTGTCGAGAAACACGTCGATAAAAATACTGTTATTTAGGCATAACTTTTGTATAGGAGCAACGGCGTCATGAGAGGGGAGACGTAGTAGACAAAGATAGATAATATCTACACACTGAAGAAAAATACAAGGAATATAGGTTCATAATATCTAATACGTCGAAATAGTCACTACGCTGTCCAACCTTCTGCTAACAGCAAATATGGAGCACTATCTAGACTTTTTAACCATTACTAAAAGGCTTCCGAGTACTTTATCTTGCTAGTTTGTAGGTGGATGTGGACGTGAAAATGATAGTGTCAAAAACAAAGTTTGAAACTTTACTTCCTTGACAGGTACTATTTAATCTCTCTGAAGAGATGTCAAAAACTGCATAACAAACACAGACACACACAAAAAAAACTCTACGTCAATACTTCACATTAGATGGCAGAATGTCAGAAAACAGGAAGAACTCGAAGATGTTATGTAAACGTACGCCAATGAATATTGATAGATACGCAGAATGGCTTCAAAGAATGGACATTAAGAGGCTCATACTCGTTCAGGATGCCTGATAGTTTTACTCGTTCTGGTGTTCTTCTTTGGGTAAACACGATCGTCTGTGGCTTCATCGCCGAGTGATATGTAAAACGTAGCCGAAAGTTATAATATTTATGACTTAAAATATTGTCAAATAAATTGTAATCTTGTAGACAAAATTTAATTAATTTTTATTTTTCAATTTTTTTTTTTAATTTTTTGCTTTCATTCAAATAATTCTTATTACGCTCTAAGTTTCAAAAATCAACTGATCGGTTCATCGGAATTTAGTGTATTTCTCAAATTTTAACTTGATATAGTTGTAAACACTGCAGAGTATGTAAGCAATTCTGCTCTTCAGGTCTGTTAGTAGGCATTACTACAAATTGGGGGTAAAACTGTGAACAAAACACTTGAAAAGTACATTAACAGAGTGGACGTTAGAGCTGAAAAATAAATTTCTTGGTAGAAGCCGCGAAGCTCTTCAAACACCCGGGCAAAACAATTTCTACTGTCTTTATATGCATAAATTATACTTATAAAAGTAATTTTAAGAACTGTTCAAAATTACGCAGTAAAATGATGTGCAAAACTGGTTGAATTATTGTTTCTACACCTGAAATTTCACTAAAATAATGATTATTTCATTTTTAAATAAATATTTTATCGATAATTCGGTGATATTGATAATAGTTGACTATTTTATCAGATGAAAAAACATAAATGTAAAAATTGTTTTCGTGAATGTAACACAGAAATTCAGTTGTCAACACTCTGTGTCGGGAATTATAATTTGGTTGTTTGAACAAAATTAAGTAAAACAGAAATATGCAAATAGTGTAAAAACGAAGCGAGGTGATGTACACGAAACACTAAATAATTACGAAAACATGCACAGAAACGAAAATACTATATTCCTCCATTCCTCTGCAGCGATCATTTGACAGTTACATATTTTCTAGTGTGGATATATTCGACAGGTGGTAGATATGTGAGGCTGGCCGGTGCTGTGGTACTCTCAGCCTTCATGAGATTAAATGGGCAACATGTCAGCGCATGCGCACAACACGAATTTTCGAGGTCACGTGGCATCATCAGCCCTCGTTCAAAAGAACGAGGACGGACCCCGGACCGAACCAGGCGTAAGGGCGTGCATTAAGAATAATCAAAGCCGATCTCCGCAATTGTTATTTTCAGCGTTTTGAACTGTGAATGAAAAAATCTGATATTTTGAAACATACTTCTTTTATTTATTAAAGATTAAGCGTAATATGCTGCGGCAGTGCAGAACTTTCAGACCAGCCGCCACACAGATTTTAAAATTGAGGATTACTCCAACTTTAAAACTATACAACTTCACATGACACAGTAAAGATATTTGATAAATCTTGTTGCCTTCAGTATTATGAATGCACATGTTTTGTTTACATTACAACGTTGAAGACTTTATAATATTTTTCTGGTCAAATTATTACAAATAATTTAGTTATGCACAAACAATTTTGCACGTAAAAGCAAATCAAGTTTTCTTATCTTATTTAACAAATCATTGGTTTAGTGGTGAGTTGTAGTTGACATTTACATAATTGAAATGATTGAAGGCGTTGTCATTGTCAACAATACTATTTATTTCAATAAATTTATTATTGAAATAAATAGTATTGTTGACAATGACAACGCCTTCAATAATTTCAATTCCAACAAATCAGTAAATGCCTATGTAAACAAATACTTAATATTTATGTTAACTATTGCAGTATTCATCCTTAGACTTTGGAGTCTTCTTTGACTCCAGGAACAAATAATGTTTCTCAACGTTCTGGAAATTATTCATATGAACTTCTCCTTTTAGATATGCTATTAACGTCCAGTTTTACACATGTTGTAATCTTTTAATTTTTCTAAGTTTGATTATTTGTTGGAAATAATTTAATTTTTGTGCATTTGTAGTAAAAAAATGCCACATACCATCTAAATTACAAGAAAAAATTCTAAAAACGTGTCCATTTCGGTTTTGTAATATTATGTTGCGGTTTCTGAGTGGTAATTAGGTGTATTTGTGTATTACGATTTGGTGGCCTTGTTTCAAACATTCTCATGCTGGTAAGGTAGACACCTATGGATAGCAATGAAGATATGCTAGAATTTTGTTTCTGGAAATAACATTGTTGTATGTTATTAAGTGCAATATAGTAAATAAAGCAAATAAATAGTATCGTTTTCTCAATAAATAATTCCAAATAACATTTCTGCATGAAACACTATTCAGGAATGTTGCTCGTAAAATATGATCAGAAAATGACTAACGTACACATATCATGTACTCGAATATTTAGCGTGTCTCTTGCGATCGATCGAAAGCTGTATTTCGCGAACGATTCGTAGGTTAGCACAATTAATTGAAAATATTATTAAATACTGAATATTTACCAAAAAATCATATTTACTAAACATACTCACTTGCAAAGCTACAAACTTACTAATCAGATGTGTTTCTCGTACATTATGATCGAATAAATTATGGTAATCATATTGGTATTATCCATCATACACTTCGGCGTTGGATGGCATGTCTTCCATGAGAGCAACTACGTGGGTAACGATTCGTTGCTTCCTTATATTATTACACCGGTTTGCTAAGACAGGATTACTCTATGCTGCATAGGATTACCCTGTGTTGTAGACACAACATTCCCAACACTTCCAGCATGGGGCACGTTTAACATACCATGATAATACTACTCATTGTCAGAGTAAGTTAACAAAATCGGTTCAGGTATGTTCAGACAGTTAATTAAAGCATTGAAACTGAAATTAATCTAAAAGGAGAAAAGTACTGATTTCCTTTAATTTACATAATCAACACAGTTTTAAACGATTCGTATTCAAACAACAATTCTGTAATCACATAAATTCGAATATATTTCGCGTGGCATTTCCTCGTGATGTCCTTTAAAGGCGCGAGAAACGCAACTGGGGAACGAATCATCCTGAGAGACCGTAAATAAGAGATAGTTACTTCAACCTCTCCGCGACATGACAAAGACTTCTTTGTTTCCGCCGCATCAACAATAAGACGCAAGAAAACATAAGCAACGGCCGTCACGGCCAGAATGACGCATGCGCGACTGCGCGGTACCAAAGCACCGCCCTGCAGCACGGCACAGAGGGCCGGGAAAAAAGTGTTGGTCCAAATGCTTCATTTTATATATTTTTTTTAATTATTTTTATATTAAGTCGCATAAACTGCATACATAGGTCACGAGTGACTAGTTCAGTAATAGAATGCAATTACAATTACGAGAAAATATCGATAGTTTTACAAAATTGTAACACTTTTTTCTTGGAAACTTGGCGATGATAAGATTGCATTGAAATTTTCATTTCCTAGGCACTTTTTACTCTTCTATGTGTATGGGGCATTGCAGATGTATGTACCCTATTGATAGAATTCTATTGCAGAGGGTACGAGTAGGTTTATGGATATTGCTGGATTTTTCGTTTAACCATGTTTCGTGCCATTGTTTATTTAATTTATTTCTTAATTTAATTTCCATTTCCTAAATTATTTTGTAATTTAATTTCCATTTCTTAGGCACTCTTTTATGTGTATGGGGCATTCCAGAAGGATGTGCTCTATTGATAGAATTCTATTGCAGATGGTACAAATAGGTTATGGAACTTTTTCAATTCAAAATTTGTGAGATAATTTAGACTGGTTTGATCGAATTCTTGACGAAGCAACTTTATCATCAAGATTAATAGATCTGTGACAAGTCCAAAGAAATTAGTTATATTTTTACGAATTTTGCTGGATTTTTTTGTGTAGCCGTGATTCATACCATTGTATATTTAATTTATTTTTAATGCATTTTCAAATATCTTGAAATCTGTTGGTTTCGGATAGATGGTTTTGGTGCGCATTTGTCGTGGTTCTTTTAGCTTCGAGATCAGTGATATCATTACCAAATATATCTTTATTCGCTGGTAACCAAGCAATCATGATTTTCCCTCTAATTTAGATTCATTAAAATAAATTTCATGAATATTGTTTAATAATTCAGGTGTTTTAATGTTTTTGTTGATGTACTTGTTTATACTTGTCTATTTTGATTTGATTTTATTTTTGTTTATTTGTATTATTTATCTTGTTTAATATTTGTTTGAAAGACTTCCTTTGCCCTCCCTAGTAATGCAGACTTCCACTCTCATCTACCATCACTCACCCTGATCCAACCTCATATCTTGACGCGCACCTACAAATTCCAATAATTATGAAAATTGAGTTTACAACTGAAGGGCATGCCTTACGTACCACATTCGCCTGGGTTTTTTCAACAACTTAATCTTTCATTAATGTAAACTTAAATTTCCAGAAAGACGTCATCCGAACGGGTAGCTAAAAAATAGTTTAAAAAATAAATATAATAAAAAAGGTCAGAATGACGTACGTGCCACTCAGTGGTATCAAAGCACTGCCCTGCAGCACTGCACAGAGAGAAGGAAAAAAGTGTTGGTTCAAATGTTTCAAATACTATTTTTTATACTGGTCTATTTGTTATTTTATTTTGTTTTTGTTTGTTTATTTGTATGATTTGTGTTTATTTAAATATTTGTATATCGCGGGTTCGAGCCCTGCCTTGGGAATGGTTGGTTGTTCTTTGTCTCTCATGTATGTGTTGTTCCGAAGGGCCTCTCATTTTTTGACCCCTCATTAGAGGCGCAAGTGAGTTGGTCCAGTGTACGCTCGAATATGCGTCCCATCGGGACGTAATAGTAACCAGCTGTCGGCTTGGAAAAAGCACAAAGAAAAAAAATGTGTATATAGTTTCTTCTATTTTTTTCATTCTTCGGTTTTTATTTTTTGATTAACTGCCGCAGAGCATATGCTCATTTGGAGTAATAAATTATTATTATTATTATTATTATTATTATTATTATTATTAAATAGTCGTAGTTGATAATTGCCCGGGCTGTGGAAACATCCAAAGGGCCACTTCCAACATTAGCTGTGTTGTAGATAATTTTAAATTTGGCGGCACTTTGAGCTCTGAACGTCACCATCTAATTTTGACTCCCACATCCGTTGCCACGAACCGACATAACGGTGACTCCGGTACAGTTTTCAGATATGAGATAGATCAAAGTTGGAATTGATTAAGACGGAAATAGTTTTGGGGTTCATTTTTGAGGTGTATGATAGGAGTTTAATATATCTCACAAGCCTGGCATAACATCTTAAGCAATGGCCGCCCCTTCGGAAACCAACCAGTCCCGTCGCCAACTCCGATTTTGGAAGCTCCTCATTGAACTGGAACAGGCAGCGGAAGCTTCGTATACTTGAAATATGATTTTTTCTACAGGTTTTAAACTATTTTGATAGTACAAATATGCAGTTCGAAGATGAAAGTTTTTCTGTCAAATAAATGTCTGTCAAAAAGGTACTTGTGAGCGGTTGGTTGTTATGTATACATTTCTACTCAACATTTGAAGTAGCCGGGACGACGGCCGAGGTCGCATAGCCACACATGCAGTAACGAGCTCGGTTCTGTGGTCACGTGTTCGAACCACGCGTATATGAGGTTGTTCCTTCCCGTGCAGGGACGCTTTCCTTCCCGTACCTCTGCTCACCCTACAGAAGAGTCGTCATTGTTACCAGATTGGTGGATTTCCCCCTAGATTTTACGGAATATTTTAGATTAGTGGGCTTAATTATTTTGGGGAAAAGTTAGAGGATTTCTACTTACTTAATAAAAATGAGTTTGCACTAAAAATATACTTATAAATTATATTGTCATGATCTTAAGCTCGACATCCATTCATGATTTTGAATGGACGACCTTATCGTCGCGACCTTAACGTTAATATTGACGATCTTAAGCTCGCGACTCAAATCATGAACGCCGTCTACACTGTAGTGATATGCATGTTTTCAAGCCTTTGTACGGGTACGTTCTCCAGCATTTGTATTTGTTCTATTTGAACTTGTCCTAACTTCATCCCTTACTTAGTTACACATACACACACACACATGCACTTCTGTACCACACATGTCGAGAGACCAGTCGGGAGACAAGCTTGTCCCGGTTGGTGCGGTGCTCCGCGCTGGTGGGAGATCCCTGGTTGGGGAAACCCCGCTCTCAGGCGCGTAGGTCGGCACCAGATATTACAATCCAGCTGGGGTGCCTCCCGAAGGTAAACGCATGTACTACACTTACGGGACTAATGAGCTAATCGGTTGCCCCGCCCGGAATCACTAATCGATCACGGTAGTTTTCCATGGTTTCTCCGATCAACACCAGGCGAATGCCGGAGCAGAACCCTACAAAACGGACCACGGACCGCGCGCGATCTGTCCTTCCTCTTCCCTGTCCTATCCTCTCCCCTTACGCACACACTTACACTAACATGCACTACACTACCACACATTCCGGAAGACCGGTCGGGAGCTTAGAGCTTGTCCCGGCTGGGGCGGTGCCCCACTGGTGGGAGATACCTGGTTAGGGGAACCCCCTAGCCGACGGTAGGTCGGCGCCGGATCTCGCATCCAGCTGGGGAAGACCACCGCCATCTCACGAGAAACAAACATGCACTACACTAACGGGACTAATGACCAAAGCAGTTGACACGCCCGCAAAAAACACGAAGAAACCAAACCAAACCAAACTAATCGATCAAGCAATTAAACACCGAGTGTTCGCTTGTCGACGCGTAGTGGACCACTGTGTGCCGCTTGCATTCCTGGGTGATGCGGGATTATCGCCCAAGGGAGTGCATTGCTGGTGTGGTAGTGGTGGTGGTGGTGGGGGGGAGCTACCGGTCGCGGCAGAGGCGACGGCGCGCCCGGCATGCACCTCGGCCCGAGACATTAATTACCCGCGCAAGAAGCCCCGGCCGCCCCGCAGCCGACTCGAGTAATCCGGCTGTCACCGCTTTGACGAAATAATTGATCTCGCCATGCCTCGGCTGCCGATGGCGACCGACCCCGCCTCGCCTCGCCTCGCCTCCGCGACAGCTGGCGTGCTGCGATGGGGCAGGCGGTTGCAAGCGGCTTAACATGGAGAGGTCTCCTTCGGTTGGGAAACTCAAACTACAGGTTGTTTTTATGCCGCGAAGATCAGCTTGCATTAGGGAGTGACGATGAAGAAGGAAGGAAAGTCTTCTCGCAATCACGTTTGACATTGACGCTCATACGAATACATAGTAGTATGTTCTACTCTGCAATAAAGAGAGAGAATCTTTTCTTATTTCGTCTCAAGGAACTTGTTTCATGATCGGTGATAACTAAGTGGAAACGTACTCGCGACTATCTCTCCTCTTCCAATGCTGTCACAGAATGTGGTGCATTAGTGTCTGTTAGAAATCTGTAATAGTTCTTGTTATTTTCGTCAATTAAATGTTTCCTATGAAATACTAAAATGTATATAAAAGTATTGTTCTTGTGTAAATTGTAGAAAGATCTAAAACATAATAAATTAAATCTTGAAATTATAAAACCTCACACTTACAGGCAATACCATCAGATCTTTTATACGAGTATTATAAAAAATTTCTTAAGTCACATTGTAGGAAGTAATATTTCATAATTAATTGATCACTTTAACTAAACACACGTGGAAAAAGAAACTTGTTATATAAGAATTTGCGTCACATTCTTAAACACTTTATTCGCTTATGACGTGATGCGATAGAAGAAATATGAACATAACACCGGTAATTTAACTTTTCTTTATTGCTCGAAAAAACGTAGAAATAAATGTCTCTTACGCATTATTTATCTTTGTTTCGTATCTTCCACTCCTAATCATAACGTAAGTTCTTACACCTAGAGGCTTGCACTATTTTATAAGCATTAAATCATATTGACAAGAATGATAATAATTCCATGTTATTCTGTATCGATATAATGCAAATCGATTTTCATGGAAGGCAATCAACACAACATATTTACATGTGTGTGGTAACGAAGTATGGGTCTGAATAAAAAAGCACTTTTTCCTCGCGCACATGTCGAGCCAGCAATTCGACGTTCGTTTCTTCGGCGGAGCGACAGCTGTCTCCCGATAAAAAGAGAACCAGTGGGTACTGTCATCTTTCAGAACGGGATTCGCGACTCGCGATCGAAATAAATCGATCCCGGTTAGCTAATGAGGCTGCACAGGCGGGTTGCTCAATCGTCGGCCGACTGTCAGGTGTCCGCACTGCGGTGAGCGATGCGCGACTGTCGCCGCAGAAGAACAGGATCGCGTCGCGTCGCATCGAGACGCGTCGTTTGCGAAACGCTGTGCTGCGCCGCGCCATGCCGACCTGGCCTTGCGGTGGGGATGGATGTGGTTGGAGTACCGTGGTTCGCTCCAAGCACTCTCAACATTAACGCATGTGGTTCACTCAACTTCAAAGCACCACCTACGTGGACACAAGAGTTACTCTAAGTACGGACCACTTTGGGGAGTTGGGGAATGGGGACTTGGGGACTTGGGGAATGGGGACTTGGGGAATGGGGACTTGGGGAATGGGGACTTGGGGAAGGGGTTGGGGGAGACTTGGAGACTTGGAGACTTGGAGACTTGGAGACTTGGAGACTTGGAGACTTGGAGACTTGGGACCACTACTGACTCAACCCAGTGGTGATTACAAGTCCTCAACCCACCTTGACAGGTAGGGAAACAAATGAACACCATTCAGGGCGATGACATTGCAAGAGATAGCGATAACAGTCAAGCGATTACAAATGAGCTAACTATAAACGAACGCACTGAGAAAATGAGTGCATGGACGTGGCTTGCAGTTATATTGCCAGCAGTAGCCAAGCATTACCTGCCAAGTGGTCCTTTCTCATAGTAATATGTACCAAGTAGTGATGGCAAATTTTACCAAAACATCGATACATCGCTAAACGGTTTTCGATGTCTATGAAAATATCGACTAAAAATCATCGATGTTTTAATTATAGACTAATAAACGTGCATTTTCCTATTTTTAATTACAGTACGTAAAAGGGGTATATTTTATTGTTTGGTTACCAGCATGTTAATAGTATGCTAATAAAAATTATTATCAAATTTAAACAATAAAATTAACAATAAAGAACATCGTGTTTTGCTACTTTACCCTTTAGTCACTTCAACTCACACATAATCGAAGTAAAACCACCTAAAATTACCTCATATTGCACAGGCGAAGTGTGCAGCGTGATAAAGAGGATGACGATACACAAAACAACGATATTATTTGTACATTGCTGCTACTCTAAAACGTGCTTAAACCCCTTTATTTAAAAAAATTCAAAATTCAAAAAGCATAGATGTTCTTACAGCAAAATATCGATGTGAAGAACATATCGAAAGCGAATTATCGATGTTAATATGGCGATGTTTCTGGTGGAAAATATCCATGTTTTAAAAACATCGATGTTTTCGTGCCATCCCTAGGACTAAGGCCCAGAAGTTGGGCACCATTGGTTCTGTCTACACCCAATCCAGTGGTGACTTTTCAGGCCAGGGAAGGGAGGAAACATTCTCTCACATATATTCTTCTTTTGAAAGTAATTACCAAGAAAAATAGTTGCATTGATGCTTGAGGAAATACTTTCTTAATTGACAGCAATGAGGAAATTGTCATTGATCGATTTTTAAAATACGCACGTTTTTAAGACAAGCGAAATCGAAACCGCCGTGAGGAAAGAATTTCATCCTTTCCTTCTCTCCTATAGTATTCTACCATATCTCACCCCAGTGCTCCTACTCCTCTCCTGAAATCCCCCGTTGCTCCTATGGCCACAAGAGAAACACGTTATTAATGGAGCTCTACAGCTCGGTACGACGGGCTGTACCTTGAGCTGTCATATGCAGGTATCTCTTTCAATTACATCAACATCAAACTAGCCGTCTCTCTACACCCAAAAGGGATGTCACACTCCGGCAAGACCCAGGACACGGGTCGAGGCTGGCGCATGGTGATTAGGAGAGTGTAGCCTGGCGGTAGCTCGATGAACGGGCAAACCGAACCAATAAGTCTATTACCCCATTGCAAGCAGACGCATATGGTTTAGTTTGTTTATGAATTACCTTAAGTAATTCATACAAATAACTCTCTCTCGATTGGTTTCCCAACGTTCGTGGTTAAAGAAGTGCTTGTAAGTATAACTGTATGTAGGTAGGGGGAGAGGAGGGGGTGATGATGAGGAAAGAAAGACTGAGCAGCGGTCCGTGGCCCGTTTCTTAAGGTACTGGTCCAGTTGGATAGTTGGTGATTCTGGGCGCGTCAACAGCTTACGTCATTAGTCCCGTAAGTGTAGTGCATGTTTTTCCCTCGGGAGATGGCGGTGATCTCCCCCCTCGGATGGCGAGATCCGGCGCCGACCTACCGTCGGCTAGCGGGATTTCCCCCAACCAGGACTCTCCCACCAGCGGGGCACCGCCCCAACCGGGACAAGCTCTAAGCTCCCGACCGGCCTCCCGGAATATGTGGTAGTGTAGTGTATGTCAGGATAAGTGTGTATGTAAGAGGAGAGGATAGAACAAGGAAGAGGAAGGAAAGATCGATCGCGGTCGATGGCCCGTTTGTTAGGGTACTGCTCCGGCATTCAACTGGTGTTGATCGGAGAAACCACGGAAAACTACCGATCAGAGCAGCCGGCCGCTAGAATTCTCCTCCAGACAGCGACTGAATTCGACCTAGCTGGAAAGCTAGTGTCGAAAATCCTGCCGCCGTCAGAACTCGAATCTAGGACCTCCCGGTCAGAGGCGCTGCAGTGACATCAGTTGATGACTGAGCTACCGCACCCGGAAGAAGACCGTTGGCATGAGGGAAGTTCTGAAGACAAGAGCCGAGACGTAGATACGTAGATGTAGGTCAAGCACGCATATCACAGAGGAAGCTCAGCGTGTGGACTTGGGCAGAAAATGTTACTGGACAAAGAGAAAATGCAGTACTTCAGTCACTTCAATCGGGCTGCGATACCTACCTTCTTCTACTATCTTAACGGAGGTAATTCTCTGCTTTAAAGAAAATATTGAGATGAACGAGTGTATTTTTAAAAGCAATTAGATATTTTTGAAAGATAATTATCTCAAAATGGCCATAATTGTTGAAAACACTCTTAAAATAAAGTTTATCATACCGACGTAAATATATTTCCTGAAGTGTTTTTACGATATTTAATCGAAGAACTTGAGGCAGTAAGAAGATACGACGCCCCATCTACAGCTTTCTTCCAGCTGTTCGTAAATGTTATGTCGATTTTGGTCGAAGTTTGTCACATCTTACTCTCTCAAGCCCTTCATAAATGTGTACAAAACATACATACTAACTGAAATGTATTTTAAAAAACAACAGGAATACTGGAGTACCAAATATAACGGTTTATTGAGTTTTCTCCTTATCTATATATCACAATCCAAATCGTATAATAAACAAAGTCGAGGTAGACCAACTAGCCAGAAGAGAAACTACCGTGTCCCTAGCCGTTCACAGTTTCAGCAGAAGATGTATAAGTTCTGAGCCTAGTCACTAATAAGTGTTGGAACTTTCCAACAGAATAAACAAAGTTCTTAGCGTAGTCAGCGTAACGAAACCAATGACAATAGCTACAGCGCACTCGCTCACAGTCCAAATCTAATCTGCTTTTGCGACCGTTATATACGGCCGACCGTTACATACGCGTCGCCGCTGCTGGCCCAGACTCGCTCTGATGGCTTGCTGTTTGGTAGAGCGACAATAGCTACGCTAAACTGTAGGCTTCAATATAGAGCGCGCGTCTACTTGAAAGCTAGCTGTGCATCCAGCACTAACCAAATAAGCCAAAATCAAAATACAGGCGACTCCGGTTGTAATAAACTTCTGAGGACTGATATTTTAGGTTCACTATATCCGAGGTCCACGATATCCGATGATGTCAAAAATAAATAGAATTTCTGCACAATTATTGATTTTATTAATATAAAGATACAGTACAATACGTTAACTGCATGAAATGAAAATTTCAATATCTTTATTTGTATGTATTTCAAATTTAATTATTTTCAATTGTTTGAATCGTACATTTTTATTAGATTGTTCTCCAGAGTTCATGCTCTCTCGATACATGATTCTGCATTGTCCTCTGTCTCTAAGTATCGTAATGTAGTCTTGACATCTTTCAATGCTTCTTGTACAGTTGGAACATCATCCCACTCTCCGAAGGCCCTTTTAAACGTCTAATAAAGATTCAATTAATTTACAGGACTTACTTCCTAGGTTCACTATAGCCAAGGTTCAGGTTCACTATAACCGAATCTTCTTACGCTTATTTGTAATGTAAGTGAAACGGGGCCATTAACTTAAGTTCACTATAACCGAGGGTTCACTATATACGAGTTCGCTATAACCGGAGTCGACTGTATTAACATTTACCAAAACGGGAGTTTTCGTGTAGCTGCTGAGGCGTTTCTTCCGACTGTTCCAAGTCTTTCAACCGAACAAAAATTGTTTGTTGCTTTTGTACTCTTCCCAGTTGAGTGTGTCTCGCCTTTTTACTTCTTCAAGATGGCAACCCTGAGCGGAATGGCGCAGGCGAGTTGGCCTGAGCTGCGCGCGGGGAGATGTCATTATCCTTCGTAGGAGTGGCGCCGCTCTCTCCTTGATCGAGCGCCCATACATCACCGCGTCCCTTTTTAGGCTGCAGCAGTTTCCACCGGCTCCTGGCCATGCGTGTCGCGGTGAAACCGGCAGCCGGCGAGCGGACGGCAGTCGACGAGGCAGAGTGATAGTTTGTCGGCGTCCTTTAACTTACTGAACTCCCCTTAGTTATAAACACGTTTACTTATACAGCATTTCTTCTCCCCCCTGGACGGGTATCTGATTTAGAGGAAACATAGATTGCAGTCTGACGTTCTTAATTGGTTAGAAAGGTTACCTTTCGTTTCTTTCTTAATTTTGAAATAAAACTACATCACTGATCACGAAGTTGAGTTTGAAAAACTAAAGAGTTAGCTATTTATTCACTTTTCTCAGTAATAATTCCTTTCTGGTTTCATCTTAACATAAAGGTTAAAAACAAAGGAATGAGTGTCGTTATTCAAAAATGAATTCAATTTGTGATATGTAGATTTGTCGTTTTATGAAAGCATTTTAAAAACTACATACAACCACTGTCATGGAAATCAATTTCATTCAAACTGGTTAATCCTGTTGGTAAGTACGAAATTCAAGTTGCTATGTCGGAAATATGTCCTTGTCGCTGTAAAACAGGCTGCGTTATGTGCTTATTATTTACAGAACTTCAGGAAGCAATGCAGAACGTACCTTTGGGGATGAAATGTAACAAAACGGCAGTTATTTTTATAAATAAAGTAAGCTGATACATACTGATGAGTTTGTAGATGACCGGATGAGATGGCTCAGGGCATCAACTGAGGTCACTGCAGGGCCTTTGACCGGGAGGTCCTAGGGTCCCGACGGAAACAATTCAATTCAAGTTATGCCTTGTTTCCCGTGGCAAGGCTCAGGGCACCAGGCCTGCTCTTCCACCTGGTCTGGCAAATTCCGCTACGCTTCTGTCACCGTCCAGCAGAGAAAGGAGGTGTCAAGCGGACGACAAAACAGGCGACTTTAATTTTGCTCAGAGGCTCCTTTTAGGCTTGAGGATCTTTTACATTTGTAAAAGTTGTGAATCTGCAACATGGAATAAGCGGCTTAACTTTCCCTCCGAAGGAAAGCATACGAAAGATTTTTTCGTCCTTAAAAATCCACAGTTTCGATCGATATCCAACCTGCGAACTTGGGTATAACAATCCCATACGCTAAATGTTACACTATCGACAATCGAAATCACAGGACTTTCGACACGAAGAGACAGGACTTTCGACTCTAGCTAGGTAGCTGGGTCGAATCCAGACTCCGCCTGAAGGAGATTTCTAGCGTACGCCTGCTCTGTTCGGCAGTTTCTTGTGGTTTCTCCGATCAATACTAGGAGACTGCTGGAGTAGTAAGCTAACAAACGCCACGGACCATCTTTGCCTTATCCTTACCCCATTTTACATACACTACTATATATGTCGGGAGATCAGTCAGGAGCTTAGAGCTTGTTCCGGAAGGGGTAATGTCTCACCGGGGGAAGATACCCAGGCGAGGAATTCCCGCACGTCAACTTGTAAATCGGCGTCGGATCTCTCCAACCAGTGGGAGAAGAACACCTCCACCTCCCGTGATAAATATGCACTACACCTGCGGGACTAATGACCATGGTAGTTATCGCGCTTGGAAACACAAATTATAAATAAATCTGAAGATGAGTACGAGATGATACACTAACTGAATTGTAACGATGTGCAAGCATCCTTTATTTCTATACCTTAATTTTTAATTTCTCGCACACTACTACATAACATTGAAAAAAATTGTTTAAGGCTTAATTCCGCATTCAAGATTTCTTTTCAAATTTTCAAACTCTTTCTAAATATTTTACAGGGAGTCGTACGATTTTAATTTAATCCACTGAACACTTGAAATGCCCAACTCACTTCTAAGTGCCAGAAGGTTATAATGTCGATTCTGGCTGTTGGTTTGGATCTTACGAAAAATGCTTACATTACCTAATTACTGGACTTCCACTGGAACCCCACACATGGGTAAACATTTTTGAGGATTGGAGACACTATGTACAATAGGGCGAGGGCCACGGTGAGGGCGTGGGCAAGGGTGAGGGCAACGACGAAAGCAGAGATGGGGACGAGGGACGGGTTAAAGGCGAGGGCCTGGGCGAGGGTGAGGACGAGTGAGAAGGAGGGGGTGAGAGCGAGGGCTGGGACATAGACGAGTGCAAGGATGAGAGCGGGCGCGAGAGCGAGAGAGAGAACGAGGGTGAGGGCGAGGTTGAGGGCAAGGGGTTTGAGGGCAAGGGCAAGGGCGACGGCAAGAGTGAGGGAAAGGACGAGTGCGAGGGCGTGGGTAAGTCAGAGCGAGTGCGAGGGTGAGGGCGGGTGCGAGTGCGAGAACGATTTATTGATTGATTTTTCGTGTTTACGGGCGCGTCAACTGCTTTGGTAATTAGTCCCTAGTGTGTGCATGTTTTTTTTCCTCAGGAGATGGCGGTGATCTTCCCCGCTGGATGGCGAGATCCGGCGCCGACCTACCGTCGGCTATGGGGTTTCCCCCTAACCAGGACTCTCCCACCAGCGGGCCACCGCCCCAGCCGGGACAAGTTCTAAACTCCCGACCGGTCTCCCGGAATATGTGGTAGTGTAGTGCATGTTAGTGTAAATGTGTGTGTAAGCGGGCAACCGCGGAGTCCTGGCCCGTTTGTTAGGGACTCCCGGCATTCGTCTGGTGTTGATCGGAGAAACCACGGAAAACTACCGATCAGAGCAGCCGCCGCTAGATTCTCCTCCAGACAGCGACTGAATTCGACCTAGCTGAAAAGCTAGTGTCGAAAATCCTGCCGCCGTGGGGAGTGTAACCTAGGACCTCCCGGTCAGAGTCGCTGCAGTGACATCAGTTGATGCACTGAGCTACCGCTCCCGGTGCGAGGACGAATGCATGTGCGAGTGGAAAGGGTGAAGGTGAGAGAGGGCGAGGGACAAAGGCGAGGGCAATGGCCGAGGCGAGAGCGAATGCGAGGGCGAGGGGCGAGGGGCGGGGCGAGGGCGAGGGCGAGGGCGAGGGCGAGGGCGAGGCGAGGCGAGGGCGAGGCGAGGGCGAGGGCGAGGCGAGGCGAGGGGCGAGGGCGAGGGCGAGGCGAGGGCAGGGCGAGGGCGAGGGCGAGGGCGAGGGCGAGGGCGAGGAGGCGAGGCGAGGGAAGCGAGGCGAGAGAGGGCGAGGCAGCGGAAAGGGCGAGGGCGAGGGCGAGGCGAGGCGAGGCGAGGCGAGGGGAGGCGAGGCGAGGGCGAGGGCGGGCGAGGCGAGGGCGAGGGCGAGGGCGAGCGGCGCATGGCGATGGGCGCGTTGTGTCGCGTCGCGCCGCGCCGCCCGGAAATGCAGGCGGGGCGGGAGGCACAACGCGCCGTAAATCACGGCGGCCGGGGACACTTCAAAGGCGCGGCGCCGCGCGCGCGGGGCGCCGGGGGCGGCGCGGGGCGGGCGACGCCCCTCGCGACGCCAACAAAGAGCGCCGGCCACGCCACGGCCACAAGGTGCGCGCGCGGCCCACACGCGACATCCACATTGCCGAACATCGATGTTCAAAATTAAAACATCATCTGCATGGATTAGGCTAATCCTTAAAATTGGGTGAGGGGCTAGGACATAGACGAGTGCAAGGATGAGGGCGGGCGCGAGAGCGAGAGAGAGAACGAGGGTGAGGGCAAGGGTGAGGGTGAGGTTAGTAGCGCAGAAAATGCAATAGCCGTTTCCAATAACGAGAGAAAGTATGTGCTGTTGTAGTACGACTAGTTTCTTTTGGGGCATTTAATAGGCCTGATTGTTTATTCTTTGTAAGTGGTTAATCCAGTTTTTTTTCGATTTTAATAAAATAACGATATTAATAAAACATCGGCCAAAACCCATCACTTTTCGAACGTCAACACAATATTTAATTTGATAGTGGCAGTGCATATTAATTTATAATTAACTAGAACTCAAAATTAAATTATAAAACGCCTCTCCATGAAAAATATATAAAAAGGAAGGAAAGGATCATCTCGAGGGAGTGATAGTGCGGCCGATGAAGGTAGTACTGTTAGTCAGTTATTATTTTACATTTTAACTTGTAGAAAGTTCCGATTATGAACATTTTTGATCGATGAATAAAACACTGCAAATGTAAAAACATGGATCAACAAACATTGATATTCAATAGTCATCGGATTCAATACCCAGGTATTTGAGACCTCGATATTTTTCTAGAAATATCGATGTTTTGCAAACGGCGACATCGATGTCGCATTCCTACTCACAACGCAAGCCTTGCTCGCGCCACCCGGTTCAAAATCTGTCGAAGTCATAGTACGAACACTGTAAATGCGACCGGCGGCGGCGTAAATGATAATGAGGAGCAAGATGCCAATCTTGCAAAAGGCATGTATGGACGCCCTTAGTGTAAAAGAAGGGAGGTTGTTGCAAGCAAAGGCAAAGCCATTTTGTAATATTTATAATAATATAAATAATTGTTAACGTTTGAAAGACCTAGGAAAGAACAACGCCTTTTAGTAACAGAAAATTGTCTTCAAATATTTCACGGAGTACTTTTAGTAAGGCACCCCTTGAAAACGGAGAAAGCAACGCTTCAGTGGCAACTTTCGATGGCAACTTTTCATGGCGTCTTAACCCGTGGGCGTTGACAGTGAGGTTCAAATTAATGTTTGGCACATGAGTTACCGCTCTCTTCGTGACCGGGGAGTTAAATGTTCATTCGAATTGAGTTGTGGTGAAATGCCTACGCGCGTTCCGTTAATTATTGCGATGAAAGTACACTCCGTTTTGGAGAATATTCAAGAAGAAGCAGAAGAAGAAGAAGAAGAAGGAGAAGTAGGAGAAGTAGGAGAAGCAGAGAAGAAGTCGACCAGACAGCCGTGTTCCGCACCCGTTTTTCGTCTCAGGCATCCTTTGAGGCCTACCCCCAGAAGAAGAAAAGAAGAGAAGAAGAAAAGAAGAAAAGAAGAGAAGCAGAGAAGAAGAGAAGAACAGAAGAATAGAAGAAGAGAAAAGAGAAGAAGAGAAGAGAACAAGAGGAGAAGGGGAGAAGAAGAGAAGAAGAGAAGGAAGAGAAAGGAAGAGAGAAGAGAAGAAAGACAAGAAGAGAAGAAGAGAAGAGCAAGAAGAGAAGAAGAGAAGAGCAAGAAGAGAAGAGCAAGAAGAGAAGAGAAGAAGCAAGAAGAGAAGAGAGAAGAAGAGAAGAAGAGAAGAATAACAACAACTTCTAAATAATCAAAAGATCAGAGGAATTTTAAATTTTAATCCTCCCTTCCCATCCAAACCCCAAAACCAAACTGAGAATCCAAGTATTTTACTAATTATTTTATTTGGGGATGGGGTTATGTGCAAGACGTCGACCAGACAGTCGTGTTCTGCACCCGTTTTTCGTCTCAGGCATCCTTTGAGGCCTACCCCCAGAAGATCTATTCTTCTGGACCTTTTGAGCTGGCGACACATGCCTCTGCGCCGTTGTCGCTGGAATCTGACTGCACGTCCTCCCAGCTAGCCTCAGCCAAGGGCGTTCCACTTAACCCTCTTGGTCTCAGCTAGTTTCTAAAAGTGTTCATGTATTGTTTTTCCTTCTTGCTTACTACTTACATAGTTTGGAGTAAGTATGGAAATACTGGAACGAACAGTGACGATTTATTGGCAACAATACTCCTAGTTTGAATTTTGATTCTTTGATAACGAAAAACTGAATAAATCTTGATCTTACGTGTAGTAAATTACTTCTTGCAATACGTTGTTTAGTCAGAACCCTTGCTTGTGAATTCTTAATACAGCATACTGGTGTAGGTCGAAAAGACTGTTTACCTGTCTCTGAACAATACTAGCCCCTAAACCGATCTTAGGAGTTTCACTTTCGTACTCATGAATCTGGCTAATAGGCCGACCTTTTGAATTTGAAATTACATTTAAATTTTTAATGGAAATTTACATCCAAAGACTCAACATTTTCAGAAATGATTCAAAACTCTTTCTTTAAATTTCTTTTCGAGAGGATTGGAAGCTTATGAAAATGGAGCTGATCTCAATTTTCGAAAATTCCAAAGATTTAAACATTTTTTGCCGTCTTCTTACAACTTTAGTTCTGAGCAGAGAAATATTTTTTATATTTTTTCTGTTCTTCTAAATTAGATTTGTAGGTCCTTTTTTACTAAAACTTCGGAATTTTTGAAAGTTGCAGATGTATCCCTCCAGCTATCCTCTCCCCTTACACACACCCATTACATCACATATTCCGGGAGATCGGTCGGGAGCTTAGAGCTTGTCCCGGCTGGGGCAGTGCCCCGCTAGTGGGAGAGTCCTGGTTAGGAGGAAATCCCACTAGGCGCCGGTAGGTCGGCCACAGCGGTCTCGCCATCCAGCGGGGGAAGATCACCGCCATCTCCCGCGAAAAAAACATGCACTACACGAACGGGACTAATGACCAAAGCAGTTGACGCGCCCGGAAACACGAAAAAATCAATCAATCAAGCACCATTAGTGTCTACTTATCTCTCAAATAGCATACGTTTTCAATTAATCCATAATTCATGGCACAACATTTCAAGAACAAAAGTGAAGGTATGATTCGCCTAAGCGCTGACGGGACGTCTTCTCTGAAGCCTTTTCTATTTCCTGTCGCTGGCCTCCCAGGAAAAGACCTTTTCTCGAAACATGGTTTGTCGCACGCGCGCGTGAGTTTTCTTTAACGGCTCTCGTTTAACTCTTTTGTTGCTCATTTAGGTTCCGGAATCAACACAAATGTCTTTGTTTTCTACCGTGACTATTTATTTTCATCACAACTGAGACGCTCCAGCCTGCCTCCCCTTTCATTGCTTGTACCTTTGTGGTGGTTCGGGGAATCTGGGCGCAAGAAACGTTCCGCCACCACGAAGAAAAGGATAAGGTATTTTGTATTCCATTCCTGTGTATCAATAGAACGGCATCTCTTAACTGCTTCTCTGAATGCTAATACTTAGATTCCCAAATTTCAAAAGATGTCAGGAAGTCACACGTTCCTTGTAACTTTCCTTATTATCAGAACTTCATCATTCTCTAAGATTGTATACATCACGAATGTAGTATGTTTGAAACGGTTAGTCATTGATCAAGCATATACTTTTTTGTAAGGAACGAAATCAGTTGAATCACCTTTGAAACTTTGCACATTCATTCTGGCAACGCCTGTTTAGTATTACTGTGATACACTTCTGTCCCTTAGAACCTAAAAGGAAAGAAGTTGTTCGTGCTATGTTCTAAAAATAACTATCGGCGCTATAGGATGGCACTTACTTTCTGGCATTCGTTAATTTTCATATCTTTTTAGTCTGGGCTAGTAGTCCGGTATTGCCCCCACCCTCTTCCCAGCTACTGCCTATCGACGCCAAAATGAAATTTTGTCACATTTTCTCACTTTTCCGGCCCCTAAAGCAGAATCAAATTACGTATTCAAGAATATTACAGAAAAGTAAGACAGTCCTATATGCAAATTCTCACTGAAAAATTTACAGCCATTCTTGAAAAAATGTCTTTTGAAGGTTTCTGAAAATGCATAATTTCGAGCTCATTTTCACATAGGTTTTGAGTTTTCGAGAAACTTCCTAAGACATAAGATTTCATTTGTGTTTACAAATGAAATAATGTATTGAAAGTGCCTTTGCAAAGTTAAATTCAGAGATACTTCAAAAAAATTTAATTTTGAAACATAAAAATATATCAAAATGGCTTTAATGTCATTTTATTCAGTGCATTTGCCACTATCCGTATAAAAAAAATTAAGAAGAAATTGAACCAGTTTTTCAGAAAATGTCCTTCAAGCGTTTCTGAAAATTCGGAATTTTGAGCCAACTTTTAAAATTAATTTTGAGAAATTTAGAAAAAGATTTTTAAATTAGCAAAGTTTCGTTTAAGTCATCTGTTACAGTGCAATTACTACTATACCAAACACGTTTAAAGAAAAAATTGGAGTTTTTTTGAGAAAATCTTTTTTTTAACATTTGTTAATATTGATCATATTTACTCAAAATTACGCGAAAACTATCCATATTTTGAAAAAAAGTGTTTATGCCCTCATTTAAAGATATAATTTTGAAGAACAGTTTTTATTCAAAAGAAATATCTACCTTCATTACTGAGGTCTTAGAGAGACGCCAATAATTTTGAACAATTACAATTTTCGAAAATTGAGATATTTCAACAAAATTGAGCCCTGTGCCAGTTTTGTGAGCGACCTTTATACTATCGAAGGTTCAAGTTTAATAAAAAAAAAAGTTGGAACTATTTTCGAGAAAAATTTGAAGATGTCCTTGGGGTAGAAACTTTATCTTGCATATAGTTTAGCCGCTAGCGTTGTTCACCGACATACGGACGGACAGACCGTTTTTCCGTCAATCAATTTTTCGGTATCAAGGACCAACCAAACATGAATTCTGAGGACACCGTGTGTTAGAGGAAGCAATATTCTACATATGGGAGAAAGAATTATTGACTTATCGGTATCAAGGACCTACAATACCAAGTTTTCTGCTGAAAAATCTCAATTCTTCGCTGCAACATTACATACTTTTTCTCTATACTACATGAAATTTGCGAGAAAGTAAAATCTAAGCATAATATTCGAGAAACCTCCCTTACGTCAAAATTACAATGTTCTTATGAAATCTCAGGGGTTCACCTGAGATTTCGTATATACCATTTGCCGTATACTTAAATCCATTATATACAGTGACCCGATATTATGAACAGGTTACGTTTCGTCTTATACTTGATTCAATTGTTTATTCTGTACTGTTAGCTGAACCTATTATTCCCTTAAAACTATATTCCGACAAAAAGGAATAAATAAATAAATGGGCAATTTTTATTTACAACATATTTCGCTCACCAGGTGAAAGGTTAAAACAGAACAGGGTACTGTGGAATTTGTAATGAGGTATTGTTACTCGGAAGGTTGACAGAACATCATTGTCAAACCTGTTTTAACAGAAAAAATTTAGTTTCAATTATTTTGACAATTATGCCTACTATTCTTTAATGTCAACAGTCTCGGACACTATTCATTTCAAACCACGTAGAAAATGTTACAATATAATTTAAATATTGATTTTACTTTAATAAAATTGAAAATTAACGAAACAAAATTCGTTGAAAAAAAGTTTTAACTGTAGAGATTCTTCAAAATATCGTTATATTTATTCATTTCGTATTCTTCAACTTGGCCAACGCTCAAAATAATACATAATTCATTATTTAATCTTCAATTCGGCCAATGCACAAAAGCACGACTGGAATAACGGTTTCAAAATAAGGGAAAATCGGGAACTTCATTAGTGAAATGTTGCGTTTTTTTGTTCGAATTGCATCCTTCACTCTTTTTAAGGATAACAATATTTTGAAGTGTCTGTAAATTTAAGAATATTTTTCCAACAAATTCTTAACTTTATCAAAATAAAAACAATATTTAAATAATATTATAATATTTTCTAAGTAGTTTGAAATTAATAGTACACGACACTACGGAAATTAATAGAGCAGACATTGTCAAAATAATTGAAATTATTCTATTTCTGTTCAAACAGGGTTGGAAACGATGCTAGGACAACCACATTGACTCCAACCGTGAAAGCCTACGATGCTATTTAAATAATGAATTATTACCTGAACAAGCAAAGGAAAACTGGATCTTCAGATAGTACTGCATTATAATAGTCTAGGTCATATGACTGAAGAAGTTTCCTACTGACATGGCTCAGAACAAGAATATTGGATCACAAATTGGGTTATCCTTCCGCAAAATTGCCAGCGCACGAGTCTCAGCACAAGAACAGGAATGCGGGTGATATGATGGACAGCTACGAGCGTGCATGTGAGCGTGTCTTCTTCTGTAGAAAACGATCCGGTTCGCGAAATAGAAGCTTGATGTTGTGTATGTGAGACACACCTGACGCTTCTCTCTCGATCCTACAATCGAGAACATACATGGATACGCCCACGTGAATTATTTACAGGATTTGATAATGAGATATTTTTATGAGACTTCTTAATTTTTGATCAGCTACAGACATTTACAAATACGATTTTGGAATGAGTAAAAGTCATTAAAGAACAATCAAAACGAAGGAGAATACTGAGTATTCTGAAGTAGTGTAGAAGAAAATTGAAATATTTTTTAACAACATATGACTATAGTAGTGCTCCAGAATGACACAGACTTTCTCCTACTAGTTACTTTCCTTATCTTTTTAGTCTGGGCTATCTTTTCAGTTTTTTTCCCAACCCCTTCTCAGGTGCCAACTATTGACGTCCAAAGGACGTTTGTTCATTTCTTTTTCAATTTTTCGGTCCCTTAATGGTAAAATTGAAATATCATTTGAAGAAAATTATAGAAGAAGAAAACATAGTCCTACATGCAAATTTTCGTTTAAAAATTTGCAGTTGATTTTTGAGAAAATATTTCTTGATTGTTTCTCAAAACGCGCATTTTGAAGCTCATTTTCACCCAGAGCTTTTAAATGATCAAGATACTTCATAGGATATTATTTTAAGCAATTGTACTCTCAAATGCGACAATCTATGTGAAATGCATTGCGAACATTTTTATAGATATTGTAGTATTGGAATGAAATTCCTCTTCACGATTCAATGTTTTCAAAATAAGAGTTAAAAATGTTTATTGTCAGAATTCAGAACGCATATTCTCAATTTGCAACGATAAATTTTTATAAAAATTAAGATATTATAATATAAGTTCTGATTTTTATGTTATTTTTTGTATATTGCGTGTTTCTATTGTTTTCTATAATAAATAAATTGGCAGACAATTTGATGTCCTGCCTAAATTACAATTTGTTTTCCTGAAAAATTCAAAGCAAACAACTCCTGCTCTGACACCACAAAACTGTCAATCTTATACTTAGTATTTTTAGCAAACTGTTGAGTGCAATTGGAAATATATATGAACCATTCTGGTTGTCGGTTTTGGAACGTAATTTGTTTGTACACTGCGCGAGTCAGCAAGGCACATTGGTGTTCTTCAATAGACACTCGCTGTGCCATTTGCTTTCTGTATGACAGGATCAACGATTGGAGAGCTTTGCGAACAAATGTGTTTGATTTAAACACAATCTGTTCGCTATTCTTTTAATCTCCTAACATATATTTATTTGTTTGTTGTTTAAACTAAATTATGGGGTGAACCGTGGTGTAATGGACAGAGCGCTCTCCTTGTGCCTCTGGGAATCGGAATTCAAAGCTGGCTCGGCCAATGTCGAGAAGTCGGGTTCGCGCAGGTGTTCTTGTGCTTTTCCCGTCCCTCCTGACACTCTTTTTGGCAACATCGCTCATCATTCAAATCATATCATTGTCCATCACTCATCCGTGGAACCATTCTCTTGTGTGACCGAAAGGCTTAAGCGTAACGTAAGTGTAGCTCAAGAATGATATGATATAATAACGAATTAAAGAATCATGCTTCAACTTGAGAATGAAATGTGGTGCGCAATATACACGCCGCATTCGAATCATTTGGAAGTTGATTTATGGTCACAGTATTGTTTCGAGAAAATAATTCAAATGAAAAAAGGACTTAAATTTGTAGGCTACCTTCCTATATCTGGGTTCGTTCTACGAACACGGTCTTTTTTGTTTCGTGGGAATCCTGAAGATAATTCTTTATTCCTACTGGGCAGTCTATAATTGTAGTTCTTGCGAGTGTCTCCTGTTCATTGGAATTTACAAACGCTGTTGTTGTTATTGTTGTTATTATTATTATTATTATTATTATTATTGTTGTTATTGTTACCTTATTTCTTTATTATTTTTATTTTTAACTTTTCATTTCAGTATGCCCCCGTGTTTCATCTATTCCTAATACTCTTTGAAGACGGAGACTCATCCAATATAAAAATGGTGTTCATCCTGTTTCACAAAAGGTTGACTGATGGTTAGCTAAAAAACTTGAAATATTTTGTTTGTTGAGAGCTTCTTGAACTCCTTTACAGACTTTACCGGTACTTGATATCAACAGGTATTCTTAAACTCTCTTTGTCCAGATAAAGACTTTTTTTTTTAAATTTATTTCCTCCTGTTCGGCATTTCTGTCTTTCGGGGATGTTAACATTTTACAAAATAATGATTTGTCATTCTTTCACACGCTAATTGTCCTGATTGTTACAGGCTGTTTTCAGAGTATAATTTTGAAAATAGAGAATTCTGATGAGGAATTTATACTCGTATCGTCTTTAAATGAAATATTTGTGATTTAATATGTTACATTAATAGATGTTGGGAACTAATGCGGTTGAATATAATATAAAGACTGTACTTGTGTAATAGAGATTTGAACGGGTGGTAGTTATTTTCCGAATCTTCTCCCTCTTCGCCTTTGCGTGCACTTTCACCCACCGCGTCTCCCGTCCAACCCCTTCCTCCCTACAACCCTTCCCGTCTCGCCCCCTTGCGTGGGTGCGTCTCCTGGGCGGCCGCGCGGGGGGCCCCGCCCCCTTTCGTGACGGCTGGCGACAACCGTCCGCGTCCATGGCGATGACGCCGTCCTGTCACGTCTAACTCTAAGCCGGGATCCCCACTCCACCCCGAACCCCCTCTTCCGCTCTCTTCCTCACTACTCCTCTCTCCGCGCCACGACCCCCTGTTTCACGCAACACCGCTCCGCCGTGCTCCACCCCACACACTCTCCCGCCCGCTTCCCCCCCCACACACAAAGTCTCGCTTCGCCCCGCACCCCTCTTTCCCTCTCGCTCCACTCCGCTTTGCTTCTCTCCGGACCGCAACCTCGTGTCACGCAACGCCGCCTTTCCATACCTGTTCCGGCCCACACACTCTTCCTCCTGCCGTTCTCCGACACACCCCTTTCTATACCGCGAATCCCATCCCACTCAACCTTGCTTGGTCCCACTCACCTCTCTCTCTCTCTCCTCTCCACGTCATCACACACCCCACGTGGCCCTGCCTCATCCCACGACTCGACGCCCCACCACGGCCCAACCATAACCCTTCCGTCCTTCAGTCTTCTTGCGACCGGTAGCGGTAGCTCAGTGCATCAACTGATGTCACTGCAGCGCCTCTGACCGGGAGGTGCCAGGTTCGAGTCCTGACGGCGGCAGGATTTTCGACACTAGCTTTCAGCAAGGTCGAATTTAGTCGCTGTCTGGAGGAGAATTCTAGCGGCCGGCTGCTCTTATCGGTAGTTTTCCGTGGTTTCTCCGATCAACACCAGGCGAATACCGGAGCGGTACCCTATCAAACGGGCCACGGACCGCCTTTACTTCCTCTTCCTTGTCCTATCCTCTCCCTTTACACACACTTACACTAACATGCACTACACTATCTCATATCCCGGGAGATCGGTCGGGAGCTTAGAGCTTGCACCGGCTGGGGCGGTTCCCGCTGGTGGGAGAGTCTTGGTTAGGAGAAACCCACCGCCGGATCTCGGCATCCAGCAGGGAAGATCACCGCCATCTCCGAGAAAAACATGCACTACACTAACGGGACCAATGACCGAAGCAGTTGACGCGCCCGGAAACACGAAAAATCAATCAAATTTCTCGCAACCACATACCCAGCCAACCACGACGCAGACTCGCGACCAGCTCCACAGCCTTTATGGCGTCACACCTCTGTGTTCTCGGCGACGATGCTTCCCCGTCCAGCCTTCTTCGGGCTCCCAACTCCCCTCCATCCCGGACCACTACTCTTCCTTCCATTGCTCCTCGCAACGCCACCCTCCAACCCCCAACGGCCCGCTCCACGTCCCTTCTTCTCTCTTTACACCTCTTTCCATACAGCCAAAGCCATCCCACACAACCTGCCCCACCACGTACCGCCTCACTCCTCCCATTTCTTCCCGCCAAATCACTATCCAGATTACGATCACCGCTTCACACAATTCCGCACCTTCCTCCATTTCACCTCCCTCCCTTCCGCTCCTTCTCACTCCCTCTCTCTCCGAGCCGTCGTCCCCTGCTCACGCCTCCCTGCACTTCCCCCTACCGCCCCTCTCCTCTCCCCCCCTTCCGCCTCTTCGCGCCACGTCTCACTCCATGGAACTCCGCACCTTCTTCCACTTCACCTCCCCGCCCTTCACGCTCTTTCTCGCTACGCCTCTCTCCCTTCCGCTTCCTCTCATACCAAGGCATCATCCCCTGCTCCACGCAACCCTGCACTTCCCCGCTCCGCTCCTCTTCCTCCCGCTCCCCGCCCACTTCCCCCCCGCCCCGCCCCCTCGCCCTGCGCCGCGCCCCCGCCCGTCCGGCGTGTTTTATCCCGGGCGGCAGCGGCGCGCCGTCGGCACGACTGACGCGCCCCGCCTGCCATGTGTCCATATTGTAGCTGTCAAATGCGTCGCCCGCTAAGACCCACACCCGTCAGCCCGCTCTTTCCTCATGTCACTTCCGCCCGCCCCGCATAAACAAACTGACGGCTGCAATGAAACTTGGCGGCGGCGGTGGAGGGAGGGAGGGAGGGAGGGCGGAGGCGGTAATGGCAAAGGCCGTGACGCTGGTCACGGACGCGGCAGACAGTTCCTGGGGCTGAAAAGGTCTTTGGAAAGCGAAGTGTTGAAAGAAGTAGACGCGCACTTCAGGGATAGGCAATAAGAAATATGAAGTAAAGTGGAATTGAAATTGGCTCAAAGGTCAGAAAGGCGACAAAGTGTGTGGAGTCGAACGATACGGTTCAATTCTGCTCTGCATTACCACGTGTTTATGCAAGGATTAGCTTCTCATACCACGAGTCCCATTTGAACCATCCACCTCCCCACAAATATTCATGACTCGATACCTCGTTAGCAGCACGTTCGTTTTTGAAAGAGTGATTGACAACGGCAAACAAACAACATCATCCACCATTATCCACGAAAGAGGAGAGCGCAAATGCGTAAGATGCCAACTTCGCCTATGCTCAGAAGTGGGTATGATACTCATCGCGTCACAGAATGTGCGTTCGCCCTAACTATTAAGCATGTACTAAACAAAGTTTTGTGCATCCCTCTGTCCTATAGTGTGTGTGTTAGGTTGTGCCTTTCCCGCCACGATCATACTCAAATGCCAGCACGTCTCATGGTAAGAATTGTCATACATACTACTTTTTTTATGTTGCTGCTTGAATATGCCAAAAATATCAGCCACAACATGCAGATAATTTGCTCATTTATCAGAGTACTCACATTTACCATGTGCCGTCGCATGGTAGCGGCGAAAGATTTCATCAGATTTTCACGGAAATTTTCTTTTCAAATCAGGTAAGCCCGAATCTTCATTAACCATCATTTATCGCATTGAAGAAGTATAGACAGTGAGTAACGAGACGAGTCCGCCAAGGCAGGAGATCGCTGTGTACCCAAGCAGGCGGCCGATGATCGCAGCGGAGTTATGCGCAGGTGGCGGTGCCAGGCAATGGCGAGGGGGCGTGGCGGGGTGGAATGGGAGCTGCACCGTGGGGACCGCTCACGCCGGACCGACGCCAGCGCTTACGCGTCAGTTCCGGGATTTAATTCCATCCGACGTTGTTCATCTGTCAATATGAAGCAGGGATTAACTGGGAGAGCGGCGAGATCAAATAGAATTAAAACTGTCAAACAGCGCGTGACTGGCTGCTCGTCGAATGAGGGAGCGCTGAGAGGGACACGAGCCTCCCACCGCTTTCCCTCCCCCTAACCCCCTTCCGCAGGTCGGAGGCGGGACCTTCTCAAAACAAAAGCTCCCAAGGGTTTCGCAGCTATCGTCTTCTCGCGCAGTCTGCGGAAGATATGATCCGTACACACGATTATGTCAAGAGAAAGCTACTTGTCACAGGATTAAAGAACGTGAGAAATGGTGTAAGTATTTCTTTAAAAGATAAAAGTGTTACTACAAAATGAGATACTATCCACGGTCTATCTATTCACACCCTTTGACGAATAAAAATCCAATGTGGAAAAGCATCCACAGTTTTAGACTAAAACCTTACTAAAACTTTTAGTATAAAGCATCTGGAGAGTGTCAAAGAATGGGTTGATTACAATGTTCGTCAAAGACTTTAAAAACAATGCGTTATCAAGAGATAATAGAATACAAGGAACATCAACTAGGCGAATTATAAACCAGTTTCATATCTTCTAGTGTTAAAGCTAGTCTAAGTTAAATAACAATAAGATTTTAAGATGTCTTTATGTTTGGAAAGTAGGATGAAAACAATTGCAATATATACTATACGGTTTTCAGGTACTAGGTCAAATTCAGTCGCTGGATGAGAATTCTAGCGACCGGCTGATCTGATCGGTAGTTTCCGTGGTTTCTCCGATCAACACCAGGCGACTGCCGGAGCAGTACCCAAACAAACGGGCCACGGACCGTTCGTTCCTTCTTTGACCTATTCTCTCCCTCACACACACACACACACACACACACTATCATGCACTAGGCTACCACATATTCCGGGAGACCTGTTGGGAACATAGAGCTTGTCCGGCTTGGAGCGGTGCTCCGCTGGTGGGAGAGTCCTGGTTAGAGGAATCCCCGCTAGCCGACTGTACGTCGGCGCCGGATCTCGCCATCCCGGGGAAGATCACCGCGAAGAGGAAAAACATGCACTACAGTTACGGGACGAACGAGAAAACTGTTGACGCGCCCGGAAACACGAAAAATCAATCAATCAATCAATCGTGATGTTTAAACTATAATAAATTCCGAGGTCTAACCTACTTGAGAAAAGTGCAAGAAACAGTTTGCACAAATGTAATTCAGTTGATTAGACACGCAATTGGCAAAGCAAACTCACTGACGACATGCATGCATGCGAACAGCAAAACAAAGAGGTGAACGCCAGGTTTCCCGCGAGCTTTTGATTGACATTTCCTACAACTGCGCCCGCTTTCTTGTCTCACTGGCCACCTTGACAGTCTGTCAGCGCCTTTAAAGCGCGCAACCAGAGAGCAATGCGTACTCTAAAGGTCACGTCGACGATTGACAAGAACCGTCCCTGCTTTGTTACCACCGCTCATGGTAAGACTAAAATCCGAAACAATATGTCCTCGTTCTCTGCCAGTTCATAGTCTGTTGTTGTTTTCGTATGTTCGCATATTGGAATATTCACACCTTGTTCTTTGTACTCTTACATATTAGTACTGAGTTTGAATATGAACCTAATGAGGACACTACAGCCTCGAATGAGGCATTTAAACATTGCAATACACAGGACATTAGACATTTATATACTTCTTTAAATTTTGGGATGCAGACAAATTATTGATGGTTTTAAAACGTAGATATTTCCCAGCAGAAACATCGATATTATTTCATCGTTGTTTTGCTTTCAATGTTTTATTCAGATCGATATATTTGTTCAGAAATATCGATGTTTTAAAACAATATTTCTGATCATGTAAATACAATTTCCAGTATCCATTTTTTTGTGTGGATGACTCGCTCTCAACAGTCATTCACAACTGTCACTGGTGTCGACCCCAGACGCACAAACCCGTTTGCTATTCGCAACCTCTCTCTAATGTTATTACTTGCTTTTTTTATTATTTTTACGTGGTAATATCGTTAAACTGCATTTTGAACCGTGACTACTCAGAATATTGATTAGAAAATTAAGATGACAGTCACATTTAAGGCACAAATAAATCACACATTTATGTGTTATGTATCACGTTAGAAGCATTTGAGAAGCAACATTTTCAAGAACAGCCTTCACAAGTAGCACAAAACACAATAAACAAGATGTGAATTTGAGATTAACGCAGAAACATTCTTTTTAAAAAAAAGCCATGTCAACAGCAACATTTAAAAACCATCGCAAGAGCATTAGCATGAGCAACATTTGCAAGTGCAGCATTCACAAATACGCAGCGTACGCAATAGCATTTGCAAGAGCAGCATTTGTAAGAGAAGCATTAAGAGAAGCATTTGCAAAGGCATTACTCACAGGAGCAGCATTCGCAAGAGAAGCTTTCGCAAGAAATGCATTCACAAGAGCAGCATTCGTAAGAGCAGCATTCCGAAGAGCAGCATTCGTAAGAGAAGCATTTGCAAAGGCATTACTCACAGGAGCAGCATTCGCAAGAAAGCATTCGCAAGAAATGCATTCTGCAAGAGCAGCATTGTAAGAGCAGCATTCGCAAGAGCAGCATTCGTAGAGAAGCATTTGCAAAGGCGTCAATCACAATAGCAGCATTCGCAAGAAAAGCATTCGCAAGAAATGCATCGCAAGAGCAGCATTCGTAAGAGCAGCATTCGCAAGAGCAGCATTCGTAAGAGAAGCATAAGCAAAGGCGTCAATCACAGGAGCAGCATTGCAAGAAAAGCATTCGCAAGAAATGCATTGCAAGAGCAGCATTCGTAAGAGCAGCATTCGCAAGAGCAGCATTCGTAAGAGAAGCATAAGCAAAGGCGTCAATCACAGGAGCAGCATTCGCAAGAAAAGCATTGCAAGAAATGCATCTCGCAAGAGCAGCATTCGTAAGAGCAGCATTCGCAAGAGCAGCATTTGTAAGAGAAGCATAAGCAAAGGCGTCAATCACAGGAGCAGCATTCGCAAGAAAAGCATCTGCAAGAAAAGCATTCGCAAGAAATGCATTCGCAAGAAATGCATTCGCAAAAATGCATTCGCAAGAAATGCATTGCAAGAGCAGACATTCGCAAGAAATGCATTCGCAAGAGCAGCATTCGCAAGAAATGCATTCGCAAGAAATGCATTCGCAAGAAATGCATCTGCAAGAAATGCATTCGTAAGAGCAGCATTCGCAAGAGCAGTATTCGTAAGAGAAGCATTTGCAAAGGCGTCAATCACAGGAGCAGCATTCGCAAGAAAAGCATTCGCAAGAAAAGCATTCACAAGAAATGCATTCGCAAGAAATGCATTCGCAAGAAATGCATTCGCAAGAAATGCATTCGCAAGAAATGCATTCGCAAGAAATGCATTCGCAAGAGCAGCATTCGCAAGAAATGCATTCGCAAGAAATGCATTCGCAAGAAATGCATTCGCAAGAAATGCATCGCAAGAAATGCATTCGTAAGAGCAGCATTCGCAAGAGCAGCTTTCGTATGAGAAGCATTTGCAAAGGCATCAATCCCTGGAGCAGCATTTGTAAGAGAAGCGTTCGCATGAACACTCAGGAGCATACTCAGGAGCATCACAAATACATACTAGCACTCGAAGGAGCCTTCGCAAAAGCAACATTCGTTACAAAAGCATTCACAGGAAACCATTCTGAAGAATGTCGCGGCGCTGGAAAGTTCTAACGGCTGCCTCTGCGCGGAGATCGATATTTGCTTCTCGAATGGCGCGTCGCGACCGCTCACACGTACTGGGCTCTCTCTCCTCTCGTCCCTCTCCCCGTCTCTATCCCTCATCTAATCCACAAAATTATTCATCTTTCTCTTAGTGTCTCTCCTAGAAGATTGCGATTCTGTCAAAACATCACGGGTAACCGTTGGAGTAGTTGGCAGACCGCTCACCTTTACCTTTGGTTACCGAAGCTCAAATCGTGGCGAAACCGTGCAATCACATTGCATTTATGTGATCGCGGCAAATTTTCTCAGAGTTTTCCTGCTTCCCTTGTTTCTCAGTCCATTATTGCTCTATCATAATTCAAACCGTTTCAAAATCATTTGCATCATTCATCCCAGATATGGCGGGAAAGGTTCTAAGGATCATAATAAAAATGAAGATAGTATATTCCCGAAACGGTGATAGAATGCCATATGAAAATATCAGTGAAGACAAGTGTTTTACCAAGAACATGACGATCCTAAAACAATCAGACGAATAATGATTTGTGGCTATACATTGTCTTCCTTTAAAACTGTGCAAGGAGAACGTAGAAATCCCACACTTCAGAGAAATTGTCCGACGTCGGTATCGATTGATTGATTGATTTTTTCGTGTTTCCGGGCGCGTCAACTGCTTTGGTCATTAGTCCCGTTAGTGTAGTGCATGTTTTTTTCGCGGGAGTTGGCGGTGATCTTCCCCTGCTGGATGGCGAGATCCGGCGCCGACCTACCATCGACTAGTGGGGTTTCCCCCTAACCAGGACTCTCCCACCAGCGGGGCACCGCCACAGCCGGGACAAGATCTAAGCTCCCGACCGATCTCCCGGAATATGTGGTAGTGTAGTGCATGTTAGTGTAAGTGTGTGTGTAAGGGGAGAGGATAGGACAAGGAAGAGGAAGGACAGATCGCACGCGGTCCGTGGCCCGTTTGGTTCTGTTTGGTACTGTTCCGGCATTCGCCTGGTGTTGATCGGAGAAACCACGGAAAACTATCGATCAGAGCAGCCGGCCGCTAGAATTCTCCTTCAGACAGCGACTGAATTCGACCTAGCTGAAAAGCTATTGTCGAAATTCCTGCCGCCGTCAGGACTCGAACCTAGGACCTCCCGATCAGAGGCGCTGCAGTGACATCAGTTGATGACGTCGGTATCGAAAAAATACAAGTGTTATATCAGTGAAAGTCAGAAAAGAATTCTTTATTTGCCAAGAAGAGATCATTAAGTGGATTAATTATACAATTTTCAATTCTCTGTACGTAAAGTTTGCTGACACCCTTCTGAAACATGGTAATGCAACACCTAAAAACTCAGATGGCTAAGAGAAGTACGCTTAATTTGGACTACCAGTTCGAATGGAAATATCTTATGATAAACAAATGAGGTATCGAAATCAAGGCAACGATTCCAAAACAACCAGTTCCTTATTCAAATTACCAGAATCATACACGTAGAAGCGTAATATCATTGTCTTAATGCATTCGTACAAAATTCAATTCGCACACTTCTGAAATTTTGAATATAAGAAAAAAGTCGATATCTTAAAGAGAAAAAATCGAAGTATCGAGTTCATCGATTTAAGAAATATGGAATTCTTGAAAGTGTTATTTCATATACCAGATACTAAACATGTGCGTTACAAATTCCTTAGCATCTGCAGCACAAATTAGTTCTGAAAATATAAATTGTAAGTCGTGATACTTGACTCACGTTAGTTTCACAGCATATCATATTGGAGACGATAGTACAAGAATATAAAGGAATGATTACATTTTCCCTCTTTTCGCCTCATTTTCTCACTACCAATTCTATATTACTTACATAAATACATCTCTGTTGTATAGATAAATGTCAACAATATGAAACGAAAACCAAACTATAGTCGACTCCGGTTATAGTGAACTTGGATAAAGTGAACCATCGGTTATAGTGAACTTAACTCACTGGTCCCGTTTCACTTACATACAAATCAACATAAGAAGATTCGGTTATAGTGAACCTGAACCTCGGCTACAGTGAACGTAGGAAATAATTCGATCTTGTATGATTTTACGCGAGTAAAATGGGCTTTAGAGAAAGGGACAGTGTTCTAACAGTGCAAGAGGCATTGTAAGGTGTGAAAACTGCATTACGATACTTATTATTAGAAGCAGAGATCAAGATCTCTGCAGAATCAAGAGTTGAGAAAGCACGAACTCAGGAGAAGGATCTATAATAGACAAATTACTAATGAAAAATGAACGAAGTCAACAATTGAAAATAATTCTTTTTTGTTTGGACAAATAAATATGCTGATATATTCAGTTCTTGCTTTAATGTACTGTACTGTACTTTGCGGTATCACTATATTAATAAAAGCAATCGTTATGGACAAATTCTATTTAATTTTTACATCATCGGATATTGCGAACCTCGGATATAGCGAACCAAAACTGTTAGACCCCATAAGTTCACTATACCCGGAGTCGACTGTAGAAATGTCGTGTGTACACGTGTGACACGAGCTCGTAGTCCGGAGTTCACTACGTCTCTACCGCCCAAATCAATTCTCCGGAGTCCATCTCCGTGGCGTCACTTGGGCCGCGGCCAGACGCAAAGGCGGGCACGTGCTCCCAACATTTATCTCCAGGCAATCCGTTTCCGGGAGGCGACGCGGCGCGGCGCGGCAGGCGCGGAGGTGTGTTGACTCACGGGTGAGGCGTCCGGGCGAGGGGTGAGGGTGGGTGGAGGGGCGCTATCGATTCGCCGGCGCCGGGTGACGAGCCGAAAATCTCCGGCGCAGATTAGATTACCCGCCGCGCCTGACAGCGCGATAAATGATGGGGCGGCCGTCGGAGCGTGTCCTCGCACTAGTCCTCGTGACGGCGCTTGCACCCCTCGGCGCCGCCCCCCCTCCGCCCGACACGCCCACCCTTCCGCGCCCACCACGCCCGCACGTCCACGCGCCGCACAGACCCGTCCTGCCCGCTGCACGCTCAGGCCTCACCGCCCACCCCTCGCCAGGTCGGACGATCCCGCCACCCTCAACCACACCTCCCCCTCCCCCCTCGCCTTGTTGCACCGTCCCGTCCCGCCCCACCGCGCCGCCCGCCAGCGCGTCGCACAGTTCCAGCCTTCCCGCCCTGTTCTCTCTCCCCGCCCCGCCCACCACACCAGGCGTCGCACAGCCCCGCCCCCATAGCCTAGCCCTCCGCTCCGCCCCCCCCCCCGCCAAGTCGCACCGGTCGGTCCCACCCTCCCTGCGCTCCCCTGCCCATCTCGCCCCCTATGGCCACACGTCGCATAGTCCCACCCTCCCCAGCCTCCTCCGCCCCGCCCACCTCTCGGCGTGTCGCATCGCCCCGTTACACCCACCCCACCCCGCACGCCCACATGTCTACCCCGCCGCACTCCGCCGGCCAACCCGCCCCGTCACACTCCTCCTTCAGACGCGCCTCCTCCACTACTACCCCTCCCGCACACCAGTCGGGTTCGTCCGGCCGCAGTGACACCCTCAAGTCGTCCGGGGCAAGTCTTAAGCTATCCTGCCACATCGACGATCTAACCCGTCCTTCTCTGTCTATTTTGCATCTCATCCTGCGTCATCCTGACCCGCCCCGCGCAGTGACTATCGTCCCGCTTAACTCTTTCCTCCCCACATCCTAATGTCCCGTCTTCCACTCTCCGCATTTCCCATCCCCCCCGCCTCCCTTTGCCCAACCCACATCTCTCCTTACCATTTCCTAATTCCCCTTCCCCGCCTTGCATTTCCCACCTCCCTCTCCCTCCCCCCTCTCTCTCCCTCTTCCTCTCCCTCCTTCTCTCTCCTCCCTCTTCCTCTCCCTCCTTCCTCCTCCCTCTCTCTCCCTCCCTCTCCTCTCCCCCCCTCCCCTCCCTCTCTCCCTCTCCTCCCCCCTCTCTCTCCTTCCTCTCTCCCTCTCTCTCCCTCCCTCTTCCTCTCTCCCTTCCCTCCCTCTTCCTCTCTCCCTCTCACCCCCTCCTCCGTCCCTCCCCCCCCTCTCCTGTGCTTCCCCCCCCGTTGCAACCACACTCGCCTCGCCACGTCCGGTGCGTCCCCACTTCTCATAGCTCGGCTCCGCGTCTCGCCACGCGCAGCTCGCGCCATTGACAGCTGTCAGCGCGCGGAGCCCTCTGCTGGCTGCTCCTGGAGGCGGCTCCGCGCTGCACCCCCTGCATTACGCTGCTTCCACACTGATTGCTTCCTATGTGTTTGCAGCTCCAGTTGAATTTGCGCTGTAGACGAGAAGGGTCAATAAACGAAAAGAACTCAGGAATGAGAGTTGCATGCGACAGATGTTCAAAGACTTCGCAGAGCGGGACGAGGGGACCGCCTGCCACCACCAGACAGGCTGGGAAAATTAGTTATACCTGTAGTAGTTATTTTAGAAGCCAGTGCCTCCCATGGCGTATACTTACGTCAAAAGCGTCGAAAGGACATCAAGCCACACGCATTTGATACAAAAATAAAAATGAATAGGCCTTTGCTCAAAGTAAAACTTTCGTACGTGGAACGTGCGTGCCATTGTGGCTATAGGCCCTGTTAACCTGAACGGAGTAGCCTTATCGTGATTATTATTAATATTATTATTATTATTATTATTATTATTGTAACTAATATTGCGTCATCGGCCGTCGGCCGTCGAACTAGCTAGTCCCAGAGTGTTCGCGGGGCTTATCGCAAAGTCCAGAAAAGTCTCGACGGCGCCCGCCGAGTAATAAATACGCGGCGGCCGGCGACCGCGAGTCAGTCTTCAGTCTGAAGTGGAAGCTGAGCTGTGAAGTGTGTGCATCGCGGTGAATGGCAGTGCAGTGATTGTGCTCAGTGACGTCAACCGTGGCCAACGCCGTGAACTGTGGTCAGTGCAGTGGACTGTGGTCAGGCATCGAACAGTGGTCAGCGCTTAGGACTGTGCCACAGTGTAAGAGAAGTGAACAGTGAAAAAAAAATAATCAAGAGAAGTGTGCCGTATAAAGAATAATCAAGTGAAGACTATCGGTAGATAAATCAAGTGCTTTCAGTGATTGTGCTAAGAAACAAAATAAAAGTTTTTGTTAAAATAATATCATAGTTTTAATTCACCATCTAGAATCGTAATATTATTATTATCTTTTGACAGTTAAGATAGTAATAAGATATAAATAACCGTGAAGAAAGGAAATGAAGTTCAGTGACAGCTGTAGGTCGAGGGTTACTCCTCTAGAGGATTAAGAAATGACGTGAAATATGACTAGAAATGGAGACCGTAGACGGCCTGATACAAAAAATACTTGAGCCTGCACATGAGTGGAGTATTGGAGAGGTTCACCCCCGCGAACAGAACACGAATCGGATTCCAAGTAAGACGAGGTTTCTGTATTTCATTGCCGATGCTAGGCAAATGAGAAATTCTTCGTAAACGAAGTCGAGCTGGTGCAGAGATGCATAATAAATGTAACTTAGAAGTGCGAATAGGGAAGACGGGGCAAGACCTCTTTCTGCCAAAACAAAACGCCATTAACAAAATGAATAATTCGTTTTCATTTATTTGTATTGTATATGGTATTATTAATCGAATAAATCGCAAGAATAAGAGTAGTACAGTTGCTAACAAAAGACGTAGCAATGAAAACACTTTCACTACAGCAAATGAAATAGTCGCAAAACATATCTACAGGTGACAAAAGATGGCAGGTGTTAAGAAACAAACAAAAAATGCAACCCAACCAAATTCTCCTCATTTCAAAATGGAAATCCACAGATCTGCTACGAAGAATGAGATAACTTAATCCCAAATGAGAATAATCATGCCGAGAAAACATGATATTACCACGTTCCATAATTAACATCCAAATAAACAGAAATCTTTACTTCATGACTGATCTCTCACCTTGAACTTTTGACGATCTGCAAAACAACTTTTGCTTCATTTGCATTTATCGCGCGTATAACAGAACGTCGCGCATAATAAGATATCGACGGATGCCCGAAAGACTAAAAAACTGAATTCATTTTTGGATAGTCTGCATCATTTGTAACGTAAGCAACAAGACTGTGTCACATATTATGCATACTAACTTAGACTTAACTCTACTGATCATTGAGTGAAAGGGGAACGACACAACTTCTACAGAGTGTAGTTGAATAATGACTAGGAGGGTAATTAAGTTGTAGAGCCACAACCGACGCGAAATAACGCGCATGCATGCAAAGAACTGCGGTAGGTGTCATATATGTCACAGCCTTGTCGTTTAAAGGTTAAATAAATTATCTATTTGAAGGTCGTTCCAGCGGTGGAATTCAATGGGGAATTTCTCTGCCCCCCTATTCCCCCCTCGCGCGGATACTCCTAGTTTTATCACCCCAAGTTACTGAGTCACGTGCAAAACGAGTAAATTTTCTCCTTCATAGGTTTAACAAAACTAAATCAGCAACAAGTTTAGGTGCGTAGATATTCAAAATTCGATCAAACACGACACCATGTGTTGAAGATATTCGGCCGATTTTGTCAATAGGCAAAGTTCGTGTCAGTTTAGCCTTCCGGCAGTGAGTTAGAAAAATATTTCCTGGCGATAGTAAAATTGTTCATATTTTTTCCGATGCGTCCAATACAATTTTAATTAAAACGTAATTATGACGTAGGAGGTCATGTGACTCGGGCCTATATTAAGGTGCGTCGCAGGACCCTTCGGGGGTAATGATTCTGGTTTCCTCGCGGCAAACACCGCAAAACTTGTCCGGCCAAGTCTGGCGCGGAGTGCTGAAGGCACGAGTAGGTGTTCGAGGTTCGGTGAAGTATGCCTTATACTTCAGGGCAGATGATCTGTCGAGGCACATGAGGTGCCCAGTTGCGAATCGGCCGAGTTGGCTACTCGCAGGCGCGGCCGCAAGGCGCGTGTTGGGAGAGGGGGGCTGCGGCAGGTAGCTCCGACAAACGCCTTAGAGTGAGGTTTTAGTTCCTGTAAATAATTTATTGTAAATAAATTGTAAATACCCACTCGTGTCTGTTTCTTTGTGGCGTAGATTCCTACCCACGACCTTACACTTGTTTCCTGTCGAGTGTCCTCCCTTTCACATTATCGTTATTGGCAACCCTAGGACGAACTGCCTCTGTCCCTAACTTTAACGTGCGTGCCAGCCCCGTATCACGTGCGGTGGCAGCCCAATTTTTCGGGCGAGCGTCCGCACCTCCACGCTCGTGTGGCACGCACGCGCTCTCGCGTGCACGCTCCCTGCTGGCCGCAATGAGCACACTTCAATCAAATTTCGTATTTAACATTTCCCCGAACTGCAAGTAATAACAGCAACAGCTGTTGGTATCGTTTCAATTCCAATACCGGGAGTGGTGGCTTAGCGCGTCAAGTGATGTTACAGCAGCCCCTGACCCGGAAGTCCTAGGTTCGAGTCAACGGTGGCACAATTTTCGACACTGGCTTTTCAGTTAGGTGAAATTCGTCGCTGTCTGGAGGAGAATTCTAGCGGCCGACTGCTCTGATCGGTAGTCTTCCGTGGTTTCTCCGATCAACACCAGGCGAATGCCGGAGCAGTACCCTAACAAACGCGCCACGGACCGCGCGCGATCTTTCCTTCCTCTTCCTTGTTATATCAACACACACTAATATTCACTACATTACCACACATGCCGGGAGACCGGTCGGGGACTTAGAACTTGTCCCGGCAGGGACGGTGCCCCGCTGGTGGGAGATACCTGTTTGAGGGAAACCCCGTTAGCGGACGATCTGTCGGCGCCGGATCTGCCCATCCAGCGGAGGAAGACCACCGCCACCTCCCGAGCAAAAATACGCACTCACTTACGGGACTAATGACCATAGTAGTTGACGCGCCCGGAATCACTACAATCAATCAATCCAGTGAAAATCAAACTTCAAAACCGTGGATAACGAAATGTGAGAATGTCAAATGGCGTGCAGAGAAATTTAGATTTGGCACCGGCCTGAGTTTGTTTGTCGCTCGTTTCAATCTCCTTCGTGCAAGATTACGAAATACTTAACTAATAGTATAGTAGCGCTTGTGAAGGCCGAGCTAATGAAGTTAATAATAGGTTAGTACTTGTAACATGTAATGAAGAGAGCTGTGGGAAAAATGCACGTTGTTTTACCGAGAAAACTGGCATTTACTTATTCTCATTTGCTTGAACACACTCCTCACCAGGACAAAGAAGCACGGTCGTCTCTGGCGAGGGGGGGGGGGGGCAGGTCAACCCCAAAAGTACATCCAGTACTTTTATTCTAATTTCGTTCCTTTGGTAATGACACTTTCAGGACAACATGTTTCAAAGCTAATATTTATATGTTATACAAATTTTCATTACGACTATGAAATGCATTTTGTACACGAAACATTTTTGTTGTTTCTTCATTAGCCATCTGGTGGTGCCACTACATCACATACATTCTCATATGATGATGACGCGATGTTTCTATATTGCACTTTGTATATTACTAACACTTCAGCTATCACTCAAAAAATGCAAATAATATAACTCAAAATAATGCGAAAACTACTAACATTTTTAAATAAGTGTACATGAAATGATTAGTGATTATATTGAGGAATATATTGCATCATAGGAAAAACCTCTCCCTTTGATAAGGAAGGTAAATGGTTGATTCGAAGAAAATTAAACTTTCGCATTTTTCAATACTCTGCAGCATCAAAAGAAACGTAATCCAAAGGCGCTTTATTAAATGGACATTGACGTCAGAATTTGAAGCATTTGATTGAATAACGGAACCCCCTCTCCTCTGTCAACCGCTAGCTGACAAATATTATTCCGGCAATGGGGCGGAGGCTGGGGCGACAAAAAGCAAGACAGGGTAGAGCAGGATGAAAAATGTTTGGGCTATGTGGCACAGAGTAGGCCAAGGTTTGAATACGCTACAAAAAGTATGCATTGTGATTTAATTTTTCGTACATAAGGGGCAATTTGGATAAATAACCGGGCAAAGCGAGGTGCTTCTACTAGAAAATCGACTTTTTTAACCTAAAAAGGGCACTAACTTGCTTGAAGATCCCATAAATGTTAAAAGCCAGAAACGCCAATGCAAAGGAAACCCAAACATTCGTTCAAGTGAATTTAATTCTTCCCCCACACATTCGTCATTCGTCGAGCAGCGAGCCCAATCCCTAGCAGGTGATGTATTCGGCGAATGTTCACTTCCTATAGTATGTCCAAAAGATCGACACGCGGTGGGTAGGGCGAGCACCGAATGTTCGTCACTCGGCAAATATTAAACAACTCATCCACACTGCTTGAGATTCGGCGAGCTTCAATTCTTTGCTCTAAAAACGTAACGATTTGCATCAGCTGCATTTTCGAATTTGACTCCAAATGGGCGCCCAACATTGTCATCGGTTTTTGATCTCTGAATTCCCCACCAACGACCAAATCAAACGGCAGCGATAAATCAGCGAGAAGATTGCTTCTGCATCATCGTTTACCGTTGCTAGGATTCGAGTCTCGAAGCTCGAAGCGAATCGATCACATAACTCAAATAGCTCAAAACTTTTACCAAAACCTTCACACTTCCCATGCTCCTTAACCTTCAGCCTAGGTCGCAATGCTGCATACTCACGTATTAAATCCAGGTATCCTAAAGACCGATTCAAACCACCGTAATCCCCATAACTGTCAATAGATCAACTGAAACAGTCTTCTACCTCGCTTCCTTTACTTTAGCCCAATATTTATGTTTTCCGAGTAATATAAACCACTGCTTATGGATGGCCATTCCCAAAAAGTAACAAACTGTGTATTTCATAATTTAACCTCCTCGAAAGACATGTATGTCGAACGAGAAGAAATAAATTAAAAAAAAGTCTCGAAGCTGGTGAATATCTGCTACGTAACTGGTGACAATAGCTACATGATTCGATCAAATTCATCGACTGTCTGAAAGATAATGCTGTCTTTTTTATGACACGCCAATAACGGATGACGGGTTTTGACAGTTTAAATAAAACCATTGACCGAAACACCGTACGTTTACTACTGCTGATTAAGAATGGGAGTTTTTTTTTCTCCCTTTAAAATTCAAAATTTATTGCTTATTATCTTGAAAATAGATTTTATACATGGGAGTTTTTTGGGTTTTTTATTTATCTGGGAGTTTTTTTTTTTTTCCCCTTTAAAATTTAAGTAGTATTGACTTAGTGTAGGGATCACAGAATTTTGAAATTGTGCACACAATTCACTTTTCCCCATAGCACGTCATACGCAGTTTTTAACTGTTTTTTGACGTAAAATAAATAAATAAATAAAAAAACTGCACCCTAGTCGTGCATCAAACAGATTTAAGACAAAAAAACAAGTGGTAGATAATGACATAGATAACAGATTATTGCATCGCAGATTATATTAGCGCCTACATAGCGCGGTGCCAATGCGTCCTAGGCCCTTGAAACAATGTTTCTGGTCCCTTCAAGGGACAATGGGATTCAACATAATTGGGAGAATATAATTTTGCAAAATCAAAATCCCCTTGAAGTCTACACTGATACATGATTTCTGTTTTATGTCTTCTGAAAAGTGAGACACTGATTCACACAAGAAATATGTATATTTTGTACACGTATATGGCATTACGCAAAAAGCAACACTAAACACATGCCATATCTTCTGTGAGAGTCATCTGAGAGACAGTCACTACGTAATTAATACTCTCACAGGATTTCTTCTTTTGGTTGATTTCTGCTCTGAATTGTTTTGTGTCAGCTTCATATTTCCGTTGATCTCCTTTCCAATCTGCTCTTAGCTGGACTTTTTTCACACGTCATCTGGTTGCCCTAGAGACGAAGCTGTGTAACAGGCGCCTAACTTTCCTGATAAATAGGAGCAAAAAACGTCAGTGCACAAGAGCAAGTAACTTAACCCCCACAGTTATTTACAGATGTTGAGGCCTCCATCTGTACATCAGGTTCTTGATTTTGTCTTGCTTGGAAACCAAACCCTTCTTAAAAAATCGATTTGTGGCTTTCGAAATTAATTCCTGAGATATTATTCTGTTCTGTTCAGACTAGGCTTTCGAAATTAATTCCTGAGATATTATTCTGTTCTGTTCAGACTATGGGGAAAACACGAGGAATTGCTTCCATAACCCGGCCCCATCGATTTGTGGCTTTCGAAATTAATTCCTGCTATGGGGAAAACACGAGGACTTGCTTCCATAACCCGGAGGATAAAACAGTCACGAACTCAACCCTCAAGTTCACGATTTCCAATGGGTTGTGTGATCCTTTTTGTCTGTTTTCTGAAGGACTGTGCACGCAACCCTGTTCTGAGGACGGTCCGTTACAGGGCAGGTAGTGTGTCACTCTCGAAGAGGAAAAATATGATTTACTCCCGAAGGCGATCTGGTGGAGAATTCCGGCTGCTCTGATCAATAGTTTTCCGTGGTTTCTCCGATCAACATCGGGCGAATGCCGGAGCAGTGTCTTAACAAATGGGCCACAGACCGCGCGCGATCCATCCTTCCTCTTCCTTGTTCTGCTCTCCTTGCCGTTTTTAGACACTAAGACTTACATGCACTACATTACCACACATGCTGGGAGACCAGACGGGAATTTACAACTTGTCGAAGTTGGGGCGTCGTCCCGGAGTTGAGATATACCTGATTGGGGAAAAAACCTCTAGGTGACGTGTAGGTTGGCGCCAGTGATCACCATTCATCGAGGGAAGATCACCGCCACCTCCGAGAGAAAACCGGGAGCGGTAGCTTAGTGCATTAGCTGATGTCACTGCAGCGCTTCTGACCGGAGGTCCTAGGTTCGAGTCCTGACAGCGGCAGGATTTTCGACACCGCTTTCCAGCTAGGTCGAATTCAGTCACTGCCTGGAGGAGAATTCTGGCGGCCGGCTGCTCTCATCGGTAGTTTTCGTGGTTTCTCAACATCAGGCGAATGCCGGAACAGTACCCTATCAAACGGGCCACAGACCGCGCGCGATCTGTCCTTCCTCTTCCTTGTCCTATCCTCTCCCTTCCACACTCACTTACAGTAACATGCACTACACTACCACATATTCCGGGAGACCGGTCAGGAACTTAGAGCTTGGCCCGACTGGGGCGGTGAGCCGTTGGTGGAAGAGTCCTGGTTAGGGAAACCCACTAGCCGACTGTAGGTCGGCGCCGGATCGCCATCCAGCGGGAACGATCACCGCCATATTCCGAGAAAAACATGCACTACACTAATGACCATAGCAGTGAACGCACTCGAAAACACGAAATAATCAGTCAAAACCGAAGGCGAGCAATGACAGCAACGTTGTCATTTGTTCAACTTCAACCGCACTATCGATCTTCTGCGCATGCGCAGATGCACAAAAGTGATGCGAAACTTAAACTGCGCATGCGCAGAAGATCGATAGTGCTTTAACGTTCGAGGGCGCACAAACTCTCTATTTTCTATGATCCGCAAGTGCGTAGAACCGATATATTAAGGGATTCGGTAAGATATGTCAGTTGCTGCGGTTGACAGAATTTACCATGTGACCGCTCATATAAGTACACATCATTTACATTCTCACAAATAGCACATTCCTCTTTAGAACAAGACAATATTTAGAAAACACAGATGTTGGAAAATATAAAACTAACAATTAGGATTAATACTGCATTACTAACTTACAACTTACATTAATTTTAAATTTCATTTTGTCGTCCAGATTTAAAGAAGGTATTAATAAGAAGGGATTGACCATGCTCCTTTCTAAAGATTCCAACTTGTAGGCAAGAATTCGATTTGTCAGTCAACCACGAAGAAGAAATAAAAAATGCTACAACAACACTTACTCGAATTAGAAATCGAATCTTAATAGTGCGATAACAGTCAAACTGAAGACGAAGCATATTTCTCACAATATGCAAGAATAGAAAGCTGAGAAGTAGTCTCCTCATTGTTTTTAATAGCGCGTAAAGTTTTTTTTTCGCGCAAAAAGCTTTATTCGACATTAAAGAAGTATGATGGTACTACTTCTGAGCTTTCTATTGATGAGAACAACATAAATTTCACAGCACTTCCTACTAATAATCAAGAAAGTAACGAAGAAAACTCCACGGATGCATCAACTACGTGACCTCTAGTGCTCAGCACGAAATGGGTTACTGCCAGGTACCACGAGCGTGTATGTCACTTTACAGAAGGGGCAGCGGAAGTAATCTTGGTACTAACAAATGGTTAGCCACTGTGCTTCGATCAGAACAATACTTACAATCTATCAAAATAATTATGGACGGTAGAGCTGAGAGTGGGAAGTAGATTTCCAGCTCCAACATCCTTGAAGCAATTGGCGGATGTTTTTGGTACAAAAAAGGCAGATCATTTCGTTGGAAACTATTCAAACACTACAAATCTATTTCGCAACGAACTGTAGATATTCTGAAAGAAAACGGTGGCCCAACACCTTATTAATAAATAAATATATCGTATAAATGTCAAGTTTTTAAAATAATTATTTTCCAAAACCTGTATTTTTTAAATTAAAACCACTGAAAAGTTTAAAATGAAAAATGTAAAATTTGTTTTCGAACCTGTTCTGCACATCCAATAGTAAAGACAGAGATTCCTCTCATTGCCATTTATCCCTATACTTTAGATCATAAATTTGTATTGCACATTCTTTCTAAGTCTGTTTATGTGATCGAACGAAACGAATGTGGTTTGTCTACATCCCTCGGCTGAGATGACGCTGTCCTAGTATTTCCTTCACCTTACATTGTATTTTTCACAAGGAGGTCATTTTAACTGTATTTTCGGTTAAATTTTAATTAAAAGTCAATATAAATGGCCACTGATAAATGAAATTTTGTTACGCACAGTCTTAATGGTGGAGGTAACTAAATCAACTTTAAAACATCGATGGTGTTGCGACGATGTATTATTAAAATCGATGTTTTTATTTTCGATGTTTTGGCAATATTGATGTTTTCATGTAACATCGATGTCGCATCACTAATCATTAGTACGGTTACTCAACGAACAAGCCTTTCAATGCAATTTAGTAGAAGTGAGGATCACAATAATCGATTCCATAACTTCATAACTATGTCCTGAGCATTGCAAGGATCCCAAAGTCAGTGACACAGAGGTTTGTGGATGTCCATTGCTGACTAATGTATTTGATACCACTAATGAATTTTGCCGGGTTCCTAAAAAGAGCTGTCTTAAGCACTATAGATGGGAGAAACTAAGGAGAGCTGAAATTGATATGGAACGTGTGCGTCAGTGGTTGAAAATAGATGAACTCATAGAACAGGAGCGACAGATCCGTCACATGATGGCGAGCCGGGCAGGTGTGTTAGCTTTAATGTTGCATTCCACATACAACCATGATCTCATGGAACAAATGATTTCAACCCAAGATCAAGAACAATTTGCTGCAATGGAAGAAGAAATGCAGCAGTAAAAAATTTAAAAAATTTATAGTATGTGTGGGATACAGCTTAGAAAAGGCTATTTTATATTGGAAATGAGTGAATTAAATACTCATTATAAGTGTAATAGGTTACTTCACAGAGTGTAGTTGGTATGGAGTTGCAATGGGAAGTCCAGGCTTCGTCATGGGTCGTGGGCGTGGAGGACGTTGCGTCGCCATTGTGGCAGAGGGCGCTGGTAGCGACGGCGGTCACGCGCTCGCGCTAATTACGCCGTCAATTCCCCCGATCATTCTCGCCAACAATCCCTCCTTTGCCCTTGAGGCACAACAACACCCACACCGCAGCAGTGACGGACCGGACTCCATCACACATCCAGTCATCTCCGATACGATCATTCTTGCCAACAAATCGTTCTTGGAGCCTTGAGGCTCTGCTAGGTTTAGCCAACTACAGACAACAGCGCACCAGTGTTAAGCCGCTCACAATCGCATATCCAATCACCTCCAAGGCGATCATTTTCACCAACAATTATTTGCAACTTGAGGCTCAGCGATCTAATCCAAGTGAAACATCGCACTCCATTGTGATCCATTCACCTCCCACCAGTGAAATATTGTACATCCATTCACCTTCGAGACGACGATCTTCACCCACAATCCGTCCTTGGTTCCTTGGGTGGCGTCATACAGTCGCCACATACAATAAATATTGGCTACGTGCATTTCATGCACAAGGAAGTAGGCTGCGACAGCGGGCAGCATGCAAGGGACGCCTCCCTGAACAAAGGGAGGCTATATCGGGACGGGAAACCCGGCTCTCGCATAGGGCGAAAGGCAGAAAACCCCAGGGCTGCCGTGACGTTGCGTTGCCACGGGGCCAGATTTGTGAACCACGAAGTTCGGCTGTCGCGTAAACGCGGCTGGCGGAAGCGGCGAGATGACGCAGTTCCGTCAGCCGGCCCAGAGGGAATAAAAGCGCACTCGCACACGACTCTTCCTTCTGATTCTCGAGCTCTGCGTGGGATGTCGTGTGAGGGTGCGCGGCGCGTGGCACGTCGGGTAGGCTACGGGGGCAAAGGGTCTGGAGCCGGCGTGAATTCGTCGTGATTTAGAGAGAAGGGTGCATCGCACCGCGGGAGTAATTCTTATCTGGCAAGCGGTTGTGGTGACCAGGTGAAGTTCCTCTTAGAAATAGGCTGTAGATATTGTAAATAGTAGATTCGGGTGTCGGAGGATATCTGTAATAAATATTAATATCACACTGTTTCACGTCTGTTATTCATTGTTGCGGCAATGACGCTACACTTGAGGATCTACGACTCAGCCCATAACACCTTACACCGCGCCATTGATAGACCGCACCCCATCGAACAACGAGTCACCTCCGAGGCGACCATTCTCACCAACAAACCGTCTCTTGACCTTGAGGCTCTGCTAGCTACGTTAAACAACACACCACACCGCACCAGTGGCACACCATCGTACATTCAGTCACCAACAATAATGTCCTTTGCACATTGAGGCTCTGCTAGCGACAGCCAACGATATCCCACACCGCACCAGTTATAGACTGCAATCCATCGCACATTCAACCTCTCTTGCCTTGATCGATCAATCCCACTTTCTCTATCGCCCATCCAACCAGCGACAAAACGTACTCCATGGAACATTCAACCTTTCTCTATACCAGGCTACCACCGAGAAGCTTTCCACTATTCAACAAACCTTCTCAAAATAATCTGCTCTTTTGTATTTCTTCATGCTCGTCCTTTAAACATTTTTTAGCCATTTTGGGTCTTCCAAAGCTCATAGTTAAATTTCATCATATTGTAATATTTCAATTATAATTTATTTGAAATTATTTGCTTATTGTTATTAATAATGTTTTAATAACGAAATTTATCAATAGCAAGAAAAGAAAATACAGTAAATGTTTGATTCAATTTTCCATAAAAACGTAATATAAATATGAGCACAATACTGAAATCAATAAATGCTTAACAAATGAAATACAAAATTATTAATATTATTTTAAAAATGATTAATTGTTCTCCTTTATTACGATATTTAGTCCTTGAGAATGATAATGAGTGTGGTATTTTTATTATGTTTAATACGAGTAGTAGAGTGTAAACCAGATACCATCAAACTTCTGCCTTTTAGCCTTCAACAATAGATTTCCGATGATTTCTATATCTAGAATATTACATCTATGTGATCAACTTCCTATTGGACATTCTGTTCACGATATATCTAATAATACAGTAGTTTCTTTCGTGCGCTAATACATTCCTTGAATTATTGGTCGTTTCCACCTTCAAAGTAGTTTTTGCATAGAGCAGTCTTATTTATGCATAGAGCGGAATATTTATGTTTTAAAAGCCCCTGAAGCCTTAGACCTTATGACAGAATTAGTCTTAAATTACCCTTCTTGGATACTAATGATAATGTGCGCGAGATTCATTTCCAAGTGTAGGCGATTGGATGGCAAACTCATTAGAGAGTTTGTGCATCCTCGATCGTTATAGTACTATCGACCTTCCGCCCATGCGCTGATGAAATTTCGCAACTGCAAAGTGCAACTGCGCATGCGCAAAAGATCGATAGTGCTGCCCGCAATGGCGTGCACAACTCTCTCATTTCTGTACTCCCCTTTGCTGATAAGATGTTCAGAAGTGTTTCTTAGCCGTCTACTCGAAAAATGACGGCAAAAGATGTTGACAGAAGAATGAAGGGGATGATAGTTCGGATGGGATACACGGCTATACAAGACACCAACCACGCCATAATTCCTTTAAAGAAACGCAGGCCTTGCGGAGAAGCTCTGTCTTCATCTCCGACACAATACCAACCCTTTCCTCCAGCCAGCCATTCTCGTGGATATTAATTTACTTTTAAATGGGTCCGTCCAGTTGCCTTGGCGTCCTCTGGTCCCGGTCCTGTCTCTCCGTGTCAGCGCCTCTGGCTTCTCGGTCTGAAAGAAGAGCAAGCGGGCCGGCGTCAGCGGCGGCGACGACAGAGTGGCGACTCTATCATCTACCCCGCCCGCACCACCACCCCCGCACCACCGTGAGTGAGAATCGCCTCCGTCGACGCCAACGCCGCCGCCGCCGCCGCCGCCAGCGCGCCTGCACCCATGCATTATTCCCGCTGAAAAGAAAATTTAATTCCGGACTGACAGCGAGGCCGGCCCTCCTTTTGAGAGAGCCTGACAGGTCGTGATTATGGATTTATGAAGGGGGTCGCGGCACGGCGGCGGCGGCGCGCACGCCTGCCTGCCAGCGTTGACGGCCGTGTGGGGGGCGGGGCGGGGGCCGCGAGGGGTCGCCATGACGTCTTGCCAACAAAGGCGGGGGCGGGGCTGCACTTCCGCCTCGCGACGGCGGTGGACGACTCCTTGCGGGTCATTGGGGTGATGTCACGTCTGTGGATAAGAGAGAGTTTGTGCACGCCGTAGCGGATGGCTTTGATTGATTGGTTGATTTTTTCGTGTTTCCGGCCGCGTCAACAGCTTCGGTCATTAGTCCCGTTAGTGTAGTGCATGTTCTTTTCTCTCTGGAGATGGCGGTGATCTTCCCCCACTGGATGGCGAGATCCGGCGCCGACCTACCGTCGGCTAGTGGGGTTTCCCCCTAACCAGGACTCTCCCACCAGCGGGGCACCACCCCAGCCGGGACAAGCTCTAAACTCCCGACCGGTCTCCCGGAATATGTGATAGTGTGGTACATGTTAGTTGTGTGTGTGTGTGTGTGTGTGTGTGTGTGTGTAAGAGGAGAGGAGAGGACAAGGAAGAGCAAGGGCAGATCGCGCGCGGTCCGTGGCCCGTTTGGTAGGGTACTGCTCCGGCATTCGCCTGGCGTTGATCGGAGAAACCGCGGAAAACTACCGATCAGAGTAGCCGGCCGCTAGAATTCTCCTCCAGACAGCGACCTCCAGAATTCGACCTAGCTGAAAACCTAGTGTCGAAAATCCTGCCGCCGTCAGGACTCGAACCTAGGACCTCCCGGTCAGAGGCGCTGCAGTGCCGTAGCGGATGGCACTATCGATCTTCTGCGCATGCGCAGATGCACAGAAGTGATGCGAACTAAATTGCCATGCTGTACTCCCAATAGAGAGTTTGTGCACACCATAGCTGATGGCACTATAATCTTCTGGGCATCGCACATGCAAAAAAGCGAATCGAAACTTAAATTGCGCATGCGCAGAAGATCAATGGTGCTTTAACGTTCGAGAGTGCACAAACTCTCTAATAGAGAAGATACGAGAATTTGTGCACAAATTCTCTAATAGAGAGTTTGTGTCCGTCTTAGCGCACCGACTATCGATCTTCAGCTCATGCGCAGATGCTCAATGGGGGTTGTGCACCCTCGAACTTTAAAGCACTATCGATCTTCTGCGCAAGCGAGGTTCACGTTTCGCACCACTTTATTGCATCTGCTCATGCGGAGAAGATTGATACTGCTGTCCGTTATGGTGTGCACAAACTCTCTAGTGATGCGAAACTTAAACTGCGCATGCGCAGAAGATCAACAGTACTTTAACGTTCAAGGGTGCACAAACTCTTAAGCTTGTGTTGGACTTCGCTGCACTCCTGAAGTTCATCGGTTCCGAGGACTTTGATAATTGTTTTCATTAATTTACGAATTATTGCTTTTTGTGTATCCCAAAATCTCACTACAGTTGTACGGATATTAAAATTCGAACAATACAGAGTAAAAAGTATCTGTGGATCGGAGGTATTAAGACATCATGTAATATTTATTAAATTTTACAGTAAAGCGGTTCGAAGATGTTTTACTTTGGACTTGAAAGTGGACTTAGTGTTATTTAAGAGCACTGAAACTGCCAATTCTTGATGCAGGACAGATTGTTGTATACCTCTGGGTAGAGGACAAGAAACGCGTATAATTGTGCCAATAATTTCAATTCGCCCGAAAATACACATATAGTGTCCTATACCTCCTACCACAGATATATCACTTCAACTTTGAGTCATGGACATTCCAATTCTCACTTCAGACTTCTCTCATTTGAAAAGGTTCCAACACTACCAATTAAAATTTGAAACCATCTTGAAAATGAATTTGCCTCAGAGCTTGTAGTTATCATATTCATGTAGATTAAAAAAAAGGTAAGCTACTAATAAGTTAATTTAATATATCTACAGCTCGAATTCACTCATTGTTCAAACAGGCATTAATTTGACGCCTATATTTTCTGTAAAGTGTAATCAATTTATCCTATTTCGTTGGATCGTGGCCTGTCGTACTTGATGAAATTCGAGGTTTGAAGTCCAATATGACCGAAAAGGAGAAACAAGTGGTAGATATCGATCCAACTGCAGCAACGTAAAATCTCTGAATTGAGCTCTCTCTGTAGTAGTGATGATAAAATGACAGTGCCCGCGTTATTTTAACACTCCGTCACTCGCGCCGTTGGTTAGTGTCAAGAAGAAGATTCTTTTGTAATTAAAAAAGGAATGTCAGCCTTTTGCGAATAAAATGGTGTCTGAGAAGGGTAGCAATAAAATGTTTATCTCTTTTATTACCTGTGTCGCCATACCCTGAAGTAAAATCGTTGTGTCTATTTGACAGAATCCAACATGCGAGTGGGAATTCCAGTTCAGTTTTGTGTCCAAGTTTAGCCCAAGGTATTTGACTGTTTGGCAGTTAGAAGTCCATGGAATTCTGTTGTTTGCGCAACTGGCTAATGAAACTGATCGCATTTCCGCACGGCACGGCAGATAGGCTGCGAGTCGCGTGCTTCCTGTCGCCTACGTAGAACTCAATGCGCTTTATTCCGCGTAATGCCAAGTAACACCAAACTCGAAACTGAACAAGCAATCGCGCATCGCCGCCGCCGGTTGTAGCCCACGCAGGGCACGGCCTTTGTTTCCGCAGTGAAACCGAATGGCATTAGGTCATCAGTAGACATCGGATGTTTAGCGAAATGCCTATTTTATTCTAGCGAACTTATTTAAAAGCCGATAATAGATGTGCACGAATCATGACAAATGATGACATATGACGATGTTTTATTACACTTATTTTTGTTGTTTTTTTGCATAAATGTCTTTTTTAGGACTTTTTTGCCTTTTATGTATTATTTTTATATACAATGTCAAGATATCGGAAAATCGGCCATGGTACATTGATTACGAAATCTTCAATTGTGGTCTTGGTATTTTTTTTTTAAAAAAAAGAGAATTCCTAAAAGTATACCAACTGATTTTTCTCCATTCCCCTATTTCATAAATACCAGAAATGTTCTAAGAGCAATATCGATTCACCGAGGGCACCGAAATTTTAAGAGGAAATAAATGTAAATTCACATAAGGTTTCAGTGTTGATAGTGTTGGACTTCTAAAATATATGCCAGTCACATCATTAGATGTTGAGAGATCCTTCTCCGTATTCAAACTGATTTTGTCTCGTCATTGTCGCAAATCTAATGCTGTTATCCTTGAAAAGTTACTGGTAATATGCAAATATTACTAGTTAATGCAAACGATTAGGAATAAAATGTAGAAGAGTGGTAAATATGTAAATCTAGTTTAATATTAAAATGTAAGAACTTGTTTTGTGCATTTAAGTTAACAAAATAATAGACAAAAATTACAATTTTTTATTTTATTGTGTAACTTATGACAGTGCCTTTTTTCTCCTTATTCTTGACTTTTTTCAGCGCCTAAAAGGCCGCTTTTCAGTGCCTAAACATCCGATGTCTAGTCATCAGTAAGGCCTCCATTCCGGAACCACTATCTACACCTCAGGGAAGACGTATTATACGCACACGTTTTCTTGAGCCCCGGCACACATACCCCCACTCCTTTACTAACATTAGTTGAATTCACAATAAATGATAGCAACAAGCTTTGCTGACAAATTCTGATAACCAGAAATGTTTGCTCCCGGGTAATAAAAACTATTTTGCATCAAAAAACGATCTACAGATTTCATATAATAGTCCCCCACTCCCCTCGCATCTAGGGAAATGAGAACTCAAAAAACCTGCGGGGGCAACACCTTCCGCTCTGCCTTAAATTTAGAATGTGCTATTTTAATATTTACATGTATTATTAGACCATCACTCACATATGCATGCCCGGTATGTAATAACACAGATAAAACAACATTGAAAAACTTCAGATAAGACAGAACAAATTTTTACGAAAATGTCCTTGATTCATCTCGAATACATATGATCAAAGGGAACTTCAAACAGAACCCCTAAATGAATATATAAGAAAAAACTGTGACAAATTGTATACTGCAAGGAGAGGATGGAATATCTTCTTGCTTTTTTTTTTTATTTCCACCTGTTCGGCAATTCTGCCTTTCAGGGATATTAACATTTTACAACATAATGATTTGTTATTCCTTCTCACGCTAATTGTCCTGATTGTTACATGCTGTTTTCAGTGTATAATTTTGAAAATAGAGTATACTGATGGGGAATTTATACTCGTAATCGTCTTTAAATAAAATATTTGTGATTTAAGATGTTATATTAATAGATTTTGGGAACTAATGCCGCTGAATATTTATGGAGGACTGAATTTATCCATGGGACATCGTGAGCATGTTCTGTTTGGTTTTGGGTAGTTTTTGCCAAGTTTGAAGATGGTCGTGGCTGGAGATCCTGAAAGAATATCGAAAAACTTTTGAGAGGATTTTAGTGTGTATTCTTGTGTATTCTTGTATTGACTCTATTCGTAATTCTTCTTGCTGCATAAAATTCACAATGGGGAAAAAACAATCCCAAAAGAATACGCTCACGATATCCCAAAGACATGTTAAAACCTCCAAACAAATCACTATAATAATGTATGTTAAATATGTAAATTTCGCAAAAAAACAAACAAACAACAAAACATTATGGCGGACGTACCTTTGGTAAAGTCTCGGAGGCTGCCCCCACCCTGCGGCAGCTGAGATTTCCCCTCTCGGCGATAAGGGAAGCGCGTAGGCGCAAGGAGAGGCGACTGCAAGACGCAGCGATCGCGCTGACCGTCACTCGTCATCACTGTCCCTTCGTCAAAAGAGGAACTCGCACTCCCAGGAATGTCCAAAGAAATGAATACATCGTTTGTTGGTCCATCACATCGTGAATTATTGTCACCTCTATTCCCTACACATGCTCGCAGGATTCCTTTCATTGTTCAGTACTCTATTGTGCAAACGCTTCTCTGCAAAATGTTTTCTTTTCTTTCAAGGATGCACCAATTGTTTCTGCTGCCTCGCGCCCTTTTATAAATCCCCAAACAAGTTCTATTGGATTTAGATCTGGATGGTACGGTGGAAGACGGAGAGGAATGTGGCCATGTTCAATGATTATTTGATCAACGACCTATCGTTTTTCAGTGGATATCTTTGAATTATTTGTAATAATTGGGTTTTTGTGAATAACAGCAACTACTGTGTAAAGCACACTGTCACTGCTCACTAGCCACGGTCAAACAGGGACTGGAGACCGAAACTCTTCAAGACACGGCTTATTTTCTGTTGATCGTTTGGACAACCCCTACTGTAGAAGCACGTAAGCTGCCTTCCGTCTGATCCTTCTCACTCATCAGTGTTATCACCAAACTCGCAGTGTTGAATTACCGCGCGACCCACGAGAGAAAGACAGAGGGAGAGCTATGTTGTGACAGAGAGCGCAGGCAGGCGGGGAAATAGGAGCTTTGGAGGGAGAGGCCACGTTCGGGCATGCGCAGTGGAAGGTTTTTTTGAGAGTGGTAGAGCAATAGATTTTAACTACCCTGTATTAGAGGGTCAATTGCGTGTTACTGGACATCCCGGCGAACAGGGACACCCCTTGGATACTTGCGAATTTGACACCGTGTAAGATGCGCTTATCTACTTCGCCGAAACCCGTCTGGGGGCTCCAGACATCCGGAAATTTATTTTGTCTTTCTGATTTTCGCTATCATTAGTGAGCTATCTGTTCCATACCAAGAAACCAACCGTCTTCAAGATAGCGCTCCAGGCAGATTTCGCTTTTAGAAGGTAGAATTACACAAGACGAGTGGAGTTCTCTTTGATAATAATTTGGTATTGCTTTCCAGGTCTGGTGCATGTCAGTTCAGGAAGTTTGCCGTTTCTGTTAAGCGTGATTGCTACCATGAAAAAGTGCCAAAGTGCTACTACAAAATTATTAAATTAGATTTAAGCTAGAATTAAGTTAGCTTTAGTTAGTATTAGTTTTTTTTTACCTCTCCCTCTTAGCTGCTTAAGCCGCAAGGCAGCAGCGCAAATTGTATTGCCATAGTAAAATAAATTCCCGCCTTCTCAGGGTTACTGTGAAGGGGAAACAACAAAAAAATACCATGACAAAGTGAAACCGAAGACCATTGGTAAAAGAGTGGATTAATGGAAAAGATTTCACGACGAACGGAAGTGATGTGGAAAAGTGGTAAACTGCGCAAAAAATATATCTTACCACATTACATTAAAACACTACAACTCATGTAAAATATGAGCAAAATAGCCTCTGTTCATCCTTTAAGTATTACGTCTAATTTTGAATATTAAATATTTTAACTGCTATTGAGGAAAGTTTTTGGCCTATTTTGAACTACAAATGGCTCCTATTTGCATGCGAGGTGCGTACATGGCATATTCACCTTATTTAGTGAACACATGGATATGGCAAGGCAGTTTTATGGAATATTTCATGAATGGTATGGTGGAATTTCTTGTTAAGTAAATGTGAAACTACATTAGAAACTACCTTAATAGTGTATTGTGCAGGAATTCACCTGGCAATTACACGAAAACTGAGGAAGAAAACGTGTACTATTGACACTCGAAGGAGCAACTACCGCTTTGGAGTAATAGATGGTAGAAAAATCCCATTTTTTCCTAAAATGCCAGCCGATCGACGTGACCATGTGCGAAGGCCTACAATAGTTGGTTAGATTTGTTTGTTTCGTTATCATCATATTATTTCATTATATACGCCTTACCTTCCCAAAGTTTCATATGTAGTAGAACTAGTGGAATTTAGCGAAGTTACAACCGCTGAAAATGGGTGTGATGCAAGCTCAGTGGCGCTGAGAAACGTACAAGGTCGTCGGCAACTAAGGCATCTTTAGAATATAACTAGATTTCGATCGCATGACGAGAATTCATGAGAATATGTACTATGGATTAATTGATTGATTTTTTCGTGTTTCCGGGCACGTCAACTGCTTTGATCATTAGTCCCGTTAATGTAGTGCATGTTTTTTCTCGGGAGATGGCGGTGATATTTCCCCGCTGGATGGCGAGATCCGGCGCCGACCTACCGTCGGCTAGTGGGGTTTCCCCTTAACCAGGACTCTCCCAACAGCGGGGCACCGCCCCAACCAGGCCAAGCTCTAAGCTCCCGACCGGTCTCCCGGAATATGTGGTAGTGTAGTGCATGTTAGTGTAACAGTGTGTGCAAGGGGAGAGGATAGGGCAAGGAAGAGGAAGGACAGATCGCGCGTCCGTTGATGTTGATGCACATCAGTTGATGCACTGAGCTACCGCTCCCGGTAATAGATAGTATATAGAAAACTATTGTAATCAGCGAAAGTAAAGGGAGAAAGTTTCGTTTATCCTAGAGTGGGAATGATAATCTGAGTAAACTAAGAATTTAGATTTGCAATGAGGTCAATTAAATTGTGAAAAATATCAGTTTATTTCATTTTATATTGTGTTTTGTATAAAATATTGTAATTAATTGTAAAATTTATTTTCGACAATTTAAATGTTTGATGTAAAACATATTAATAGTAGCTACAGCTTGTATATAGGTAATAATGGCCAGTAGAACCTCAAATTTTAAAAGGTAAAACGTTTTCAGAAAATCATTGGATTTAACAAGAAATAGTAACTAGTAGTGGGGACCCATATTTAATAATCATGCAGGATAATAACAAAGAAGGTAAATTACTGAATTTATGAGAGATATACAAAAGATGCTCATGTATTCTTTTTTTCTTTATAGAAACGAGTTCAAATTTTCTTTAATTTTGATAATAGAATATATTGATAATAGATAATAGATATTGATAATAGTGTTTGTTTGTGTGTGTGTGTGTGTGTGTGTGATACGTAAATTTATGGCTTCACTGTTATATGTTGTTCTATAATTTTAGTTGGTGTAATTATTTAAAGAGTTTAACATTCCCTAATAGTCAAGACCAAATCTCGCGATTATATACTGAAGTGTTTCTTATATTTTATCGGCGGATGAGGTTTAACAATCAGGAACATTCTACTCCTTAAATATCGTAAACATCTGCGCAGTGTGAAGAATAGTAAATACCGACCAGGCGACTCTTTCTGAAACCCGGGGCAGGTCATTGAGAGAGAAGACACAGCAGGACAAAATAATACGAAATAGTCAATTATCTAAAACGTTTCCAGCTAGCCTGGAGAAAGAGCTCGCACATTATAAATTTTTCGAAGGTACGATCGTAACAGCATCTGACATGTTTACATTTTTATAAAGTACTCTTTCTTGATTCTCCCCCTGACCTAACAAACACGTTCCCTCGACAATTTAGAAATGAAATATTGATCGATGCTTGTAAAACTCACACCATCTCTTATAACGTAAAATATGTTATCGTCATGAACAGCTCGTCGATATCCATCGAGAAATATTTTTAAAATGTTATGTTTGATTGTTTCTCTAAAAATATAAACTTTTATTTACTCTTCAGACCTATGCAGTTGTTAGTTTTTTTATATATAGCATTATCTTGAAGTTAGTCCTTCTAAATCGGAGAGTTCAAACTGAATACATACTACCAAAATATTGCGTGAAGCATTATTCTTGATAAATTAAAGTTATCGCATTATCAAACCGTCAATTCAAAGTCTCCTCCAAGTAACCGTAGATTCTTATCAGTGATCACTTCCCAGTTCTCTTAATGATCATCCCTCTTAATCCCTTTGAGTTAAAGAGTTTTACAGATCGTAGGGGAAAATATAGGGGAGAATGTGAAGAGGACGAAGACGGTTTCTTCTATTGCTCCAAGCTCATTCTTTGGAGCCTGACGAAGGGAAAATGCGAGACTCTGTGGGTGTGTGTCCCATCTGTCAGGCAGGCTTGGATTGTGATGTCGACTCGTAGGAAGTAGATAACCATATCTACTTTTCCGGTGGCATATCCTCGGACAGCGTGGCGTTGCAGCCTTCGTGTATGCCGTCCGTGGGCACAGCGCTTGAGCATGATGCGACCACCAGGCGTCACAGCAGCGCCACTGCGCCGCTCGCGCGAATGCGCCATTTGCTTTGCCGGTAGTCGCGCCACTCGGAAGAGGGGCTGCTGCTCACTGGGCGCGTCCGAGTGCTCGAAGGGCGTGTCCGATGGCCTACTGTGAACGCTGCCTTTTACAACAATGTTCTGCTGGCGATGATACAGAAATGTGTCTGCGCTCTTGGTGGCGGAAATGCGAAAATCTTAATTTAGGGCCCCTTCACGAGGCCCTTCTGAACAACGATTCCGAGTTTCGTGTCTGCTGACAAATCATTGGTTGAAATGGGGGTATTCACATGAGCGAAGTAATCATCGTGATTGGCCTTGCAGGTAGTCGCGCCACTCACAAGAGTGGCTGTGGCTGAGTGGCGCCGTGTGAAGGCCGCGTCCGAGTGGCCTAGTGTGAACGCTGCCATTTACAACAATGTTCTGGAGGCAATGACACAGACAGGTGTCTGCGCTCTTGGTGGTGGGACTGCGAAAATCTTAATTTAGGGCCACTTCACAATGTCCCACTGAACAACGCTTCCGAGTGTCGTGTCTGTTGGCAAAGCATTGGTTGAAATGGGGGTATTCACACGGGAAGAGTAGTCATGCTACTTGGATGCTCGGTGGCGAACTGCTGCTACTAGAAACGCAGACACGCGTCCTCCCTGTCGCCAGAAGAATAGTTCTAAACGTCATCGTTCACTGTAAACGAACCACTAAACCGATTTTTACCTGCTGGCTGCCTTTTGGGCCACCTGACCCCACAGCGGTGTCACTCATGAAACCTTCCTCTCTCGTGGTTAGTGGTGCGCAGTGGTGGCTGTTTGTGAAGGACTCTGGCTTCTCGGTGGCGCCACCGAGTGGTTCCGTGTGAAGGCTGCCTTAAACCAATAGTTTGCCACCGGCGTGACACTCACAAGCGCTGGTGAGTGCCGCCGTGTGAAGGGCACGCTGGAGGTGCGCTTCGCGGAAGTTTGTCTGGGTCTTCTTTATAGAACCCAGCGGATTCTTAATGGCTGATTAATATGTTAGTAATATATTTTGACACATTTTTATTTGCAATTTGTTCCTGATGAGAATTTGCATAATTTTGAAATGCTCCGGAGAGGAGGACTCGCCCATTGACAGCACTGCATAACAATGGAAATTACGGGCTACACTGTCTAACAATTCATGGTATACTACCTACATTTAATTTGATATATATGTTCATACTACATGAATAAATGAGTACATAAATTAAATTCACAACCTAGATGGAAGGTCTAATAATCTGATTGGACGAAGGTTGAAGTCGTCTGGTTTGGTTTCACCGCTGTCAAGTAGTATGGTTGGCGAGTATACTCATATGAATGCGATGACTTCGTAGATATTTTGAAGAGAACCAGAATGCAGTGAAAAAAAGTAATCTTGACGTCTCACATTTATACCTGAAATAGCAAAACTTCTCGTTCGAGCTACTCTAATTGCTCGTCAATCACCGCTTGTTTAGTACCGCCCCTCCCACCCATAAGCACGTCCATAGGGAACGAGACGTCGGTTTTTGCCGCCGCCGGCGATGCGACATTCTCGCGGCGGCGGAGGTGCCAGCGCGTACATTGTACAGTATAGGCTGCGCCTAAAGGCCGCTCCACAGTAGAGATGGGCTTAACAGCTTTTCTTCAATAACTGTTATCACAAAAACAGCTGACTCGTAATAGCTGTTCTTAATAACAGTTGAAAAATAACAGGTCCATGACCAGCAACCTAACATGGCCGACTGCTAAGAGTTAAACCACGCAAAACGAATAACGTTGGTAGCACCGTAAAGCTTGTGCAGCTACCTTACGGCGCTTCCTCATACTACTTTCCCTGTTTGGACAGAGAAGCAGCTAATATGAACGAGACTGGATGAACTGCCAAGGATGAATAGTAATTCATATAATGTGTATTGAATATAGAATATTACTAAAATGAAAGTAATTCGGGTTCAGATTGCAAATATTTTTTCAAATATGCAACTTGTGCATAGTGAAGTGATGAATGCCAAATATAATGAGGAGAAACAGTGTTTTTGCTTACCTGTAGCTCAAGTGTTAATGACTGTCGAGTATCAAGTATCATAATGTGAGTTATTTGACCGTAACTCATTTTATTTTATCGGACCTAGGGAAATATTAGTTGATCTAACATAAGCAGCAATGGAACAGAAATAAGTTTACATATTGGACGGACTTAATTTAAAGGACAAACATCTTGTTGTAGTGTATACAATAAAATATAAAACTATTGTGGCACATGGTGTGAAATAATGACGAATTATGTATTAATTAATATATAATTTGAACACTGGTAAATCATGATTGATTAGCTGCAGTGAAGTTGTTATCGTACAAAATGGTTGCCACAAAAGCATGTAGTAGTTCGGATTAGGCCCAGTAGGTTGCAGTTCTATGTATTTCAACCGATAACAGCCAATAACAGGATAAACTAAATAACTGTTATTTCGCGTAACAGTTATGAAACGTTAACGGTTAATAAATAACAGTTTAGCTGTTAAGAGCGCATCCCTACTCCACAGTAGCTCGCGCATGGTAACGGCAACACGAACGCGATATACGCGCGCTTCACACACACCAAAAAAAAGTGTGCAGGAAGAGGAATAGCGCCAAGAATATGCAGCGGGAAAAAGAAAACTTCAAGAAACAACTAGGTTCGCTGCTCTTCTAGGTTCGCTGCTCTGTTCATTCTTTGATTTGCCATTTAGGAATGAAAAAATTCAAAACCTAATACGAACTTACGGAAAATACAACTAAATAAAATGTTATCAAAAATGAAACCTCCAATGTACTTATATTGTGGAGCGACGGAGTTTAGACGCACTGACGGCCTTCTTGCTTGGAGAGCGCGAGGATTAGGGTTGCATTCGTGAATAGGGTTCGTGATTAGCATTGCCAACCGTCCTTCATTTGGGAGGACAGTCCTACATTGACTTCAATTGTCCTCTCGTCCCCCTTTGTATGTTAAATGTCCTCCTTTTAGTACATTTTTAACATTTGTTGTCATTTATTTGATCAAATGACTAACATCTGCTACGTTGTATCGTTTATTAATTTAGAATAGAAAACATAAATATCCTTTTCCTCAACGTTGACACACGCATGCCAGTTAGTTTTTAAAATTAAAAAAAAAAAAAAACGCTCAGACCATCTTCATCTGCAGTTTGTGAATAAATCTTTCCAATTGAATCGCAAATGGAGAGAAGAAAGAAATAGAGCTAATGTTAGTGTACATTAAGTGTTTATAAAAATAAATGAGGAGCTGTTTTTTTTATTTCATTTTATTTTTTATTTTTGCTTATCGCGTGTCTTCCCTTTTACATGAACATTGTTGGCAACCCTGTGCGTGATTCTCCTTCCGATCGCGAGTCGTAATCAACGCGTGCCGCCGCTCGCTCAGGTTGTTAGAGATCTCGCGCACTTTGTCGTCCCCGTAATGACGCAATTGGCGAGATTCCTCCTCCTAGAAAGGGTAACTCTCCTAAAGTATGTTGTGAGTGAACGGAAACATTGTGAACTCATTCCCTCATTATCGTAGCTTCTGTCACTGGTTTTCGCTATTTTCGTAAAACGCGCAGTTTTCTCAAGTTTTCATACGAAGATATTTCAGTTTGAGATGTGCACTGGGTATCGTAGTATATTGTAAGTTAAACATTCTTTTTATTAGTACGTAATACTTAGTGTTTTAACATTAAGGATAATATAAAGATACTTAGTGTTATAACATTAAGTATATTTTGATATACCAAAATGACGAACCATTTTTATTATGAAAATGCCATTTTATTTGACATAGAATGTAGGAATATCAATAGACGATTGTGAGGGGGTCGCTATGTGACAAATAAACTACCGGCGTTAAGAAGCATTTTCTTTAGGTTTAAATGACAGGGCAGAGGTGGAATAAGCATTGTTTTGAGAAACTATCTGGAGTCAATGAGGTATCTACCACAAAAGTATTAAATGTAATTTTAATATGATTACATATTGCCAGACACGTGTTTCAGGAACACTCTTCCCATCTTCAGTGGTTCCAAGTAACATAGATAAAACGCATAATTTCATGGAAAGTCGTCAAAGTATGACGCCATTTTGATCGTACGTTGTACGAAAGCAGACTCCTTTCCATGAAATTATGCGTTTAATCTGTGTTACTTGGAACCACTGAAGATGGGAAGAGTGTTCCCGAAACACGTGTCTGGCTATGTTACCATATTAAAATTACATTTAATACTATTGTGGTAGATACCTCATTGACCCCAGATAGTTTATCATGGAGTACCACAAAATCTCCGCTGCCACCACAGAATTTATTGTTTTGAGAGACAAAAGAAAAAGATATAGGATTCGGATGCTTCCGAGTTTTTAGAAGAACATTGATTCGCTAGAGCAAGCGGTGATGAGCGGGGGCATAGGTTCTTGTAGGAAGTAAAATTCGTGTCAGGCGTCCACCCGAGACCAAGTGAGGAAAGTCCGATTATAATATATCGCCGGGAGAATTTGGAACCAGATCACGGACATTAGGCGAGGACTTTATCCAGAAGCAAGATTCTGCTTCGACGGAGAAGGTTCTACGGGGCGCCATCGAACGAAGAAGTGAAGAGCGCGCGAAGACCCACGAATGAATAACAAGGTTTATAACTATTGTAATACAGAGAATTTATGCAACGAGCCAATAGTATAGCATGAATCATGAAAGAAAGCTGATTATCATTGTTCGTTACGTGCAATCCAGCATTTTAATAAGATTTTCAGATTCCTCGCCACTCCGTATGGATGGCAGATGAAAATTGGTTCGGAGTAAAAATAGCAACAATTATGAACTTCGAACCTCAATTAACTGAGCTAGCCCAACAGAATTTTGTAAGGAGAGATATTTAAATTACGTAGGAATCACTAGGTTTAAAGTGTAACCTTTTCCTGGCGCCCAAATTGCATTCATCAGCAAAAATTATGCTTAAAAATGTCCCTCCAAGTGAGGCTTGTTTTTAAATAGAAAGACGGGGCTTGTTTCCAATTGGCACCAGTCAACGTCGGGCACGTTTCAATATGCATGAGTAATCTAGCAAAGACAACAATATATTTGATTTTATTGAGTGGCAATAAATAAGCAAAAATCTTCAAGGAATAAAGTTCAATCAGGAAATAAAAGATTTCTAACTCTACGTTCTCTTACTAAAGTGCATATGACCTGCGGACCCTTCCACCGCCTTCCTTTTCACTTCAGAGAACATTTCCACGAACAAGAATGTAATGTCAAGGGAACGAAAAGTAGCGTGCAGATGACAGGTAACAAGGTTCATAGTGTTCGCAAAGTGCCGAGGTGGGAAGAAACTTCATCTTATACTATCTCCTCTTTCAGATGTAACCAACAGGAACATTTATTAACGTAATTTGCATGTTTGTTGAATATTTTTCTAAAATATAACTTTGAATTTTTTGTGATGTGAATAGACGTAGGAATCAGTATTCGTACAAGGGAAATTTAAAGAACAAAGATTAATTTTATTTCTTTTTTAATTTCCGCAACTTTTAAAATGGTATGATAGTCGTGTAATGTATCTAAATAATTAAAAAATAGATAATAATAACACCTTTGACAATATTTTAAGTCATAAGGGTATGAACAAATAAATCATTAAAAATGGAAATGTGTAAAAAGTATTCGTACTCTTGGCTTTGGCATACTTTTTTGTACTGCAATTATATATTTAATTTTCCTCGATTATTAACTTAAAAACACGAAATAGAACTTATTAGAATGGCTACTGGTGCAATAATGGCTACTGGTGTTTAAATTGAAATTGTTTCTTATTTGAGCTTTGAATTTATGCAACAATATTTACTTCCAAACACATGGCAAAATTATATAAACAATACATTTTTACATTCACACAAATATTTACGATTCCCCTCATTCACACATGTATTTTTTAATTTTAGAATTTTAGGCCATTTTTTGTTAATTTGTTCTTGAAATACTTTATCAACTCATTCTCTTAATATCTTATGACAATCTTGGCCTTGTACTTTTACTATGAGTTCTTTGTAATTACATAAATACATCTCACTTCCTTTTGGAAGTTCCTTCAGCAATCCTGGCCGGTGTCGTCCTAGATCCTCAAACATTTCTGTCTTCTGTTACGACTCCAACCATTCTTCTACTCACCCACAAAAGATTCTTGTTCCGTTTCTCTCATCTAAAACTAACATCTTGTTAAATATCTGTCTCTGGAAAACATAGTTTTTATATTAAGATCCATATCGATTCACGTGAACTGTTCTTTTCAGCATGCAGAAAACTTTACCGACTATGCGTGCATAATTTCTCGCAAACTTTCGCGATCTCTCCACACACGTCTGCTCGTCACCACAGCTACCACGCTTACTTCGGCATAATGTTAATCCCCATTGTTATATTCTAATAATGTTCGATATTGTTATATTCTAGTGAGGTTCGAACTGTTCTTGAGATGTTTTGAATTGTGCCTCTTATTTAATTATACGGTAAGAATACGGTATCGAAATGATACTGCAGGATTTCTACAATTCGAAACTAGTGATGATACAAAAGCGCTACGCAATATTTTACACAGTATATCTAATGACCCCAGTATTTTACACGGTATATCTAATGATCTAAGCTGATACGTCAAAAAAACTTAATTTTACAGGGGAGCAAAAAACAACTTTAAACTAATGCTATAAAAAAGAGATTAATGATATTCAAAGAAACCTACTCAAAAATAATATTTTAAACTTTTAATATCACCTTCGTTTAATTATCATTAATACTTGATTTGATTCATTTAAACGTAGTGTTTTCCTCTCCTGTAAAGTTAAGTGTTTATGACTTATCAGCCTATTCACCGGGATGAAAGATATAACGGCTATGTAATATGCTACTACTTGAACCTGCGAAATGGTTTCTAAACAGCAATTTTTTTTCTTCGGGCCGAGATTCAAAGCATGTCGTACGAGTTAACTCGCCACTTCGATTACCCCTACATCACTCGCACGGACGAACTCAAATTTTCCGACGCATAAAAAGCTACTGGTTTCGCGCATTATTTTTAACTTATGCAATTTTGGAAAATTCAGATAGTTCAACGAAAATTAGACCTGCACCGTTTTCAAGCATTCATCGCTCTACCGATGGAGAAAAATTAAAGAAAATATTTGGAGTAGTTTTTGAGAAAAAAGTGTGTTGCATTAACTTCAAGCAGAAATTACGCCATAACTACATTTCAAAACATGTATTTGATATGTTTTATAGATGATTTTTTTAGAACAGATTTTATTTGACAAAATAATTCTACAGTCAATATTGTACTTTCGCAATGTTAATTTTTGCAATTTTCGAAAATATAGGGAGTTTGCCGAAAATGAGTCCAGCATCACTTTTTTCCTCCCTTTAAACAATCGTAGGAGGAAAATATTGAAGAAAATAATCTTTAAAAATTGCCTTATTTTAGACAAAATTAATAAAATAAAATAAAATAATAATATAATAAAAAATTTACACAAAAATAAAATATTTACAAAATCTGTTACTAGTTTTGTTCGAATCTTCTATGATGGACGAGCCACCATCATATCAAGATAAGGAGATACCCCTTTTAGTGAATATTAATGGTAAAATCGTAGTTTTGAGCTAATAAATTAGTAATAAAATAGTTTAAAATTGTGGCACTAGTTTGATTCTGCTGTGGTGGGCGGTCCAGCTTGATATCAAGTTTTTCCTCCATGTGATTTTTTGATGAATAGTAAAAAAATGGTTCTGTGGTAGTAAATTAATAATAAAATATTTTAAATTTCTGGCACTACTATAATTTGATTTTTCGTTGATATGGGAGCCCTGTTAATGGACCTGTTAAAATATACAAGTGTGCACTGGCCAAATAACTGGTACCCAGAAAGATGTTTTCCCAAACAACTCTTGTTGATCATGAAATATCTTCTACGTGGAGCTAACTACGCATATCGACATCCATAGCTAGGGTATTATTTTTTACATAATAAGTACGCTTACTTATAATAATATATAAGTTACTTAAAATATAGGTAGATGAAAATTAGTAAAATGAAATTACATGCTTTGAATTTCTTACAAATGGTTCATTGAAAGTCACCGAGTAGTTGATCGAAAAATAATTGATGTTTAACAAGAAATCAGCGATTCTTTACACAGTACAATGGGTAATTTTTCGAAGTAGTCCGTCGCACAATATTCCATTCTCACCGTGTACGTAATCAATTAAAAATAATCACAATAGTCTTAAACCACTAAAAGACATTTGGTACGAAAAAATACACCTCATCGATCCACAACAAACTCTCAGTGAGTGCATTAAGTGTGTTTACAAGGCATCAGAATGTTTTGATAATACTCTCAGGGAAGCGCTAACAATTCCAATCTGATGTAAATTCTTGTCACAGCAAAAATGTTTTGAAAATTATCGAGTTGTTTATCAAGCAAGAGTTAGTGATACTCTAGAGAGTTACTGATTCTATGTATACCTTCCGCATTTCCAGAAAGGTTGCCAGTCCTCCACCAAGTGCGAGAATCGAGATGCGGTAGATCTTCAATTTATTTATTTATTTATTTTTTTAATATTTATTGATCCTTGTTCGACAAAAATTTGTCATTCAAGGGTATGAAAAAATTACAATAACATCATACAGAATATGAGGAGAAACTAAATAGCAACCTCTTAACAAATTACTTTTACAAATTAATTTTTGAGAGTGATAATAATCTTAAAAAGAAACTATGTTTATAAATAATATATAATTCATGAACATTTTTTACAATACATGATAGAAACTGTGAGAAGAGACAACTAAGGAGGATGTAAAAGATCTTTAGGATAACGTGATTTAATTCGCGGGAATGGATTAACTGTTTTTCCTAATTGAAAAGATGTATAAGCAGGAGAAGAAGAAAGAGAAGCATAAAAATTTATCTGAGAGACGAAGGATCCAGGATTTTAGGGAGGAATATGAGTTCACGTAATATTTGATCGTTTCTTATGAAGCAGGGTGCTTTTAATGCTTTCCTTAAATACTTATTTTGTATAATCTCTAATTTTTTAATACGAGTTTTTGCTGCACCACCCCAAATGGGGCATCTTCAATTTATAATATAGGGGTCGAAGCCTAAGAGTTTTAGAGGTCAGTTGCTCTGGTTTGTCGATATCGAACAGTTGCTAATGGGCCACAACCCACGAGCGATCATCACTTCCTCACACTTTCCACTGTCACATGTTTCGGGTCTTGGGATGATCGGATCACTCTCGCCGCGTCTAGTCAATCGCAAGTCTCGATAGACCCAAGCAATATTGTTAAGTGTGGCCATGTCAGGTCAAGGTTCCAATAGGGATGTAGAAACTTATGAAGAAAGACACATTCGCCTCAGCGGCTGGCAATCCCAAGCTATGATGGTGTATCTGGGAGCTAGGAGAGCTGCCGTTCGAAATCTAATACGATTTCTCATAACAACGATCTTCAGATCTATAAATTTTAGGTGGTTCGAGCATTTAAACTACCTGGAAGTATAACGAACCTTCACATTGATAATTACCACTGACTATTACCACTTTTAAATATACGAGTATAATTCCAATTTTTATAAGGATACTATTATTAAAATTCAAACAAAAATTAAGAGACAAGCTGATAATGTGTTTTATCATTTTTGCAAAACATATATCAAAACCATTATCATATAACAATAACAACAAAATTATTATATGGCTCACACATTTGAAACACACGTGATGTGTCCAATGCGTTGGTTGAAAACATACAGAAAGGATTTTACGCATTTGTTTCTCGATTTATTTTTCCCTTGTTTCCTCATACACTGACACTCTCCAAAATAGAGGAAGAATAGCTTAAATAAATGTCACGAAATTAAACACATTAGTCACGTCACGATAAATATTTCATATCGTTATTGAATGAGGAACTGTCTATTGTACTGCTCCCAGACATTCCACACAGAACGCGTTATCAAAAAAGTCTACTTCTTGAAAATCTTTGGAATATCAACATTTTATTCTACTTGAAAATTGAGGAGTCATGAGAGTAGAGTCATCTAATTCCAACTTGTCAAAAGACATTGACAAAAGAAAACTATGTGGCCGTCAAAATGACCACTCCGTTCTAGTGATGCACTGCTATTCGAAAAACAGTTATTTATGATTGGCCAAATTTCCAGGAGAGATATATTACCTCCTCTCTCTCTCTCTCTCTCTCTCTCTCTCTCTCTCTCTCTCTCTCTCTCTCTCCTCCAGGTCTAGCAGTTTCGGACCCTGCCATCGGATTGGGTTCAGAATCGACATCGGATTCAGTTTCTGGGGTGATTCCTGACTTAGGTGGCTCAGGTTATCAATTGATGTCACTGCAGTGCCTCTGATCGGGAGGTCCTAGCGTTGAAGTCCAGCTACAGTGGCAGGATTTTCGACCTTAACTAGCTACGTAGGTTTCAGTGGTTTTTCCAATCAACACCAGGTGAATGCCGGAGCGATACCGAAACAAACGGACCGCGCGGCACCTTTCTTCTTTACCCATGTCCTGTCTCACCCATTACACACACCCACGTCGAAAGACCAGTAAGTAATAGCTTGTGCGGGTGGGGAGGTGCCCCACTGATGGAAATACCTGGTTGGAGAAACTCCGCTAGCCGCTAGCTAGGTGGGCGCCGGATCTCACCCCAATCACTTCATCTTGGAATCACCAATCAATCCTTGTAAAGAACATTGAATATGTAACGAACATATTGTATATTTCGAAAAAATCTCGTATGAGTAATGAAAACTAGTGTAGAATTATTTCCGTTCATTTAGTGGCTTAATTTTCTTTTTGCCGCTCTAAATTCGTATTATACACTCTCTCTCTCTCTCTCTCTCTCTCTCTCTCTCTCTCTCTCTCTCTCTCTCTCTCTCTCTCTCTCGCTCTCCACACACACACACGTATATATATATATATATATATATATATATATATATATATATATATTGGATTCCAAGAACTCCCTTTCCCTAATTATGCCATTATTGAACTGAAATATTCTGACTGCAATAAACGTGACTTAGCGTAACCCCAACATTGCGAAATCCGTCCTAGCGAAACAAACGCCGGCAAGCAACCGCGCGAGCGCCGCGCGCGCGGAACGCGCGAAGGCGTGGCGAGGCGGAGCGCCCGCCTCCATCTCCGCAGCGGAGGAGCGCCGTGAGGGCGGCGGCCGCAGGTGGCCCGACGCGTCATAAGCTGATGATTGGTTGTCGCGCGCCACTGTCTCTCGCCCGCCCTAGTTGATATTGATGCGGTGGCGTGTGAAGGGAAGCGCCTGACAGTTCCCTCCGCCGCCGACGCTGGCGCTGCCGACGCGCGTTGCGCGCCCATTTGTTTCAATCTGTGCCAACATTAATTACCAGCACGCACCGCAGCCGGCGGCGGCGGCAGCGGCGGTGGCAGCAAACGGGCCATCGCGCGGTGGCGGCGACAACGGAGGGGAGGTGGTGATGGTGGTGATTGTGGATGTCGAGAGGATGGAGGTGGCGATGGTGATGGTGGTGATTGTGGAGGTCGAGAGGATGGAGGTGGCGATGGTGATGGTGGTGATTGTGGAGGTCGAGAGGATGGAGGTGGCGATGGTGATGGTGGTGATTGTGGAGGTCGAGAGGATGGAGGCGGCGATGGTGATGGTGGTGATTGTGGATGTCGAGAGGATGGAGGTGGCGATGGTGATGGTGGTGATTGTGGAGGTCGAGAGGATGGAGGTGGCGATGGTCATGGTGGTGATTGTGGAGGTCGAGAGGATGGAGGTGGCGATGGTGATGGTGGTGATTGTGGATGTCGAGAGGATGGAAGTAGCAGTGGTGGTGGTGATTGGGAAGGTCGAGAGGACGATGGTGGCGATGGTTGAATGGGTGATGGTAGTGGTTGTGGCAGCAGAGGGCGGGGGTGGTCACGGCGGCAGCACCGTGAAGGGGCGGGGGCGGCAGCGCGTCGGACAGACGGACCGCCTGCGGGCAGCACCCGACGCGGTGGCGACAGACGAGGCTTCAGCGGCAGGTGGGCGTGGCGGCTAACGGCCAACGGGATGGGAAAGGCCACATATACTCACTCGTGTGTGGACGGCGGCGCGAGTAACATGCAGGTGGCTGGCAGGGGGTTCGGGAAGGCTGGGAATGCACGGACCGTCGAGAACGGCGGAGTAGAAAGGCCCTGCTCTGCGCGCACGCAGTGCGTTACAGCAGCAAGTCCCTGGTCCGCGGGAGGCGAATAGAAGGCGTGGCACAGAGGGCGCAATTGTGCGATGAATAACGCTCGCTGTCAAGTGAAGAGATGAGCACAAGAAGTGTCACATTCATTATCGGGCGGGCAATACAATTCTCTCATCACTAGGGAGCGGATTTCTATGATTTTGTATATTTTTGTCTCTGCGCTTCAAGACAGCGCTTCAAGACAAGACTTCCCTACACATGCTCGCAGGATTTCTTCCATTGTTCAGCACTGTACGCCTAAGTGAAATTTCTTGACATTTAATTAGAATTGGACGCTATGTAGATTAATATATTAATCTATATTTGGCCGATTTTTCCTGGTAGTGCGTATTCGTGTTATTATAGGCGCACATTTTGCATATTTTGTTAAAATAAAAACTTAAAAGAGATACTTATATTTGTATCTCTAAAATGTTTCTTCTCATAGAATCTATTAATTTGTGAGTGTTTATTGATTAGAAAAAGCTTGATACAGTTTGCGTGTTTTACTTTGTTACGATGTTTCTTGATTAATTTTTAAACCAAACAGGAAAAATGCAACAACACATACAATGTACTTGACAACGGTGAATACTTATTTCAATTATTTCCCTCGCGAGATTAAGTACGTTATATTATGTGTGTACAAAATATATCTTTTGGTTCCAAGGACGTGTCTACAGTTTTTTAATTATAGCTGAACCGATCGCAAAAAAACCATCATTGCGGACGTACCTTTGGTGAAGTCTCGGAGGCTGCTCCCACCCTGTGGCATCTGAGATTTCCCCTCTCGGCGATAAGGAAGCGCGTAGGCGACAAGGAGAGGCGACTGCAAGACGCAGCGATCGCGCTGACCGTCACTCGTCATCACTGCCCACTTCCTCAAAAGAGGAACTCGCACTCCCAGGAGTGTCCAAATAAATGAATACATCGCTTGTTGGTCCATCACATTATCTGAATTATTATGTCGACTCTATTCCCTACACATGCTCGCAGGATGTCTTCCATTGTTCAGGTCTGTATTGTGCAAACGCTTCTCTGCAAAACGTTTCCTTTTCTTTTAAGGATGCACCAATTGTTTCTGCTGCCTCGCGCCCTTTTATAAATCCTCAAACAAGTTCTATTGGATTTAGATCTGGATGGTACTGTGGAAGACGGAGAGGAATGTGGCCCTGTTCAATGATTATTTGATCAACGACCTATCGTTTTTCAGTGGATATTCTTTGAATTATTTGTAATAATTGGGTTCTTGTGAATATCAGCAGTTACTGTGTAAAGCACACTGTCACTGCTCACTTGCCACAGTCAAACAGGCACTGGAGACCGAAACTCAAGACACGACTTATTTTCTGTTGATCGTTTGGACAACCCCTACTGTAGAAACACGTAAGCTGCCTTCCGTCTGATCCTTCTCACTCATCAGTGTTATCACCAAACTCGCAGTGTTGAATTACCGCGCGACCCACGAGGGAAAGACAAAGAGAGAGAGAGCTATGTTGTGACAAAGGGCGCAGGCAGGCAGGGAAATAGGAGCTTTGGAGGGAGAGGCCACGTTCGGGCATGCGCAGTGGAAGGTTTTTTTGAGAGTGGTAGAGCAAAAGGAAAGATTTATACAGGAAATGAATATCGTTAATTTTAATTCCATATTAATGTGCATCTTTCAAAAGTATTAGGTCATTAATGCATATTTTATGATTTTTTAGGTCATAAAAATCCTCACCCTACTCATCACGATGTTGTGGTTCACAATGTAAATATGTTTGCAGGTCAAAATATTTTTGACACGCTGAACGAAAACTGATAAAGAGGAAGTGGCGTTTGATAGTTAGGTGCTATGTGCTCTAGCCAGAACTGTAACTTACCTCAGATGGGTACGAAAAATTTGAATGGGACGTGGGTCGCAGTATCTTTCGTACAATGCTCACACGCATAAATATTATTAGAACAAAATAGCTTTTTCATCATTAAATTCACCAAGTTCTCTAAAAGAGAAGCGCATATACATAACAGAAAACCGGGAGCGGTAGCTCAGTGAATCAACTGATGTCACTGCAGCGCCTCTGACCGGGAGATCCTAGGTTACACTCCCCCACGGCGGCAGGATTTTCGACACTAGCTCTTCAGCTAGGTCGAATTCAGTCCCTGCCTGGAGGAGAATTCTAGCGGCCGGCTGCTCTGATCGGATTTTTTCCGTGGTTTCTCCGACCAAAACAGCGCGAATGCCGGAGCAGTACCCTAACAAAAGGGCCACGGATCGCCTTTCCTTCCTCTTCCTTGTCCTATCCTCTTCCCCTTACACACACACACACTAACATGCACTACACTACCACATATTCCGGGAGACCGGGTCGGGAGCTTAGAGCTTGTCCCGGCTGAGGCGGTGCCCCGCTGGTGGGAGAGTCCTGGTTAGGGGGGAAACCTCACTAGCCGACGATAGGTCGGCGCCGGATCTCGCCATTTAGCGGGGGAAGATCACCGCCATCTCCCGAAAAAAAAACATGCACTACACGAACAGGAATAATGACCAAAGCAGTTGACGCGCCCGGAAACACGAAAAAAAAAACCCAAACCATAACAGAAATAGTGCGGCTTCAAGTGATGGTGCATTGTAGACTTTCTGAATGAAAGAGTACGCGCGCATAGAGAAAGCGATGGTTTTACTGGTAGCATGTCGTCATTACATGCACTTAAGCACATACGAAGACGTTCTGCCCACGCACGAGACTCAATTTCGTTCGACGAATACTGCAGTTGGCACGCGGCACATATTTTCAGTTCATGCCTCGGTAAACAAGTACAGTTTGCAACTTGTTATGCAAATTCTAAGATAACTACAATTCGTGTACTTGGCGATTGCTGCACTATTAAGATAAACATTAAAATGGCATTCACTACAGTGCTAATGAAAAAACTGCCTAAAATAGGACCTTGATTTGCACAAAAGCAATAAAACTTTCCATGGTCCCCCCCCCTCCGCTTAACACGGAGTTCGTTTAGAATCTTATTCTATCTGAATTTTGCTGTGGTGCAAATGCGTTAGGTAAATTAAGTAGGGACAGATTGTCCAATAGAATTAAGGGATTAGAAAACTTTAAGAACATCAGATATGGTTGATCGTGCGGTCGCTCAGCCAATTATTTCTGAGAATTCCGAGCGCAAGAACAGGGAGCGGTAGCTCAGTGCATCAACTGATGTCATTGCAGCGCCTCTGACCGGGAGGTCCTAGGTTCCCACTCCCCACGACGGCAGGATTTTTGACACTAGCGTTTCAGCTAGATAGAATTCAGTCGCTGTCTGGAGAAGAATTCTAGCGGCCGGCTGCTCTGATCGGTAGTTTTCCGTAGTTTCTCCGATCAACACCAGGTGAAACCGGAGCAGTACCCTACCAAAACGGGCCACGGGCCGCGCGCGATCTGTCCTTCCTCTTCCTTGTCCTATCCTCTCTCCTTACACAGACACTTACAGTAATATGCACTACAGTACCACATATTCCGGGAGGCCGGTCGGGAGCTTAGAGCTTGTCCCGGCTGGGGCGGTGCCCCGCTGGTGGGAGAGTCCTGATTAGGGGGAAACCCCACTAGCCGACGGTAGGTCGGCGCTGGATCTCGCCATCCAGCGGGGGAAGATCACCGCCATCTCCCGAGAAAGAACGTGCACTACACTAACTAATGACCAAAGCAATTGACGTGCCCGGAAACACGAAGAAATCAATCGAGCGCAAGTTGTTCTCGTGCGAGAAAAGAGCTGAGACCTACAAATGTGTCTCTGCAAGACGCGCAAGAAATGCACATTTCCAACACCGATAGATAACATAGAATCAATGTCGAGGAATAAAAATGTTTGTGCTAAGCATGAAATATGTACCGAGATGCCCTCGCGAGAAACACAAAAATAATCATAATTACAGAATGTGCATATATGACACTTTATTTTGCCCTGAGATCGACTATAGAGCTTGGAAATGTAAATTTTTATATATACCTATACAAGAGTCAGTATGACTTACTGTCACTATTGTAATGTTGCTAATGTACTTCTAATATATTTCCATATTCTTATATTAGATAAAGGTTTCGTAAAGACTTGACGGGCTAAGCAGTAGTTGCTTATGGCCACAAATATATTAATGTCACGGCACGTTATAAGGGTCGCACTCTCGCAAAGTAACTTCTGGTAAAAACACATAAATCTCATTTAAGGGTCTTTTATTTTCTCTTTTTTATATAATGACTGTATTTTCCGCACAGGGTTAGCGTGAGGACTACGGTACTCTGTAAACAACACCCCTGGATCGGCCTGTTCATTATTGTGCAAAGATCTTCAAACTAAAAAATACGAACTGGGTCTACTTGTGGAGAGCAGGATAGAACATACAGACCAGTCCATAATGCCAGTTCATGTCAGTCCAAATATATCTCCGTAAAGAGCAATAAGGTAAACGATAATACGATGTTACGATCAAGAGATATCGGCCGCCCAAGTTCAAGATGGCACGCTAAAGATGGAACAGGACACTCTCCTAACCCCTGAAGAGAACAAGAAGAACAAGAAGAAGAACAAGAAGAAGAACAAGAAGAATCAAATTTCCAAAGAAATTCAGCCGCCCCAAAGAACTTCATACGAAAAATGTATTACCTTCTCTCTGGAAGCCCGCCCGCGGATTTATAGAAAAAATATTCCAACGCGGGACGTTTGAAATGTATACCCTTTATTGTTACTTAGTGCCACAGAATTGCTACAACTGAGGATTTTGAGAATACATTCCCCCTTTCAGCAAATGGTTATACAACTAAACTGCATTTTAGGCATTTGCTTTTCCGCGCGGAGTGTTCGCCGATCGGAGCACCTATGCTTTTCTTTGGATTGATTGATTGTTAGTGATTCCGGGAGCGTCAACTGCTGAGGTCATTAGTCCTGTAATTGTAGTGTATGTTTTCCCATCGCGAGGTGGCGGTAATTTGCCCCGCTGGACTGCGAGATCCGGCACCGATCTACCATCGTCTAGCAGGGTTTCTCAACCTGGTATTTCCCACCAGCTGGGCACCGCCCTTACCGGGACAAGCTGTAAGCCCCGACGGATCTCCCGGAATATGTGGTAGTGCGGTGTATATTAGTGTGTGTGTGTGTGTGTATGTGTGTGTGTGTGTGTGTGTGAGAGAGAGAGAGAGAGAGAGAGAGAGAGTAAGGGGGGAGGATAGGGCAAGGAAGAGGAAGGAAAGATAACGTGCGGTTCGTTTCTTAGAGAATGATCTCACCTGATTTTGATCGGAGAAACCACGACAAACTACCGATCAGAGCAACCGGCCGCTAGAATTCTCCTCCAGACGACTGAATTCGACCTACTTGAAAAGCTAGTCGAAAATCCTGCCGCCGTCGGGACTCGATCCTACGACTCCTTGGTCAGATACGCTGCAGTGACATCAGTTGAAGCACTGAGCCACCGCTTCTGGTAGCGCCTGTGCTTTCGCTGGCTCGAAGGGCGGAAGGGCAGGGCGAGACGAGACGAGATGAGACGAAACGAGACGAGGGCTGGCGGAGAAGAGGTGCACGTGGCACCTCATTAATCTTCATCGCGGTGACAGTGGCGGTAAGATCTGTTTGGTTCGTCCTGGAGATATTAAGGGATTCCACAACGCTTTTCAAATGCTCCCGCAACTTGCTAATTGTGGGAGATTACCTGTGTTAATGTGACTTTGGAAAATTTGTAATGATTGAAAAAGAAAGTGATAGAAAGTTCATGCCATGAATCCAAAGCATTTCTTGGAAGAATGAAATTATGAAGAAAGACTATAAGTAAAGAAATTGGTTCCCAAAAACTATAAATTACTGTGTATGTACTAATAGTAATAATTGTTAAACTGTTTTTCTGTTTCTATTGTCAGTGCATGTGAGGTGTAATAATGTGCAAAAGATGAGAATTGTAAATGTAAAATTCTTTATTACGTAAACAGTTCGAGTGAGTTTTCCTTATTTTATACTCAAGTTCATAAATACGCCTCTTCATAAATTAACAAAGTTTCTAAAAAATAATTTATAATTGTTCGTTTTTCTTTAAAAAGTCACCCAAATAACATTTGATTAAGATTCATTTGAAAAAATTAGCTAATTGAAATAGCGAGCTTTGATATTATTTAATTTGTCCGAATGATACATTAAAACTCAACAATTTTAAATGGAACATTCTTTCTTGTGGTTGACATATGGTAATAGGCGGACTGTTAACTGGTTACGGCTTCTTTATAGCATTTCTTTAAAACATTGATGATTCTAGACAAATACATCTATTGAAAACAAAACATCCATGTTAACACAATAACTGCCAAGTTGCCCAATTGCAGATCTCAGACCTTTTTCATTGCTGCTTGACATTGCATAATATAATTTACAAATTTTATTTCTTCAATAGATGTAAACATACTAAACGAAACATATAAGCAAGTTTTTTTTATTGCTGAATGCCAAATGTCGATTTAGCCGTGATCGTTAAGGCATTGTATACTCCTGGTCATTGTGTACATTGGGTAGGTTCGAATTGTCATCTAACACCGTACTTGACTGCTCTATGCTGTGGTTAAGTTGGAGGGAGAGGCCGGGGTAAAGCAATCGGAGGTTAGTCCGCACCGAATTAATGAGTGCTTGAGTAGCCCTAATTGAGGGTGCTGTGCTCTTGCTTCCCCTAGACCTGAAATCACAGATTGATTGATTGATTTTTTCGAAGCTGTGGTCGGCTTGAATCCAGCTATTTAAGTTCTTTCGAAAATCCTGGTGCCGTTCACAATCGAAACCAGGTCATCACCATCTCGAAGACTTAAGTTGTGGCAGTTATGGATTCACGCTATCGCCGTTGGTAGAAGGTCGCATTCCAATATATTTATTTACCAGAAACTCAAATAAATAATAAAGTCGAAGGAAAATATATTTCTTTGGGCATTGACACATGACTTGCACTCTCAGATAAAACGCCACTGTTGTCATCAAAGCAGTGGTCGGCTTAAATCCAGCTATTTCAGTTCTGTCGAAAATCCTGGTGCCGTTCACAGTCGAAACCAGGTCATCACCATCTCGAAGACTTAAGTTGTGGCAGTTATGGATTCACACTATCGTCACTAGTAGAAAGTCACTTTCGAATATATTTAATTACTAGAATCTCAAATAAATAATAAAGTCGAAGGAAAATATATTTCTTTGGGCATTGACACATGACTTGCACTCTCAGATAAAACTCCATTGTTCTCTTCGAAGCACCGGTCGGCTTGAATCCAGCTATTTAAGTTCTTTCGAAAATCCTGGTGCCCTCCACAATCCAAACCAGGTCATCACCATCTCAAAGGCTTCAGTTGGGACAGTCATGGATTCACGCTATCACCGTTGGTAGAAAGTCACATTCGAATATATTTATTTTCCAGAAACTCAAATAAATAATAAAGTCGAAGGAAAATATATTTCTTTGGGCATTGACACATGACTTGCATTCTCAGATAAAACGCCACTGTTCTCATCAAAGCAGTGGTGGGCTTAAATCCAGCTATTTCAGTTGTGTCGAAAATCCTGTTGCCGTTCACAATCGAAACCAGGTCATCACCATCTTGAAGACTTGTTGTGGCAGTTATGGATTCACGCTATCGTCACTGGTAGAAAGTCACATTGGAATATATTTATTTTCCAGAAACTCAAATAAATAATAAAGTCGAAGGAAAATATATTTCTTTGGGCATTGACACATGACTTGCATTCTCAGATAAAACGCCACTGTTCTCATCAAAGCAGTGGCCGGCTTAAATCCAGCTATTTCAGTTCTGTCGAAAATCCTGGTGTCGTTCACAATCAAACCAGGTCATCACCATCTCGAAGACTTCAGTTGTGGCAGTTATGGATGCACGCTATCGTCACTGGTAGAAATTCACATTCGAATATATTTATTTACCAGACATTATAATGAAGTCGATGGAAAATATATTTCTTTGGACATTGACACATGACTTGCACTCTCAGATAAAACGCCACTGTTGTCATCAAAGCAGTGGTCGGCATAAATCCAGCCATTTCAGTTCTGTCGAAAATCCTGGTGCCGTTCACAATCAAAACCAGGTCATCACCATCTCGAAGACTTAAGTTGTGGCAGTTATGGATTCACGCTATCGTCACTGGTAGAAAGTCACTTTCGAGCATATTTATTTAGCAGAAACGCACTTTGCGAAGTCCGTCGCGCGCTGCAAAGCTTGGCCGCACACGTGCCGAGCAGGTGCGGACGTCCGCTGGCTTCGCGGAGAGGCGGTGGCGGCGGTGAGGGCGGGGGCGTCGGCGCCCGCGATTGTTCCAACGCCCCCGCCTTTGTTTATGGTGCCTTGTACGAGTGACACGGCCGATAATTTGCATAATCTCAAGAATTCATTGCGTCATTATGCTAATTCTTGAGGCTTTTTACATTTACATAAACAGGAAAAGTGACTCATTCCTTTCCACTAAGAACTCCAAACTTCGTATCTCTCTGCGGCGGGTGGCAGCGCGGCCCGCGCTACACGAGTCGCTGGCGGCGGAATTGAAAATTACTCGCAGGCTGCGCCTCCGGCACCGAGCCCAGCAACCGAGCCCCCGACTCCGGGGAAGCGATGGGGTGAGGGGGACCACGCCCCCTTGCGCCGCCAAGAGATCCGCGCAGCGCTGGGCGGAGAGGGGGGCGTTTTCTCCCCCGCTCAACAGACCAGAAATGTGTTTACGGTTTAGTACTAATTAATTTGATTGATTGATTGTTTTTTTCGTGTTTCCGGGCGCGTCAACTGCTTTCGTCATTAGTCCCGTTAGTGTAGTGCATGTTGTTTTTCGCGGGAGATGGCGGTGATCTTTCCCCGCTGAATGGCGAGATCCGGCGCCGACCTACCGTCGGCTAGTGGGGTTTCCCCCTAACCAGGACTCTCCCACCAGCGGGGCACCGCCCCAGCCAGGACAAGCTCTAAGCTCCCGACCGGTCTCCCGGAATATGTGGTAGTGTAGTGCATGTTAGTGTGTGTGTAAGAGGAAAGGATAGGACAAGGAAGAGAAGGGACAGATCGCGCAGGGTCCGTGGCCCGTTTGTTAGGAGTACTACTCCGGCACTCGCCTGGTGTTGATCGGAGAAACCACGGAAAACTACCGATCAGAGCAGCCGGCCGCTAGAATTCTCCTCCAGACAGCGACTTAATTCGACCTAGCTGAAAAGCTAGTGTTGAAAATCCTGCCGCCGTCAGGACTCGAATCTAGGACCTCCCGGTCAGAGGCGCTGCAGTGATATCTTTTGATGCACTGAGCTACCGCTCCCGGTACTTAATTTGAATTTCTATTTAGACATTATTAAAGTCCAATCGTCCTCTTTCAGAGAAGACAGCCCTTTTTTATAGGTTCTGTTCTTCCTCGAAAAGTGCCCTCTTACCTGTCCTCCTTTTAAATATTTTAAAACTATCTGTTAATCTCTGTATTCAAAGAGGCCGCACCGAACTGTTACGCGTCATGTGACGGTACAGTTGTAAAGACGCGATTACTGTTGCCAGATCGGAGGAATTCTTGGGAAAGTTTCGGCTCCAGTATTTCAGATTTTTGGAGAAGTGAGAAATGAAGATTGAGTGTTGATATTCTAGCAGAAGCACTTACCGTGAAAGATCATTATGAAGGATATTTGTCGCTCCAAACTTCCAATAGTCTATTGTTATAAAATTTTATACTGACAAAAAATATTCATCCAAAGGAAAAATACTCGTTTAATTAATTCATTAATAATGATGTCAGCGTAATAAGTGTATTTTTTAAATTATAAAAATGTTTCATTTTTTTACTTTTGTCTTACATTTTTTCGTCCTTCTTCGTTTGGTCACCTTAGCCATTTTGTGTTCTGTAATGTGTAATTGGTCTCAGCCCCGTTAGATTCAGGGGTTCCCAGTCGGTCACCCAACCAGGAACCCGCGATGTCTCGAATTCGCTTAACCTTCGTGACTTCACGTATTATCGAAGTCGGTTAGGGACGCCCGATTTGCCTATCTGTAGAACCATCCCAGCATTCGCCAGGATGACCGAGGGAAACCACAAAAACCCCAGTCAGCATTGCTGGTACGGGGATTGAACCCGGGCCTCCCGGATGCGAAGTCAGACCACTACACTCTCCTTCGCTCGGTACTAATTCATTACGCAGGTTTAAAATGAATGACTTCTGCTATTTTCTGAAAGACAAGTTCCTTCAGACTGAAGCAGTCTGGCGCATTATTCCATTCCCCATCCAGCCAACTCCTATGAACTCAGTTCTTCATGTCCGCTACTTTCCTGGACGGTGACTACATTGTCCATTTCCTTAGCTTGCCTCTAGATGGGTGATCATGAAGGGGTCCATAACGACAAGAGATGACTGATTAAATATGGGAGGCAGGATGAGTCAGGTAGGGTGCGACCTCGCCGCCGACCCCGCCTCTGTTACAGCCCACAACTAACGCCGCCACCCCGACCGCCGTCCTCCCACAGCCATCTCCACCGCCGCAGTCGTTCCCCCATCGTCGCACCTACTTCCCTGCCGTCGCAACGATACCGCCCTTGGCAACCCAATAGCCATAGCCAGTGACACCGGCACCGCTGCTGTTACTTACCAGATCCCACAACCATAGAGGAGTTACTCTAAGAAGGGAGGGCTTTGCCAGATACGACATGGGTACTGCTGCCAACAAAACTGCAAATTATGTCCATGCGCTTAACTCTATCAATACCCCTTATTACGACTATAATATTGTAATTAGATACAATTATTTTGTGAACATGAATGATTTATGATATAATTAAAACGAATTTACTTAAGTTCACATTGTTACATAAGAATTAAGGTAATTAAAATAAGTGTTGGATAATCTTGTACATTGTTATGTTTCATTATTCATTATACTTCAGCATTTAAACTACTATCAGTCACCTTAATCCTTTTCATCAATACATACAGGTTGAATACAACCCATCAGTACAAAAAGCTGCACTGTATTTCATGAATTTACAATGACAGACTAAAACAATCTTTTTACTGAATCATCAGTTCATGAGGAAATACACTACTGTAGTGAACTCTCTTTATCAAACTCACAAAAATACACGGATGTTCAGTAATTTCCTGGGCCTTTCGAAACTGACGGTTGGAAGATCGTAACTAAGAACTATATTTCTCTCTAAAGTACTTTATTTTAAGTCTAATTTCATATAAATTAATTGTATTTAAACTTGTAAAATTCATTAAATAGATAAATAAACATTTTAATACAAATTTTTATTATTTTTAATATTTTGAAAAATGTAGGTCGTTTTCCCCTCAATATAACGTTTTTTATATCTCATTTTCCTCATATTCGTAAGTCATTTTGAAGGTAATTTACACAGAATTTTTACGTCATCAGAATTCGAGCCCTGGTAATGAACTCTTAAAAAATCCCTTCCGTCCGTGCCGCACCGTCCCAGTTGGCGTTACAAGCACTAAGCCGCCACCGTTCCCAGTCGGCGCCTCCGCCGCCGCCGGTGGGGGCGGCGTGCCACGCTCTGTCTCCGCGATAAGCGCTGTCCCGTCGCGGCGCCGTGGGGGCGGGGGCGGCGGCAGAGGCGGATTAGGCGGCGCGGATCCCGCTGACAGCGTGACGGATGGCGCGGGGCGGGCGATAGCGGCGCAGCGCAAACAGAGGAGATCCTCACGCCCCGGCCCGCGCCCCCCGCGCCCCCCCCCGCCGCCGATGAACACGCGGCCAAGGAAGCGCCGCGAATCGAGCTCTGTTTGACGGCACGCAAAGGAGGTGGTGGCAGCGGAGGCCAGACTATAATGGTAGACTAATAGTAATGGATTTATACACATTTTTTGTCTTTCTACTTGCCGTTCTCAAAGCTCAAATCTTGGCGAATCGTCTCCATCCTATAACAATATCAAATTTTTTTCTTGTATTCTTACGTATTTTGTTCGTTATCTGCAGCGCCTCTGACCGGAAGGTCCTAGGTTCGAGTCCTGATAATGGCAGGATTTTCGACACTAGCTTTTCAGCTAGGTCAAGTTCAGTCGCTGTCTGGAGGAGAATTCTAGCGGCCGGCTGCTCTGATCGGTAGTTTTCCGTGGTTTCTCCGATCAACACCAGGAGAATGCCGAAGCAGTTCCCTGACAAACGGGTCACGGACCGCTCGCGATCTTTCCTTACTGTTCCTTGTCCTATCCTCCCAGCCGGCCCCAGCGACTGAATTCGACTTAACTGAAAAGCTAGTGTCGAAATTCCTGCTGCCGTCAAGACTCGAACCTAGGTCCTCCCGGTCAGAGGCGCTGCAGTGACATCAGTTGACCGCTCCCGGTCTCCACAGGACCGTCCCGGGACCTGAGCCACCGCTTCCGGTTGATGCATTGATGTTTCGATACAACGCTAATGAGTTTTCGATGTTGATGAAAACATCGACGAGAAAACATCGATGTTTTCATTATAGACCAATAAACACGCTATTTTCCTATCCATTTTTAATTACAGAACGTAAAAGGGATATATTTTATTGTTTGGTTACTAGCATGTTAATAGTATGTAAAAAGTATTATCGAATAAAATTAACAATAGAGAACATTTTGTTTTGCTATCGATTTCGTGTTTCACAGTCGATTCAGGCAATGACACGCCTGGCGATAACATACATTCATTACACGAGCAGCTCCCAAACTCTCTCAGAATGCACAGGCAAAATATGGAGGGTGATAAAGAGGATGACACAAAACAATTAAACTGTGGATTGCTGCTACTTTACAACGCACTTAAACCCCTTTATTAAAAAAATATATAAATAAAAAACATCGACGTTTTTTCAACAAAATATCGATGTGAAGAAAACACGAAAGCGAAATATCGATATTAATATATCTATTATTCCAGTGGAAAACATCGATGTCTTTGTGCCATGCCCAGGCGAGACGCCGCAGCTGCTGTTGCCGTGCCTCGCCCAGTAGGAACATGAAGTGGTTGATTGATTGATTGATTTTTTCGTTGTTCCGGGCGCGTCAACTGCTTCGGTCATTAGTCCGGTTAGTGTAGTGCATGTTTTTCCCCGGGAGACGGCGGTGATCTTCCCCCGCTGGATGGTGAGATCCGGCACCGACTTACCGTCGGCTAGTGGCGTTTTCCCCTAACCAGGACTCTCCCACCACCGCCCCTGCCGGGACAAGCTCTAAACTCACGACCGGTGTCCCGGAATATGTGATAGTGTGGTGTAGGTGTAAGAGGAGGGGATAGGACAAGTAAGAGGAAGGACAGATCGCGACTAGGACTCGAACCTAGAACCTCCCGGTCAGAGGCACTGCAGTGACATCGGTTGATGCACTGAGCTACCGCTACCGGTAACATGACGTGTGTACGGTGTGTTCAGTCACCTAAGCGTAGGATTGCCAAAAGGATAAGATTGGAATTCAGGCCATCCGAAATATACCATTTCCGAGTATATTGTTATAAAAAAAAGCGTAAATACCGCACTCACCACAGTCATTGCCAACGAGGTTAGGAGGCCCTGGCTCGTCCAGTGCGGAGGCACTTTACTGGCGAACAATAGTATATTAAGTAAACAATTAAATAATAATTCAAGATAAATTATATTGCACACTTTCAAAAAAAATATTGTGGTGACCACTCATTTTCTATCACAATTTTCCTGACTTTTGAAGGGGAAGCAAGGTTATTTTCTTATTTTTCCAAGACAGAATTTGTAATCTGTTTCAATGTATTCAAATAAAATATTAAATAAAGCATGACTTAAGTCTATATTAAAATATATTAAAATAATAGTGTTTAATAAACAATAACAGTGTTTTGTGAAACAATCGCACTTCATAATTTTCTCGTAAATTAACATCAGTCTCTAATTATTTTGGTAAACATTCACTATTTTGAAAAAAACAGTACACTCTGGTTATATATTTTACATACCTATTCTCTGGTTACATATTTTGATTTACAGTTCATAAAACAGTACTTTTTCTTCTCAGCTGTCACTGGGAATAATTACGATAAATGTAGGTGGTTGCAATTCGCACTCTTCTCGGACATGTGTGGGAGTGGAGTACTAGGAAAAACCGCTAGATCTTGACACCGTCGAATAGGTGTGTCACGTGTCCCTCTCTTCCTTGGATCCTTGCTGTTGCACGACGTCAGCTGTATCACAAACAGTAAAGCTTTGTGTATGAGAATTGAGTTTGAGAGTAGGAGGAATAACACAATTGTTTTTTCATTTTTCAGTCAAAACCGTTTTCTTTCGATTTCTGCCCGTGTTATAGATGTTTTTGTGTTTTTCCTCTGTTTCATGAGCTGACGAAAACCTACATGCCTTTTGCTTGACCGGATTATCCATCCAATGTTGTTTCCTTCTAAAGTGGACATTTTTTATCCCTAACATTAATATAATGCTTTGATGATTGAAAATATATTTTTAAAGTAATTATTTTCGATAAAGATAAATTCCAAGTAAAAAAATATTTGCGGTCGACCTATTACTTTTGGATAAGCGATGTGCTTACGAATCGATTGAATGTCAACACGATAGCCAAGTTCATGCAGCGGATGTATAAAATAAACAACGAAGGATAATTTAGATAAGAAAGAATGAATTGCTAATTTCGCCTAATATATTCTTGCTAACTCTCATTTTCATTCGGATCGTGGGTGGTCTAATTGTGACAGACAAATATACTGCCGTACATTGGGATGAGCTCGCATCACTTTCGTTCTTTTAAAGTTGGCTCCGTCCGCGCATTTGTCATTTACGCATCCAGATTTCCAGTATACTCCTCTGGGCGGAAAATTACAAAACTATTTAAGACAAAGCACCTAAAAGTAACGTCACCAAATGAAACATTGCAAAATTTAACATTAGTGATATAATAACAAGAGCTTGCGTAATAAATAGAAAATAGGCAAGCAAATATGCATATAAAAACTTCATTAAGAAATACAAATAATATTCTAATTTATTCGTAATGCATTCATAAAGGACGAAAACTAATTCTTACATGATAAAAATATCATATAATCAAAATGTTTTAACTTACGTTTTTAAAAATAAGCTTTAAGAAACGAGACCGATCTTGTTTTTTGGAACGCCCTTAGGAGACAAAATCGCATCCGTCACTGCCCTCTCCTCGATGGGAGTCATGGGCGAAGACATCGAAAGAGCCCCTTCATTTATTTATTTTCTAGAAAAATACGTATTCAAATAAAAAAAATTAGGGAAAAAGAATTGACCCTCCTGTTGTTTTAGGTTGTGCACACCTATGTAAGTTTTCAATTTTTTTCGTGTATAGACGACTCCGGTTATAGTGAACTTCTGGGGATTAACATATTTGGTTCACTATATCAGAGGTTCACTATATCCGAAGTTGTCAAAATTAAAAGGAATTTCTCCAAAATGGTCGATTTTATTAATATAGAGAAGCAGCTAAATTCGTTGGCAGCACGAACTGAAAATTCAATAACTTTACTTCAACTTAAAAAATTCTATTATTTTCAATTGTTTGCTTCGTACATTTTTCATTAATAATTTCTCTAGTTCCTTTTCCAGAGTACGTTCTCTCTCCATACTTAATTCTGCGTTGTCCTGTCTCTTAGTATCGCCGTAGTCTTGACACCTTTCAATGCCTATTGCACTGTTGGTACTTCGTCCAATTCCGAAGGCCCTTTTAATCGTCTAATAATACAAGCGATACAATTAATTTACAGATGTTGTATTTCCGACGTTCACTAAAGCCGAGGTTCAGGTTCACTGTAACAGAATCTTCTTATGCTTGTTTGCAAAGTAAGTGAAACGGGACCAGTGACTTTAATTCACTACGACCGAGGGTACACTATATCCGAGTTCACTATAACCAGAGTCGATTGTATTCGCATTCGCAGTTTCTCGTGTATCACATCAATTCCCTAGTCCATTCATAACCTGATCGCTTCCTGAGATTTTCTGTGCAATATGCCTGTTTGTGTTATTGAGGAATTGCGTTCCAGAACAGTGGTAACATTTCCGAGGTGGAACTGCGGGTTGCCGCGTGCGTAGGGCTGTGGGGGACATGGGGCAGGGGCTACGTCGGCGTGGTGCTTAGGAGGCGCGAAAGGCGACTTCGCTGAGAGTTGTTCTCTGGATTTTGATTGATTTTTTCGTGCTTCCGGGCGCGTCAACTGCTTCGGTTATTAGTCCCGTTTGTGTAGTGCATGTTTTTTTCTCGGGAGATGGCGGTGATCTTCCCCGCTGGATGGCGAGATCCGGCGCCGACCTACCGTCGGCTAGTGGAGTTTCCCCCTAACCAGGACTCTCCCACCAGCGGGGCACCGCCCCAGTCGGAACAAGTTCTAAGCTCCCGGTCTCCCGGAATATGTGGTAGTGAAGTGCATGTTAGTGTAAGTGTGTGTGTAGAAGAGAAGATAGAACAAGGAAGAGGAAAGAAAGATCGCGCGCGGTTCGTGGCCCGTTTGGTAGGGTACTACTCCGGCATTCGCCTGGTGTTGATCGGAGAAACCACGGAAAACTACCGATCAGAGCAGCCGGCCGCTATAATTCTCCTCCAGACAGCGACTGAATTCGACCTGGCTGAATGCCAGTGTCGAAAATCCTGCCGCCGTCAGGACTCGAACCTAGGACCTCCCGGTCAGAGGGGCTGCAGTGACATCAGTTGATGCACTGAGCTACCGCTCCCGGTTTGGTCTCTGGAAAGCTGTAGGCAGGAGAGGTGGAGATACTTGCCTCAGGCCCCAACTTAATTGGGGCCCGAAATTTTTTCATTCAAAAGAAATGAATAAATATATTTATCTCTAATCGAAATTTAACGCTAAAAGTTAATTCTGGTGCATGGAGAAATGCATTCTGTTTATGAATTGGAGGAGGACGAAATTTTTTGTTTGAAATAAAAAAAACCCTTGGGTTATGTGTCCTAGCCCTTTAGTTTTCTCTGGTCGCCCCTGACTGTAGGTACTGCGAAAGGCTCTGATAGGTCTTTTAATAATCGTTAGGTTGAAGCTAGGAAGAGAGGGGGACTAAAAGAGAGGGGGCTAGCCCCAACTCAAAAGAACAGGAAATGAACGTATATGAAAGTCTTTTTGTAGCACCACTAGTTAAGAAATTCAATGATTTTGTCAAGATTAGAAACAATTTGAATGTTATTTGAAATAAATGATTTCATTTTAATAAAAGAATGGTCTTCAGGAGTTGAAATTACGAATTTAGCGGCCCGTGCCATCCGAATGGTTGAGGATAGTTATCCTGGAGTGCAGTAGTAGGTCATGATTTGTAACTAACGTTAATCTTTGTGGAATGGTACAATGAGCGTAGTTAGTACGAGAGCTCTTTCGAAAACAACAGCTCTTTCAGCGCATGATAAATCGAGTGCCAGGCAGTTTCTCCGCTTTTCATGCTGTTGTAAGCTCATGTGCTAAACGACATCAAGTGCGGTAGGTCCGCTGCGTGATAACCAGTCAAACAACGTCACTTTTATGAACGTTTCTTGAATATGAAAACGTTTCCGGAATAAGACCACCCTGCTAACATCGTAAATTACAAAATAATTGCAAGGAATTAACTTATCAGATTGTACTTCCCCTAAAGACTCATATTAATCAATTATTTTAGCTTCTTAGCTTATCTTTTTAAGATATTTTAGCTTCTTCCATGAATGGCATAAACGGAATATGATTAATTGAAATTTTGAAATGAAGACTTCTCAGAATTGAGGACGAGAATGAGTTTCGAATTCCAAGAGATGAAAAAATAACTAAGCCGATTTCCGAAAACAAACATGAAAAATGCAAAATTCGAAAAATAATAAGAATTAAAATGATTGTTAAACGTTCCAGGAATGTCTTTTTTAAGTCCCATTTTAAATAGCTTACTTCTGTGTTGAATCAATTTCATTAACTCAACGCAGTTTTTGTGAAGCAATTATTAATTTGTGAATAAAGTTTTCAAGCAAAGTTATAACACAACATTGCACAGTATACTCCTATTCCGTACGCTCTTGGGAAATATAACAATGATTTGTTCAGCGGTTTCTTCTGTGTATTTTCATGGAGTTTGTGGTGAATACCAATGGCTGATACATCATATCACCGAGATTGCTTTGAAGGTGCAGGCTCTTACAGAAGAAGGTCTGTGATGGCACTCACAGACAGGTAGCAACAGACTTTTCAAATAATCCAAGAACTAAGCAATTCTTTTTTTCCTCAAATTTAGATAACACGAAACACAAACGTTAGGAACCCACACAGTGATATATTTCTATTAAAAAAAAGTAAAAAAATTGGGATTTCTTCCTCTCTCTTATTAAAAAATTTCTCGCCGTATCCACCCACTTAATTTCCACTGTAACGAGATTTCACAATGTTTCAAGATAAGCATCAACATATCTACACAAATGACGAGTTGAGATGCATTGCCAACGTACTAACACTTCATATAATCCATAACATGACATCAGACTAGCGAAACAACATTGAGTTGGTCCTTTTGCCGCGTTAACGCTCGCTTGTACCTATCGACGGGCCGCATCGCCTACGAGAGCTATCGGGAGATCTTACACCTTCGGCCTCGCCCAGCTGCAGCAGGACACGCGGGGCGTGGCCCCGTATGCTTGCGCTCTCGCCCTCCATCTCTCGCCCTCCCTCCCTCTCGCCCACCCTCTCTCGCCCTCCCTCTCTCTCCTCTCTCGCCTCCCTCTCTCGCCCTCTCTGTTTCTGGAGTGTTTTTACGCTTCTGCAATGAAACGTTTTTATTAGAAAGTATTTTTCAAACCAACTTTGAAATCTTATTGCGGCTCTACGATTCAGAATATCCAAGTACTTTATTAGACAAAATATGCTTAATAATTTTTTTAAGTTTTTTTTTTTAAATTTTCGATGCTTCCTCCTCGGACTCTATATAATTTCCCGTGGTTTCATATATATATATATATATATATATATATATATATATATGTATGTATGTATGTATATGGAACCATGAAATGAATGTCGGAGCAGTTCCATAACAAATAGGCCACGGACCGCGCGCTCTTTTCTTTCTCTTGCTTGTCTTATCCTCACCCCCTACGTGCAGTACACATTCCAGTCGGGGACTTTTACCTTATCCTGGCTGGAGTGGTGTCCCGTTGATGGAGATAATAAGATGAGAAAACACCGCAAGCTAAACGTGTATACCGGCGCGGGATCTCACATCCCTGCGGGGAAACCCAACCACCTCCCGCAAAGTAACATGAACTACAGCTACGGGACTAATTACAATAACAGTGCACGAACCCGAAAACACAATATGATTCACTCCAGTTCAAAAGAATCGTTCACAGAATTAGTTCCTGACCATATCAATCAGTTCAATAGTGTGTCGCGTGGCGACACGCAACGAGAGGGTGGGGGAATCTGTAGTTAAATCACCCCTGCTGCCGCAGCCTTTGTAAATGGGAGACTGGGGCGTTCGCACTCTCTAGCGTTGCACTTTTCCTCGTCGCACGCCGATGCTGGCCAATCGTCACGACATGCCGAGTCTCTTGCTAAGGTTCATACTGCCACGGACGTGCGAGAAGGAAAACAATGTCTAGTCTAAGAATGTCTCTGAACTAAACCTCTTTCACTTTTTTTAAATTTATTTCTCCTTGGCCCGAAGTCCCTCAGCAGCCGAGTACGATACCTTGAGAGTACATTCAATAATATTGACATTGCTTAGGAAACATGATTGATAGGAGAATGCACTGAGTACATGGACAGGTTATGTAGATTCAATCAATAATTGATTGGAATTCATGTGCGAAGCCACATCGTTACATGATGGTCAGGGAGAGTCGATGAACTGTCGCAATAGTTCCCGCTTAGGTCTATTGTGGTAAGGATTATGTTTTCTGATCTTGAAATGTACGGCTCAGGGATTCTGGGGTATTTTGAGATAGAACAGAGAGGACAGGAGGAAGAAGTGGACGGAGATCGGTGTAATGCCGAGTTCGTTATTTTACTGGGAGTTAGGTACAATCCAGGGTGTTTTGTAATGGTTTGGAGGAATTTATTTTGGAATATCTGCAATTTTTGGTTATTTGATTTGCTGTCCGTGGCCCAGAAGTGGGCCCAGAGCAGGAGAAGCGTAGGATAAGATTGGACGGGTGATTGATTGGTATAGGTGAGTACCCTACAAGAAGTCGCAGGGGTGATCACCTTTTTGAGTATAGGGTGTAATTAAGAGGTTTACTGGAGGCCAGAGTCATTTTTGAAGGATATTTGATTTCTTCTCTCTCCTGTCACGAGTTGGTACAGGATTTCCTGTACCCTCCCAAGGAACCCTCACAAACAATATAGAGCAATACCCTCACAAATGGCCCACGGTCCGCGCCCTAACCGCCCTCTCTAGACTAGTGACCTTAGCAGTTGAGGCGCTAGGAATCAGCATTCAACCAATCAACAACTAGCGACAGTGAGTGAGTACCGGTTCGCGCGGCTGCAGAGGTGGCGCGGGGTAGAGTTGCGTTGTTGCGTCGCGGCGCAACGAGTCAAGCCTCCGCGGAGGCCGAGGGGGAGGCCACGGGGAGGAGCGGCCGGCGGCGCCGCCACCCACGCCGCCCGCCAGCCACGCGCCATGCTCGCGTGGGGCGCAGCCGCAGGTGCCGCTCCACACACACACACACACACACGCCCAAGCCACTCGCGTCTCACCAGTGCTTTACGCAGCCGCCCTCGTGAGTTGCGGCTACACTACCACATATTCCAGGAGATCGGTCGGAAGCTTAGAGCTTGTCTCGGCTGGGGCGGTACCCCGCTGGTGGGAGAGTCCTGGTTAGGGAAATCCCACTAGCCGGCGGTAGGTTCCCCATACCCGACCATCCAGCGGGGAAGATTACGCCATCTCCCGAGGAAAAATATGCACTACACTAACGGGACTAATGACCAAAGCAGTTGACGCGCCTGGAATTACTAACCAACTAATCAATCAAAAATCTTGAGGTGCAGGCCTCACCCCAGGTTTTTCAATTCACATTCCCAGAAAAGGTTTAATACCATACCCGACGAGGTGAGACCAACCTCATACCCCGTAGTTCGAGATACCGCGTCAGAAAACGTCATTGATTCACGTCCCATATTCGTACATGCAAAGGCGAATGCCGGAGCAGTACCCTAACACACGGGTCACGGACCACCCGCGATCGTTCCTACCGCTTCCTTGTCCAATCTTCTCCCTCTACACTCACACACTAACGTGCACTACACTATCACCCAAGCCGGAAGACAGGACGAAAGCTTAGAATTTGTTCTGGCCGGAGCTGTGCTCTGCTGGTGGGAGATACCTGGTTGATGGGAGAATGCCGCTAGTCAACGGTAGGTCGGCGTCAGATCTCGCCATATAGCGGGGCCAGATCTCCGCGGAAAAGCATGCACTACACGTATGGGACTAATGACCTAAGCTGTTGACGTGCCCGGAATCACTAACAACCAACCAACCAATCGTACGTGCAATCGGTGGTCTAAACGAAAATTAACCCATTAAAGCACAGTAAATATATCATAGGCAAATTTAGTTGTTTTTGTTGTATTCTCAAGTGCTATTATAATTTTTTTCAAGTTATAGTTTGATGATCGTACACAGTACTATATTGTTGACTTCACGTTGGTTAACTTACTTTCGTTTAGGTAAACAATAATGTTAGATCCTTCGCAAATATTCTTTACACAGTGCATTCGGTTCAGCAATAAGCAGAAAAGTGTACACAAACTATACCAATTGTATTAGACATCTACTTCTATTGAAATATTTTAATATTCTCACACTCTGAAAAAAAGGTAAAAGGCAAAATGCTTGGTGCCTAAAGTATTTATTGGCTTTACTCATCAGTTGCAAATCGGAACGTATGACAACATACGATGGGATACAGCCTGCCTCCGTTTCGATTTATTTAAAATTTACCACGATCCTAAATTTTGAGATCACATCCTAGTTGAAAAATGCTACCCAAAACATTGCATTAGACTAAATGACCAACTGTATCAAACAACGTAGTCGACGTTTTCGAGGTGCTGAAGGTAAAGCCTGTATAAGCGACAGAGAAAGTCCAGAAACCGAAACCTCTTTTGGGTAGCAATTTTCAGTAGAGTGGAGGAGACATCGTCTAGGAGATATCGCCTCCAAGTGAGCTCAGCAATGTAAAAAATTTGAGTTTGCAACTGTCGTCACTTCGTCCATTGAGAGGTTCTACATTGAAGTCTTTCAATTAGCGGATTTTGGACATCAGCGAAGTAGCTCGGCCGAAGTCGTCCTCTGTGCCTACTCTCGGCTGGCTTCTCTGATTGGTCGTTTCCGAAGTCGAAGCATTATAAGACCGCAACTAAATTGCCTCATCCCCTCGCGTTGCGTCTGTTCCGTGCACCCTGGAAGAGAAATTAAGTCCCAAACCTCATAACACCACCATACTCCAGGATATAACAACTACTTCTCTCGACAGCACGGGGACCTGTCTACTCAGGGTATAAATTGATGACACTGCACAGCCTGTGACTGAGAGAACCTAGGCTTCTAGTCAAAACGATGGCCGGATTTTCCACACTACATACGCTAGGTCGAATTGAGGGGCTGTCTGGAGGAGAATTGTAGTGACCGGTTGTTCTTATCAGCAGTTGCCCGGTTTCACCGATCAATAACAGGAAAATGCCGGAGCATTACCCTAACAAAAGGGAGGACCGGATGCGATCTTTCCTTCCCCTTCCTTGTCTTATTCTCACCTCTCATTTATACATACACTTATATGCACTACACTACCACATATGCCAGGAGACCGGTTGGGAGCTTAGAGCTTGTCCTGGCTGGGGCGGTGCCCCGCTAATTGGAGATGCTTAGAGAAAATCATGCTTGCCGATGGGTAAGTCGGCGCCTGATCTCGCCATCCAAGCGGTGAAGATAACCCCACCTTCCAAGGGAAAAACATGCACTACACTTAGCGGACTAATGACCTTATCTGTTCCAGAATCACTTATCAATCAATCCAACAGCAGAAAAGAAAAAAATATTCTACATTTTCTCATAAAATCTTGCAACTAAAATTTCAGCGACTTCTTCGAATTTCAGCATTTTGTAGCATTATGCTCATGTATGTCGAAGCTTTCTATTCATACTTTGTCACCTTTTTGCTCGATTCTTCCTGTGCCACATCTCGTTGTACAGTCGACTCCGGTTATAGTGAAATCTGGGGTTTAACATTTTTAGTTCACTATATCCGAGGTTGACTATATCCGATGTCAAAATTAAAAATAATTTTTCCATAAATATTAATATTATTAACATAGAGATATAGCAAAACTCATTAACAGCACGAACTGATAACTTCAATATCTTTCTTTGTCCTTAAAAAATCAATTTCATTTCAATTGTTTGCTTCGTACTTTTTCATTAGTAATTTCTGTAGATTCTTCTCCAGAATTCGTTCTTTCCATAATTGATTCTCCATTGACCTCTGTGTCGAAGTATCATAATGCAGTCTTGACACCCTTCAATGCCTCTTGCACTGTTCGAATTCAAGGTGTCTAGCTTCAAGTTGCTCCTTCAAGCTTTGGAATTTGTGGCACTGAGGCAATATATTCTTTTTCAGGATGGAATTATTTTCAGGACGTTGTATTTCCTAGGGTCACTATAGCCGAGGTTCAGGTGCCGTATAACTGAGTTTTCTTATGCTTATGTGTAATGTTAGCGAAACGCGACCAGTGACTTATAGCGTTTTCCATTCGTTGCACTGAAACCCACCCTATTGCAAGGCAGAAACGTCACCGCTCCGAAACAGTGCTGCCCCACACGCGTGAAGGGCAGCTACGAATGAAACGGATTCCGGAACGGAGTCAGTGCGTGTGCGCTACACAGTACAATTATACACAGAGGTTCTTGGTCAGTCACACTGATGGAACTCGAAAATAATTGTTTTGAATTACGATCGTCGTTATAATTTTTATGCAGTCTTCTGGTAATTCTTACTTCTTAATTCATAAATTATTAACGTGTGATTTCTTTATTTAAAAACTACGAAAACTTAAAATGCGTATGAGTAATAATTTCATTTTTCGAGATTTGCCAGTGATCGATATAGTACACAAGATTTTGAACCGAAAGGCTTCTGTAGAATTGTTTGATTACTGAAAACAATAAAAATATTAACATGAACATTTCCGCTGGTATACGCATGGGCGTGCGAGAAACATTTCTTCATTCACTGACGCGATCGTCAGTGCAGTTTAGGCGCCCCGGTTCCGTGTCGTTGTGCGAATGGAACACGCACTTCTTTGCACTGGTGCGCCCTAGCGGTGGAATGGAACACGAAAGTTGCCTGAGTGCGCACTGGGTGCGCACTATTGCTACGAATGGAAAACGCTATTAAATTCACTATAAGCGAGGGTTCACTATAACCGAGTGTTCACTATAACCGAGGGTTCACTATAACCGAGGGTTCACTATAACCGAGGGTTCACTATATCCGAGGGTTCACTATATCCGAGTTCACTATAGCCGATGGTTCACTATAGCCGATGGTTCACTATAACCGAGGGTTCACTATAACCGAGGGTTCACTATACCGAGGGTTCACTATATCCGAGTTCACTATATCCGAGTTCACTATATCCGAGTTCACTATATCCGAGTCCCCTATAACCGGTGTCGACCGTATTACCTTTGACATTACGACGAAACACCTCGATTCTTGAACATTTGTTCTTGATCTCCCTTAGGCCCTAATCAATCAATCAATGGGCCACATGTTGCGCAGGGCGCGCGGTGCGGGGGCGGGCCTCGGCCGCTGCCTCGGCGCCGCTGCCGCCACCGCCGCCCGCGACCCCGCCGCGCTCGCACCCGCCGCCGCCCTCGCTGCCGCCGCCGTCGCTGCCGCCGCCCAACCTGCCCCCGCTGCGCCACCCGCGCGTGCCGCCCCCGCCGCCCATGCTCCCGCCCGCGCCCTTCCGCGCGCCCATGCTCCCGCCCCGGCGCCGCCAGCCGCCCATGGTGCCGCCCCCCAGGCGCAGGTAGCGCCCGGCTGCGGTAAGGAATTAGAGGGGGGGTGTCCAACTTGCAAGGCCTCGACAACTACAACTATGGCGGATTTTCATGAAATGAATTGTTTTCTTTTCACTTTAGAATAGAGCTGTTTAGTATAGAAATTTGTTTTGTGTTATGACTAAAGGAAATGACCCATTTTTACATTTTGACTTTCTTCTCGTACGCTGGCTAAGGTGGCTAATGGACTTGCTTCAAATAATATTTACGATATGCAACAAAAGGTTTTTTTTATGCATTTTTTGCAGGTTTTGTTGGTTCATGTCATTTTAATGGTTTTAAAAAATTTGATATGCAACAAAAGGTTTTTTTTACAGAATTACTCAGTAGTCTATTCGATTTGTTCGCTCAGAAATTCTTTTTGACAGTGGTGAGTATATAATTTTTGTGACGTATATCAGCGGCATTGCCGGTTCGGGTGATTTCTGGATAAATAAAGACAAAGATTTCCCTGTTAGAATAGTCCAAACCAAAATTTTATTATCTGAGTTCTCTCGAACGAAGCCTCCATTACATCAGTAACGTACCCAACAGCTTGAGCTGTTCATCCGAACTGGTTTTGATAATATTTTTTACGTCATTTTTCTTTGGTTTTAGGGCATTTTTGGAGCATTTTAAGAGCATTTTATTGATCATTTTTTACTATGTTTTAGGTTATGAAAATCAGTCCCCAACTAAACTTTAATATGGTTGCGGGCCGTATTTTCATTACACAGAGAAAACACACGTTATCCTGTATTTTTGATCTCGGCAGTTCGCACGGCTGCTGTGAAGTGCAGGGGAGGTGGGACAGAACCATGCGAGATATCAGGCGAGATACGAAAACGCAGTGAGGATGATTTTGAAATTCTGAATTTTCTGGAAAAAATCCTTAAATCTAAACTTAAACTATTTTTACATTAAGAACCAGTAGCGGTAGCTCAGTGCATCAACTGATGTCACTGCAGCGCCTCTGACCGGAGGTCCTAGGTTCGAGTCCCAACGGCGGTGGATTTTCGACACTAGCTTTTCAGCTACGTCGAATTCAGTCGCTGTCTGGAGAATTCTAGTGGGCGGCTGCTCAGATCGGTATTTTTCCGTGGTTTCTCCAATCAACACCAGGCCAATGTCGGAGCAGTACCCTAACAAACGAGCCACAGACCGTGCGCGATCTGACCTTCCTCTTCCTTGTCCTATCCTCTCCTCTTACACACTCACTTACACAAATATGCACCACACTACCACATATTCCGGGAGACCGGTCGGAGCTTAGAGCTTGTCCGGCTGGGGCGGTGCCCCGCTGGTGGGAGAGTCCTGGTTAGGGGACACCTACTAGCCGACGGTAGCTCGGTGCCGGATCTCGCCATCCAGTGGGGAAGATCATTGCCATCTCCGAGAAAAAGAACATGCACTACACTAACGGGACTAATGATTGAAGTAGTTCCACGCCCGGAAACACGAAAAAATCAATCAATCAATCAATTTACATTAAGGAGGTGTTGACCTCGACAGGACGCGTACACTAGGCACACAACAACACTTGCGGGCACAATAAATGACACAGCAGGCCGCATGCGCCCCGTGGGCCAACACTGGACAGCCCCGGATTAGAGTCTCTGACCACGAGGTCCTTGTAACGTCGTAGACTCTCTCATCCTTTATGAGAGACGGTTCCGCCTGACGACCATGCCATGCCATTCCGCATTGCCATGGTGCGTATGAACACATGAAAGTTGTTATGAGAATCATCTTCTGTTTTCCGCAAGCGACATGCGAATGATATACGCTCTGTTCATCATTTCAGCTATCCGTGTATCAACAAAAAATTGTTGTTTTTCAAACAAAATAAATGTACATGTTTGAGAATCCTATCGTCTTACTCATCACGACGCTACAGTCCTGAGTTCGAGTTCCGACAGGGGCAGGATTTTCGACATTCGCTACTTACCGGTTAATCTCCCTCGGGTACCCATTTAGTACACCAGGGTGTCACAGCTGGTCAGTGGTTTCGAACGTAAGACTTCCTGCCCAGCGCAACTTCAGTTTTTAACTTGCAATTACGTACCGTAGCCGTGACATTTTGACTTTCTTCTCGTACGCTGGCTTAGGTGGCTAAGGGCATCAATAATTGATGTCACAACGGTGCCTCTGAGTGGGAGGTCGTAGGTTTCGAGGCCCAATGGTGGCAGGAATTTCAACACGAGCTACAGAGGTAGGTTGAATTCAGCCGCTGTCTCGAGGAGAGTTCTAGCGGCGGACCGCTCTGATCGGTAGTTTTTCGGGTTTTCTCCAATCAACATCAAACGAATGCCGGAGCAATACCTTAAAAAATAGTCAACAGACTGAGCGCAATATTTCCTTATACTTCCTTACCCTATCCTACCCCTTACTTACACAACACACACACACACACACACACACACACTACCATACCAATCATACATGAGTTAAATTTGCAAACCAGCAGTCAGGGTAGAGACTGACAATCTGCTAGGTATCGGGTTCGATACCACAGGATGACCAGTGAAGTAAAACTCACAAGAAGATATTACAACATTTAATTTGGCAATAGCTCTGTACAAGTTGGAACGACGAAAGATGTTATGAGCTCAGTGACTTGTGAGCGAATACGCTGCTTTGGCCGTCGTGCTTCTCAATATATATATGATTTTACATGTTTACAAGAAATTACTAGAACAAGGTTTTACAGATTTCACAGCGGTAGTTTCCAGAACGTTCCAGGATGTAGCATGTTTATCACTGAATCGTCAAAACATATTATTGTACATTTGGAAACGTGAAGCAAGTAGCAGATGGGGCGCTCGGCTGGGCGGCGCCGTCTGGAGGTCGCGGGGTGCGGATCTTCCTTGTTGATGTTTCCAATGGAATACATAACTCATGCAACGCTAGTTCTTCGCGACCAGGGCACTGGCGCACGAGTATGCAAAACCTTTGGTCGCGGTTTCTCCTGTGATTTAATTATGCAATCATAGTATTTGTAAAAGTGCAGGGAACCAGCAAATGTGGCCAGATGTACCTTGGTACGCATTAATACCTCATTAAAGATGGCGCAAAATAACAGTTTTGACACCATTATCTCTGTGACCTGTTTCCGACGTTTTGCTTTTTATTGTAAATGAAAGGTAATGCTTTATAAAAATGTTCTTTCAAACGTTTTTATCCCTAGTATCATTTTGAGTTAAAGTGCATTGTTTTGAAAAGAAGAAGTAAAATGTTATTTCGGAGATAAAAGATGGGTCAAGCCAAATTTGAATAAGTGGCACGCGCGACCATCATTAATACCTCATTAAAGATGACGCAAAATAACAGTTTTGACACCATTATCTCTGTGACCTGTTTCCGACGTTTTGCTTTTTATTGTAAATGAAAGGTAATGCTTTATAAAAATGTTCTTTCAAACGTTTTGATCCCTAGTATCATTTTTTAGTTAAAGTGCATTGTTTTGAAAAGAAGTAAAATGTTATTTGGGAGATAAAAATAGGTGAAGCCAAATTTGGATAAGTGGTTCGCACGACCATCATAGACTTTGACGAAATTTTGTAAGCCAAGTCCATCTAAATGCCTAAAAGGATCTTTTGTCAAGTTATATCTTTATAGGTGAAATAGTTTTTGAGTTACAGAGTTTTGTTAGACGCCATGCAGCGTCATTGTACAATACAATTATTCGATTTTTGCTTTGGGAAAGAGTTTCCTTTTCCGTTCACAAAAGAAACAGAGTTTACTTGTACATCTTGTTTCGCTCAATACAAGTGAACTAATATCTGTTTATTTTATTTTATTAATAGGCAGTTATTGCAGTAAAGTCGCCTAAAAGTACAAAAAATCCGAAATATTAACGTTGAATTTCTTCCAGAACATTGAAGTAAACAAAGTGAATCTTGGAACATAATTGGAAATATGTCAATTCCGAAATGCAAAATTTCAACTTCCTAGCTCTTACCATTTCTTCTCAAATTAAGTTTAAAATTTTATCAAACTGCCCTAATAATAAGGTATTTTGAGCCTTCTATTCCTTCAAGAAATGCTTACAAACATATTTCATGAGAAAGAGTGTGATTTAAAGCTTTTAACTTAGTTAATTTGATTATCCTTCGGATACCGAAAAAAGAGTTAATTTGTGTGAAGTGTCATGAAGAGTTAATTTTTAGTTTTCAGCCCACAATATCTAGTTTTTTTTTCTCCTATAATACGTTGTGTAGTCAGAATTCCATGTTTTATGAGTCCAGTGCACCAAACGATTGGATTTGCAATTCAAATTTGGAAAAGTATGAACACAAATACTACGATTGAAACTTAAACAGGGAGTTGTGATACATTTTCAATTTTCTACCAAAAATTTGGTAATATTAATATTGTATACAGTACGTATGGTCAAACAATACCTTATACTTGTGTATTTTTAGTTTGTTTCAGAAAAGGTATAAAAAGAACGTCAGAGACAACGGTAACATCACAGAACAAACTGGAAAGAAGACCACCTCATGATCATCCAATGGAGGGACGTCGCGAAAGATGATGTTCAGGCATCGTGAAAGAAGAGAGAAGACCTCCAAGAAGACGTAAGAAAAAATATTCAAAAATGTATAATATCCACAATAAAAATTGAATGTACGGAAGTAACTGATAATGTTTCTGCCAAACCTACAAACAAGTAATGTGAAATAACACTTCCAAATTGATGAATTAGTTATTAGTTTGCTAGATAGAGAAAAGAAAGTGCATAGTAATTTGGATGCAGAGGTGCACAAAATCTGTTTAAGATGTAAACAGTTGGAACTCAGTAATATCCTGTGTAAGCATAGGGTATCAACGTACAAATTTGCAGAATGGAGTGAATAACTGAGGAGAAAACAAGAATTATTCATTCAAAATAACTTATAACTGAAAATATTCAGATACTAGAAAGTACGGCCTTAATCTTATAAATGATAATACTACTATGTTCACATCGTGTACTTATTTATACTCAATGTGTACTGCAGATTGTATCGTATTCAATACAATGGTATCTGTCACGTCAATAGCATCATCATCATCTTACAATATATACAAGCTTTATTGTTTTAACTCGATTAGAAATTCCACTCTGCTTCTTTATACTACTGCATTCAAAACTGGAATCAATTATAAACCAAAATTTGGTTCTCTCTGGGTGAGAAAAGGTTGCTAGTGTTTCTTGACTAGCTCAAAAAGACAGAGATTAAGCTTCAATAATATACAAGAAATCAACTTTTGTAAAAATTTCGAATTAAAATGCAGTTTTCTATTACAGGTACCACTTAAATAGAAAAGGAAAAAATATAAGAAATATTTTCTTCAAATTATAATTTAAAAATCGTCACTGAAAGCACAATATTAACAATAAAAAAAAAAAAACCAGTCGTTAAACAGGTACACAATTATTCGCATAAAATGTATCAATATATTGTATTTCAGTAACCTATTTTCAGTAAAATTATTTTACTTCCCTGGCATGTCAATTACATGTATCACAAAGGTTAAAGAAAAGCATGATGACACTTTTAAACGATGAATAATTGATATAATATTTAAGGGATGTTCTTAAATAAATGTTTCAACACAATTCTTCAATGCAGACATTTCATGTACTGAGTAAAAGGCTCCCCTTGCTTACATTATTTGGTGAATTGGTCATTAGTCATCATTACTTTATCTACAATCATGCAATAAAAACGCTGTGTGTGAATCCGATACACTCGTAGTGCTAAAAGCTAATGCTCCCACAGACACTCGCTTTACCTCCCCCAGTTCCCCGCCCCCTGCCCCCCCCACTACATCTCTCCCCGCCGCCCCGCCACCCCCGCCGTTCAGCAGAGCCCGCCTCTCCTCCGTCTCGCCGCCCCACCGTCCGCTTCGTGCCACCCCGCCGCCCCGCCACCACAAGACCACCTACCGCTGCAAACCGGTACCCCACCGCCCCGCCATCCCCGGCCGCACCGCCGCCCCGCCGCGCGCCGCCCCACCGCTCCCCACCGCCCCACCACCCCCACCGCCCCCACCGCCCACACCGCCCCACACCGCCCCACACCGCCCCCGACGCCCCGCCGCCCCGCCGCCCCGACGCCCCACCGCCCCGACGCCCCCGACGCCCCGACGCCCCCACCGCCCCGACGCCCCCACCGCCCCCGACGCCCCCACCGCCCCAACGCCCCACCGCCCCACCGCCCCCACCGCCCCGCCGCCCCACCGCCCCACCGCCCCGTCGCCCCGCCGCTCCCGCCGCCCCGCCGCCCCGACGCCCCGACGCCCCAACGCCCCGACGCCCTGACGCCCCCGCCGCCTCGCCCCCGCTACCATCCGGCCCCGCCCCAGCCCTCCCGCCCTCACCTTTCCCGCCGCCACCTCACCGCCTCGTCACCCCCGCCGCTCACACAACCCCCACCGCCCTCCTCGAACCCGCCGCCCCGCCGCCCCGCCCCCACCGCCGCCAGCTGTGCGCGGGGCGCCGCCAGCTGCCGTGGCGGGGCGGGGCGTGTTTGTCGAAGCGCCGCCGCTCTTCCCGCGCGCGACAGATTTATCATGTGAGCAAAGTTTGCGCGGTGGCACCTGCCTGCCCGGATTAGACAACCGTCTCGGGAAAGTTCAAAGCACACAACTCTCATAAACAAAGAGCGACACAGCGCTTCTCTCGAGGAGACTCTGTTGCAGGCGGCCGTGGGTTATTAAAAGGCAGCCAGTCCCTCGCCCTACGCGCGAGAAAGGGTATCTTTGGTCACTAGGACACCACGCGTGGAAAAAGAAACAGAACGGGCCACTGACCACATGGTCGATGTGTCACTATTAATCGCGCAGCTTTTCTTCAACGATGGCTTGGAGAAATGCGGGTAGAGGGGGGGTATTAGATACGACATCGGCCACTAGATTTTATGGAGCAATTCCAGTCTTTGGAATATCAGTCATTCCTGCGCAACTTTCTCAATAAATTGAGTTCTAATTTTCCCAGGAGTTTGAGGTATCTCTTGCGATGGATCTGGATCTGCTTTGGCCATTTCTTTAGATTTTGTTTCGGAAAAATACGACCAGGAGTTCTTGGTTTAAACAGTAAATATATTTTCTTACGCGCCAATGAGGATGTGTTTGAAATGCTGTTATCTACAAGTATGAAAACAAAACCAGTTCGTAAAAGTGTGATCAAAACCAGTTCGAAAAGATCAATTTAAGCTGTTGGATATGTTGCTGATGTAATCGAGGATTCTTCTATTTGTTCAAGTTACTTCAGTTTTCAAACGTTCGGTTTGTGGCCTGTTCTTTACCAGAAAATCTGTCTTTAGTTGTCCTTAATTCGGCTGAACCGACAATGCCCCGGCAAAGGGGTCACAGCAACCTTAGAGTACATAGTCACAATCGCTGACAACGTCTGGGCGAAAAAATGAATAGGCTGTCTGAAATTCTGCAGAGAACATTTTTTACATCTCGTAAATATTATTTGAGAGCAAGTACCATTAAAATTAAATAAAAATCGATGAAATCCACGAAAAATGCATTAAAAATGCCGGAAAAGGTGATAAATGACTTATTAGCTGAAACCCATGCAAAAAGCAAAAACAATAGGTATAAAATGGGTCATTTCCTTTTGTCATATCATAAAGTGAATTTTTACTCTAAATTTTTCTAAAGTGAAAAGAAAAAAGATATTTCATACAATCCGTCCGCAGTTATTATCATCTCTCTCGAATTAGACATGTCTGATTGTAGCAGCTAGGCCTGTTCCTCCAATTTTGCAGGTGACTATCCTTTAATTTCCATAGGGATACGGCGAAGTCTTGCTTGGTTCATTCGCGAAAAATACTTCCATGGAAGCTTACATGTCGCCGAAAGGGTATCGTTCAATGTAACTGATTCTTATCTAACAAAACGATTCCTAAAATAATCTGGTGAAGGTCTCCCTTTCATTAGTACTCCCCTACATACATTTCACCACTTTGCGGCTCGTACTTCTCTTTTAATTGGCTAATCCTCAGTTGATATTTCCATGTATCGATGATAGAGCGGAGATGGACACATATGATCATTCCGTAGTTTTGACAGCTTTAGACAGCATCGGGACATGATAGAAAAAGCATTTGATATTCCCCAAACTTGACATTATCTTAAGAACAGACAGATCATTTTTCGCTTACTGACAGGCGCCACTCACACTCCTGAGTGGTTATCTGTTGAAGTACGCAACCACTTTATCTGACGGCATTCAGTGTCCTTAATATGACGACTGTTGGAACTACCAACAAAGTGTCTTCGGTTTCCAAAAATTAAAAGCTCATGTGGTCAGTGATTTTATGTCCTTGTAATCATGCGTGAATAGTAGACAATTATGTTCTGTTGAAAATGAATCACATTTATTGACTGCTCCACTTGGTTCATATCAAATACACATATTCAAAGGGAACTTCAAATAGAACCCCAATTGAACAATAAGAAAAAACCGTAAAATTTTTTACTCTTCTTTCATCCTCTCCTTGCAGTACAAAATTCACAATGGGAAAAGCAATCCCAAAAGAATTCCCTGTCGATATCCCAAAGACATGTTTAAACCCCCATAAAAAATCAGTATATTAATATGTATTAAATATGTATTAACATCTTCATCTCAATGTATGTATAGAGTGTATCTAGATTTAAGAATGTATAATGTATGTAAAATTTGTGTATTGTATGTCAAATTTAGTTGTAAGTATTAGAAATATAAGTATTAAATCCTGTAAATTAGCTAGTAGTAAGATACAGGAATGAGAGGTTGTATGCTCAAACGTGAATGCCCAAACGTTATGTATTACAAATAAAAATGTACAAACCCCTGAAAGGCAAAACTGCCAAAAAGGAACAAAATAAATTTTTAAAAAAATTAGTGACTGCTACAATTTATTTCCCCTTTTTTAAGAGGCATGTTCTCTGTATCTTGTCAGATGTTAATGCGAACTCTCTTCTATAGAGGGAGCAAGGCAAGAACTCCATAGAGCAATCTCTAGAGATGTAACAAGGCAATCACTTCATGGAGCCTAAGTAGTATACCTTTTCGCACATTATGCTTCTTTTTTTACTTTTTCGCCATACATACGTTGTGTTGGAAAAATAAAGTATTGTAATGTTGCAGCAGAAAGCGGCGATTTTTCGTCAGAAAAACTCTTATTGTAGAGCCAAGACATCGAAAAGAGTATTTCGTCTCTAGCTAGATAGCTGAGTCGAATTCAACCGCAGTCTGGATATGATTTCTAGCGACCCTCTGCTCTAACCGGTAGTTTCTCGTGATTATTCCGAACACCATGTGAACGCCAGGACACTGTCCTAACAAACGGGCCACGGACCGCGCGCGATCATTCCTTCCTGTTCCTTGCCCTATCCTTATTCCTCACTTAAATACACACTTACATGCATTGTTCTATCATTCATGCCGGGTGACCAGTCGGGAGCTTAGAGCTTGTCGCGGCTGAGGGGGTGCCCCGATGATGGGAGGTATCTGGCCGAGGTGTAGGTCGATTCCGGATCTTCTCATCCAACTGGGGAAATCACCACAACCGCCCGCGATAAAAACGTGCACTACAACTTCGGGACTAATGACCTTAGCAGTTGACGCGCCCGGAAACACCAATAAATCAATCGAAAAGAGTGAATACATTTTGTTAATGTCCGTTGTACCGAACTTTTAAAATGTCTAAATTTGTTCAGCTTTGTTTCCACATCCCTTCATTTGATATAATTAAAGTGGCATTCATTACATGTAACTTCATTGATTCGATTATTTTTCCAATTATAATTATTTTTGTTACTACAGGAGGTGATGGTAGTGGTGGGTATTTTAAATGACTCACTTGCATTTTTACCACATGCAATGACAATCTGGCTTAATTTGTGTGCTGCCATCCGACTTTTATTTTCACATTTTTCTAAGCAATTCTCCTGTCCGCTCAGTACACATATATCCAAATTTCACACCTGCCTCTTCGTAAAATTCAATCACGTATTAGAAACATTACTCGGAAGTTTATTAGATGATATCTGTTGTCAAGAATACCAGGCTGAAATTCAGTAGTTCATCGTGATTTTATTACAATTCTGTCATTTTTTATTTATTTTATGTCAAAAAACAGTTAAAACTGCGTATGACATGCCATGAGGAAAAGTGAATTGTGTGCACATTTTCAAAATTCTGCGATCCCTACACCAAGTCATATACTACTTAAATTTTGGAGAAAAAGAAGCTCCCACGTAACAAAATCTCCTTTCAAGGATAAAAAGGCAATAAATTTTGGCTCTTATCCATGTTGTTCTTCGGACTAATACTTCCTGCCGCGACAACATGGAAACGATAATTTGAATAATTGTATTTCCCACTGAATTCCAGAAGACGTGCACAGAAAATGAAGTTACATTTATGTCCAGAAGCAAAACAAGGGGCCATCTCAGCATTTGCTCAATGGATCAGGGAAACTGGACGAAAAACCTGATCGAGATGGGGATCATTGACACGGAGGCTGCAATACAATACTTGTTACAGGTTGTTTATACACATTTACACAGTTCAAATGGTAAATAATGCATTATGTATCATTGTTAAAATTAATGTTACTTTTCTTGTGATGCTCAGTATAGTCTCTAATTGTATAGAAACAGTTATGCAGCAGAAACGATTTCACTTGGGATTTAAACTTTTCTATCGAATTTTATCGTTTAATGTCATCTGGCAAAGTGTTGTAAAATAATGTACATGTATTGTATGTGAATTTTTTGTAATGAGCTGTTGATACTGTCACGTGATGAATATGATTTCTACGTCGAGTGTTATAGTAATATCGGCATCGGCATTTTCTGAAAATATATTCCCGCATCAGATGTGTAATTGAAATTCAATAAAACGTGTTTTCTTTATTAAAGATCTGCACTGCTTATACCTATTTCCCTTTTGTGGGAGTAAAGAGTTAATTTTTTTAAATATTATGTATTGACTGTTTAAAGAATTGACAGTCTCAGACGGCAAATTGAATTGCCGCATTTAACTCTTCCGTTGTTCGAACAGTCAAATTATAATTTATAACAATTACTCATATTTAGTAGCAAGGGCGTTGCAACGATTGCCGCGAAACGAGAAACATTTTCTCACCTAAAAGTTAAAGTTTCAACTGTGACTAAATTATGAAATGTATATTACTTTGTATGTTACTTTCACCAGTTCGTGACCTGGAAATTAGTGAGGGCGTCTTCAAATATAAACTAAAGCAACTTTTCAAAGGGAAGAGAACAAGGCCCATATTGTCCAATATTAGATTTCTAAACCACATCTTAAAGTATACTAATTTACTCAATTTAAAGCTAATTAATAGTAGCACGTTGTTTTTAGAATTGCACATCAATTTCCTCAGAACAATCAGGGAATTCAAAGACTAATTATGTCCCTGGTGTGTCTCGTATGATCAAAGCGCCGAAGAAGAACGAAGGGGCTTTACTTCAACATAATTTCAGAGGGAATGATAAATGACGTTTGCCTTTGGCCCGCGGCGCGGCAGCAGGGTGGTCGTTGACAGCGTGGCCAGTGGCGACGAACAGAGCAGGACTCACTGGGAGCCAAGGCGACTCAAGGGGCGTTGTCGGCCGGGGTGCTGGCGGCTCGCTTCACACACACACAACACGTCCAACAGGAGCGACAGCTACAAGCTGACGGAGCTACACGCTGGAGAACTGGGGGATCTGAAGCAACGGGAGAGTCGACGACGGAGGGAGAAGTAATGGCGAAGAGATTTGCAGCGCGGAATTAAAGATGGAGGGTCATGTGTCTCGAGCTACCTCTTGTTCCTCACACGATGTGTCTTTTCAGGGTGGAATTAGATATTTTTACCAGGAGGCCGTTCAAACTTCCAGAGTATAATGGAATAATCAATTCACGAGAGAAAGGAAGACCATATTTTCTTACCCAGCACAGTTTCATTAAATTCTGTTCTTTGGAAAGTTTTCTTTTTTGATTTCCTTGACAATACCAACATTTAATAGGAGCATAGCGCCCATGGATGCGTTGAAAGTGCTACTTCCGTTTAAATTTGAAGGCACAATATTTATATTTGGAAATCCGTGGGGTCTCGCCATCCAGGATCACGGATCTCGCCATCCAGGGGGGAAGATCACCGCCATCTCCCGAGAAAAAAACACATGCACTCCACTAACGGGACTAATGACCAAAGCAGTTGACGTGCACGGAGACACGAAAAAATCAATCAATCAATCCAAAGAGCAAAAAGGGTGCCAGCGCTGTTAGTACCACTGAGAAATGAATTTCGACGCAAATACAGCGCACCAGATAATAGAGGGTTTATGCGAGACGGGACATCCATTGTCGTAGTACGTAAACATTATCGTCAATAGGAATTAACGTATCTTCAGAAAAATGATTTTTTGCATTCTTACAATCGAAAACATTCGTAAAAACAAGTAACTAATTGGAACTGAATACCTCTAACAGTATCTACTCGTAAAAGCTTTTATTAAACATCTGTGTACCTCTGAGTCCATTTTTGCTTTTATAAGCATTACAAGATAGTAACACGTATGATAGACATATCAAAGGAGCCTCAATATATAACCTCCAAATCCTTAACAATTACGTTAGTTAATTTTTGACATATTTGAATTAACTTTTAAAAAAATAGTCATTAAGTACCTGCCTTATTATATTGGTAATATGGATATTGTATTTTTTCATTACTTCCATGCTTATGTTGAATTCGCATTTAGAGGTGGTAGCGAAAACTACGTAAAGCGAACACATTTGTCGTAGACGACAAAACACGGAGAATGACGGGCCCGTCAATCGAAATCCCATCATTTGATGCCAGCGCATGCGCAATTCAGTTCTCCACAGAATTGTCGTGTTACGTCTTTCAAATCAACGACTTGCAAAAGCTCTCTAATGTCTCTCCGCGCCGATCCGAGTCGCAGCCTCTCGGCACCTCCGCCTCCGCAGCTTCGCTGCGGCGCTAGTGTCTCATGCGTGGCGTCATCTCGCTTTTCTGATTGATTGGTTCGTGATTCCGAACTCATTAACTGTCATTATTCCCGTAAGTGTAGTGCATGTTTTTTAATGGAGGAGGCGGTGATATTCCCTCGCTGGATAGTGAAACTTACCGCCGACTAACGGCAATTTCCCCAACCGGATATCTCTCTCCAGCGGAGCAACGCCCCATCCGGGACAAGATCTAAGTTCTCCCGACCGGTCTCCCGTGTGATAGTGTGGTGCATGTAAATGTGTCTGTATGTAAGAGGTGATGATGGGACTAGGAAGGGAAAGGAAAGATCGCGCGCGGTCCATGCTTCGTTTGATAGGGTTCTGCTCCGGCATTCGCCTGGTGTTGATCGGAGAAAGCACGAGAAGCTACCGGCCAGAGCAGCCGGCCGCTAGAATTCACCTCCAGACAGCGACTGCATTCGACGTGGCTGTGTAAATCTGTGCCGAAAATCCTGCCGTCATCGGGACTCGAACCTAGGGCCTCCCAGTCAGAGACACTGCAGTAACACCAGTTGATGCGTTGGGCCACCTTTCCCCTGTCCTCGCGCCCCTTGCTCATCTGCTGCTGCTGCTTCTGCCCCCACCTTCGGGCGGTCCCAACGCTGCCTGGTTCTCGTGATACCAACGTACTAATTTCTGCCTCTCGCACTCTCACAAGTTCGGTGACACCACGGACAGACTTTTCTGGCCCAAGTGGAGAAGCGCCGAGCGCTGAGAGCGCCGTCTGGCGGGCGTTTCCGAGGGTCGTCGCCCCTGCGCTCCGCTTGCGAGGAGCTCGGGCGCGTGTGGCGACCGTCCCAGGGGCAGGGGGGCGGGGCGTGATGGGAGGGGCGAGGAGGGGAATTGTGAGGAGGGGAGGGGAAGGGGCGAGGAAGGGAGGGGTGGGGCGGGACGGGGGCGGGGGCGGGGCGAGGATGGGCGGGACGGGGCGGGGCGGGGCGGGGTGGGGCGAGACACAGAAGGACGGGACGGGACGGACGGGACGGACGGACGGACGGGACGGACGGGACGGACGGACGGACGGACGGACGGACAGGACAGGACGGGACGGACGGACGGACGGACAGGACAGGACGGACGGGGCAGAGCGGGCGGGCGGGAGGGGCGGGGAGGGCGGGGCGGAGCGGGCGGGGCGGAGCGGGGCGGAGCGGGGCGGAGCGGGGCGGAAGGGGCGGACGGGGGGACGGGGGAGCGGGGCGGAGTGGGGCTGGGGCGGAACGGGGCGGGACAAGGGGGGGGGCGGGGCGGGACGGGGGGGCGGGGGCGGCGGGGCCTGGGGCTGAACGGGGCGGGACAAGGGGGAGGGGCGGGGCGGGAGCGGGGTCGCGGGGGTCGGCGGGTCACGCGGGCGCGCCGCCGCTAATTGCCGGCAGCTGATTGGCGGCGGCTTTGAAGCTCGCCGCCGCCGCCGCTACCGCGTCCAGCAGTGCGTGGCGCCCATTAGTGTCGGCACGTCCGTCTGCCGGCGGACGCCGCGCCCGCCCCTTAACTCTCAACGGCCGCCGCCGCCGCCTCCTCCTGCTCCTCCGGGCAGCCTCCTCGCCGTGTTCACAGTCTGGGGCGGATTAGAGCGATTACTAACGTACGAGCCGTGCACGTGAGCAAGCCCCGCTCGACAGCCTGCTTTTCGACATTGGCTACTATACTTCGATTTTTCTATCGTGTCCGATGGCTAGACCTCGGATTTTAGAATAAATACCTATTTAGTTCCTTTAGGAGATTGTGAAAAATAATTGCAGATGTTTACGAATCATGAAAAAATAGATCTATTGAAAGCCTAAAATATCCTAAAAGTGAGGTGGATGCCTATTTTAAAATAATTTTTGCCTAAATCTCCCTAAAACAAGTAATTTTGTAGAATTATCATATTTTATTTACTCATATTTGATTTTGTTGTACCGAAACGCAGATCTTTTCTCGAATTTCCCGAAACGCGAATATTCCTAAATCAATTGCGCAATCGGCTACGCACCGAAGTATTTTAACCAACACATAGAACGTAAGGAACTCTGCAAGTCAATGAAAAGAGGATGTTTCATGCTCGTCTCCGATCAGCACGCATTCAGGCAATTGCACCCATTCCCAGTGCAGCTGCGCTGTTGACAGATTGAGAATGAAAAGTGTGAAAGAATTAATGAAGTGAGAAAAAGAAAATAATATGATTATAGTCATTCTCACCAATATAAAAATGTTTGACTTTCCGAAATAATAAAAAGTGCTTAATGTGATCCTTTAATAACCTTTTGTGAACATTTCTTGATGTCAGATACAGTTTTTTATGTCTAATGTTTATCAAATACCTGATTTAATCATTTTGTGACCTATTTCAAGTGCCGAAGACGTCACTTATCAAGTCTATTTTTAAATTTTGATTCCTATTTTAGGGGTCTAAATTATTATATTTTTTGTGTATAAAATTCCTGAGTCTACCGATGACATTACGGCAATGTTACACTTCCTGCCATATACAATTAATATTTTAATTAATTCTCAAACCTCCTTCTCATTTGGGCTCGTGGCCTGAAAAGTGGACTTAACACTTAAAAACATTCATTTTATAAGAGGGAGGTGTAACATTAACCTAATGTCATTCGCTACTATAGAAAAATTGAGGTATAAGTGGAATTCGGCCGCTGTCTGTAGGAGAATTCTAGCGGCCGGTTGTTCTGATCGGTAGTTTTCCGTAGTTTCTCCGAACAACTTCAGGCGAATGCCGGAGCAGTACCCTACCAAACGGGCCACGGACCGCGCGCGTTCTTCCCTTCTTCTTTGTCCTATCCTCACCCTCTTACTTACACTTACACTAGCATGCACTACACTTACACACGATGGGAGACCAGTCAGGAACTTAGAACTTGTGATGGCTGGCGCGGTGCCATGTTGGTGGGAGGTAGCTGGTTGGGGAACATTCCTGTAAGCCGACGTATGTCGGCGTCGGATCTCGCCAGTTAGCGGGAGAACATTACCGCCAACTTCAGCAATGAAAACATGCACTACACTTACGGGAATAATGACCTTCGTTTACAGCGGATCGACATGGGACAGATAAAGCTAACACTAACAAGAGCCTAGTACACGAACAAACCACGATCGCGATCTGAGTAAAGCTGGTTGTATATTTGTAGAGTTTTTATTTCCGTTGTGCGAAAAAAGAAGCAGATAGCTGCAGCTACGAGAGATTCGCTACCGAAACGATTTTGGCAAGTCAGCGTACCAAGCTACAGGCACTCATCATAAAGGATAGTTGCAAACTTAACTCACACAAGAAGTAAATTTGTCATATTGTCTCCGTAATGAAACAAATTCTTTAAAAAATGTGATGACAAAAATTTGCAGTCGCCGCGAGTCGCGTTAACAACCTACGCTTGACGGTATACACCTCCCTAAGGCAGCCATACACAAACAAGCGTGGAGAGCGGGTTTCGCTTACTCGATTGTAAATCTCTCGTGGCATGATTGATTTTTTCGTGTTTCCGGGCGCGTCAACTGCTTTGGTCATTAGTCCCGTTAGTGTAATGCATGTTTTTTCTCGGGAGATGGCGATGATCTTTCCCCGCTGGATGGCGAGATCCGGCGCCGAAATACCGTCGGCTAGTGGGGTTTCCCCCTAACCAGGACTCTCCCACCAGCGGGGCAACACCCCAGCCAGGACAAGTTCTAACCTCCCGACCGGTCTCCCGGAATATGTGGTAGTGTGGTGCATTTTAGTGTAAGTGTGTGTGTAAGGGGAGAGGATAGGACAAGGAAGAGGAAGGAAAGAACGCGCGCTGTCGTGGCCCGTTTAGTAGGGTACTGCTCCGGCATTCGCTTGGGGTTGATCTGAGAAACCACGGAAAACTACTGATCAGAGCAGCCGGCCACTAGAATTCTCCTCCAGACAGCGACTGAATTCGACCTAGCTGAAAATCTCTCGTGGCAAAAACAGAGTGGCAACATTCTCGCATTTACAACAGGCGGAAGCCAACTGCGCATATGTGTTTAACCTAATCACTGAACACCAACCTAACCTAATCTAACCAAAATATCTGGACGATAGCCTCCTTCGTGGGTCTTGTGATCCTTGATATCCTCCCGCGAAGCAAACTGTGTTCAAAGTTATACTGTTGTCTTCTTCCGAACCGCTGTTCTTACGCATGCTGTTGCGTAGATTATTGTAAGATCTCCTCTGTAATCGATTTTTAGATCGGGATTGAAAGTAACGAATCGTATTGAACAAATGACAGAATAACATCGGTGTCTGAAAGGCTCTGACTCTGATTTTGGTCTCCACGAAACAATTTCAGGCGAATGGTGAGTAGTCGTTGGGGATTACATGGTATTAGTTTAGAGATGGAAATGTTCCAAAATCTTTAAAATATTTTTGGTAAATTGTATCTTTATCAAAATTTTTTGTACCTGCATGTCTTGATGATTTTGGAACATAATTTAAATTTATTATAGAAATTTTGAAATTCCACTTCCCCCCCTTTTTGGGGAATCATGCATGAAGGATGAACAAGTAACCACGTGCATGACGCCCGTAACACTACGAGAAACTACTAGTGGATACAGAGAATGCTTTTGATAATTTCAAGACTTCCGCAGAACATATCCGATGCTTAGAAGATTGTGTCATTCACGCTCAAATGTCAGTTACCATCAACACCAGACGAAACATGGACAACACAGATATCGCGCGAGGACACAAATGCACACTCACGTAATGTAACTTGCTTCTCTAATTGACTGCGATGATCAAAATGTCAAAAAATATAACTTTTCATTAGTAAAATTAGAACGGATTACACGTCAGAATCGAAAATTGAAAATATTGCTTTGCTAAATGCTTTTTTAATGAAGTAGTATTCTAGATCGCAAATCGTAGTGAATTTGGATACATTGTTTCTTTAACAAAATGTTTTTGTATGTCTCGATGATTTTGGAACATAATTTAAATTTATTATAGAAATTTTGAAATTCCACTTCCCCCCCTTTTTGGGTGAATCATGCTGGACATCATGGGTGGGTCAATCATGATGAACAAGTAACCATGTGCATGACGCGCATAACACTACGAGAAACTACTAGTGGATACTAGTAATCTATTCATCATTTGAAGAACTCAGTGAGCTATTTGCTTTTCAAAATGAATGCTAATGCTAATAGATAATATTTCTGGCCGTAGAAGGAGTCAGTGCTTTCGAAATTGATTTCGGAGTAGAAAAATGTATGACAATCATGTCGAATAAAATTATCATCGACATATATAATTTTAAACATAGATATTAAACGGAGTAGTACGAACATATTACATATTAACCGAAGTACTTTTTATTAAGTATTATATATCAAAGGAAGTAGTATAAACATAATACACGAAGTAGAACAAACATATTAAACGAATACAACTAAATCTTTCCGAATTCACATTTCGATACTCGACGATTTCGATTTGGTAAAAGTTGTCAGACTTCTGAATCCAAAATGGGCTTAATAATTCTGTAAATATATGCATTACTATTTCTAATCATAAGAAAAATGCTTGCTAACGTGTGAGGTTGTCCAAACTAGAGTAGAACCCAAACTGAATAGTGAAGCATGTGTTTAATGCGAGACTGTGAAACTTGTGTTTAATTTGAAAGTAAACAGTTAACAGTTGAATGTTCTTTAAGTAGTTTAAGTCGAAAGCAAAAATTTCATTTTTAACGTTTTTCCATCTTCTCAGCATGATTTATTGTTCTAAAATGGCGTATTTTACTAACAGCCATTTACTAAGTTTTGTTATGGTCAACATTTACAAACTCTGTTCATTTGTGTAAAGATTTTGATACGGCATCTCCAAGTGACAGCTTATCCGTTACCAGGCATAAGAAAGTCATGTGCTACATACATTATGTTTAAAACGCAGTGGGACCCGTAGGAGAACAGCTGTCCCGTCGGCAGCAAAACTCTAAATGGAGAAGCAACATTCCTAAGAGTTCAATAAATTGCTCTTAGCGTTTCCGGGTAGGCTCATAGTTGGGCAATTTATGGCATAACACGATACTTATTTTTATTCATGTTTCACTTACCGCCGCGGCGGCGGCGATCTCGTGTCCTTAATAAATTGGCTGCAACAAGAGTCAATGGTCTCCACCTCCAGCGGTGAATCACTGGCGCTACAGTCAACCGTTTGGGTCTGCGCAATGAGTCACCGGCTAGTAGCGGACACGAACGAATCATACAGCGGTAGGGATGGCAAAAAAAAAAAACATCGATGTTTTTCACCAGAAACATCGATACATTAACATCGATATTTTGCTTTCCATGTTTTCTCCACATCGATATTTTGTTGCAAAAACGTGTATGTTTTCTTTTTACTATTTTAATTTTTTTTAATAAAGGGGTTTAAGCACGTTGTAGAGTAGCAGCAATTCACAGCAATATCGTTGTTTTGCGTCATCCTCTTCGCTTGTTCGCCTGTGTAATCTCAGGAAGTTTGGGAGCTGCTCGTATTATGAATGTGTGTTATCGTCAGGCGTGTCATTATCTGAATCGACAGTGAAACACGAAATAGATAGAAAAACACGAGTTTTTATTGTTAATTTTATTCTTTACATTCGATAATACTTTTTACATATTACTAACATGCTAGTAACCAAACAATGAAATATATCCCTTTTACGTACTGTAATTAAAAATGGATAGAAAAATAGCATGCTTATTAGTCTATAATTAAAACATCGATGTTTTAAACATGTCGTCGACATCGAAAACCTTTAGCGATGTATCGAAACATCAATGTATCCATGTTTTGGTCAAATTTGCCATCACTATACAGCGGATCCTTCGTGCCTCCGACTTCAGGAGCCGGTTATGGGGTCAAACCCACTACCCCGCAAAGCGGATCTTGTCCACTGATCTTTATATGCTCTTGGAAAGCCAATTGCAAACAGAAAAGCAGCTCCAAAGTGTGCAGCTGAAGGATGGCGCCAGTTGTAGGTTTGGTAGTGAATGGTGACATGAAACTTTAATATGGAGTTATATTTAATCACAATGTTGACGTTTTCGATTAAACAAAAGTCACTAAAATGATTAGATATTACATAATTTTCTTGTTTTGTTATATTCCATGAGTATTTTTGTTTCCATATATTTAATAATTTTGCTCCCAAACCTATAAGAAAGTTTATTAATAAAATGTAAAACTTAATATATTCTATTATTATTAAACAATTTTTGTGCATTATAAATAAATTATAATTTTACACGTATTTTTATTTTGTTTTGAATTATTTGAAGAATACAAACATCTATTAAATTGATTGTATTTATTGTATTTGTTAGATTCACTTCCTTTCCCAATAAAACGATTTCACTTTTTCATTGTTTTTTTTTTTTTTCACAGAAATAGCACACACACAATATGTGTGTGTATGTGTGTGTGTGTGTGTGTGTGTGTGTGTGTGTGTGTTGTGTGTGTGTGTGTGTGTGTGTGTGTGTGTGTGTGTGTGTGAACATTAGAGATTTTACGTCCTCTTTTGAGTTGCACGTTCATTTAGACATCTGTGCAGTGGAAAGGGATATACACTTCCACAGATCCTACGGATAACCCTCCTGCCAGCAACATTCCCGGGGAAAATCTGGCATACCCTTGTCGTTTCCCTGTGCTTCTCTCCTCGGAGAAACAAATTCATCAGGGTCACGTTGCTCAGAACTTCGCCCGGAAATTTTTCGATAGGGGCTCCGTAACTTTACGAAATTAAACACAGTTTAGTTCCGTAAAGACGTTCAGTTGCTTATTTTCCATCTTTGAACCTGACAATTTGGTTAATTTTCGAGCAGATGCTCTCAAAGCCATCTGTTAACCCAGTAAATGTTTCAACATAAAATCAATCATATTTATTATTTTGTCATTAAACTTAAAATTTAATTTTCCTTATAGTATGTTTTATTTGTTTATTAGTAAAATATATCGTAAGTAAATAAAAAGTATTGTAGAAAGAAAAAAGTAAGAAACGAGTGCCCAGAAATGAAATTGTCCCCCTGTTCATTAAGGCGCAAACCTATGTTTAGCAGTGTAGACTCTTAGAGGTCTATTGCATAGCACGTAAATTGTCGAGAAACTACGTAAAAGAACTATTGTAGAAATGTGTTAAGATACTTATAGCTCTATCAACTGGAATAGCATTCACACTAATGAAGACGTAAATGTGTACGGGTTTGTGAGCAAATAGAATATCTAAATGAGTATGCTACAACTCCGAAGTGACTGGTTAGTTTTGTTTTTATCTGACTGAAAGAGACGTTAAAAACAATAATTACCAAGAACTGCTTATTAACAACTTCATTCGAGATCACACTCGGTATAAGCCATGTTAACAATTTGTGAAAAAGAAAACGTGAAACATGCTTTTTATGAGAGCATTTTCCTCCACTCTAGAGGGAGAGCCACAATGACTCAACAGGAAGTGCTCGCAAGCCACTAATGCAATGCGTGGCGAACGAGAGATTAAAAACAATCCGCGTTGTTGTACTGTGAATACGTATACTTAAAGGTAGGTATTAAGAGTCTCGGATGTTCATTAAGACTGAACACTCGGTCACTCGAATCTTACATTTTCTCGAAATGTAAAAATACGAACTCGAGTTAGGCCTATATTTCCACAGCCCGTTTAACTTTTCTTACTCTACTCTGCTTTTACAAGTTCTTTTTCTTACTTCAATAGTGCATGATCTATACTATACATGTGCTTGAATAGTAGTACATGATACGCTAAGAATTACATCGACATATTGATAATTTTGTGTAATATGAAAGTATGGTAAAAAAAGATCCATTTACGTTTTTGTCCTGAACTACCAAAAGGACCAGCAAAACATTCAGGCAGCTTTGTAGAAAAAATTCACAGTTCCTCTCTCCTGGAGATATCGTTGGATTCTAGCCATAAGAACAGTTTCCACCCAGCAGCGAATACAATAACTTTAGGAACGCAAAGAGATGACGCAGAATTTTCCATATGGGAGCGTATTCGTCAGCACATCCTCCCAGAGCAAGGGACCGTCTCCTCCTCCTCGCCGTCTGCCCCGTTCCGTTCGTTCACCACAGGACCTCCTCGCCGCACAGCGGGGTGGCGCCGCGTGAGTTACGAGCGTCCGCGCAGCTGGCGGAGCGGTCACCGCCAGATCGCGCGCGCGGGCAAACGAACGCCTCATGGCGGCGGCGGTAGCTGCCTGTGGGTGTCGCTGTCGCCGGGGCAATTACGCCGTTGTCCTGCTGTCTCGCCGCCGCCGACCCGGCCCGGCCCGACCGCCCATCGCCGCCGCCGCCGCCGGGTCGCACGGAAACAAGTTTCGCCTGTCAGCCACGGCGACATGCATATGTATTAAGTTTTTGGTGGTCGCCCGCGGATTAAGGCAATAGATCAGGAGGTGCGCCCTCTCTGACCCCGCCGCGCCCTCCTGGGTTCTTTGCTTCTCAGCCTCCTGCTCGCCTTCTCTTTCTTCTTCTTCTTCTTCTCCTACTTGCCTTCTCTTTCTCGTCCTCCTACTTGCCTTCTCTTTCTCGTCCTCCTACTTGCCTTCTCTTTCTCGTCCTCCTACTTGCCTTCTCTTTCTCGTCCTCTACTTGCCTTCTCTTTCTCCCACCACTAATTGCCTCTCTTTCTCGTCCTACTACTTGCCTTCTCTTTCTCATCCTACTACTCGCCTTCTCTTTCTCATCCTCTTTCACCTCCTCGTCCTCTTCCATGACCACTTTCTCGTTCTTATCTTCTTGCCGTGCTGCTTTCCCTCTTCTTCGCCCGTGCACTCCAACATATCTTACCGGGAAAGGTGGATAAGGTCATCAACTGATGTCACTGCAGTGCCTCTCACCGGGAGGTCCTAGGTTCCAGCCCCGACAGAGGCAGGATTTTCGACACTAGCTTGTCTGGTAGGTCGAATTCAGTCGCTGTCTGGAGGAGAATTCTAGCGGCCGACTGCTCTGATCGGTTTTCCGTGGTTTCTCCAACCAAATCAGGCATATGCCGGAGCAGTACCTTAACAAACAGCCCATGAACTGCGCACAATCTTTCTTTCTCCTTCCGTATACTATCATACACACTTACACTCATTACACTACTGCACATGCCGGGAAGACGGTCGGGAACTTAGAGCGTGCCCCGGCTGAGGGCTGGGGCACTTCCCGGCTGATGGGAGATACCTGGTTGGGGAAAACCTTGTTAGATGACACGTACGTCAAACTCCGGATCTCACCATCCAGCGGGGGAAGATCACCACTACCTCTTGAGAGGAAAAAAATGCGTGCTGGGGTAATGATCTTAGCAGTTAACGCGCCCAGAATCACTACTCAGTGACTCAAATCCAAGTGCTTCTCGAGCCCGTTTTCGTCGTCCTTCTTCTCCTGCCCTCCTCCCAGTAGCGAATTCTCCGATACATCGCTTATACCGTCGGTATGCCTAGTAATTCGAAGTGTATTAGAAATATTTCATAAGTTTGGTAATCTTCTAAAGTTATTGAGATTTTAAAAGCTTTAAAACAGATGCGGAAAAGTAACTTTTTTTTTTTTACCAAGAACCAGTAAGTCTTCCGCATTCGTAAGCGCTATGAAGTGCGTTAGAGTGAGAAGTTTCAAACAGTTGGTAATGCTGTTCAAAGAATTGGCTAGCGCAGGCGAAGGAACCGCATGCCAGCTGCGATAACCTAGGGCCCATCATGTTTCAAGAACTGGGAGAGGAGAGGATGCGCGTCTGGATGATCGGTAGGCACCGCAAAATATTGCGGTGAATAGTCCTTCTCTGGTCGTTCGTACGTTACGCTTTTCTCACGTTTTTGTAAAAATGGTGAAGTTAGTGGTTTGTGTAATTGTCTTATAAAACAGTAATTAAGAAATTTCATAGTATTGGAATTTCAGAAAAGCTCAGAATAAAAGACAACGGTAGAGGTAGCTTCCATAAAGTGCGGTATACTTAAAATATGTTCAGGATTCGCCACTGCCTTCTCCTCGTCCTGCTCCCCACTCTCTTGGTCATACTCATGCGATTACGAGGAGGCGAAGGGACAAAACATTGGAAGAACAGAGCGCCAGATGGGAGTGAAAATGTAAATAGTTGCAGCAACAGCACGAGAGGCGATGGCTGAATGCGAACAGTTTGCGCAAATGACGCGAGAGTAGTGCACGAGTGTGTTCAGACGGCTGCGCATTAAGAGTGAATAAGACACTCGAGCATAGATTGGGAATGGAAAGTGTTTAGGAAAGTGTTACGGAAAAAGTGGGCGGTACTGAGAGAAACCAGTTGAGAGGAAGACAAATCTAATAGGTACTCAATCATTCAGTTCTTAAAATGTATGACCTAATAATCTTTAAACAATGTTGTTTAATTTTATAAAATAATTGACTGAATGATTTTGGCGTAATTTTAGGTGAAATAATGACAATTTGTAAAAATTACGTAAACAAGATTTTCTCAGATCTAGAAAGCTTTTTTCTTTTAAAGATTAATTTCAACTCATCCGATTTTCGACCCCGGAACATACGACAGCACGATATAACACTCACTTGCCCAGGACAAAAAGTGTGCTGCGTAGTAGAATGCAAGCATATACATTCTGTTGTAGCATCACTAATAATAGTTTTGGTAAGATTACCACGTAAAGTAACAAAGGGTGACTAACTGCTTCGCACAGATATAGTCTCTAACGTCTTGTGGCCGACAAACAGCTAATAACATGTAGTTTAGATTGTAAAACGAGACGAAAGCCGAAACACACTGCGTCTGTTATTTGTGTTATCGGTTGTGTATCGTTCAACACTTTTTGTAATGCAATCTTTTTACAAGAAAAAATCAAATAAATAAGAAAAGAGCTTTGTTTGAAAAAATATAGTTATTACGTCATCTTTCGGTACAACTTATTTGTTCAATTATTCTTAACAGGCGGCGTACTGTTAAATCCTAAACGGACGTCGACAGTTAACCGTGGCCTTTCGTTCCTGAATTTAGTTGCGTTAAGCCTCTGACAGTATTCTTATAACTAGGTGTATTTTCATGAAATGTATTTTTTTCTTTTCACGTTAGAACAATGCGTTTTAGTATAGACATTAATTTTTCATTACGACAAAAGGCAATGACCCATTTCTGTATGACTTTTTTTTACATTTTTTGTCTATTCGGATTCACTTTTTTTCCTTTTTCCGTCATTTTTAAAGCATTTTTTGCATTTTCATAACTTTTAATAAAGTTTAATGCTACTTGCTTCAAAGAATATTTACGAGAAGCAACAAATTCTCCCCAGAATTCCCGAGTAGCCTATTCAATTTCTCCGTTCAGATATTAAAATGTCATCAATTGTTTGGAATCCTGGGTTCCTGTGAGGTGGCACCTGCCAACGCCATTTTCGGTTCGACCGATTTCGCCATAACTAAATATAGAAATTTCCTGGTAAAGAACAGTCCAAACAGTTTGCAAACTGAGTTGACTTGGAGAGGAAGAAGCCTCAATTACATCAGCAACATATCCAAGAGCTACAGTTTTTCATCTGAGATGGTTTTGATAATATTTTCCCGTCATTTTTCTTTGCTTTCTGGGCATTTTACAAACATGTAAAGAGCAATTTATTGATCAATTTTGGAGTTGTTTTAGGTCATCAAAATCCGCCCTCTGCCTGTAACACTACAAAAGTGCGTAACGTATTGTAATAACGAATAATACGTAATAATAATAATAATAATAATATAAATGTGAAATCTGCTCTCCTTTTCTTTAAATATGTTCACAATCCAGCTATTCGGGTATAGCAAAATTTCTGATATTTTACGAAGGTAAAATTATTGACTTACCACGCCTTTCTTGTAAATAAGAAACAATGGGGTCTCCTTATATCATGTTAGATTTAGAATCCAGAAAATTAACAATGAAAATACATTCACACTTAATGTCACACTTTCATGTCACACTTAATGTTTCATGTGTAGCACATAGCCGTTAGCTAATACGATCGTTGCAATTCCGTAAGTAACGTTAAATGCCAGTTATCAGTATTTCCCCCTGAACGCCTCAATTGTAATAATGTAAATGTATAAATTTAAGTGGTTAGGCGGAAGAGCAGGCCTTACGTCCTGAGCCTCGCCACAAATAAAGATTTATTATTATTATTATTATTATTATTATTATTATTATCTCTTTATTGACAGTTTTCTGGTATTGTACAATCACACAGATATCAATCAGAGCATGATTACATAATGATGTAGAAACACATACAATAGAACATTAAAACATATTACTATCAAATAAAATTATATAAAGGATATAAAATATCAAACAGACAATTATTACTTAATTATCAATTATATAATTATTATTATTATTATTATATTATTATATTAATAATATTACTATTATTATTATTACTATTATTACTATTATTATTACCATTATTATCATTATTATTATTATTTATTATTATTATTATTAAATAGATGTGGGGGCAAAGAGGCATCTGATGCAAGGAAAGTGTGGGTGGAGGGGAGCCGGGGAAGCGGCAGGGCAGAACGAGCCTTCGCCCGCTTGCCGCTTGCAGAATGCGCGCCATAAAAAATAGAACGTTCTATTTCTGCACGTCAAGGCTGGGCCTCGCGTCTATTTTGTACCAGAAGAGAAATATTACGGCGACAAGCCTTATTTATTCCGATGGCGAATACATATGTAGCATATCTAGGCAGGCTTGTTGAGGGGCTTGAATACATTGAGGGAACAGGCTCGTAAATTCCGACGTTTTACGGTCGCGTAGCGCTGGGCAGCGGCGGGGCAGTGGCGGGACCGAACGGGTCGGAGGAGCGAGGGGCGGGGCCGGCTTCGAGCCCCGACGCCGCCATGGCTGTGCTTCACCGCTGTCACCGCCATTGCCATCGCCACCACCGCCGCCTCCGCTGCTGCCAACGCCCATGAGATCGCCATTAGGAAGTTTGTGCACCCTCGTACGTTAAAGCACTATCGGTCTTCCGCGCATGCGCAGTTCGAGTTTCGAATCACTTTAGTGCATCTGCGCATGCGCAGAAGATCGAGATTCAAGTCAATTGTTGTCCGCTATATTTGGTGCTTTAACGTTCGAGGGTGTACAATATCCTTAATGGGGACTTTGTGCACCCTCGAACGTCAAAGCACTATAGATCTTCTATCGCAGTTCAAGTTTCGCATCGCTTTTGTGCATCTGCGCATGCGCAGAAGATCGATATGCTGTCCTTTGGGTGTACAATCTCCTTAGTAGGGACTTTGTGCACCCTCGAACGTCAAAGCACCATAGATCTTCTATCGCAGTTCGAGTTTGGAATCACTTTAGTGCATCTGCGCATGCGCAGAAGATCGATAGTGCTGTCCGCTATGGCGTGCACAAACTCCGTGTTGTTATCGCCCCGCCGCCCTTGCTTCAACATCTTATAGAGTTTTTGCGTTCAAACACGTTAAGGCAATCTTCAGCACTATCGATCTTCTGCGAATGCGCAGTTCGCGTTTTGCACCATTTAGTAGCATTTGCGCATGCGCAGAGAATCGAGATTGTAGTCGATTCCTGTCCGCTAAGGCGTGCAAAACCTCACTCTTCTGTCATCATGAACACCGTTAGGATCGCGCCTCTGCCTCCATGTCTTTCACCACTGCCGTTGCCTCCATATCGGCCGCCGTCGCTGCCATCGGTTCCGCCTCCGTCGCCACCAACCTTCGCCACAGTTTCCGCTTTCGTTTCCCTTTCCTCCCCCTCTGTCACCCCGCACCTCCGCAGTGGTCCCGCAACCGCCATCGCCATCACCTGGGCTTCTACGCCATTTTCGCTTCCTCTTCCGACTTCACCTCTGACTGACTGCTCTTTAGCTACCACCACTCTGGCGGGCTGCTCTGACCGGTGATTTTTCGTGGTTTCTCCGATCAGCACCAGGTGAATGCCGGTGCAATATCCTAACAAACAGGCAATGGACCGCGCGCGATCTTTCCTTCCTCTTTCTTGTTCTACCCTCACTCCTTGCTTACACAAACACTTACATGCACTACACTACCACACATGCCGGTTGACGAGTGGGGAGCTTAGAGCTTGTCCCAGCCGGGAGGAAATACCTGGAGCTAGCGTAGGTCGGCGCCGGATCTCCATTCAGTGGAGGAAGTTCAACGCCACCTCACGTGATCAGAAACGTGCACTACACTTTGAGACTAACGACCGTAGCAGTTGACGCACCCGGAATCAGTAGTCAGTGAATCAATTAAAAGCTTTCGCTACCACCACCTCCAGTGACCCCATTTCCGTATCCGCTTTCGCCGTTTCCTCCCTCATTGCCATCGCCATCTTCACTTGCCACTCGCCAGCGTCAACACCACTGCTGCCGTCAACACCACCGCTCCGCCTCCTCCATCCCTGTTTAGGCTTGAGGAACTTTTACATGCAGTAAATCTACTAACATGGGACAGCCGGCTTTACTTCTCCTCCGAAGGAGGTTCAGGTTTGAACCCGCAAACTTGGGTATAACAGCCCGTTACGCTAACCGTCACACCATGCCGCCTTAAGGGATATTCCCAAGCAAATATCTCGGAAAGCTCCCGGCATATGTGTTAGTGCAGTACATGTAAGTGTAAGTGGATTTAAGGAGTCAAGATAGGCCAAGGAAGAGGAAGGAAAGATCGCGCGCGGCTCATGGCCCGTTTGTCAGCGACACCCACCTGCTGTTGATCCGAGAAACCAAGGTAAAACTACCAATCAGAGCAGCCAACCGTCAGAATTCTCCTCCAGACGGCGACTGAATCAACAGTGTCGAAAGTTCTGCCACCTATGGGACTAGAACCCTATTTAATAGGATTTCCCGGTCAGAGACACTGCAGTGACATCAACTGATGCCTTGAGCCACCTAAGCCGCTTTTACTTATTAAAGTGAGTGGCTAGTGTGCTTCAGCACCGCACCAGCCGCCTCTGACCTCCACCACTTCACCATCTCCACCTCTCCTGCCGCTGACGCCGCCGCTGTCACTGCTCCCGCCACCGCCCCGCCGTCACCGCCCCACCGTCACCGCCCCGTCTCCACCGCCTCGCTGCCCCGCCACCGCTTCCCCGCCGCCGATGTCGTCTCCACTTCCACCCCCACCACCGCGCCGGTCGTCCAAAGAACGCGCATAAAGCGCGTGTCCGCGTCGTTTGTTTATCGGCGGGCGCGCCGCGACGGCTGAGTGCCCGTAAAGAAGCGCGCGCCGCGATAGCGCGCGGCGAGGGCCGCGAAGGCGACGGCCGTTTACACGGCGAGGGCGCGCTTAGAAAGCTGTTCCTGTCCGCGGATTAATTCAGCGGTTCGCGCGCCGCGCCGGAGCTGCAATCCGCGCCTCGCCGCGCCCCGCCGGCGAAGCGGACTCCCAGCGCGGTCTTCTCCGTCCGACCAGCTGCACGGAGGTCGCTGTTCTGATGTGGCCACCAACGGCGACACGGTTGCCGTTCGCGATTCTTAACAAAAATAGTGCCCTGCGGTCAAAGAAATGCTCGTCTATCGTAGGTTAAAGTGGTATTCTGAATAAGGTTCAAGAATTATTTGTATTTTAGAAAACTAATATGCATCTAAATATTCCTATTTTAGAAATAGTTATAGGCGTTTTATAGACATAACGGTCAACACTGGACTTAACAAAAATAACGACGTAAATCTGAATTGGACCCAATAATGAAACCATATGATTCTATTCTGGTGATGAATCCAATAAATATAGGGTACTTCCATAACAACACAAGAAATCAAACCATAATAACCAAAGAAACTAGGAGAAATGTGTGACTTATCATTCGTTTCCTTCTTTTAGTATCATTACTCAAATCTACTCATTTTTTAAGAAAGTGCTTGAGATTATTTACTTATCTAACATCGAGTGTTAAATTGCATAGCGAAAGAAATCTCTGGCTTTAATATTGGAGATATAAGCCAAGTTCGAAAATCAATTTGAATTTTTGCAATTTTCAAAATATCCCAGGTTTTAATTAAAATCGTAAATACACCTGATTTATAAAAGTACTTTTTCTATTTAAACGAAACATGTAAAGAAACAAATTGCTGTAATTTCCCAGAATACTTTGAAATTGCTGTATATCATGTAAGGTACCTCCAAAAATTAAAATATCTTCACGGTCTCCGGGATGGCATTGCTAGATCTTAAACTTGGTAATTACGTCAAGAGTAGGCTAAAAATCTCATGTGATAGTTGTGCGTTAAATATACGTCCGCCAAGCACCCTCATTCAGATCCTCATTCTGATACATTCATATTTTCGGGTACAAAATGACGTGTTTCTCCTCGCCATATGCACCACTCGTAACGACCTTCCGATCTGCACTAATAAACTTAAAACCTGGCCTGTGTGCAAAGTTATAGCTCAAAAGAATTTAAGCAAGGATTTTACGATCCAAAATTCCAGATTGTGTTGTTAAGGTGATCCCAGAACTTTCCTCTCATAAAAATAGTGTGATAGAGAACAGAGGGGAAAATTGACAGTGCACCAATGTCTGTTGCACCCTTTGTTTAAATCTCCCAAAAACTCTGAAAAAAATTGAGTTGCCAACATGTAAATATGTCTTTTCACAAATTCGAATTCCAGCTCGTTGCATAATGGGTGTCGTTAAGATAAAGCTTCATGATAGCACAGGTATTTACCAAGCACACTGGTTTACAATCTAAGCATGGAGAGGTAATAATTAATCATTTTTGTCGTTCCAATAACTATTTTGTTATATTGAGACCTAGAGACGGAAAGTGTCATCGACAGAAAGTGTGGAGTGGATCAGTCATCGAATGAACATAAACAAAGAATGAGAAAAGACAGAAATTATATCTAAGTTTATCTTTTAACAGTTATTAGTAGACGTAGAAAAGGTAACTGTATGAAAGTAGATATAGTATTGGATATTAATACACACCTAATTACACTTATGTAATGATAGCAGCATATCAATAACATCATTTCGTATAATTAATATGCTAATACACTATTTTTACTATCACTAATACATTATATTTATTATATTGCGGTTAAATATAATATATTTTATAAAATTATTATATTATAATCAAAAAGTTATTTATATTTGAGGATCTTCAGAAATAAAAATTGAATCTTTGTCCCCATCAACCCTTCCTGGAACTATTTTCTCGTGTTGAGAAAACCAAAGACGGAGTTGCTGGCAACCCGCCCACTGCTCGTTCCTCCCTTAACCGGTCACCATCTACCCGCCGCCCGCCGCTTCCCCCGCCCATCGCCCATCGCCCACCCCATCGCCCATCGCCCATCGCCCATCGCCCATCGCCCATCGCCCATCGCCCATTCGCCCATCGCCCATGCCCATTGCCCATCGCCCCGCCCATTCGCCCACCCCATTCGCCCATTTGCCCATTTGCCCATCGCCCGCCGCCCGCCGCTCACCCTCTCCCATCACCCACTACCTGCACGCAACCGCCCACGACCCACCGCTCTCCGCCCACCGCTCGCCGCTCGCCGCCCTCCACCCGCCACCCATCTCCTTCCACCACCAGCCGCCCGGCCCCGGCAGTCACCCGTCTATGGGCGAGCCGCTTATTTACCTGAGCGATTAGCCGAAGGTCGGTGGCGTGTCTAATGGTATTGCCGCACCAGCGCTCGCCCCGTTCATTCACGCGCCAAACGATTACCCTCGTGTACTCGCCTCTTTATGCATTATCATATTTCATCAGCCATTCTGCTAGTGTGTTGTGTTCTGGACCTTTTAGAGGTGCGCCATTTTATGGTGCACTAGCACTAACATGTGTGAACGGTAGAACATGCTTTTCAGAGCATTTCTTGTGCACCGTTGTATGATACGCTTTAAATTACACATATCCAAACCTCTCAAGATTATCTGCAAATTGTAGATATACTTCTTTCTCAAACGCGTCTACAATCAATTGTGTAGCGTTTTAATACTGTTTGATGCTTCACAAAGTACTTACACTATTTTTGCAGAACCAATTTGCTCGATGAAATACTTGGCTCTTATGATTACCTCAGTCAAATTTTTATGTATGAAATAATCATTTTCCTTTCGGATCTTACTTCGAGCGCTAATAACTCAACTATTAACATTCAATGACAATCTCTACAGTTTAAAAATATTATTCACTTTCTTCTGTTCCTAAAATATTGAACTGATATCTCCTTTGCATATTTCATTGAGTCACAGATGATTTGGTTTTACTGCAGAAATGAATAAGTATAATGCCAATAATATTGATAATAAAAAACGGCCTTTTAATGATAATTAACATATATTTCCATGTATGTAAATTACTATGATTCAAGGAGGAATCCAAGTAGTCAGCTCACCAAATGGTCCGACGGTCTGCGGAAAGAAGCAGGTCCCGTTTGGTCCAGGCTGGCAGGGAACAGAAGAAACTGGAAGCACCTACAACAAAACATGTGAAGTGTTTATAGTTATAAATTGTTTCATATAAATGTTCAGAAGATTCTTGTATATAATGTCAGTGAAGTGTCTATTGTTGCAAGCCATTGTTAGAATAAAGCTACACCCCCAAAATAAATGAATTAATACTTTAATGTTTTTAATTTTTTTATATTAATACTATTAATAATATTAATATTAATACTTAATATGTTAAAAAAACGAAAGTTATGGCTTTTAAAGGAAAATACCCTATACGCTCCAAACTTTTTATAAATGGTCAGATAATAGAACGTGTCACATTTTAATTTCTTGAGCTGTGACATCAGCTATGAAAGAGAAAACGATACGCAAAATAAACTAAATAAATATCAGTGTATCAAAAGTAATGACAGTACCGATGCTAAAATACGGAAGCGAATCATGGACTCTAACAGCAAAAGAGCAACAACGAATACAAACAGTAGAAATGAAATTCCCAAGGAGAGTAAAACGTTGCTTGATATTAGATCAAATAAAAAATGAGGAAATTCGATCTGATCTAAATATATTTTCCATGAATGACCGTATTAAAGAAAATAAATAACGCTGGATACAACATATACAAGTACGTAGAATGGATAATACAAGAATAACGAAATTATTAGGTTAATCCCTAATAGTAAAGGAGAAGAAGAAGAAGAAGAAGAAGAAGAAGAAGAAGAAGCTACAGAAATGTGACGATTTGTTTTAGAAATCTCCAGCTTCATTTTTTCCCCGGTCGGAAATCTAACCCGGGACCGCCTCACAGAAAGCTATCAGGTTGTCCAAGAGCCACCCGAGTTGCACAGACTATTACAACAATGCAATATTTAAATTTGTGTCAGACAATTAAGGAGTAAGGCTTTCTTCTTATCATTAAGGACTTTCAATTTCAACATAGATGTTTAATCGGTAAGCACAATACAGACTAAATGGTGATGCGTTTAGATCTGTGAACAGTTCAAAGAATTGATTGCCGAGAATCGAACCTGGACCTATCGATTCAATTCTCGGTCGCAGTCAATTACTTGAATGCCTTAAACATAATTTAATCAATTATTAGCTAATAGCTATGAAGTCAGCATAGAGGCAGGGAATTGCAATGAAGGAAAATGTTTTGCACGTAATTATAACCTCGGCGACAAGGTGAATATATTATTATCTGCTCCTACATTTTTTCAGTAGTATTCATACCTGTTGCGGCTCTCACACGCTACCAATCTGTATAAACGAGGTCTCTAAAGAAAGAGAATTTCACGTAGATGTGACGAATTGCACTTTGACTTTAAAAATGGAAGGATTTGTTTTAAAAAAAATGCATTTAAATATTCATGTAAAATGCAACCCTCAACACGCCTAACCAGCACTCTCCCACCAGCGGGGCACCGCCCCAGGCGGGACAAGCTCTAAGCTCCCGACCAGTCTCCCGAAATATGTGGTAATGTAGTGCATGTTAGTGTAACTATGTGTGTAAGGAGATAGGATAGGACAAGAAAGAGGAAGGGCAGATCGCGTGCGGTCCGTGGCCTGTTTAGGGTTAGGACAAGGAAGAGGAAGGAAAGGCGGTCCGTGGGCCGTTTGATAGGGTACTGCTCCGGCATTCGCCTGGTGTTGATCGGAGAAACCACGGAAAACTACCGATCAGAGCAGCCGGTCGCTAGAATTCTCCTCCAGACAGCGACTGAATTCGACCTAGCTGAAAACCTAGTGTCGAAAATTCTGCCGCCGTCAGGACTCGAACCTAGGACCTCCCGGTGAAAGGCACTGTAGTGGCATCAATTGATGCACTGAGCTACCGCTCCCGGTAAACCTGAATAGAAAGTCCCTGTTTCTGAATTCCTCCGCTTATCTTCCAGCGGTGAGTTGTGTTCTCTTCGGCGCGCGGGAGATTCCTGAGCCGCTTTTTCGGCGCTGAGCAGAACGGAGAGGGTCTCAGCCTCTTCTTCTGCGCCGCCACGCAGAGGAGGTGGGAGGGGCGGGGGAGGCGGGGAGGGGATGGGAAGGGGCGTGAGGGGCGTGGAGGGGCGGGGAGGGGTGGGGAAGGGGCGGAGAGGGGCGAGGAGGGTCCGGGGAGAGTGCGGGGAGGGTCCGGGGAGGGTGCGGAGGGCCCCCCCCGCCTAGCGGCCGCGCATTCACGAAATGTATATGGCACGTCGCGTCGCGACGGGCTGCGAGCCCGAAATTCTGGACTCGGCGGAGTTATGAGGGGCCGCCGCTGGGAACACGTCGGGGCGAGACAAATGCGAACATTTGGACGAAATGAGCGGGCATTATTTATCAGACGTCGGTGGCCGTTTAAGAAAACGTCTCGCGAACAAAGAACGGAGGCTAATCAGAGACTCGCCGCCGAAGGAACTGACGTACGCAAGCGGCGACGGCTATGTTGCCAAACGCTGTCGACAGTTACAGCGTATTTATGGGGGTCCTTTTGGCGTTGCGCTATTCATGTCAGCACTATTTACAACACGCGATTCTCAGAATTCGGCTTCTTGATGGCCTAGCGCTGAATCGACGTCTTTTCAAATCGTCATTTCTGAAAACAAACTTCAAACATTTTGAAACATTTTCATTTGAGAAGCAACACAATAAATCTAAAGAATGCTAGTTATTTAGATTATTTAATGTTGAAAGGGCGCTTTCTAACTTTGCCGAAAGTTTGAAATTTCAGTTCCTACTTTTAAAAATATGATGAAAAGGTTATACATTGTTTTGAGTAGCTTTAAACAAAGTTTTTTTAAATGTTGATGTGGATGACTGACAGACAAATTTTACTTGCCGGCCACGTTTTTGTTGCCTATTCTCAAACATAACTGAAAAACTGTGACAGCAGAGCACTTCAAAGGCTTGGCAATAAAGTAAAGGTCCATGAAGATCAATAAAGACCAATGGCAAATAGTAAATATAAACTTTCAAAAACTTTTCCAACAGTTCAGACTGTTTCCAACAGTTCTAAATAATCTAACTAAAATAACTTACGAGTAGTACGTAAAGCACTCGCAACATTTGTGTACTAGTGTGTCAATTAAAAATTTGAAGGAAGTTACTTTTACAAAAGAAATATAAGAACTTTCACAGTATTATTTACATCAAAAACTTCTTTAATTTTCATTTCGAGTGTTTTAATATAAATTTATAGGTTTTGGATTAAATAAAAAGGAAAACGCTTCAGCCTTTGAGATTAACCTCAACAAAAACAAACGATTGTAGAATCTTCTGGTGATCAGTGTTGCATTAACAACTTGAGAACTATGAAGGTCAATCAAATATATATCTTCTGGAAATATCAAACTGAAAATAACATCATTTTATTTGACTGCTTGTTTAGAAAATTTTATAATGTGCATCATAAATATCCATAAAGCTAATAAAAATATTGAACGAATAGCAGCTTTTTATGTTGTCATCGGGTGAGGTTGCTTCGCACTCAGAAGCACTTATAAACGTCTTATATATTTTCCAGAAAGCAATTTTTCTATTACACACGAGGGCGCCAGTTGAAAGTGTTATGGGTATGTCGTCGCCACATGTGCATCACTGCCCTCGTGTCACAAGGAGCCCGAGCAGGCCGTCGATGAGGGGCTTCTGTGGAGAAGTCGCGCCGACAGGGTTGGGGGCCTCTTGACAAAAATCGCGGTTTACGAGCGGCGACGAGAGGTCTGATGGCACACGTGCCTCTAACTGTCGGCCGCCGACAGTCGAGGAGGTAGGGATGGAGGAGGAAAGGGTGGTTGAGGAGGAAGGGGTGGTTGAGGATGTAGGGATGGAGGAGGAAGGGTGGTTGAGGAGGTAGGGATGGTTGAGGATGTAGGGATGGAGGAGGAAGAGGTGGTTGAGGAGGTAGGGATGGAGGAGGAAGGGGTGGTTGCGGAGGTAGGGATGTGGAGGAAGGGGTGGTTGAGGAGGTAGGGATGGAGGAGGAAGAGGTGGTTGAGGAGGTAGGGATGGAGGAGGAAGGGGTGGTTGAGGATGTAGGGATAGAGGAGGAAGAGGTGGTTGCGGAGGTAGGGATGGAGGAGGAAGGGGTGGTTGAGGAGGTAGGGATGGAGGAGGAAGGGGTGGTTGAGGAGGTAGGGATGGAGGAGGAAGGGGTGGTTGAGGAGGTAGGGATGGAGGAGGAAGGGTGGTTGAGGATGTAGGGATGGAGGAGGAAGAGGTGGTTGAGGAGGTAGGGATGGAGGAGGAAGAGGTGGTTGAGGAGGTAGGGATGGAGGAGGAAGGGATGGTTGAGGAGGTAGGGATGGAGGAGGAAGAGGTGGTTGAGGAGGTAGGGATGGAGGAGGAAGGGGTAGTTGGGAGGTAGGGATGGAGGAGGAGGAGGTGGTTGAGGAGGTAGGGATGGAGGAGGAAGAGGTGGTTGAGGAGGTAGGGATGGAGGAGGAAGGGGTGGTTGAGGAGGTAGGGATGGAGGAGGAAGGGGTGGTTGAGGAGGTAGGGATGGAGGAGGAAGGGTGGTGGGAGGTAGGGAGGAGGAGGAAGGGTGGTTGGGAGGTAGGGATGGAGGAGGAAGGGTGGTTGGGAGGTAGGGATGGAGGAGGAGGGGTGGTTGAGGAGGTAGGGATGGAGGAGGAAGAGGTGGTTGAGGAGGTAGGGATGGAGGAGGGAAGGATGCAGAGAAGAGGACAAACGTGGGATAGAACGGATGGAATGAGGTTGAGATTGGGTTTGGTTGAGAGATTTTAGAAAAAATCTTGTAATTTCACAAAAGTGTGAAGTTAGCCCAATTAAATCATTAAAAATTTAAAAAAATAGAGCAAAGTTGTTTTTTACTCTAATTTTTTAATAGAAGCTGGTAAAATTTTTCTAAAAGGTGGGCAAACGTTGTCAAACGATGGACAAGCGTATGCACATGAAAATTGGACATTTAAATTTTTTTGGGGGGTCAACATCACAGGGGTAAATATATCGCTTAAAAATAATCGTCATATTCCAGTTTCCTTCGTGGATGTGAAGATTTGCCATTGCTACTCCATGAATGTCGCAACTTATTTTACACAGCCAAAATGCAACGAAGGCTTTTTTATTTTCGATTTACTAACTGAAATGGCGGATTATCTTAATCTTCAAATGCTCTTCCTGCAAAATGACGATTTTTAAGTTATGTTCTTGCATTTAGAGCAATATAGAATTAAGGCTCGCTCGTGGCACATAGCGAAGTCGCTAGCCTTTCACCACCGAGGTCCGGGTTCGATTCACGTCGAATCTCATGTGAAATTTGTTCCCACAAAACGAGTTTGGCCGCTTCGCAAGGGCTAGTCCAACCCCGGTGAAGTGTCCTAAACCCTACCCCTTTCCTAGCTCCTTCCCAATTCTGGCCGCTGGGTAGTGACGCAGGGGCACGTGAAGAAACCAGGCGATCCTCTTGACAACTGACTAGACGAGATGAGACATAAAAATACAGCGTCCTCAGGAATAGAGGTGTAGATAATGGAGGATTGCTCAACGCTCGACCAGGGGCAAAGAGACGCGTTGCGTGGATAAGTTGAATTAAGAGCTCAACAAAATAAAAAATAAAAATAAAAAACTAGATTGGCAAGGATGCCACTTCATGTGAAGCCAAGCGAGAGAAGGGAAGGGCGGCGCGCACAATTCTCGACTTCACTTATGTATACGTATTAATAGCACATTAATAGTATTGGAAATATAGTTTTATAGTACTTAAAGTATATTTTTTGATTGAACTTAATTTGTTTGCCAGCCGCAATACTTATTTTACAAAATGGAAAGGTAAAAAAATGAACATTTATTACCATAATAATTACTGTAAATTATGTTTTAGCTGCTAGAAAATTACTATCTAGTTTAATCAAGTGACAAGCAACCATGAGCATATACTTTTTTTTTTCGTTCAACGTACGGAGTTCAAAAAAGTGAAGTTATCGATGGCACTTATTTGTCAACATTGCTCCTAAGAAATTCATCTTATTGAATTTACATTGCCCAAAACAAGTAATTTTGAATGATGAACACATTTTAATTACTCATTATGAATTTTGTTATACCGACATGAAAATGCTTTCCCGAATTTCCGGAAACGCCAATATCCTCTTATCAAATACGCAATCAACTACGCACCGAAATCTCTCAACCAACGCAGCGAATATAAGGAGCTCTGCAATACAAAGAGGATATTTCACGCTCGTCTCTGATCAGCACGGGCTTAGGCAATTGTACCCATTCCTGGTGCAGCTGCACTGTTGACAGATTGAGGATAAAAAGTGTGAAAGAATGAATGAATGAATGAATGAATGAAATGAACAGAAATAAATGTGAATAAAATAATACGTTTGTAGTCACTTCTAAATTATAACTGACTTTCCTAAATAATAGATAGAACCAAATTTAATCCTTTTATGATCAGTTTTAGATGCCAGAAACGTAACTTTTCATGTTTAATATTTATCAAATGCAATATCAAAATCAATATTTATCAATTTATAAAACGTCGCATGCCTAATAGTGACTAATTTTGTAATTCTTTAGGCATCTAAATCATCATTTATTTGTGCGTAAAAGTTCGAGATCTAGTCATGACTAGAAACCGGAGTTTTATGTAATTACAAATTTTTGTCTTTCAACTAATCGTTCTCAAAATTGTAATATTGGCAAATCTTCGTTCTCCTAACACAATATCCAATTTTTTCTTTACATAGTTTTACATATTTAGTACTACATTACATATTTCACATATTTTGCAATTTTCACAAAATATGTTTTTATTCTATCAAGTTTTTTTGAATTGTATTACGTATTCTACATGAAAAGAAGTATTTTAAAAAATCGGCATTTTCCCTTCATTATGGGTAAAATATAGGTGTAAAAAGTATCATTGTCGCCACGTTTCTTGACCATTAACCTTAATTTCCGAGAAACTTCAGCGATCGCCGTAGTGTAACACTTCGATAAGAACGTTGCACGCTGCAATTATTGTTTGCTGGTCGTAGATATCACTATGGCTTACTTTGCGTCGTCTGGCAGAAGGCATATAACCTTGCTAATATGCACCTTAACTAACTGCTAAACTATGGTCGTGGATAACAATAGATCTTTCACTACTGACAGGAAAGTTGAATGGTACAAAGTGTGCCTCAACGTGTGCTTTCAAAAAGATTTTTAAAACGTTTGTATTATCGTTTAATTTTTTATTTTAAAAAAATTTTTCTTTTATAAATTTTTTTTTAAAACATATTAGATTTTAATTTTTCTCATTATATATTTATGTAAATATTTTGACGTTTCATACTACATATTTCTCCGGTCTCTAGTCATGAATACTAACCGGATTTTTATGAATTTACATATCTTTTGTCTTTCAACTTTCCGTTCGCAAAACTGAAATCATAGCGAATCGTCGCCATCCTAATACAAAATCAATTTTTTTGTTATATTTTTTACATATTTTACATATTTTGCTATTTTTACAAATAATTTTTAATCAATCAATTTTCCTCAATTTTATTACATAATGTTTATGAAAAGAACTCTCTTTAAAAACTCTGATTTTTCCACTCAATGACTGAGTGCTGTGCACGGATATATTTACAGTGCACTCAGTGACGCTGAGTGCGTAACTGAAATAATTTTCTCCTTTAGGTGTGAAAAGTATTACTTATGTCACGTTTTGTGACCTTTAACCTTAAATTTTGAGAAACTTCGGCGATCGCCGAGTGTAATAATTTGAAGAGAATGCTGCACGCTGCACTAGTTGTTTGCTTATCGCAGATACCACTTGCTTTTACGAAGTCTTCTATTGCGTTTTGTTTGGTTGCTGAACTACGGTCCTGGATAGCAATAGATGAAGCTTTTATTACTGACGGGAAAGTTATAAAGTGTATCAATTTGTGCTTTTCAAATGGTTTTTGAAACATTTTTGTAATTTTTAAAATTTGTTTAGGAGATGTTTAATAAATGTAATTTCGAATTAGGTCAATGTGTTTTGTAATTTCTGTACTTTCTTACATATTATTACCACTACTTACATATTATCACTACTTACATATTATCATTACTTACATATTATCATTACTTACATATTATCATTACTTACATATTATCATTTTAATTTTCTTACATATTCTTACTGTTTTCATTTCATATTTATGTACATATTTTGACGTTTCACGCTACATATTTCTCCGGTTTCTAGTCATGACATCTGCGCCGCGTCTCCATTGCCTGCGAAGTGCCGCATCGTCTGGCGCTGACCAACTTTTACTCCCCTGCAACCACAGTCGCTATGAGCTGGCGGAGAGGAGCCGTCCCCGGTCGTTCTGCAGCCAGAGCCCCTAACGCTCCGACGAGCCGGGACTTGGCCGTAAGATTTCGTGGACCTCCTTAAATAAAGCAGCGAAAACAAACAAGTGGAGGCAACGGAAGCTTTCGCAGCCACGCTACGACGGGGAGGACGCCGACAGACGTCGCATTCTGGATAAAGGTGCTGTGCGCGGTGACCTTTGGTCCAACGATCCAACACAGACTAATGAATGGCCTTCGGTAAATCATGTTTCCAACATTTATTGCACAGCATAGAAAAGGGGTATTAAGGATGATTAATTAAAGAGCCGCATGCAAGTGGAATTACAACACTAATAAATTGGAGCTTTTCACTTACAATTTAAGAAATTACTTTCGCGTTGCAGTGAATTACAAAACGGCTGGCCTTGTTTCATGAGCTAATGGATCTCGGCGCTCAGCAATTGAAGAACGTGCCAGCCATGTTCACTTGCCTTGCAGAGCCTACGCGAACACTTCGGGATCTCTGCCATGCTGCTACGGTCCGCCAGCGAACGCTGTAGGCCGCGACGCGATGTATTCTACTGAATACAGTGTCGTCGCCAGAATTTTGTTTCGGAGAGTCATGAACAAGTCAGCACTTGACACAACATTCCGTGATAAACCGATGGAGAATTTGGGGTAATGTTTCATGATACCCGGCTAGAAATTATTTCTAGCTCATCAAACATTGCTCTTGCATTTTGGCGAATTATTTTGAATAAGGAAATAGGTTGTTGTGTTTCTTCACACCTTCCTCTGGTCTACATGCTACACAACCAATTTCAGGAGACCGCATAAATGACAAGTAAAACAATTATTATCCCGTATTATGAGAAGTATTATATTGAGTGTTTAAATACCGATTTCCAGTTTTTTAATGACTGCTTTTGTCGACATATCACACTCTTCTATTTCAAAAATTACAACAAAAAAAAAATGTTCACAATACTTCTTCACCGTATCTCCATTTTCGAAACTGACATGTTTCGGGAGCGAATCTCTTAAAGAAAGTTTCCTAAAATTAATATTTCAAAAAGGTGTTTTGAGTTTGAAATATGTTTGATTGAACATCCTTTAAGTAAAAACCGGTACGTATAACCCTTCGTGATGCAGAACGTTTAAAATAAGATTTTAAAGCATGTGAATGAGAAAAAAATATTTGTGAAATATAAGATATATGAAACAGGACCGGAATACAGGTCGATTTTAGGGAGAGAGAGACCGGGGAGGGGAAGCGAGGGGGAGAAGCAGAGACGGACAGAAAGGTTTTTGAGAATAAGTTACAGAGGGCTCTTGGAAATGAAACGGAGGAGAACGCAACTCTTACGTTACACCATTTTAAGGAAAAAATTAATAGCCTAGGAAGAACGTAAATGACAAAAGTTGCTGAAATCTGCCCAACAGCAGAATTCCCAATGGAAATAATCACAACACATCGAAACAAATATTCAGAACCTTAAGGGCACCAGCCACGCTAAAGTGAGGTTTCTACAGGGATGGAACAATGCGGCGACGACCTACTTACAACTCGCAAAAGTCTACGTTTGGAAGCCTTACTCGACCGTGGATGGAGCTCTTTATATCAAATGAGTGAAGAAAAATTCAGTTCGCATTCGCCCTGATGCCATCCAGAGAAGCGGCGAGACCTCCCACCTTCCACCGGGCCGCGGATCAAATCCCGGATAATTCATATGCAATTTTTAGTTGACAAAGCTGTTCGCGGTACGTGGTTCCTCAACTCAATAACAGTAAAATGCCGGAGCAGTTCCTAAACAAACGGGCCGTAGATCAACAAACGTGCGATCTATCCTTCCTCTTCCTCATGTCCTTACTGCTTACTTACACACACTTACACTCACATGCACTACACTACCATGTCCAAGCTACCTTGGAGACAAGTCGGACGCTTGGAGTTTGACTTGGCATTGGCATTGACCCGCTGAAAGTACTTGTGGTGGGAAATTCTCTGCACGACGAAATATACAGAGGTATGTCCACCTTTCAGGATAAAACATTCACAACACTATCGGAATTGATGACCATAGCAGTCGACGCACCCAGAAACATCGGTCAATCGACGCCCATTTGTTTGGGCAGTGATAAAGATCATTCGAGGGAACTGTTCGCCTTCCAACTCCAATTTACATGCTGAAGCTTTTGGAAATGATCTTGAAAGCGTAAATACATTTGGAAAAAAAAACACACTGATGTAAAATCTAGACATGTAATGTATTTGTGTCGCGCGCGCCTTGTGCTGTAGTTTTTTTTCTTATTTTACTATGTCATACAATAATAATATTCGTTTATGTAAATTGTAGTACTTCTTATAAATTTACCACCAGGTATTAAACTCTAAGTAGATCAAATTTCTCTCTCCCATTCTCCATTCCATCTCTCTCCATCTCTCCTCCATCTTCTCATCTCCATCTTCATCTCCATCTCTCTTCATCTCCATCTCTCTCCACTCCATCTCTCATCTCCATCTTCTCTCCATCTCTCTCTCCATCTCCATCTCCATCTCTCTCTCCATCTCCATCTCTCTCCATCTCCATCTCTCTTCCATCTCCATCTCTCTCTCATCTCCATCTCTCTCTCCATCTCCATCTCTCTCCATCTCCATCTCTCTCCCTCCATCTCCATCTCTCTCCCTCCATCTCCATCTCTCTCCCTCCATCTCCATCTCTCTCCCGCCATCTCCATCTCTCTCCCTCCATCTCCATCTCTCTCTCCATCTCCATTTCTCTCAATATCTCTCTCAATCTCTCTCTCAATCTCTCTCAATCTCTCTCCATCTCTCTCTCAATCTCTCTCTCCATCTCTCTCCATCTCTCTCCATCTCTCTCGCCATTCTCTCTCCATCTCTCTGCCATCTCTCTCTCCATCTCTCTCTCCATCCATCTCTCTCTCTATCCATCTCTCTCTCTATCCATCTCTCTCTCTATCCATCTCTCTCTATCCATCTCTCTCTTATCCATCTCTCTCTCTCTATGTATCTACCTATCTATACACAGATCTAACTTCCTAAGTCGTCGCGCTCGTGACAGCATCGCGTTGGCGCGGCGGGGCGGGGCAGGGCGGGTGGGAGGAGCGGGGCGGGCGGGATGGGGCGGGCGGGGCGGGGCGGGGCGGGCGGGGCGGGCGGGGCGGGGCCGCGGCCCCTCGGCTGGCAGCTGCGCGAGCATCCTCCCCGCCGCTGCGGCAGCGGGCGTCAGGGCGGGCAAGGCCCAGCGCCAGGCCCGGCCACGGCCCGTCGCGGTTCTGCGCCCACTCCTCCACGCGCCGCTGCGCTACCCAAATTATCACTCGCAGCCGCACGGGGGAGCGGAATCAAACAAACGGCGGTAAACAACGCGAGGTCGTTTAGCACACGTGTCTTGCAGTGTGTCGTCGGATCTCATCCGGAGCTGGCGTTCATTTTGTTATCGTTTCAACTGGAGTGTTACAGTGCTTTCGTTTATTAAAATCTGTTTCCAAGATGGATTCTTGGCTGTCCGGAAGGCGCCGTTGTCGAAGAATGGTTGCCAACCTTTCGTTGGTCATGCTGCGACCTTCTTCAGAATGAAATGAATGACAGTAGGACGTTGGCAATAGTTTTTAGGACGCGGGGACATCCAAACAGCTGAGTATCTATTGGCTATGACCGCGAAAGCCTGCGCTTTCATTGTTTTAAAAACGCTTCGTCCCCATAATTTGTGTTTCGCTTCCACTTAGGAAATTCCCTCTCAAGACGAAGTTTTGCAACCCCTGGTCTCAAAGCGACGCCAAAGTGGCCTAGTTTATTTGGGTGTCCGTAATGTACTGCGAAATGACCGTCTGCATGTCACAACACATTGGCTAAGATGCCTCGAAAGCTGTACAGCATTTTCAAAGGATCCTAGAACGCGATAAAAGGTGAAAAGGCTCATTAATTACAACCAACGTTTTAAAATTATTGGTGTCAGTCTCGTAAATTCATTTTATTGCGACTCTAGAAAGAATTTTTGGTTCGTAAATTTCTTGAAAATAGTATCTGCGCAACTACACTTTCTCCTCCCGTGTGAAGCGCGAGCTCATAAAAATGGGATCAAAACAAATGCTCGACTAATTTCGAAGGTAAATACATAGAAACCACTATTAGATGAACAATATTGTTTTCTCTTTGATGTCTGAAAACATATAAATGTCCTGCCAAGTAGACACTAATCGAAGCATTGCTAGACAAAGCGGTCAACATTAATCAGTTATTTGTAACTAATGTTTCGTCTGAGTCGGGTATTTCACGTGGTCATATAATTGAAACGACATGAAAAATTAAAAACCATTATTTCTCTTTAGTATCAATTTGTGCTATTTGACAATCTGAAAAGGAGTTCTGAAAATTTGCAAAAATTTATCCATTTTTACCTGATTAGTTAATGAGTTTCTTATTTCTCAACAAGTCAGGAAGATTAAATAGAGTCATTAGGCAATATTTTATGTGTGTTTTGGAATTTCAGGAAGACAAGAACAAATTTGGTTTTAATGACAAAAAATAGTTTTGCGCAAAAAATACCGAAATTTCGAGCCCTTTCCAATACACTTATGATCTAAATAGATAAATATTAAAGATCAATTATTGTTTTTGATATTGGAGCAAATCGATTGAAATAAATATTCCACGGTGATCACATTTTTCTTCAGTTTTCGTCATGCGCTTGGATTCAACATCGCCTACCATCTACGAAACGTAGATTCAAGCAAGCTGACTAAACTGATGAATGAAATTCTCTTTTCATTTAGCGCAAATGGTACCAACTCAGAGTATATATCAAAATATACTTAATATAATAGTTTTATGGATTGCTATTCGACTAGAAATGTCATTATTACAGAGTAATACATTGAATGATCCATGATTGAATGATGCATAGGTGCTACTAAAAATACTCGAAAATTTTTGCTGATCAAGGCATATCTTTTGTCCAATAAATAGTGTAATGCCCGTGGTGAAACGATCAAAACTCCCACCATCCACTGCTTGAACAGCTGTTGAGTTCTCTGTCGTCGCATGTCTTCGGCGGGATGTGGTTCTACGTTCGTTCTAAGGACTAAGTTCGTCCGTGTCGGGTTTCATGAATGAGCGCTCTTCTTCCCCCGTTGCTCCATTTTCTTTCATTGATTCATTGATTGAATGGTGATGCCCGGCGCATTAGCTGATAAGAACATTAGTCCCGTTAGTGTAGTGCATGTTTTCCCTCCGGGGTGAGGGAGTAGTAGTTATCTCCCCTCCGCTGGATGGTGAGATCCGGCGCCGAACTACCGTCGGCTAGCGGGTTTTTTCTCAAGTAAGTACCTCCCACCAGCGATTCACCGCCCCTGCCGGGACAAGCTCTCAGCTCACGACCGTTCTCCCGACATGTGTGGAAACGCAGTGCATGTTAGTGTGTATAAGGGGAGGGGATATGACAAGGAAGAGGAAAGAAAGATCGCGCGCGGTCCGTGGCCCGTTTGTTAGGCTACTACTCCGGCATTCGAAGCAGCCTCGGAACACTACCGATCAGAGCAGTCATTCGTTAGAATTCTCCTCCATACAGCGACTGAACTCTACCTAGCTGTTTAGTTAGTATCGAAAATCCTGCCACGTCCCAGACTCGAACCTTGGACCTCCCGGTGAGAAGCATTGCAGTACCATCAGTTCCCTGAGCCACTTCTGATGGTTCATTCTCTTTCATCATTTCTTGATCAACCACCAACCCGTCAACTCATCACATCATCCTGTTGTAGGCAGTTGAAATTATGTTTCAAAAAATAATAGTTACATTGATGTAAATGTTAGGAAATATATTCTCAATAACTAGCAAAAAGCACCCTTGGCGCATAACAGCGTTCAGAACACCAAGTTGAGGGCGCATTCGTTGGACGTGAATACAACCAACTGAGTCTCAGCCAGCGGATCTGCTCTCCGGCGCGTCTGCCTCTTCGTGCAGGGTTCGTGCGTGGTCGGAGGGCGGGGCGGGGGCGGCGCAAACGGCCGGGCCGTGCCCTCCCCGAGCCCTTACCCCCCCCCCCCACCCCACCCCGTCACGTCACCGCCCAGTCCCCCCCGCCCGGCTCCGCCACGCCCCTCCCCGGCTCGCCCCACTCCGATCCACCCCTCCCCGCCCCACCCGCCTCGCCCTGCACCGCCCCGCCCCACACGTCCCGCCCCGCCCCTCCCCGCCCCGCCCCTCCCCGCCCCATCTCGCCTCACCCCACCCCGCCTCGCCCCGCCCCCGGCTCGCGGACCCCCGCGCAAGAGAGTCGCGCTGCACAGCGGGGCTGGCCTGCGCGGGCCATTCATTAGCTGCTAATGGCGCCAGGGGTGTTTACAGCGACAGCAGCCCAGATTGCGCCGGCTCCCCCGCCTGCCCGCCCTTCCGGCCCCCCCCCTTAAGGGCCTCCCGCCGCCGCCCATTGCCGCCTCCGTCCGCAGCGGCGCGCGATTTATGTAAGCAAATGCGCGCGCTGGCCGCGCTCGGGCGGGCGGCGCGCGAAGACGCGTAAATAGGGGATACATCGGCCGTATTTTTGCCGCGCGCGCGCGCGAGCGAGCGCGGGGCGGCGGCGACGGCAGCACATAAATTTTAATTATATTTACTGCGCCGCCGCCGCCGCCGCCGCCGTCGCGGTATTTCCAGCGACGCGCTGCTGCCGCGCGCCCGGGCGCTGACGAGCGCTGTGAAATACGGCGCGGCGACGGCCAGGGAGCGGCGGTGGCGACGTTGCGCGCCCGGCACGGGACGGGAGGAGAGGGGGGCGGCGGGATGAGTGGAGAGCGACGAGATATAATGGGAGGGGGGATGAGATACAATGGGAGAGACGAGGTAGAGCGGGAGGAGAAAGAGACTATGCGGGAAGGGAGGATTGAGGTGGAGCGAAATGGTACAGGCAAGGCGAGGCAGAAAAGGAGGGGACAGATGGGGAAAAAGAGGAGGGGAGAGGTAGCGCGGAAGGGGGGATACGTTTTCGTGGAAGGGAAGAGCCGAAGTGGAGCGTAAGGGAAGGAGATGAGGCGAGGCGAGACGGAATGAAAAAGGCGAGATAGAGTAAGTTGGTGTGGCGATAAAAAGCGGGATGGGCGGGGTGGGAGTAAAAAGGGCAAAGTTATAAGGGGAAAGGGTGGGGTGCGAGGGCGGGGCAGATGGGCAGGACCGAGGCCGGGTGAGATGGAGTAGCGAGGCCGGGGAGACGAGGAGCTGTACGGTGAGGAGTCCGTTGCGGCGATGCGATGGGGTGGTTGAGGAGGGAAGGATCAAAACAGACTGAGGCGGTTTGAGTGGGGGGGGGGGGCCGGGGAAAAAAAAAAACGAAAGAAACACAGGACTGGAATGAGTGTAAAGGTGGGACAAAAAGTAGGAGAAACATAGTGGTGGGGGGACCGGGAGCGGTAGCTCAGTGCATCAACTGATGCCACTGCAGCGCCTCTGACCGGGGAGTCCTAGGTTCGAGTCCTGACGGCGGCAGGATTTTCGACGCTAGCTTTCAGCTAGGTCGAATTCAGTCGCTGTCTGGAAGAGAATTCTAGCTGCCGGCTGCTCTGATCGGTAGTTTTCCGTGGTTTCTCAGATCAACACCAGGCGAATGCCGGAGCAGTACCCTTCCAAACGGGCCACAGACCGCCCACGATCTGTCCTTCCTCTTCCTTGCCCTATCCTCCCCCTTACACACACACACTAACATGCACTACACTACCATATATTCCGGGAGATCAGTCGGGGGCTTAGAGCTTGTCCCGGCTGGGGCGGTCCCCGCTGGTGGGAGAGTCCTGGTTGGGGGAAACCCCACTAGTCGACGGTAGGTCGGCGCCGGATCTCGCCATCCAGAGGGGTAAGATCACCGCCATCTCCCGCCAAAAAACATGCACTACACTAACGGGACTAATGACCAAAGCAGTTGACGCGCCCGGAAACACGAACAAATCAAAGCGGGGGGGTGATGGGGGGGGGATGTGGGAGGAAAGAGGCGCCAGGATGCGATGAAGCATGGAGCAAAAGGGGGCAGGTGGAGGCGAGCGCGGCAGGACGAGATGAGGAATCGAGGATGAGCGAGGAAACGTGGAAGAGAAAGAATCACGTGGGATGAGGCGTGGGGAGAGGGGCGCAATGTGGCGGTTGCTGCGCGGCGGGGGGGGGTGACTCGCCTAAATCTGGTTCCACACATTCGGCACTCGTCGAGCAGCGAGCGATAGCTCGCCCAATCCCGAACAGCTGAGGTATTCGGCGAATGGTCGCTCCCTTTGATGTGTCAAAGCAAATCATCCACACTACTCAGGATTCGGCAAGCGGTAGCTCGATGTTCGCCAAATAACGAATGTGTGGAGCCGCCTTAAGGCCCGAGCAGGGCCGTTCAACTTCCATATACCGTGATGGAGACTATTACAGTGGCGCGCTCTCATCTACCACCTTCTTATATGAACTAAAATACGAACTGCTGTCAACGATACTTAAACGTACGTGGCTGCTGAAAAAGGCCGCAAGGAAGCCGTATGTTTATACTGGAAATAGTGCTCATGTTTGCGCTTCTTCAGCAGTGAGGGATGCGAATACAAACGGGGTGTTTAGCGGATGAGGTCGCTTCCGATATTTCAAGACTATTCAGTTGTAAAAAGGAAGGGCTTAATATACCTTTGGGCAGTGGTTTAGGTTGCACTGTTGCACAACTCCCAGATAATCGAAAAACATCTTATAATCTGTTAGATATTTACATTTTCGTTTTAATGACATTTAATATTCAAGATATTGCAGTGACGCGTCTTGCAAATACACAACACAGACATTAACAGTACTTACAAGTTTATTTACAAAATAATATAAACCACTGACTTTACTCTTGTACATATGTTGTAATGTCGTGGGTAGGGATCTACACCTCATGTGCCTCGGCAGACCATCTGCCCTGAAGTATAAAGCATACATCGAACACCTACTCGTGCCTTCAGCACTTCCGCACCAGACTTGGCCGGACAAGTTTTGCGGTGTTTGCTGCGAAGAAAACCAGAATCGTTACCCCGAATGGTCCTGCGGCGCACCTTAATATAGGCCCGAGTCACATGACCACTACGTCATCTGCCCCCACGCACTCTTTTGAAGCGAGTGCCACCGGCGCCGCATTATGTGCCCGGCGTCTGGGATTTCCGTTAGAGGGTGGCCTTTGTTCGGGAGCCTATATTTGGCTCCCTCATCCCCATACCTTGCAACTCAGGAGCAGGGAGTCAAGTCTATGACGCTACACATTCTCAGTGCTGCTGCAAGATGTGGCATGAGCGCGACCGCATCAAGCAGTGCTGTAGGGCAAGCGACTCTAGCGGCAGGGCTGAGAATGACTCAATAAGTCGTGCCGAATTCCATCTTGGAGATACTACCCTCAGCCGCCACGTTAAGTGTATCTCAAGTCTATGACGCTACAATGTTTAAGTATTTACAGATTCAAGTACTTCGTTCAAGTATTTCCCGATCGCGAGCCACGATCGCCACCCCTGTGGAATCCACTCTATCCGCAGTGTGGATTCCACTCTGCATTTACCAGAGAAGCCCCGCCTCTTGAATGCACTTTCTCCGCTCAACTCATGTAACTTTCGTCACCCGTGCAACGCACGAATACGCATCAGCCTGGGCGTGAATTTTGCGCAACGCGTGAGGTTTTTGTTTTTCAAGAGCAAAAGCCCCCGGCGTGAGCGAGTCGGCTTATTTTATACCCGCCGGCGCACACATACCTGGTTATCATTGAGCTTGAGAGGGAAGTTTGTATACTTCCACGTGACACCCTAGTTGCTCGGAGAGCAAGTGGCGTCTGGAGCTCTGGCGTCTGGAGCTCTCTCAAGCCTTGTACAGTAATATCTGACTCGACCAAAACCCGTACAACCCGGAACCTGTCTTAACCGGAAAATTTCTCTGGCTCTTGAAGTTATATGATATTTTACACAGCATAAAACGGAATCTGTGCAACGCGGAAACGGAACATTTTTCATGTTCTGTAGGGAGAAAATCTTTATAAAACGTAATTCCTGTAAATTTAATGTAATTGGCAGAGACACGAGATATTTCTAATGTAATGAATGAAGTGTGTTTTAAATTCTTTATCCCATGCTATTTAGTCTTGGAAACCACACTGTGAAGGAGAGAGACATCAGCTGACTGCGTAGAATTCGAACTTAGGGTCACTTGGACCTCAAGGCGTAGGACTTAGGGGAATTCCCCCCCCCCTCACAACACTCTGAGCTTGGGAAAGTGTAGGGACATAGTTTTATTCGCGCCTCTCCCTACCCGACGTTGAAATTCGTAATTTTATAATTAAAATAAGTTTATTCGCGTAAAACGTGTCCACGCAATTGTACTTAATGCCTGCGAATTACCTAAAATTTCCGTAATTCGATGGAGGTGCAACCTCCAGTTTGTTGGGACACTAGCCGCCACTACCATACAGGGTTCATTTTTATGAACTGCGTGTTATACGATTTTTTAAAATATTTTAATTCGTCGATTGATTAGTGATTCAACTGCTAAGATCATTAGTCCCGGGAGGTGGCGGTGATCATCCACAGCTGGCTGGCAAGATCCGGCGCCGACCTACGTCGGGTTGCGGGAATTTTCCCCAACCATCAACGTGACACGGCGCAAGCCGGAACAAACTCTAAGCTGCCGACTGGTCTCCACTGTGGTAGTGCAGTCCATTTGATTGTAAATGTAAGGGATGAGGATAGGACGTGCAAAAGAAAGGAAAGACCGCACGGTGTCCGTGGCCCGTTTGTTAGAGTACTGTTCCGGCATTCACCTCGTTTTAATCGGACAAACCGCGGAAATCCACCGGTCAGTGCAGCCAGCCACTTGAATTCTTCTCCAGATAGCAACTGAGTTCGAACTAGCTTTCTTTATAGCTAGTGTCGAAACCTTGCCACTGTCGGGATTCGAATCCAAGGTCATCTCGCTTAGAGGCACTGCAGTGACATCAGTTGATGCCCTGAGCTATCTTTGCCGGTTTTCAATTCGTATTTCATTCTAAACGCTCGTATTTTTACATGTACTATAACATTCTATAATACATAAACCTCCCAGACACAACACAGTACAATTTAATTATTATTAAAAAATTATTAATTAAAAACGATACTCATTTTCTGGATATTATTAGCTGATTCTGTAAATAATAATTAGAGTTCCGACAACCCTTTAACCTCATTTGTTACAGTTTATCGTTTCCTTGTGATGGTTTATGTACTCGAGTAAATCTTCCATATCTCGTTCAATATATGTACACGCAAACTCTGACACTAGAGAAATGCAGCCTGTCTCCATGGGGAATTATTAGAAGCCAAAATCCCACACATCTTTCGTTCCGTTATTTGTTTAGACTTTATACATAAACGAAGACTAATTGAGTGACATTTTCCGGACACTCACAAACAGTCTTCTAATTTATTACTTCACACTTCCTGGATTTGTTTGCTCAGGTCCAGTCGGCATCTTTTCAAGTCTTATGTTCAGACTTAACGTATCTGATGATATCATTAACGACCATCTGCATTTTCTCTGGTGCCTTTGCTAAGATATATGCCCATAAGATGAGATTCCCAGAAAAAATTGTAATTCTTGTGCTCACTTAAAATGAGTTTTATTGTTTATTAAGACATTTTTATATATATTACAAGTTTTTAAGTACTTTGAAGGTTTTGTATTTTTGACAGTTACTTAAGTGTTGCATGTGTAAATTTAGCATAGAATACGTATAATTGATTAATTGATTGATTGATTATTAGTGATTCCTGGAGCACCAACTGCTAGATCATTGGTTCCGTAAGTGAAGTGCATGTGTTTTGCTCGGGAGATGGTGGTAATCTTCCCCCGCTGGATGGTGAGATCCGCCGCCGACCTACCGTCAACAAGCGGAGTTTCCCAAAATCAGGTATCTCTCACCAGAGAGGCACCACTCCAGCCGGGATAACCCGGCATGGAGTGTAGTTCATGTATGTGTGCCTATGTGTATGTATGTATGTATGTGTGTATGTGTGTATGTGTGTATGTATGTATGTATGCATGTATGTATGTTGTATGTATGTATGTGTGTATGTATGTGTGTATGTATGTATGTGTGTATGTATGTGTGTATGTATGTGGGTGTATGTTTTTATGTATGTGTATGTATGTATGTATGTATGTATGTATGTGTGTGTATGTATGTGTGTATGTATGTATGTGTGTGTGTATGTATGTATGTGTATGTATGTGTGTATGTATGTATGTGTGTATGTATGTGGTGTATGTATGTATGTATGTGCATGTTTGTATGTATGTGGGTGTATGTTTTTATGTATGTAGGTGTATGTGTATGTGTGTGTCAACTTGGGGTAGAAGAAACGAATCTATTACCCATCGGCCGGGGAACGCAGTGTTCCCGTGGCTGAGCTCTGAGTGGGCGGCGTCCGCCCGCTCCGACCACCCTCGTCCCCGCCCCGCCCCTTCCCCGCCGGCGGATAAATAGCCGAAGACAAATTGGGGGGCGCGCGCGAGCGCTGGTGTCGCGCGGACGTGGAAGGGAGGACGGCGCGCGCCTGCGAAGCCTCGGATTTATCGCTCGTGATGGGCCATCCCCGCCCCCCTTCCGCACCGGCCCCCCCGGTTTGGGCCCCCCCGCCCCGTCCGTGCACGCGCCCACTCGCCTCCCAGCGCCTCCCACTCTTCAGCACTGCATCCTTCGCTCCTATCTCTCCTCTGCCTCCCCGCCACCCGCTGCTAGCCCTCACCTCCCACCCCCTCCACCACGACTCCCTTCGCTCCGTTCCTTCTCTGCAGCCCCACCCACCCACGGCCACCCGTCTCCACACAACCGCCCCCTCTTCACCAGCTTCCTCCCCCCCACTTCTCCCTTCGCTCCTTTCCCGTCTCTGCCCCCCCCTCGCCCACCCACGGGCTCCTCTCGCCTCCCACTGCTCCCTCTGTACAATCATTTCTCCCTTCGCCCGCCTCCTCCCCCCTTCCCCCCCTGCCCATTCGTCATCGTCCATCGACTGCACTCTTACCGTCCCCTCTCCACAGCCCTTTCCACCACTCGTTCCCCATCATTGTCTTCGTGATTGGCCACACTGACTTCGTGACCCTCGTTAACAGCACCGCCCTACCCCCCCACCCCACCCCCTTTCACCCCGTCTCCACTCTCCAGCCCTCGTCGTTTCACTCACTCTTTCCGCCCCTATCTCTCCTCAGCCCTCCCAACGCTTTTTTCTCTCATTTCTTCTCTCTCACACTCTTTCACTCTCTCTCACTCTCTCTTATCCGCTCTCTCACCACAGCCCTCTCCCGTTCTTCCCAACAACCTCTATTTCCTCTACCACCTCTCACCGTCAACTGCGCCTCTCGTGGCCCTTCCCCACTTCTCCACTCCCTATTCAACCCCGTCCCTCCACTGAGCTCTCCCTATCCGTCCGCCCCCGGATCGACCCCGCCCCCTGCCGCCCCCTGCCTCCCCCCCCGCGCCACCCGGTGCCGCGCCGCGCGCGGAGCAATTGAAATCACGGGCAATGAGGGCGTGGCCCACCTCTGCATTAGGGCTCGTCCGTCGAAAACAGCGCGGCCAATTAATTTCTCCGTCTGCACGCCGTTTATCTCGGAAACAAATGAAAGCGATAAATTAGCGCGTTACCGTATTTTTCACACTCCCGACTGTCGCCGGCCGCTCCGCCTCGCGCTGCTGTCCCCCACTCCCTCTCCCCCCCCCCCGCCAAACCCGGCCCCGCCCCGCCACGCCACGCCTCATCCCACCCACTGACGCGTACACTCCACAGCAACTGCTAGTGGCCCTATAAGGTAAGATGGAAACAGGCGTCCTCTCTCAACCGATACTACTTTAACGAACAATATTATACTATAACCTACTGTACGATACTATAACAATACAATATACAATACTATGACGAAAATATTGGATAGTGTATACTCACGGAATAATGTTTTTTTTTATTTTGTTAATTCGGATATTCTAGTGCGATAAATACCATATTCATTTCTGGGCGCAGGCTAGGTTCTTCCCTTTCCTCAGCAGGTGAGTACATTTGTAGTTTACCTCTGCCATTCTATGAAGAACAGTTGGCGTGATCATAAAGGGTGAATGATGATGAGAGATTGAGGTTAAGGATGGGATAATATTTTGATAGACATGAAAAGCTAATAATCTCAAAGAGGAACGGTAGTTTACTCCTTGAGATTATTGGCTTGTCACGAATATCAAAATATTATCATTATATTAGATGTAATCACAAAGAACACTGCAAAATGCATCTTGAATAAACACGTTCTTAAGAAAGGAGCCACACTTTCATAATTGCATTGTATTATGTTACTTGTTAATCTATACCTGTCACAGATATGTCAAAATTGGGTATCGTATTTGGAGTCATTAGTCGTTAACACTTCATGTGTTTTATTCATTTCACTGAGCAGCCTGAGCTCCTACTCGAAGTCGTGCGGGTTGTGTACGGAGCTCAGAAACCAGTCATTTTTCGCCAGATTTTCAATAACTTCGTTCAAAATTCATAATTCATTAAAAAAGTTGTCAAGTACATTACATTGGAATGGTAATCGAATACAAAGAGACTACGTCCTACCGGAGAATTGAGCCCATGTTCTGAATGGCTACAAAGACGCGAATATGAAATCTAAAAATGTTAAACTTGATTATATTTAGTTGTAGAAGGTCTTGACTTTTTCTTAAAGAACCCTGCTTGTGTTATACCAAAATAATTACAAAAATGGCCAGACACCAAATTCCTGACGAAAAACAATACTGGGAAAACTGAAAAAGTAAACGTACTACATGGCAACAATGTTTTTAACAAATATACAGTAGTTACTTTCATATTTGGAACTCAACACTGTCATTTTAAATTACCTTTTCGGACATGCCGATAGAGAAAAAAAAATTACAAAAATCGCTTTTCGTTGTCGTCAAAATCTCGTTTATCACGGAAAGAATGGGTGAATTGGACGGGCGAATATTGATGTTCCACATTTATCTACTTTAATTGAATGAGATTTATTTTATAACATAACAAATGAACTGCAATGTTTTCAACAAAACCGCGTTCAATGAGCCAGATAGCTTGGTTGTGCTGTTAGGAATTCGCCTGAAGACAACACAAGCAAAACCTACAATAGGAATGCCAGTCAGAAGGAGCCTTAAAATAAAAAGACCTTTGGAGGGGCTGCCTACGGAATCACATTATAATTCGATAGATCCTGGAAACCAGTTTACCGAAATTAACCCCTTACTCACAGTACCCAAATACAATTTCGAAGTGAAAGTAATAAATAAATCGTTTCCGAACTATTTTTCTTACTTCCTCAAATACTAACTATGAATCATCTCTAAAATGCTGTTCGTTGATAAGTCCTCAGCAACCATCATAATTTTTTAGAAACTAACTTTGCACAAACAAAGTGCACAACACTCGATTTCTGAATAAAACGAAAAATGGGAAAATGTAGAATACTTGAATCTTGTTTTTTTTATCATTTGAATCGAAGGGATCTTTCGAGTTCTTGAAAAGGAAAGAAAGAAAAAAAATACTCTATTTGGATTTTGATATGGATCAGATTGTCCATTTATATTGAGATCTTTAACCTAATGATAGTATAACGTAATAACCTATATAACCTATACTAGGCCAGTACAAAATGTATTCTTAATCTCAATTTCTAACCTAAACAGGATTCCGACGCTAGGATCGAAACGTTGTAGTTGTAGTAGTTGTTATTTGTATGTTACATAATATTTATATGAAATAAAATACTGGTCTGGGTGGCTCAGTGCCCCTGAGGGAGGGCCTAGGATTCCAGTTCCGATAGTTGCAGGATTTTCGACACTAATTAGATATCTAGGTCGATGTCAGCCGCTGTATGGATAAGAATTCTAGCGGAAGGCTGCTCAGATAAGTAATTTGAAGTGGTTTCTCCGATCAGTACCTGGCGAATGCCGGAGCGGTACCCCAACAAAAGGCCCACGGCACGCGTGCTATTCTTGTCCTATCCCCATATATATATATATATATATATATATATATATATATATATATATATATATATATATAAACAACTTATCTGCAGAAATATAAGATATTGTATCAAAGACAAAACAAACAGAATACAATTCATCAAATAGAAGTTTATAAGCGGACATTTAAATTTTTAATATATTCAATTGCAGCACTAGTTGCCTTCGGGAAATCGTCAAATGGTCCATCATACGCTCTATTCCGTTATGATGTGGCGTACGGTATGTCTAGTTGCTCCACAGTCGCAATTTGGCGTCAAGACCTTACCCCATTTATGTAGGAGTCCGCGCATCTTCCATTATTAGTCCGTATTCTATTGATGGTTGCCCAAATTTTGTGTGGTTGATCAAAGGCAGGGGGTTTCGTTCTTATGCAGGGAAAGTTGCAGCAGTGTGGTGGTCGGAACTTTCCCCAGACGCATTCCCAGGTGTCGATAAAGTTGAACTGTGATGTATGTAACTCCTGGGCGGTTTTCAAGGTTGATTTTCTGGATCTCAGCCTATTTCTTTCAAGAGTGTGGACATCATGATGGATTGGGAGGTCGGGGTTATCCTGTATGTGATTGAGGTCTCTGCTAAGAGCGGCTTTGCGTCGTAGATCGGGGGGTGGAATGTGATTTAATATGGGCAGCCATTCAGCTGGGGTTGATCAGTGCTCCACTTATGATTCTCATGGTGTTGTTTAGTTCTGCGTCAAGTTTCTTTGCATGTGCACTATTAAACCATGCCGGAGCTCCTCAGTAGAAACGCATTTTAGCTACCTAGCGTGTGAAATTACATATGGAAGAGAGAGGGAAATTACCAGCAAGATTCATAAATTTCAAGCAATTTTATAATATGGCCCTCCCAGTTTTACTGTATGGATGGAAAACTTGGGTTCAAAGACAATTAGATTTTAGGGGGATTGAATCAGCAGAAATGCGATTTTTGAGAGGAGTAAACGACTGACACGGATAGAAACAGTACATGAAAAAATTAAGAAGTACAGACAGCAATGGGTGACACATATTGGAAATACGCCTGAGATATGGCATAATATTCTGGGAAATACATCTTATAGCTCCCAGACTTTTAGATTACAAAAACAATTGTACGAATAATAACCAAATCCCACCTACGTGTTTCATGTAAGCCTCTCTTCATTAATCTAGAATTCTACCATTACCGTGTCTTCTTATTTACGAATCAGTGGAATTGTCAAAAATGACTTGCTCAAGGGCGGGAATATATTTTCAGAAAATGCCGAAGTCTATTACTATAACACTCGACGTAGAAATCATATTTACTTCAACAGCCATACAAAAATCCATACAATACATGTACATTATTTTACATAACTGTTTCTATACAATTAGAGACTATACTGAGCATCACAAGAAAAGTAACATTAATTTTAACAATGATACATAATGCATTATTTACCATTTGGACTGTATAAATGAGTATAAACAACCTGTAACAACTATTGTACTACAGCTTCCGGGTCAATGACCCCCATCTCGATCAGGTTTTTCGTCCATTTTCCCTGATCCATTGAGCAAATGCTGAGATGGCCCCTTGTTTTGCTTCTGGACATAAATGTAACTTCATTTTCTGTGCACGTCTTCTAGAATTCAGTGGAAATACAATTATTCAAATTATCGTTTCCATGTTGTCGCGGCAGGAATTAATAAGAGCGAAAATTTATTGCTTATTTATCCTTGAAAATAGATTTTATTACATGGGAGTTTTTGTTTTTTTTCTCCCTTTCAAAATTCAAAATTTAAGTAGTTTTTTTTATACATGGGAGTTTTTTTTTTTTCTCCCTTTCAAAATTCAAAATTCAAAATTTATTGCTTATTTATTTTTGAAAATAGATTTTACTACATGGGAGTTTTTGTTTTTTTCTCCCTTTCAAAATTCAAAATTTAAGTAGTATATGACTTAGTGTAGGGATCACAGAATTTTGAAAATGTGCACACAATTCACTTTTCCCATAGCACGTCATACGCAGTTTTTAACTGTTTTTTGACGTAAAATAAATAAATAAATAAATAAATATTCCGCAAGACTGACTTCCAGTGCAAGCCTTGAATTACAACCCTAGACGAGAGAGAAACATTGGAAGGCCAAGAATGAGATGGAAAGACGCTGGAACCGGCAATATGCCTAATCCGTAAAGGGACATGATGATGATGATGATGATAATTATATAATTTCAACTCTAATTTTTTAAATTGGTGTCACCCCTAAAACTACACCACTGGTCAGAGGTCACCCACTCTTACTACTGGTCAGAGGACATAAATAGTCCATCTCTCCGGGCTTTCCAAGCTTGCGGAAACCCTTCTGTCTGGGCTTCTTGGGGTCAATTGCTGCCACGCGGCTGGCGTGGAAAAACGCCCTAGCTTTTCCGCATACGAAAAGCTTTCACGCATCGAAATTCTACATGCGACGCGAACTTGTTCGTCTCATGTTAGAACAGGAACTGTCACCGCTACTGCTCATACATCACATTGAACGACGGACGGGAAGTTGGTCGGTGCCAGCTGGGGATAGTAAAGGTTTCAACAAAAACCTTGGTGCATGCGCAGTGCAAGTTTTTTTCGTGGTTCGTCTCTAATAGAAACCAGTGGTTTGGATGCACAACGTGTCGACGGGAAGCATAGATTGCGCGTCTATCAAATGGACCTGTGAGCAAGCAGCCAATGCGAGCATCGGAAGGTCGGAGGGGGGGGGAGGTGACGTGGGCGGTGGCAGGTAGGCTGTCGCTGCAGACAGGCGAAGCGTCTCCGAATAGGATTGACAGCCGGGACGCGTCTTTTGGATTTTTTAACGTCAGCAAATCAATTTTTGTTATCGTCTGACATGTCTTGTATTTCGTTTGCCTCTAAAAGCGTCTCACGAAATTAAAAATGATTTTTGTTTGCGGTACTTTTGCAAGGGATCGCCTGTAGATCGATGTGAGTTGTCAGACATGTCACGCAACGGACACGGAAAACGTATCAGAGTTGTCGTGACAAGTCTGGGCATGAATGGGTCGCCGAAATAAGAGCAGTCGTGCTTTTCCGAAGGGAGCAACAAAATGTCAAACTCTCGAGCTGCCAAAATGTTAGGTAGAGTGAAATGCTACAACAATTATGGTCACGAATGACGTAAGAAATTTTATTTCATTTCTCTTTGTGTAAGTGTGTATGTGTGTGTGTTTTTTTGTCTCGACAAAGTTGTGTTTCAAAAGACAGAGGATCGTTTTTTATCTTTCGAATATTGTATTGTACAATACATCGAGTGAATATTGTAAAATTTAAGAATACAATAATAGAGTACCATATTTTTATTTGTTAAATACACAATAAGTATCATCATCTTGAATATATGGTCAATTCTGAAGAACATAGTAGCCGACTGAAAAAAAGTTCCACACATTTTCCACATTATTTCCGTACGATGAAAACTCCCCCAACATAATAGCGAATTGACATCGGGTCGTTATATGTTGTCGTTTTTTAATTGTTCCTTTATGTAGTGTAGCATGAGTGCAGTGTAATAATGTATCGAGATACAGTTTAAGAGCATCTGTATATTATTTCGGAAAATTCGTATAACATATAGTACAAAAGTTAGAGTAATTTTCCGTATGAAATTCGCAGTTGAAGTTCGATAAAGAGACAGAATAACTAATTTGTTATTTAATCATATACGTTTTTTGAACTGAGTTTGTGCATACCAGAACGTATGCAAAACACACACACATACATACACATATACACACGCCGATACACAAGCGTCATTGATGTCTGAGGCAGGACCCTATCCAACAGCTTTTTGTGTTTGGGACGGATACATCGTTTCTGCCTTTTCTGCATGGGTGAATGTAACAAACTTTCATCAGGAGAAAAATATAGAATCCATTTCTTCCTCCATACTTTTGTCACACTAACAGAAGTTTTCAAAGATGAACAAATAAAGTTAATTCCATTAATAATAAGTCTGATATTAAGTTTATTCAAGGAGGGCCTGAACACTATGTTAACGTTGAGTACAAAAAAAGTAAAAAATCTACTACGGAATTCTCAAGTATTTGATCCCAGATTCTGATAATTGTGGATATATTCATCCTCCTGTATTTGGTGCCACTTACACTTAATGCATTTGCATTGACTTATTGCTCTTACATTTAGCATAATTTGTGTGAAGGCTGGTGCGGAAGTAATAGCACGCAGAACGCGAGTGTTGAGTCTAAGCCACGATGTAAACAAGTAATTCACTCGGTGAAAGTAGGACAATTTCCTATTCCCAGAGTCTACTGGAATGAGAACATCCTCCAGTTTTCTAAAAAATAAGTCTTCTTGTTGACCACGTGTCGTCACCAACGTTATCGCTCCTGCTTTCATCAATAAACTTCTGAAATATCTTTACTGAAGTGCTTTGAATTTGAGGGAAAGTGGAAATAAACGAGTCAAAATATATTTTATTACAGTTTTGGGGGATACTAGCGCAGACTTGTTATGAGCTGAGTGCGATGTGCATTTGTTCACTGACGTCATCCCCATCACTAGTTGTAATTATACTGTCAACCTAAGTGGAAGAAATATGAAACAGGAATGTATAGGGCCCATATTGGCCCATACCCCATATTCGCATACAATTTGTTCCCACCACATTTTCATGCCAAATTTCTTTCAAAGGCAAGTTTTCTCGCTTCGATCGCCCGAATCCAAGTCACGGCGAGGCTCGGGCCTTCGGCCCTCGCTTTCACTATAAACAACCTTCAGTATGTCAACTGCATAATTACCAACGCACTTTTATAAGAATGTACTTTAATGGTTAAGTTCATTACCCTGCATTTCGTCACTGCGGTGACCGACAAATGAACATCGCACAGCGCATAACCCAGTCTCCGTTCGAACACCCCATTTTTGGATATTTTTTTTGTCAGAAAGAAACTGCATTAAAAGGACAGTTCTGAACCGAAAAGGAGCTCCCAAAAGTGCGCAACTGTTGCATTAGTCAACTAAAGAAACAGGCTCAGTGTTCAGACCTCAACATCGAGCAATGAACGGCGGGTGGGGGGTGATAGTGATTGTGAGGTGTAGCGGTTAAAATGTAGGTGGGGGGGGGGTTAGCGGAAAGGAAACGTGAACGGGTGAGGCGGTGAACAGACGAGGCGGAGTCCTGGTTGGGACGATGAGCGATTGAAGTGTTAGAGGGTGAGGTGGTTAATTGGGGTGGTGAGCAGATGAGGTCAAAACCGGGTAAGTCGGTGAGCGGGGTGAGAGGATGACACGGAAACCGACTCAGACAGTGAATAGGTGCGGCGGTGAGCAGGTGCGGTGGAGAAAGGGGGCGGCCATCTGGCGCTCGGGCGCCCTCCAGCGCGCGCCCCCGCAATCAGGGTGAAGCGCTCTGCGGCGCCGCGGCCCGTGATGGATCGGCGGCTGTTCGACAGCCGCCTCCTGCACCGCCCACGCCCTCGCCGTCGCCCCCACCCCCGCCCCCGCCCGCTGCCGCTGCGAGTCGGAGGCGCGCAGCAGCACAGGGTCCCAGCGCTCCCGAAGGCCTATCGCCACGTTGGTTTTTTTTTTTTCGTGTTTCCGGGCGTGTCAACTGCTTCGGTCATTAGTCCCCTTAGTGTAGTGCATGTTTGTTTCCCGGGAGATGGCGGTGGTCTCGGGTCTGGCGGCGGAGAAACCACGGAAAACTACCGATGAGAGCAGCCGGCCGCTAGAATTCTCCTTCAGGCCCCAATCGCCACTCTCTATAGCAGTACTTACTAACGGGTTGCACCTAGTGATGGCAAATTTTACGGAAACATCGATGTTTCGATACATCGCTTAAGGGTTTTCGATGCCGTTGAAAACTTCGACTAAAAAACATCGATGTTTTAATTATAGACTAATAAACATGCTATTTTCCAATCAATTTTTAATTACAGTATGTAAATGGGATATATTGTATTGTTTGGTTACCAGCATGTTAGTAGTACGTTAATACAAATTATTATCAAATGTAAAGAATGAAATTAACAATAAAGAACATCGTGTTTCGCTACTTTATCCTTTAGTCACTTCCATTCATACACCATCGAAGTGAAACCACAAAAATTCCTTCAGATTGCGCAGGCGAAATGAGCAGTGAGACAAAGAGGATGACGCAAAACAAAGATATTGTTGTGGATTGCTGCTCCTCAACAACGTGCTTAAGCCCCTTTATTTCAAAAAATTTAAAAAAACATGGATGTTTTTGAAACAAAATATCGATTTGAAGAAAACATCGAAAGTAAAAAATCGATTTTAATATATCGATGTTTCTGGTGGAAAACATCGATATTTTAAACACATCGATTTTTTTGCCATACCTAGTTCCACTCATTTTTCCGAAAAAAAAAATCCGAATGAACACTTTTCGGAATTTAGTTATTCTCCGAAACCATTTTCCGAATTGATTGTTCCGAATATCATTATCACCGGTTTCCTTCTGTTTATCATGCATTTCCAAGAAAACGAATATGCAACCTAGAAAAGTGAATAATTGTGCAGAATAGGATTGGAGCCATAGTATCCGAATACGGAACGTATTGATAAGGAAATCACCTGATTCAATGTTTGAAAAGATTAGATTACAATTTTTTGGAAACATTGGTGCATACATATCAAATAAAATACATGTGGTTTCTTTTAATTTTTAATTCAAAATAATGTTTCGGAAATTTTGGCTTCGGAATATGGAACTGTGAAAAAAATCGTCACATAAGAAGAATAAACATTCACAAGAAGAAATTTTGGCGGCCAATGTGTGGCGCCAAAACTTATGTGACGAACCGAAATATTCATCTAATAATTTTGCCCAACTCCATCACGATACACCACACACACACACACACATATATATATAATTTATTCACAATTTCTCAGGAAATGAATTAGTATTTTCAAATGTCTCCAAAAGAATAACATTGCACGATTATGTGAAAAGAATGGTCATTAATTGTTAAATGAAATTGTTATTAAATATATATACACCATAACGAGTTTCTGTGTTGCACAAATGAAATTATATTAACTAATTTTCTATATGGATAATAAAAATTGAACAACAGAACAAGAAACTAAATTGTTTTATATCAAATCTTCCCATTCCATTAAAGGCTTGTATCTTTCTTTTAAATAATAACCCTGTTTAATCATCAGTTTATGATATTAACGCATGCGTGATTCAGCTGTTTCCTTTCCCCGAATCTCGCAAGTTTCTCTCTCGTAGCACCAGTAAATTCAACTTATCGAAGTTACTTCCAGATTCCACACGTTTGATTGTCCAACTTCCTTTCACAAATATCATATATACCACGAAAATCCTCTGAGTGTGTAAGGATTTCTCTGTACAACACAATCAAAATCTCTCTTTTAAACGTTTTCATTTCTGTGGTAAATTCTCCCTTATCCTTCCATCTACCCAAGCCGACCATGTCCAACAAGTTAGCACACACTTCACCAACGAAGCACTCACAAGCCTCAACTCAATACAAATAATACTCAATATAAAAGAATTTAATATGTTATATTACAAATGATACACACAACGTGAAGGAAATTTGAGAAATGTACTAGAGGATAAAACAATGTCAGGCTCTCTAGGGTAAAACGATTTGATTAGCCTTCTAGGCTCCTATCGTCGCCTCGGGCCCAATCTTTCCACATGCAATTAAAACCTTACATGCTATTTTTTACGTTGCTTTTACGTTTGTTATTTTACTATCTTAAACAATAAATTAGTATTATTTTACTCCAGTTGCTCAAACTTAACGACACTACCTCGAGGAAGCAGGAAAGTGTATATTAATTATCTCCATAAGCGTGCACACACGGGAAGAAAGGGGGGCTCCTTGAAAAGCCCCGTAGCCTTCACACTTTTTCAAAATTTAAATAAACGTATTAAATCACCGATGAAAATAACGTGTAGAACGAGTAATACTATTTAAAATTTATAGTGATGACTAACCTGTGGACTAGTCTATCCGTAATATATTGTCACCGTATCTATTTTTAGTATGCATTATTATCTTATTACCTACAGATATAAAATTTGAAACATCACCTTTTACTTATTTGTAAATGTCCACACTCGAACTGATAGTCATTAAGCAGTGGACTTGCTATTTTTACATTAAAGTGAATTTGTATGTAACACACGAATTAGGCAAAGACGCGAAGAAATAGAAACCTGTAAATGAATCCAATTTAGACTGAATTCCCTGTTACAATCCCCCAAAAGTGCGTCAAAATTCCTGAACCGGCCGAAAACCGCTTAAAAAGACGAAGAATGAACGAAAAAATAACAAAAAAAAATTGGTCATAGTCCGAGTTGATCCCTCCTATAACCGGCCAAATATATTTAAAAAATTGAAAAAATTCAAGAACTTAAAAAATAGATTAAAATTGTTGTTCAAGTGAAATGTCATATGCAGATTAAAAAATCTTAATAGGTAAGGGGGCTCCAGAAATGAAGTTGCCGGCTGATCACGCCAGTAATTATGTTTTTTTTGTCTGATCTTTTTAATGCTTACGCTCAAGCATGTGGGTCATGTGCGATTCTAATTATATGTTGTTTTTACTATTTTGGTGTACCACTATTTTAAATTCAGACAAAATCCATTTTGGAAATCTTCGTAATTTGATAACCTTCGTAATTACCTGTAGGAACAAACAAATTTAACACATATATTAAAAAGTAAATTAATGATTCTTTGCGGTATTCTCTAATTGATGATATCTTTCGTGTCTAGTAGACAACCAATCAGCAATCATCATACAAAAGATCTTGCATTCAGCGCTGTGTGTAAATGTTATGTTTTCCTTATCGAAAGTTAATGTCCAACGCAGATACATCGATCAACATAAAATCCCTTGATGAAATATATTCAAAGTGTGGTATTAAAACATGAAATATGTATTTTACACTACACATATTTAAATTTAAATTATTTTCCATTTAATATAAAATGAATATGTTTGCTTGCTCAATCCAAATAGCTTTGATTTGTCCATCTGTTTAAGCCAGTCGAGACGTTGGTCACAGAACAGAATTCACACGTACTCAACTTCCTAATAAAGCCGTGGGTAATGTCTCACTAAATGATATGTAAAGGGTAAAACTTTGTTCAAAATTTCATTGATTTTATTTACGGCGTTGCCATTTTATATTTTGTAATACTTAAATTCCAGTAAATAAAAAAAAAACGCAAATTGAGCATAGTTATTTTTTTCAAGCAGAAACAAATTGATGTGACAAAAATATTGTAACGCATTTACAATTGAGAGCTTTTGTCAAGGAGTTGTATAATACTTTACTAATAATCACTTGACTTAGAGAATTGTTATTGCTTGCACAAAGAAGCGAAATTCTCATTGATTTAAGTGGTTTAAAGAATGAATATTTAAAATTGAAAAAAGCGCTGTGATTAAAATGATCTACAATAATTTCAGTGATTAATATGCAAGCAAAAACATAAAGAATATCCATTCACTAGTTTGCAAACTTGCTTTAAATGTTCTAGGTTCGTTTTATATCAGTAACAAGAGAAAAAATAAAACAAGACTATGCACCGAGCCCCATAACTGGACTGCTGACTTCATCCGCCCAGCGCAGCAGTGTGTGTGTGTGTGTGTGTGTGTGTGTGTGTGTCTGCGCGTGCGCGCGCAGCATCTGCCGTCCCCTGCAGTCGCATCACGCACAGCCCATCCGCCGCGGAATGAAATTCCCCAAAAAGGAAAATTGCGACGCGGCATGTCAGGGGGCGTCGCGCGGCCGGTGACGTGTTGACGTGCGCGAGGACTGAACCCGCGGTCGAGCAGTCGGGCGGCCGCGCGGCGGCGCGGCGCGGCGCGGCGGGGCGGGGCGGCGCGGCGGTCGCTCTCTGCTGATTATCTCGTTACCAGCCGCAGCTGCCGCCGCCCCCGCAAAAATTAGCTGCGGAGGGTGGGCGCAGCCGGGGCGGCCGGGCGAGGGGGGCGCGGGGGGCAGAAGGGGGACACGAGGGGGCGAGCGGGGGGACGCGGGGCCGGGGGCGGGACCGGGTGTCGCGCCGCGGTGATGAATGGCTGGCTGACAGGCCCCGGCGATCCATCATCGCAAGGAGATGGGATGATGGAGAGGGCGGGTCATTCCAGGCCAATTCATCATCCCTGCCTTCACACCCATTTCCTGCTCCAGTTTCTTGTGAACTCGCGCCTGTCACTCGCGCGGCGGCGGTTGGAGCGGCGGCGTCGGCCCCGACGCCCCCCTTCCCCCGCCCCTCCCCCCCGCCGCCCGCGTAAATCCGGGGGCGCCCCGCCGCTCAGTGCTCGCCGTCGCCGCCTGACGGAGGCCGACTGCGCGGCGAGTTCCCGCCCCGCCCCGCCCCCGCCACACCCCGCCCCGTTCTCCTCCGCCACGCCACGCCTCTCCTCTCCGCTCCTCACCTCTCCACCCCTCACCTCCCCTCCTCCCACATCCCCGCCTCGCCCCTCCCCGTTCCACCTACATTCCCCGTGTCGCCCCGTCCCTCTCCCACCCCGCCCCCGCCTCCGCATCCACCCTGTCCCACCCCGTCCTGCCCTACCTCCTCCCTGCCTCATCCTTCCTCGCCTCGTCCCACCCCCGCCTCGTCCCGCCCCCGCCTCGTCCCGCCCCCGCCTCGTCCCGCCCCGCCCCGTCCCGCCCCGCCTCGTCCCGCCCCCGCCTCGTCCGCCCCCCTCGTCCCGCCCCGCCTCGTCCCGCCCCCGCCTCGTCCCGCCCCCGCCTCGTCCCCGCCTCGTCTCGCCCCGCCCCCTCCCGCCCCGTTTCGTCCCACCCCGCCTCGTCCCGCCCCGCCTCGTCCCGCCCCGCCTCGTCCCGCCCCCGCCTCGTCCCGCCCCGCCTCGTCCGCCCCGCCTCGTCCCGCCCCGCCTCGTCCGCCCGCCCAACTCCTCCCCGGCCCCGTCCGCCCCCAACGCCGCCTGCTGCTCGCCGCACCAGCTGCACAGCGCAGGTGTCGCGACCGTCCTACTACCTCTCTTTCAAGAGTTTCACCGAGTGTCCGCGTGCGATTGCTTTTTGTGTTTTTGGCGTCGTGGTGAAACGTCCCTGGAAGTTTGTTTGTAGTAAGCTCCTTTCGTTCCTTGGTCAGCTTTCTAGATAGAGAAGAGTTCGACATAGCAGACGAACTGTATTTACTTTATCGACCAAAATATAGCTAATTCGCGAATTAACCACTTAATTCGCACATTATACAGACATTAGTTAAAGATGAATAAATGACAATGAACGAATGATTTCAGACATCCGGGTAATTGTTAGTAGTTGGCACAGGGTGCTGGCAAAGGTTACATGATTGATCATTTGCCAGGAATTTTGTGTGTTTGAGGAAGTATTTTGACATACGAATGCTTTCGAATACATTTCCCCTTTAGAAATTACACGTTGCACGTACTCGAGGATGTTTTGTGTAAATCGCGTAGGTCGATACCATCAACTCGAAACTGCGTGGTGAAGTATCGACAAGGAACCACGATGAGAGAGGTATATAGCAGGTAATTTCGCTACATCAACGATGCAGCAAAATTTTGTACAAATATTGAAACATGACTTTCAAAACATTAGAAAAGTTATTACAGTACCAGAGACATCGTAAAACCTTCCCCATCTTTCTTTCCTACCCTTAAAACAATATTCAAAACTGCACTCTTGAGTTTTGGTAAATGGTTCGAAACAGTACGTAAATTTACTAAAGGTGATTGAATGTTTCTAAAAGCCCGTACTATTCCGAAATAAATACATTTTAATCCAATCCTGCAGCGCTATTAGACTTACCGGATTATAAGTTCAAAATTGTTCCAGCGAGTTTACAACAACGCACCCTAATAGGCCGACCTGGATGGCCGAGGTGGTTAAGAGCGAGTACCGACTCAGCGCTTCGCTCCGAAGGGTCGCGAGTTCGAGTCCCGCCTTGGGCATGGTTGTTTGTCCCTTGTCTTTGTATGTATGTATTGTCGCGGAGGGCCTCACGTTCTGCTGACCCCAGATCAGAGGAGCCCGCAAGTGTGTTGGTGTGTAGTCGAATATGCGTCCCATCAGGACGCAAAGGGTAACGTACAGATTCTGACTTCTTCCGTAACATATACATCAATGGGGTACAATTACAACACTACATAAAGTATTTGGTAACGTTTATTCGTCGTGCATCCGCTTAAGTCACTTGTGAACCTCATCGCCTATGGAAAACGCCTGCTTTTGAAAATGCGGGAGAGCACTGTCCTCTCTTGACAGAAGTGAAACCTTTGGCGCATGCATGATCTCAACAACAATAACGTTTTGTCTCCAAACGTTACGCGAAAACAGTATAAGTTCCTCATTTATTTTGTCCAATTACATCTATTACTGTGTTAGATAAATTCTGCTAAAACATAATTAGTAGGGCTCAATAAAAGGAAGTTCAGAAACCCTATGGGAAAATCAGTTTTATGAAATATATAATAATCTTAAACACCCTGTAACTCAAATTTTTTTGTGGTGCATATTCATAATAGCGATGTTCCGCTGTATAAGATTGGCGGAATCAATTGTGTGAAATGTTGGTCGTATTCTCTCCTCTACATATCCTCTACCTATGCGTTCAGTAGTACCTCACTGAAAATTTTCAAACCATTTAAAAATATCTTACGCTTTCTTCGCCCGACACGAAAATAATTTCTTCCCTCCTGCACTACATTGTCATACTTTTAACTCTTGCGATAGCCACATAACCTCCAGCGCCGCGTTAAACCGTTAGCACAAAACTACTCGCGCAGGGTATGTGCACCGCTGCGTTCAAGCTCTGGTGAAAACCGCGCTCTGAGTTATCGCGAGCATTATGGAATGAGGCTGATCGTGGGTCGCCGATAGCTAGTTGCGCAAGACGCACATAAATCTACGTAAAAGGCCTCTAAAATTTAAAGTACGTCGCACGCCATGTAAAGGCTTTTCAAACTGGTTTGCTTTATGGGCGACGACGTGCTGAAAGCAATAGCAAGCACAATAAAGTCATTATCACGGAGTTCATTTCAATACTAAATTCCCGGCGGCCTAGTTCTTAAACACCGAAACTTTTTAGCAGCTGCTTCAGGCGCGGGGTTTGCGATTCTTCATCAAAAGGGTAGTGGGGTACGTTAGACGTGCTTGCAGGCCTCTGCTTTTCAGGGTTTCTTGATCATTTGCCGGTCCTTGGAACATATAAAATTCTATTTTGTCCATTTCATCTCGACATTCTTCATTCTCCGATGATAAACAAAAGTATATTTGCCTTGTAGTATGATATTCCAATAGCTTTTAGTACATAATTAGTAATATCCTGAAGATGTAAGGACAGTAGTAACCTTTACAATTTGAAGCCAAACAATAATTTAATATTACTACAGATTATTTCTTCAAAGTGTAATTCAAGATGTACTGTGAAGATGCCTTACAACAAATATTGTCACGCACTTCGTAGAGGTTCAAAAATAAAATAATACGACGTAGATATTGTGGCATTCGTTGTCTTGTAGGTCGATTCCTGAATGCGAAGATTAATGGTATGAAGGACAAAGTATTTTCAATACATTAGAGTGAGGACATAGGTTACTTAGGATAAATCGCCACATTTATCATCAATTTATTACAATCATCTTCCCATCAAGCCATTTCAGCCAAATGAAAACCTTATAAATCGTAACTGCTTCAGTCATCTATTCAAAACACATTAATAACAAAATAGTTCCTCAGAAGAAGGAAAATAATAATTTAGATGTGAAAACAAAGAACTTTACGGTTTGGAAACATGAGAGATATGCAATAAAGCTTAATGTTTGCTATTAAATCATAAAATTTGAGAAATATAGTCCCTTTTACTTTCAATTCAAAGGCAATTCTTTTAAATGAATGTCAGACAGGATATTTTTAGCTTAATACTTTGGTTGTCAAATTCCGATGTGGCAATGCCCTGGAGGACGGCATACCATTAACAGTAGCAAGACTCCCAAGCGTTTTAAGAGATTTGCAATAAGAAAAAATATTTCACAATGTCACGGAGAAAACAAGTTAGTGCGACAATATATTTTACGCCATAGAAATTACCTAGACCGTGGGATACATGCTGTTTGAATTTCCAACGTTTTTTGTTGTTTTTTTGTTACATACTTACACCCTTGCACATATTAAATGGATATGATATTATATTTTTCTCCTTCACTAAACCAAGTAGTTCTTCGATAGGTACTAATAATTATACCAGTTACCTAATAATCATAGTAATTGCCAGAAAAAGAAAAAAGATTTTATTAAGTTTTTGAAACTTCTCGAACGTTTTTGTCAGAAGTATCACACCCTCCAATAAATTGAAAACCCAAATTTTCAAAACAGTTTTAAGCCTTAAACTCACAGTAAGTAACCACCGAAGAAAAACGATTTAATTAAATCTCGATGTCAAGTGCGCACGCCTCCCGATAAATTAAAATCTCAAACTTTCAAGTTACTTTTAAACCTTTCACTTTGAAATACATGTATAACCCAACATTTTTGCACTCGGAATCCAGGGGAGCGTTCTCAAAACAGTCTCATAACTGCTACTTTCAATTCGCGCTGGCAGTACACGAGGTACGCTGTTGCAACTCGAGCACGCGAGGTTAGTGGAGCGTCATGAGAAGCGACGCAAATAGAAAGCGGCCGGCAGGTGACTCCTCGAGCTGCCACCACGCTGCGCTCCTGATGAAGGCTTCCGCGCACCTAAATCTCCTCTCCGCCCCGCCCCCGCCCCCGCCTCCAGCGAATAAATTCTGCTTCACTCGGCGAAATAATTCGGATTCGCCCAGCCGCAAGGACGGCTGCCCCATAAGTCTTCCCGCCCTCTGAAAGGAGGCTAAAGACTGCCCATTTATTACGCGCGAGGGTTCGTTTAAATTTTCGACGTATTCCGCCGCCGAGACACGCCGCCGCGCATACCTTGGCACCGGCCGCGCCGCCGTGCCGCGCCGCCCCGGGGAAAACGACTTTTGGCGCTGTCACCGACACGTGCGTGGGCGGAAAGCAGTCGGAGCGGAGAAGGAGAAAGATGGGAAGGATGTGGGGGGAAATGTAAGAAAGATTTTTTTATCAACTGTTTATTCAAAATTGGTTCTTTACGTGAACATTCGGTTAATTATTTAGAAATAAAAATAACTTGAGTGAATAGTCCTTTGACAGCACTCCTCATATAAAAATTGAATTTTTAAAACTTAATCCAGCGATTACATTTTTTCAATTGCCGTTGCAATTTCATTTTCATGACCGTTTCAATTTAGATTGTAATCTTTGTTACTATTTTATTTATATCTATGGCTGAGATGTAGGGGGAGGGGTGTCGTTTCAGTCTTCTGATGTCTTCACAGTCGTTCAGGATTCTGTTCATTGCAAGGTAATTTGGGTGGTTTTCAAGTCTTTTTTTCATAGCTCTTGCTATATTCTGTCTGATGGATAGTTGGAATTTGCAAATCAGAATGTAATGTATCGTTAGATGTAGACCATGGTGCATTTGTTAAGTATCGTAGAACTTCAGACTGAAATCTTAGCAGAATTTCATTATTCGAATGTCTAGCTGTTCCCAGAATTGTATTCTATAAGTCCATGATTGATTGATTGATTATTTTTTTGTGTTTCCGGGCGCGTTAACTGCTTTGATCATTAGTCCCGTATGTGTAGTGCACTTTTCTAGGGAGATGGCGGTGATCTTAACCCGCTGGATGACGATATCCAGCGCCGACCTACCGTCGGCTAGTGGGGTTTCCCCCTTACCAGGACTCTCCCACCAGCGGGGCTCCATCCCAGCTGGGACAAGTTCTAAGTTCCCAACTGGTCTCCCGGAATATGTGGTAGTGTAGAGCATATGTAAGTGTGCATATGTAAGTGTGTGTGTAAGGGGAGAGGATAGGACAAGGAAGAGGAAGGAAAGATCGCGCGCGGTCCATGTCCCGTGTGTGAGGGTACTGCTCCGACAGGGAGTGAGGAGTCTAATTTAAGGAGGATTAGGGGAGGAGGAGGAAAAGCGGAGAGAGAGAAAAGAAGAAGAGGAAAATGAGAAGTGAATGATGAGAATGTGCGAGTTAAGATGGATGACGAAGTTGAGGTGCGCGACAATATTGCAAAAGGTTTTAAGAAAAATGCTTGGTGTAGTCCGAGGGGGTAGTTTGCCGTTTACGTTTCGTCAGCTCGAGCTGGGGAGATGGGCGGCATTAGTAGAGTGAGTGAGTAAGAGATTGTGATGTGGGGAGAGCAAGAAGCCAAAGAGATTCAACGTTGGAGGTAGTTGATCATCATGGGTGGTACAGCAAGACATTTGGGGAACAGAGCCTTGCTAGTTCTTCTAGTTCCAAGAAGCCGTGATTTCCGTGCGGGCTGATCTGCGTGTCGTGAGTTGATGCGGCTCATGGCGTCACGACTGCTGTTACAACTCTTCCAAACATTTCGGTCAAGAACCTTCCAAAGTATGACTTACAAGTTATAGTTTAAACAAAACGGACGACTGTTAGAAATGGATTGTTATAGTCAATGCCGGAACGAGTTGGGAACTTTTGGGTCCGGGGCAACGCTAAAACGTAGCCTCCCGCCCGATAATTAAAAAATGTCAAAGTTATCTCAAGAAAACGTATGTGTTATTTCATTTCAACAAATAACAAAAATTACGTTTAAACTAGAAAAAGTTGCGGGAAAAATATTTTAAAAAATAGTTTTATGTGAAAATATTTAGTGATCAAGTAATCTTTAAGTTGTTCTTTTACAATTTTTACTCATTTTTTCGCATCAGTACCATCATAGGGCCTCTTGACCTGCAGGGCCCCGGGCGGTCACCAGTTCTGCTTATATCTAGCGTCGGCACTGGTTATTGTTTAAAGAAAACGGACGATTGATACAGTGGCGAGAGGTTGTGTTCATCGCCCCGCCCAGTGAGATCTCTAAAGGCCTGGACCGGCTGAGACGGCTCAGGGAGAGAACTGTTGCTGCTGCAACATCTTTGACCGAGATATTCCATGAAGAAACAACACCACATCACAATTCCCAAGAGATATTCGAGCCTTCGACTTCTGACGGTGGCAGATTTTCGTCACTAACTGTTATGTGGCGATGAAAATCGTCACTACGTCACTAACTGTAACGTGGCGATGAAAATCGTCACTACGTCACTAACTCTTACGTGGCGACGAAAATCGTCACTACGTCACTAACTTTACGTGGCGAGAAAATCGTCACTACGTCACTAACTGTTACGTGGCGATGAAAATCGTCACTACGTCACTAACTGTTACGTGGCCTCGTTGAATTCTGCCACATTCTCACGAAGAATATTGTAGCGGTCACATGCTGTGATCGGTAGTTTTTTATGACTTTAATCATGCGAATGTCGGATCAGTACCTTATGAAATGCCATGGAATACGCACGATCTTCCCTTTCTCATCTTTGACCTCGCAACTCGCATTACACACACAGATATACACTTTCATGCACCATCCTACCACACATGCAAGCTTAGAGAATGTCTTAGCTGGGGCGGCGTCCCAATGGTAGATGTTCTTAGATGGGGAAGACCCGCAAGCTGTTATATAAGTCGGTACCGGAATTCACGTTACACTGGGGGAGGAAGAACGCCACTTCCCGGGTTAGAACATGCACCGTAAATGCGCTTTATGTGAGTAATGATCACAGCAGTTGACGCGCCAAGAATACTAGATAACCTAAACGCCTAGCACATGCAATACCTTCACTTCTACTGCCCCACCCACGAAGACAGAGACAATTCCAACTGCGAGGAAACCGAGCAGGCAGGCAGGTGAGGGACGGCCAAGAATGATGAATGCACGGCAGTGAAAGATGCGACGAGTGCAATACGAGGTGTGGAAGAAGCTGCGCGAAAGTTATTCGACGCCGTTTAGAGGGGTCGGGTATTGTGACGAGCCCACCAGTGATGATGCCGGGCATCCAGGTGTCCTCGAGCTTCCCCGCTGGGATAGGGGGACAATGAGTCAGTGGGGCGTCGAAAAGAGCGCGTCCGGCGGGGTGGGCGTCGCGCGCGGGGCGGGCGGGCGGGCGAGATGGATTGGGCTAGGCGGGCGGGGCGGGCGAGACGGAGCGGGCTGGGTGGGGGGGAACGGGGCGGGGCTACCGGGGCGGGTGGGACGAGCGAGGTGGCCGGGGCGAGCAGGGTGACCGAGGCAGGGGGCGGGGCGGGCGGAGCGGGGCGGAGCGGGAGGGGCGGGGCAGAGCGGGGGGGCGGGGCGGAGCGGAACGGGCGGAGTGGAACGGGCGGGGCGGAGTGGGACAGGTGAGGCGGAACGAGACGAGTGGGACGGAGCGGGACGGGCAGAGTGGGGCAGGTGGGAGGGGCTGGCGGAACGGGCGGGCGGGGTGGAGGGGCGCGGGCGGAGCGGGACGGGCTGAGCGGGGCGGGCTGAGCGGGGCGGGCGGAGCGGGGCGGGCGGAGCGGGGCGGGCGGAGCGGGGCGGGCGGAGCGGAGCGGGCGGAGCGGGCGGGCGGAGCGGGCGGGCGGAGTGGGGCGGGCGGAGTGGGGCGGGCGGGGCGGAGCGGGCGGGTGGAGCGGGCCTGTCGGGGAGGGCAGGGCGGTGCGGGACGGGCAGAGTGGGGCGGGCGGATTGGGGCAGGTGGGGTGGAGCGGGGCGGGCTGAGCGGGCCTGTCGGGGCGGGCCGGGCGGTGCGGGGCGGGCGAAGCGGGGCGGGGGGCGGTGTCAGCGCGCCAAGCGCCCCGGGGTGCGCCGGAGGGGGGGCCGCCGGGACGCCGCGCCGCGCCGGGGTCGGCCGTCCGAGCGGCCGGGCGGCCGGCCCGCCGCGTCGCGCCGGGGGACAGGGGCTCTGACGCGACCTAATCATGGGGCCCCATAAATCTGCCAGGCGCCGACCGGGGGCAGTAAACACGTCGCGCCGCCGCGGGGCGCCGCAGTCACCCGCCCGCCCGCCCACCGGGCCCCGCGCCCGCCCACGCCGCCCGCGCCGCCCGCGCCAAGCGCACAACTGGAGCCGGCTCACGCCCCGCGGACTCTCCTCTCTTTGCAGTTGGCGCCGATTTACCGAACGCCTCAATAGTAATCATGGAAACATATAAATATTGGAGTGATTAAGCGGAAGAGCAGGTCTTATGGCCTGAGTGTTGTCAGAAATAGACATTATTATTATTATTATTATTATTATTATTATTATTATTATTATTATTATTATTATTATTATTATTTATGTTTACACATTGCTGTTTCACAGGAAGGCCTGGTTCTAAAATAGCAACAGGCTTTTCGCCAAGTGTTTCGTTTGCTATTTATTTAAGAATCTGAATTTAGAAAGTTCCGAAGAACGCGGCATGTATTTAAGATAACAGACTTCTGCATTAATTTTAAAAGCCTTGGAGGGATATCAAGTTTTGAAGGTTTTCTTAGACGTGTTTTTCTATAAGGTCATTAGTGGTGATAATTATTGGCCGTAATTATTATTATTATTATTATTATTATTATTATTAATTATTATTATTACCATTATTATTATTACCATTATTATTATTACTATTATTTATATGCTTTCTTTTGAGCAGCATTTCCGGACTTGCAGCGAACGCGCGTCGTTTCTGGTGAACGCCGTGTGGTTTCTGAAGTTCGGAAACAATGCGCATGCGCGATTTCGCTAAAATTGCTGAATCGGTCGTCAACGGGCAGCGTGAAAATCGAGGCTTAGGGTCTCACAGGCCAAGACGAAACTATAATGTTTCAAGTAAATCATATCAGGTATGGGTTAGATAAATGAAAATTATGTTAGTTTGCCACAGTTTCGGATTATATTAATCTATTTGCATAGTTCTGATGAAGAAAAATATATTCTGAAATCTTGACATACAAAATATTGAAATATAACATAATTTTCCTTTGCCTAATGAACATTCTGTGATTCATTTTTTTTTCTTTAAGCTTTCTACTCGTATCGATCGGCGATGAAAAAAGGTAGTTCTAGTCTCACTTCGGGCGATCTCAGCATTTTCCAAAATTGCAAATTTTTATCTATTAAAAAATACAAAATTGAAGACAGAGATTTCTAAACACAATTTCCTTTAAAATATAGGTGTTCAAGAAAAGGGACATACATTTTTAAATGAGTAGTTTTCGTGCTTCGCAATTGTAATTTGTGCAATTTGAAATTGATGCAATTTATAAAAAGATCTCAAAAACCACTCCAAATTTTTTATTTAATTTTTTTTCGCGGATAGTACTCTTAAAAGAAGAACTCTTAAAAGAATGGCTCAGGTCTCCGTTTTCATTTAACTCTCTGAATTTTGGAAAGTTGCAAATTTATAAATAATGTGTTAAAGTCTATGCTGATGTAGCATCACAAGTTTCTTTAACTCGTTCTTTAACTCGTCAGCAGACATTCTAATGGCAAGAACATGGATATGTAGGTTATGAAACATTCTGGAAGTAATCAGAAAGAAGGAACAACTTGTCCATGAGAAATGCACTGAATCAATACGACCCGCTGTAAGTTGACACAGAAGAACAGTTGCCGCAAATTTCTAACCCCCAATAATTTTACTTTTCGTGACAAGAAAATTTTCCATGAGAGAACGTCCTAACTATTTCCTGTGTATTACTGCGAACGACCGTAAAACCTACCTTCCTCTTGTAAAGAGCTGTTTCTGGCAGAAATTTGGAAAATTGGGAGGTGTATCGTTTTACCCTGGAATGTCATTTAAAGACAGGTTTTCTTACAGCAATTTGAATTTTTTATTTAGGTACCAAATGATTACTTCCATTGCAGTCACCCAAATATCGAAAGCACTTACAGCATTGAATATACCGGATAAACTATAAGCATACAAAAAAATTGTGTGTTGATTGTGATTTTAATAGCAATCAATGACTCGAAAACGACAGTGGAAAACCAATAAGTAACTTAATTTTTTTACTTATTTTTATTTTATTTCTTGCATAATGCATTAATGACATGATTCTAGAGACCTACATTATATTATTTTACATTTTTGACAGGGCACGCTGATTTGATTACCGAAGTGATTTCGTGATGTCTATAATATTTTGTTACAGTCCGGTTGTGAAGGATCATAGCACAAGTAGCACTGACAACCTCAAAGCTGTTTTGAAAACTATATATAATATAGTCATAAAATGGTGACAAAGAATACATCAGAAAAATTTGTTGTTCCAAATCAATCGGATAGGAAACACGCTCCACAATCGGATAGGAAACACGCTCCACTAACTTGGTAAGAAAGTTTTGCAACGTGTCGTCATGTTTTAGGAAGGAAGAATGCAGTTTTAGGTATCTGTGGAAAAAATTCTTTGAATCTGGAACGTTGTTCACATTCTAACTTATTCATTTACGACTTGCCAACAAAGATCCTCCTTGCCATGGAACGCTCAATTGGTAGACGTTTCTGGAAAAAAAATATCGCGTAAATACTACAATATAGTCAGTTATTCCACTATACCACGAACAACTACGCAAGAGTAAAATACAACCACACTACAGGAACAAAAACTTTACCCAGTCATTTTTTCCTTCTTGGAAATTCAGTGTTAGTGTCATGATTATTTGTTTAAAATTTGTTTCCAAACTGGAATTTTAGTAATTTCCTCGGATATGGCTGCCTCAAAAGTAACTATCTCATTTTTACTACCTTTGCAGGTAACTGCTAAAGATAGTATCTTAATCGTGCAATCAGTACGAAATTTTGATGGAAATACACGTTCGGTGGGTCCCGCTTCCTCTTCCGCCTTCCACACCCCTTTGTTTCAACTTTCCTCCCACCGCCCCGCAACAGCTCAAGCACCAGCATCCATCCCCACTGCCCCCGCACTCACCCCCTGCAACCGCCGGGCTCACGTCCCGCCGCCTGTGACACTGCTCTCGCTCTTGCCACCTCCACCGCCCCCGCCGCCATTGCCGCCGCCACCGCCGCCACCGCCGCCACCGCCGCCACCGGCACCGCCACCGCCGCCACCGCCGCCACCGCCGCCACCGCCGCCGCCACCGCCACCGCCACCGCCGCCACCGCCGCCATTGCCGTCACCACCGCGGCCACCGCCGTCACCACCGCGGCCACCGCTGCCGCCGCCGCCGCCGCCGCCACCGCCACCGCCACCGCCGCCGCCTCCGCCGCCTCCGCCGCCGCCTCCGCCGCCGCCACCGCCGCCTCCGCCGCCACCGCCGCCGCCACCGCCACCGCCACCGCCACCGCCACCGCCGCCACCGCCGCCATTGCCGTCACCACCGCGGCCACCGCCGTCACCACCGCGGCCACCGCTGCCGCCGCCACCGCCACCGCCGCCGCCACCGCCGCCTCCGCCGCGCCGCCACCTCTGCCGCCAACGCCGCCACCTCTGCCGCCAACGCCGCCACCGTCGCCGCCACCGCCACCGCCACCGCCACCGCCGCCATCGCCATCACCACCGCCGCCACCGTCGCCACCACCGCGGCCACCGCTGCCGCTGCCACCGCCACCGCCATCACCACCGCCACCGCCACCGCCGTCACCGCCACCACCACCGCCGTCACCGCCACCACCACCGCCACCGCCACCGCCACCGCCACCGCCACCGCCACGCCACCGCCGTCACCGCCACCACCGTCACCGCCACCACCACCACCGCCACCGCCGTCACCGCCACCACCACCACCACCGCCACCGCCACCGCCACCGCCGCCACTGCTTGGCTCCGCAATGGATGTCCCGGGCGCGACCTCTCGCCCCGCGTGCCAGGGCAGCTCCGCGCGGCCCCGCGCGACAGGGGCTCCCAACATTGTTGCTGGGAATTCGGTCCGACCTGTCGACGACGAGCCTGCGCCATTCCTTTATATCGCGAACACGGGAGGGTGGCGAAACGCCCCTTCCATCAAAGCGCGCCCGTAAATTTTTACCACTCGATTGTCCTTGGGTTGCCGCTAAGTAACACAATAGCCAGTTCTGGGATAACGATTTTCAATCTCATATGATGGACAAAAATTCTTCCTCGGTCGCCTGTATCTTCTGAACCACAAATGTCAAGATATCCTATGGAAATGCGGTTGAACTCGTGGCTCATAGCGAAGTCGCTTGTCTTTCACCACTGAGGTCCGGGTTCGATTCCCGTCGAATCGCGTGTGAAATTTGTTCCAACAAAACGAGTTTGGCCGCTTCGCAAGGGCTAGTCCAACCGCTGTGAAGTGTCCTAAACCCTACCCCTTTCCTAACTCCTTCCCAATTCTGGCCGCTGGTTAGTGATGCAGGTGCGTGCAGAGAGAGGTGCGTACGCGGAGATGCTACCTGGGCCTCTTTGACAACTGACTAGACGAGACGGGACTGGACTTAAATAAATACAGTTTGATAATAGATATTAATGGAGGATTACTCCGTAAGGAGGGCTCAAGGTTCCTGGTCGAGACCAGGAACGAAGAGCCGCGTTGCATCAATAAAGTAAAGTAAGGACGCAACGAATTTAAAAAAATGCAATGTCATTCTTAAAATAATTCCTCTGTGAAAATAGTTGAGATGTTGAAACACATTCCTATCATACACCTTATGACATCCACAGGTACCCAAAGCCTACTCTCTATTATGAACCTTTTCTGCCATTCCTGGGACAAAAAGATAAATAGGTGATTTCTATTGATGTTGATAATAGGAGTGCAATGAAGTAATGGTAGAGCGAGAGCTTGGGCGTAAAGGAAACTCCGATATAACCTTCCGCGAAAATGTTTGGTCAACTACTTCATGGCTGGACAGGACGGTCTGGCTCTCGAACTTCGAATCGACGTTTGAGTTATCTCGATTCTCGTAGTACATCTCGAACTTAATTTATCTAGTATTATTAATTTATAGATTAATGTTAGTCATCACCATTTCTTTTTCATTACGTCTTTATTGCATTTGTAACCATTTAAAAAAACTCATCTCCTGCAGGCGTTTCATTTTCTAATTAACGTATTATTAAGTTGAGCATGGTAAATGGGACAAATTATCTAGTAAATGTAACATAACTATCAGAAATAATTACAAGTAGACGGACATACTAAATGAACAAATACATTTCTAAAAGATTAGATTTCTACACCTGAGTATGGGAAGGTTGGCGGTCGGTGGAATGATGATGAGTCGGGTAAGGCGATGGATTCTTAATACTCGATACTGGTACGAGTCAGTAGCACGTCCTTTACATTACTGATTAAATGAAAGAAAGAGCTTTTTTGACAAGAATTGTTAATGGTGGAATGAAATAATGGAAAAAATCTATTTTCAAAGGCAAATCAACTATGTATTTGTGTTCTTATTCTCCATCATGTCCTTCGTGAAGGAATATACTTCTACCACGACATGGAATAAGATAATTTGAATCTTCCCACTGAACTCTAGACGACGTGTACAGATAATGAAGTTACATTCATGTACAGAAGCAAAACAAGGGGCCATTTCAGTATTTGCTCTAGGGATCAGGGAAACAGGCCGAAAAACTTGTTCGAGATGGGGGTCCATCTGTGATGGAGTAGTTCCACAAATTGCCTTCTTTCCTTTTGAAAATCAACAAGCACGAATTGCCTTTGGTTTGGTTGGAAACTAGCATGGATTCCTCTAGAAAGTCCCTGCCGAGGGCAATGCCTCCATGACCTTCTAGGGCTGAAGGTTCGCCCCTCCCCCGTGCCAGTATTTCTGCAGGAGGGCGTGAAACGTCCGGATGGACAAGAAAGGACCCGGTGCCCGAGTGGCCTGCTTTGCTGCTTTCAAGGATGCGCGTGTGGGCGGTCGCACGGGGCGGCAGGTCATCGCCCGGGGTCACTTCGCCTTCCAGGCACGCCCCTCCCCACTCCCTCCGGGGCAACCGCCCCGCAGGGAAGCCCAAGGGACCAACTCACTCCATCACCCAACGCACCCTGCGCTCGCGTCAATTCTCTTTTTACCCTAGAAATACGAAGCCCTCCCCCCGCACACTCACATACTACAAGTATAGAACGATTTTCCTAAGGATGAACCAAAGTGACAGTTCGCGAAAACAAGTGAACATCACTGTATTTCAGAGAAGTATCCCCGCCGCGACAGCTGTTCAGTCACGCCTCTTCGTAAAGTGCTAATGGCTCTTGTGAAAACATGCTTATGCAAAAGTCTAAGAGTTTCGTTGAGGTATATGAACGTACATGAGTCCGGGAAATATTTAAATTTAATTACGTATGTGGAAAATCTCTTAATATGCTCTGACAATCAGTAAAAGAAAACTTCCACGAATGTAAATAGAAAGAAAAATGATCTTAAGCCGGAAACACGTGCACCGGTACGCATCTCGCATTCAAGTTTAGGTTTTAAAATAAAAATAATATTTATCACACAAAAAGTAAATTCAATGAATTATATATAAAGAACAAAGAATTTTTACAGAAGAGCACATTACACTGCACTTCCTAATATCAATTATTTCTCGCAGCGCACTATATTTTTGTCGGACAAGGACACCACCAAAGGAAGTGTGGAAGCTATTTACAAGTTAGCCAACTGCAAACGAACAAATGCAGGAAAGGAGTCTATTGAGCTCGAGTGCACGACGACCACAGAACCTTCAGTTATGTTGCCAGCACTAGCTGTCACTTTGGCTCATCCTTAAGAAAATCGCTCTATACACCAAGGTGATGGGCTCAAAGAGCCCACCACCCTGATAATACTTTCATTTACTTTATTCATTTGCTCTATATTATTGGGAATTAATGTAATTGTTGAGGCGGTTTTATTCTTCGTTTTCCACAACAATGCCAGAACATTTGTGAGTTGTTTTTTCTTTAAATTTGCGTTTTGCTTGCGCGGGTTCGAACCCCCCTTTCGCAGCTTTTGTAGAAGACGTAATTTTACTATTACGTTTTTAGTGTTTGTATTATTTTCCCTGTTTCGCCTTTATAGGAAAGTTTTCTTCCTTTGCGTTGGCAACGTTGGTATCATTCATGCATTTTTGTAAACACCGAATAGAATTAGCAGTAAGTGACTATTTGTCTGTTGACCATTTGTTTATTGATTCAATATATCAGAAAGATTAGTGTGTAGTAGTGGTACAAAATGGAAGTATTATTGAAGGATATGCCTTCAGATCAAGAGAGTGAAGATGAAGGAATTTTTAAAGTAATTGCGGATGAAGAGGATACCAAAACTGAAGAGGTTGTATGAAATATTCGAGTGCGCTCTAGCACCCCCCTACTTGGAATATACGTTGCCATTTCCACTCTCCTATTGGAAGGGGTAATGCCTTGCCATCGAAGCATCAAACTAGAAACGAAAATGTAACGGTTAACAACCGTTGACCATGAGACAAATCTTTTTCATTCAATTTATTGCTAGAAAAAACAACAAATAAAACGATTCACTCTTTTGTAAAGAACTTCATTATTGAATTGAAGTTGTTATACTTGGCTAACTTTTCGAGCAGTGACTCAGAGTGAATAACAGTTGCCCGAGAATTCGGGTGTGTTTCAAGTTCTTCTGAAAGAAAAGACATATTTTTTTGTTTTGGCAAATACCTCAGCAAGGAAAGAGTCTACAGCAGCCCCGTGATCTTGCGAGAGAGCTCGGACCGACACGTCGATTTCGAAACATACTCTAATAACCCAGGGATCATTTGGTACAAGATCAAACAGAAAATCACAAATTACAGAACGCAATATGAATGAATGCACTTTGTTTCGGTCATTGAGCGACAACCAAAGTAAGATTGGTAATAACAAATACAAAGTGTGACGATAAAATACGATGATAATTGAATCCAGGGAAGACCCAATATTTCTAGATTATGTGTCGGCATCGCTTAACGAACATCCATCCATCTACCACAGGAACGACTAATTTATATACTTCTGTTTCGTTGTGCAATTTATTATTTTATTGTTTTGTTGATAACTGTTGAGGAGCTTTGTTAGTTCTTTTATAAATGATTTATATCTGTTCAATTGCGATACAATTTTTCAGGGTGTCGAACTATAAATATTACAAAAATATTTAGGCATGACGACACCTGTTAAATTTCAGACAAAAAAGAAAAATTATAAAAATAAATAATTTGATGTTAAAACGTTAGCACTAAGACTAGTTCGTTCTTTTAAGTAGCAGTTCTACAACTTTCCACAATTTTCGACAATTGTTATTATGAAAGTCATGTAATAGCTAATAGTTTTAATTGAGGCTGTTACGAATTTTTCACATCGGCCATTATCAAGAACAAATCTCAACATTGCAATGCCTTCATTCTAGATAAACTCATACGAGAGTTCAGTTAAGCATAAATCCTACAGAAAGCGTTGTAGTGTCGAAAATACCCGTGACAACAAGGAGCATTCAAAGTAAACATTTCTAACCTGGCATTCGTGAAATATCTAACTTTCCCGCCCATTCATTATCATGTGGAACTAGTCGGTTCTTCCATTTGTTTGGTAACGATGTTTGCACCACCCCCGATGGATGTTCTGAGCGCGAGCCACCGCTTGAAAGGGCGGTCTTCGCAAGCCATTGTGGTGACCTGCCAAGGCGTTCATGCCACATTTCCACCAGAGAACACTAGGAAGTTAAATTTACGAGCGCGTCCTCTTCGCGCTTTCGCCGACAAAACACGGCGGGAGAGCGTCTGCGCCGCGGACGCTCGGCGAGGCTCCGCCCCGCCCCCTCCCCCCGAAGCACTGCCACCAAATGACCAGAAATGCGGCCAAAAACTCACAAAACTTCACATTCAATGTTGACGATATAAAGTGCCATGCATCATGATGTCACTGCAGAGTCTATGCCGCGCCGATCTCACCATCCAGGAGGGGGGTGAAGATCACCAACCCTCCCGAGAAAAAAATACACTACACTTACGGGACTAATGACCTTAGTAGTTGATGCTCTCAGAATCCCTAATCACTGAACGCCTTACAGCTTACTGCCCTCACCGTTTATGGGCAGGTGGTGACAGGAGTCATTTTGCCTTTATCCTCCACTACAAGGCGGATAATGATCGTGGCGGATTAAAGATGATGAATTGTATGATTAGGAGTGGGTGGTGTACACATGAGGGACTTGATATAGAAAAAGTACGCCACCATTACACGTCGATGCGAAAAACATGCATTAGGCAGGACTAGAACTCTAGTTCATTCACGTTTGCTTAATGTAGCTACTAGTCACTGCTTTTTTTTCGGCAGGCGCCGCAAACTTAATTAACTAATAAGTAAATAAGTAAATCTACGGTGCATTCCCTGAGATCGAACCCGGAATCTCCCACTCACTAGCACGCTGGATCAATTATGTGTTGGCAAAAAATACATTTCATTAGCCGTGAGAAAAACGTATCTTTCCCGTGAAAAAAAAAAGAAGTTTCTCGCACTACATCGTGTTTTATTTCTGTAAGAGTAGAGATAAAGTACATAGTAGTAGTCTGATAATAGAAAAACAATTATATCTCTGGAGTGAAATGTTTGTTTCTTGCAAATTCTCGTTGTTATATTGCGTCGACCTATCGATCGCAGCAAAAAAAACCCTCTCAATTTGATTGTTCAAAAAACAAAAATAACAAAAACACTCAAATTGATTGATAAAAGGCAAAAACTAAACAAAAAACACTCGATTTTATCGATAAAAGAGCACTCCTTTCACATCTTTATATAAAACCATCTGTTTTGTCCTCGTTTTGGTCGACTGGGCCCATCGTGCAGTGGCCACCCGCGTCGGGGTGTGCGCACCGCAGGGGGGGGGGGAGGGCGCCTCGCGGTAGGTCGGAGCGCGTTGCCTGTCTGCTCCTCACAATTGGGTCACTCGGCGCCGGGCCTTCCCTTGGCCTTCCACAGCACAAACGTCCACTCCAGTCATTCGGGCAGCAAGGCGAGACGAATGGGTCATCGCAGCGGACGGTCATCGCCCAAGGACGCGGGGGGGGGGAGCGGTAGCGAGAGCAGGCTCTGGAGGTGGTTCCCCTTGGTTGTTGCCATCAGTGCCATTGAATCTCGCAGCAGTATCCTGAAGGCGGCTGACCGGGAAGTCGTAGGTTCGAGTCCTGACGGCGGCAGGATTTTCGACACTAGCTTTTCAGCCAGGTCGAATTCAGCTGCTATCTGGAGGAGAATTCTAGCGGCCGGCTGCTCTGATCGGTAGTTTCCGTGGTTTATCCGATCAACAGGCGAATGCCGGAACAGTACCTTACCAAACGGGCCACGGACCGCGCGCGATCTTTCCTTCCTCTTCCTTGTCCTTTCCTCTCCCCTTACACACACACACTAACATGCACTACACTACCACATATTCCGGGAGACCAGTCGGAAGCTTAGAGCTTGTCCCGGCTGGGGCGGTGCCCCGTTGGTGGAGAGTTCTGGTTAGGGGAAACCCACTAGCCGACGGTAGATCGGCGCCGAATCTCGCCATCCAGCGGGGCAAGATCACCGCCATCTCCCGAGAAAAATCATGCACTACACTAACGGGACTAATGACCGAAGCAGTTGACGCGCCGGGAAACACGAAAAAAACAAAACAAATCAAACCTAAAGGCGGCTCCACACATTCGTTATTCGGCGAACACCGAGCAACAGCTCGCCAAATTCCGAGTAGTGTAAATGAGTTGCTTGCTATTTGCCGAGTGACGAACATTCGGGGTTCGCCCTACCCACCGCGAATCGGTCTTTTGGACACATCGAAGGGAGCGAACATTCGCCGAACACGTCAGCTACTCGGGATTGGGCGAGCGCTAGCTTGCTGCTCGGCGAATGCCGAATGTGTGGAGCTGCCTTAACAAACGGGCCACAGACCGCTCGCGTAATTTTCTTCCGCAACCTTGTCCCCTCCTCTCCTCTTAAGGCGACTGCATACATTCGGCATTCGCCGAGTAGCGAGTTACTGCTCGCTCAACCCCGAACAGTTGATGTGTTCCCCAAATATGACCCTTCCTTTGATGTGTCCAAAAGACTGACATGCGGTGGGTAGGACAAGCACCGAATGTTCGTCACTCGGCAAATAGCAAGCAACTCGACCACACGACCTGGATTCGGCGAGCAGTTGCTCACTGTTCCCCTGAATACCGAACGTGTGGAGCCGCCTTTAAGCACAGACACACATTTACTTTTACTTGCAACTGGCTTTATTTATAAAATTTTAGGTCACGGAACGCGCACGAAATTAATTGTTAATTTAATAGAAATAGTTAAATATTTATAATATAATTTAATAATTATTCCCGAGATGCAAGAACACCGTTCCGTCACGATCCAACAGAAATCAAACCCTGCTTGCACCTCACTATTCACTTTACTGGAGTCCAATGGTGAGCTTCTAGCATGTCCCGGCTGGGAGTTGCCTCGGGAAGATATCTGACGAGGAAAACCCCGTAAGCCGATGGGGAGGACGGCGTCAGATATCACGTTCCCACAGCGGAGGAACACCGCCACCTCCAGCAATATAAACATGCTCTACACTTATGGGACTAATGATCAAAGTATTGGACGCGCACGGAAATTCATTCACTTACCAAGTCTGGACAAGCGAGGATTCTGACAATATTTCAATCAGTCATCTCCATCAGTCTCCTATAAACGCCATTGCTCTTTGCTCATTGGCTGCTTCTTTTGGACGTTTGCGATGTTTTGGCGACCGTTGCTCTCCGCGCACTTCGCCCGAATTTGGTGGCGAGATCCACGCGGCGCGCCTGGCGGCGAGACGTCATCTACCCGACCTAACTCCAGACCTCCGCTCTCCGAACAGCGAAGCCTATGGGATCGTAGGCAGCGAATGCTAGTTTCCAGAAAACGTCGCTAGGCGCGGTAAAAGGCCGCTGCGAATATTATACGCGCAGGCTTTCTTGAGCCCCGGAATACCTACCCCCACTCCTTTGCCAACATTATTATGAATAATTTAGAAGAAGATTGGGAAATGATAAAAAAATTTTTTTTAATTAATTTTTTAAAAAATTTTTATTAGATAAAGTTGGTTGGATTAAGAAGTAATTTATTGTTATAATAATAATTAATGTGAATAAGAAAATTATTAAGGATATTCATATTATTGCGGTTATTTGCGGGATTAAGAGATATTACTATAGTAATAATTTTAATATGACATCGGAAAACGAACTATATATTTGAGGTAAAATTTCTTTTGTGAAAATAGCGAAACTCTCCACTCTGCTCGTAACCAGCGAAGCGAGGGTCAACAAAACGTGCGCGGATAATAGAATCCCTAGATCCGGAGAGTAGCGCTATCTGAAAGGTCATCGCTATTCAATTTCTTTTTACCTGATAGCCCCACCAGGATGCATTTAGGAATTAAGAAGAAATGATATCAATCGAAGCCAATATGGAGAGTTTCGTGTATATGGTCATTGATTTTTGGTAGATTGCTGGTTCCCAACTCACCTTCGAGCTCGGAAAAAATGAACTGAGATATGACATTGCAAGGAGTTTGCAAGGCTTTGTGGTTCATCAGTCGGTCGCAGTGGCCGGAGCCCTGCATTCATTGTCCGACGTAAAGAGTTCGTAACTCAAAGGACCTGAGATATATCATTACCTGCCAGTTATCGAATTGTTAAAAAAAGACAAGAACAGAATGTTAATTATTTTTTCAAATACACACCGATAGAGAAATCCTGCTTAAAATTAAAAAAACAAAATGTTATAGCCTTATGGACGACGTTGCATTTGCCCACTAGTTGTTATTAATTCATTACTTTAAGCATTTTCAACTTACAGGGCATTACGTTTGAGTGTTTTCCATGTACTGCGAAATACTGTTAGCCCTTTCAGATCTTCAACACTCATTTGTGTGGGTATGATTAAAATCCCAACCTATTCAACGGGGCAGCTTAACATTTCATGTTTTTTGTTTGAAAATGCATTACTATTTCGCTTTCAACCCTGGGCGCATAAATCTCGTTCTGAATCCGTAATTTTCTTCTATGAAATTACATTTCGTGTCAATACTTCGTGTTAACTTTCAGGGTTAAAAGTTAACATGACTTGACATAACATGGACGTTAACAAAACTGAGGATCTAATGGCCAATTAAAATTTGAATAACTAGTTACATACATGTATTAGCACATTGATGTTATGTTCGAAAAAAATGAAAATGTATTTAACAAAATAACAATTAACTAAATAACCAGACCAAATATCTTTATTACTGGGAATTTGATTTCCATTCCAGTATAGCTGAGAAGTTCATGCACTTTTTTATTAATGAATATAAATATCAGAAATTTAAAATCTCTGTGTTTCATGTCAATGTACTGAACCTGAGATTGAAAACTTTTTGCATATGGTACATATTTTTTTAGAGCTTTTATACATACGTCTCCAATGGCATATTTTTCTTATGTTTTATCTAAAACAAAACAAGCATGAAGTTTCTTCATTCTAGCAGGTGAATATAAAAACATGTATATGACGGGCAGTAGGATCCTCTAAGTAAAATTTGTTGAAATATCGAGTGAATGTAGAATGAGTAAATGATAAAATAGAAACATAATTCTCAAATGAAAAAATGTATACCCTATATATCTTTCTCTCAGAGAAAATAATGTGTTAAAATACCATCACGCCCATCACAATCATTGTGAAAATATTTTCTCGAAATACAAGATAATAATGTCTTTAGGAGTTTGAAAGATTGGGAAAAAGAGAGAAAATATGGTTAGATCTATATCATTAGATTAATACTTCGGAGACTGTTCAGCAAGCACGTACAGGCTCAGTGCTCACACAGGCTCAGAGCATCAATTGATTTTACTGCTTGCCTCTGACTGAGAGGTCCTAGGTTTCGAGTCCCGATAGTGGCGGATTTTCGACATAACTACTCGATCTACGACTACGACTATCTAATCTACGCATCGATCTACATAGCTAGGTCGAGTTCAGCCAGTGTCTAGGGGAGAATTCCAGCGGCAAACTGCTCTGATACGGTAGTTTTCCGTGGTTTCTCCGATAGATACTGGGCGTATGCCGGAGAAGTACCCTAACAAACGGGCCAGGAACCACATGCAATCTTTCCTTCCTTTTCCAGACATATCTTCACACTCACATGCATTAACTACCACACATGTCGAGAGACCAATCGAGATCTCAGAGCTTGTCCCGGTTGGGGCGGTGGCCCGGTGCTGGGAGACACCTGGTTGGGGAAAAGCCCTAAAGGCCGACGGTTAGTTCCGCTCCGAATGTCACCATACAGTGCGGGAAGATCACCATCACATCCCGCGATAAAACATGCATTCCACTTACGGGACTAATGACCGTCGTAATTGTCGCAATCTGAATCACTAATCAGTCAACGATCACATCGCCGTGTGGGTGTTTAGGTGCGAAATGGGAAAGAGAAGATCGTGAGATAGAGAGAGAATGGAAGTTTGTGGAAAACGCGAGATGAGACAGAAAATTGCGTCTGAGAATAAAGCTCCAATACTTGGGTTTTTCTAACGTGGCGGCTGAGGGTAGTATCTCCAAGATGGAATTCGGCACGACTTATTGAGTCATTCTCACCCCTGTCGCTAGAGTCGCTTGCTCTACAGCACAGCTTGATGCGGTCGCGATCATGCCACATCTTGCAGTAAGACTGAGAATGTGTAGCGTCATAGACTTGACTCCCTGCTCCTGAGTTGCATGGTATGGGGATGAGGAGCCGAACAAAGGCCACCCTCACGGAAATCCCAGACGCCGGGCACAAAATGCGGCGTCGGTGGCACCGCTTCAAGACGAGTGCGTGAGGGGCAGATGACGTAGGAGGTCATGTGACTCGGGCCTATATTAAGGAGCGCCGTAGGATCATTCGGTGATAACGTTTCTGGTTTCCTCGTGACAAAACACCGCAAAACTTGTCCGGCCAAGTCTGGCGTGGAAGTGCTGAAGGCACGAGTTCGAGGTTCGGACACGGTGAAGTATGCCTTATACTTCAGGGCAGATGGTCTGCCGAGGCACATGAGGTGCCCAGTTGCGAATCGGCCGAGTTGGCTACATCACAGGCGCGGCCGCAAGGCGCGTGTTGGGAGAGGGGCTGCGGCAGGTAGCTCCGACAAACGCCTTAGAGTGAGGTTTTAGTTTCTGTACATAATTTATCGTAAATAAATTGTAAATACCCACGCGTGTCTGTTTCTTTGTGGTGTAGATCCCTACCCCCGACGTTACAAATGACTCAAAAAGTCGTGCCGAATTCCATCTTGAAGATACTACTCCCAGCCGCCACGTTCGAAAAACCCGAGTATAGAGAGTAGATCCGTGAGTAGCCAGGGCCCATCAACGCGTGTGCAGGGAGGCGGCAGGGCGGTGCCCCGGGTGAGGGGTTCGTTCCGCCGCCGGCCGCCAGGGCGCGTGCGTGCGCTCGACCCCGCCCCCGCGCCGCCCCCTCCCCCTCCTGTCGCCGCCGCCGCCGCTGTCCGGCGCTGTAACGTTATGTGACAACTTGCTTAATATATTCATACAAATATAGTTAGCGCGCCCGCGTCCACGCGCCCTGACAGCAATGACAGCCGTAAATTTCCATCAAGTCACAGTTTGTTAGGCCTTCAGCGGCTTCGACAGCCCAGCGAACAGACGGCGACAGTAGCAGTGACGGTGGCAGAGGTGGTGGCGGCGGTGGCGGCTGTCGCGGGGGTTGGTGTAGGGGTGGCGGTGGCGGTGGAAGTGGCAGTGGTTGAGGGGGCGGATTGATTGATGATTGATTGTTAGTGATTCCGGTTGCGTCAACTGCTAAGGTCATTAGTCCCGTTAGTGTAGTGCATTTTTTTTCTCGGGAGATGGCGGTGATCATCCCCCGGTGGATGGCGAGATCCGGCGCCGAATGGTGAGATCCGGCGCCGACCTACCGTCCGCTAGTGGGTTTCCTAACCAGGACTCTCCCACCAGCGGGCACCGTCCCAGCCGGGACAAGCTCTAATCTCCGACCGGTCGCCCGGAATATGTGGTAGTGTAGTGCATGATGTAAGTATGTGTGTAAGAGGAGAGGATAGGACAAGGAAGAGGAAGGATAGATCGCGCGCGGTCCGTGGCCCGTTTGTAGGGTACTGCTCCGGCATTCGCCTGGTGTTGATCGGAGAAACCACGGAAAACTACCGATCAGAGCAGCCGGCCGCTAGAATTCTCCTCCAGATAGGGCTGAATTCGACCTAGCTGGAAAGCTAGTGTCGAAAATCCTGCCGCCGTCAGGACTCGAATCTACGACCTCCCGGTCAGAGCCGCTGCTGTGACATCAGTTGATGCACATAGCTACCGCTCCCGGTCTCAGCATGTGTGATTGTGTAGTGTATGTTAGTGTAAGTGTGTGTAAGAGGTGAGGATAGGACAATGAAAGGTTCGAACGGGGGAAATTCTTAACGGATGTTTCAACGGTTGGTAAACGGCGAACGCAATCATTCCTCCCGAATCATTCCGATCCTTAAGAGGACTGAGAGAACTGAGGATTCAGGACTTAAAAACTGAGAGGCACACAACCTGGAAGATTTTTATCGCGTGAGGTGGCGGCGATCTTCCTCTATTGAATGGCGAGATCCGGCGTCGACCTATCCGTCGGTTTGCGGTTCTTTTCTCTTACCAGATTTCTTCCATTAGCGAGACACCATCCCAACAGGAACGAGCTCTGAACTTCCGACTGATCTGCCCTGGTATGGTAAATCACCGTAATGCATGTGAGTGTAAGTGTGTGTAAGTAAGCAGTGAGGATAGGACAAGGAACGGGAGGGAAGATCGCACGCGTCCGTGGCCCATTTGTTAGGATAGTGCTCCAGGATTCGGCTAGTGTTGATCGGAGAAACCACGGTAAACTACCGATCAAAGCAGCCGGCCGTTAGAATTCTCCTTCAGATAACACCTAAATTCGATAAATGGGATTCGATAACAGTGTAAGGGTAGTGTAAAAAAGGTAGTGTTGGGAGCAGTAACCGTGACAATGAAACCATCTTAGCGTTTGTGATTGTTGAATCAGTAGCGTTGATGTGTGAGAATCGGCAAGTCTTGGGGTGGCCCTAATACTGGTAATTATGTGGTGGGGAGTAGGCGTTGCGATTACTTCTGGTGGAACATCATTCCATCCATAATCTCATGGGCAGACCCTCAAAGGCAGATTGCGTCCGTAAATACGTAGCTGCTTCTAAATGGGCAGTCGTCAGACGTACGCCACAAAACCGAATATGGCACTCAACAACATAAAGATAAGAAAGCGGTTAATTTCCTCGACATATGTATAATACCAAGCCACTGGCATGGCTCATGGACAGCGTACCGTCTTCCCGCGCTGTGGTCCCCGGTTTCGATGCCCAGTCGAGGCAAACAATATAGTTGTTGCTTTCCTTTAAAATCGTCCCAGTTTCTGTAACTGTGTCGTGAAGAAACTCTCAAGCAGGCGGATCTTGCTAGTTACGGTGAAGAGAATATGCCATGTTCGCCTCATGTCGCTGTTACCCCCAAGCATGAGAATTTAACTAGACCCAGGCAAGGACACCGGTAGCTGGCCGGCGAAGTCGGACTACCGACCAAAAACGCCAAATACATCCATACATGTATCATACCAATATACCGGTACTGACAAATATCACCTTACTTTTATCGGTATCAATATACCTATATACCTATACCAATATACCTATATTGCGGATTCGGTGGTATAACGGTCAGCGTACCGGACTGTTGTATCCGAGTTTACGGGTTCAAACCCGAAACCCGTGGATTTTTAAGGGCGAAAAAATCTCTCGTACGCCTTCCTTCGGAGGGGAAGTAAAGCCGGCTGTCCCATGTAGTAGATTTAATGCATGCCAAAGCTCCTCAAGCCTAAAAGAAGCCTCTGAACAAAATTGAGATCCGCCAGTTTCGTCGCCCAAGATAATACCTCCTCTCTCCGCTAGGTGGTGAAAGGAGCGTATCGAAATTTGCGTGGTTAGACGGAAGAGCGGGCCTGATGGCCCGAGTCTCGCCACGTAAAATAAGGCATTAACTAAAACTAAAACTATATATTGAAAGATAGGTCCTGATGAATGCATCCTTCGAATCTCTAATGTGGAGAGGGGGGAACACATGGGCACAGACAAGTTGATGTCGCCCTGGCGCTTTCATTTTTAGCATGTGTAGTCCGCTCCTTTTCGTCGCGGCGCCCCGTGCGTTTATTTGCTCTTCTGTTTATTAGTTTTTAGGAGTCTGAGCTAACATGTGAAAATCGTCTACCGCAAACTATTACGTCATACCTCGACTTACAGCGTCCTGGGTGGGTTTGTTAATTAACTCAGTTTTATGCTGTTTCTTCTAATAATATTTAGATCGTATTTATTTGTATGAAAAAATATTTTGTGTATGTTTACAAAATATTTGGTTGACTTTGTATACACATTTCTCACTAGTAATAAGAGATATTTCTTCCAAAAGCAAATAAATTCAAATAATCAAAAACTGAAACTACCACGATCTGTTATGTTAAAACCAGACCCTGGATCGAAAATACAAACAAAAATAAGATATTTTCTCCTAAAAATGATTCGCGGGCAATATGTATTATATTTCACGATGAACTGTCACATCTTTTTTAGTTAAGTTGACTTTATACAATAATTTAATACTGCAAGGTTATAAAAACGGTTAATGATGTCATCAATTCCCTGTCTGGCCAATTCGTTACGTACAAAGTTTTCAGCCCGTCACCAAGAAATGATTAATTTATACTGTGGCAAAAATTAAATTTCAAAATATTTAGCTGGTGGGTTAACTATGCCGAAGCACATTATTCCCAATCACCTCTAGGAAAAGTGTGCCACACTGCAACTTTTCAGAAGACAGTTTTAGGAAAAACGACACTAAAGTTAAATTGGAAACTGAGAATTCCAAATATAAATTGCCCAACAATGATTAACTTTTACAATATATATTCAAATTATCAATTTTCCAAATACTTAGAGAAGAGCTTTTAAAGTAGCAAAAGTGCCATTATGTGCATTTAATTCATAGGTAGGAATGCGAACATTACTTTAGGCGTGAGTGGATTGTAACTATTATTCTTTGATTATCGACCAGCCTCCCTAAACTATTTGACACCGTATCAACTGATGTCTGGTCGACCACCCACAAGCCTTGGGAGTCAATAGGTGTCCGTGCATCACAGAAAGGACACTTTCTGAAAAGAAGAGACGTGCGTTTCTGGTTAACCGTCTCGCCCGATTTATTCTCAATATGTACGCAAATTCTCAGGCGTTAACATGACTGGTGCATGTTGCTACATACCCTCCTAGTGTAATAGTTGATTTTGAAGTCTTGAATAAAAGGAGAATATTCACCTCCGTTTGGCAGCTTCTAAACCTTTCTTTATGGTCGCTTTTGAGTTTTCTTATTTCTTTTTCTAAACGATCTCTGCCTGTCCATGAACTTTCCGTTCTGTGTCGTTTTTCAAGGTAGTTTCGCGGTGCAGAAGAAAGAGAGAAAGAAAGAAATTACGGAAACGAAAGATTTTCGGTTCTTTCGTACCTTTTGTTGCGAAGAGCAAAGTGGCAACATGTGATATCATTGTATCACGTGTTGCAACTTTGTCTGTATCGCTTTCGATGGCATTTGGCTGTAAAACGGAAAGAGAATAAATTATATATTTAACAACAAATCGTGATGAAGTGCCCCCTCTTCGTCAAGCTAAAGATTGGCCATGTACAAATTCTACAACCTGTGATATCATTTTACTACAATTTTCATATGGTTTATTTCATTTCCCTACATAAGCCATTTCGCATTTCCCAACATAAATGATGTTCAAAACTCGGTAATGGCATCTTGTAATAAACTAACAACGTTCTGAAAGTTTCTGAATGGAAAATTGACTGTTGTTATTCTCCAAGGCGAGTATGGGGTCAATTGTAATTCACGATGGTTGGTACGATTGGTAGTGAGTGTGGTGATGCGTGGGTCTCTGGAAAGTGAATTTCCGTCTATGAACAGCGCGCCAGAAAAATCTCCCCGCAGTGGTGAGAATGATACCAACATAAATTATGTTGGTAGCATGAACTGCAGCTTGAATCAAAAGAAAACTTAAGCCATAAGGAGTAGCGTTACCTTATGGTCACGAGTACAACAATGGTCTAAATGTGTTATAAGAAGCTGTAAGTAATGTTTTCGAGGTTGGTATCACTACAGTCATATCTAGAATAACATTTTGAACGATATGTTCTATTAACTTCTTGTTGGATGTGCGATTGTGGGCGTTATGCCGATTGTTATTGACAAAGAAATTCATGCCTTTGGAAATCAGCATATTAACTCAAGTATGGCTTTATATTTTCGATATTTTTTTATTGTTTATTTAATAAGTAATGTTTTAAAGTGTAGTGAAATAATATAACTAATGTAAAAATAAACTGAAATTGATTTTAAACTGAAATTTATTGATTCTTCTCCTGTTAAATGCTATTTGTAAATTAAATTTAAATAAAAATTATCTATTATAAAAATTCCGTCCTTAATGGGTTAAATGCGTACTCACCACAATCATAACGGGCGCTGGAAGTGTTGTCCCCTTCGCTTGCTTCCCAGTGATGTTGTTGCTACCAACATAAATGCAAGTTTGAATAGGAGGCTGTGACTCGGCCTGGTGAGCAGGGACTTTCCCGGCGCATTGTACTTCTTTGCCATTTCTGTTCAGATTTAGATCTTTTTTTTTTTTTTTTAATTTATTTTTATCCGATCGACCATATGGCCTTACAGAAGTGAGAACATTATTTATTAATTAACATTATGGAAACTTCCTAAAGTTTTTTCGAGTGTTCTTACTCGGCAAGTAATATATAATATTGTAATTTGATTTTATTTTTATTAGCTGTGGAAAGATTTTTGAGTAAGGATTGGTATAGGTATAAAGGTTTGAAAGATTTTGTTGATTTTGTTTTTAAGGCGGTTTGAAAATGTCTTTAGGAAATCTAGATTTGATTCGGTTTGGGAGTTTGCTTGTTGTCCTAGTTGAAATGGGCTGTACTTGGGCAGGATGGTAAGAGATTGAAAAATTTGGAGGATAAGTTGATCAGATGATCAGTGATTGATGGTATTTGGAGTTCATAATGAATTTGTTTATTGGGTATAAACCATGATGCGTTAATGAGTCTTCTGAGAAATTTGTTTGGAAAGTTTGTAAAGCGTTTATATTACTGGGTGCAACGTTTATCCAGGCTGGACAGGCATATGTCAAGGTGGGTCTGATAATACTTTTGTAGAGGAGCAATTTAGTTTCAACTTTTAAAGTGGATGAGGAATTAATAAGTGGATATAGTTTGACTGCTTTGCTGTTGCTTTTTGTAATACTGCCTTAATGTGTTGCTTCCATGTTAAACGTCTATCTATTAGTACTCCCAGATATTTTGTGGGTGTGGAATTGTTTAACCAGGGAGTTGTGAATTATTTATTTTTAAAGGTGGAGGGGTTTTTGGGTTTCGGAGGGTGAAAATCTTTGTTTGTGTTTTTGTGGGATTTATCTTGAGTCGCCATTTATGGAACCAGGTGGTGAGAGTGTGAAGGTGGGATTGAATATGGTCATATGCTAATAGAATGTTTTGATGAGATGAGAATAATGCTGTATCATCTGCATATAAGGTTATGTTAGAATCTGATGATGTGGGATGATCTGCTGTATAGATATTGAAAAGAATGGGAGCAAGTACAGATCCTTGAGGGACACCTGCAAGAATGCTGTGTGTTGGAAAGAATGTGGTTTACTTTGACCTGAAAAGTTCTATTTGTAAGATAACTGTGAATAATTTTTGAAGATAATCAGAGTACCTAGTTGGTGAATTTTATAAAGTAAACCTTGATGCCAAATGCTGTCAAATGCTTTAGTTATGTCTAAAAGACTGCTATTGTGTGCTCTTTTGAATGGAAACTATTTGCTATATGTTCGACTAGACGTAATAGAGGGTGATTTGTTGAATGATTTGGTTTGAAACCAAATTGTGTTTTTGGTATGGTGTCATTTGAGTTTAAGAAATGAACTAGGCGACTGAGAATTAATTTTTCAAAAATTTTAGCTATTGTTGGGAGCAGACTAATAGGCCTGTAATTTGAAGGGTCATTAGGATTAGTTTTTGGTTTATTGATTGGTAATATAATAGCGTGTTTCCAAGTTTGAGGGAAGCAGCCAATTCGAGTGCAGCATTGAAGGTGGCTGTTATGGCTGCAATGCAGCTGAAGGAAGTTGTTTAAGTGTTTGGTTTGTAATGTTGTCGTGTCCGGGTGATTTTTGTTTTTCAGCTGTTTGATGATTTTTGGTTTCTACTGGGGAGATGAAATGAATAGGGTGTGGAACTGTGGCGTGTGATTGTTTCATAAATTCTGTTATTTCTGTATTGAATTGCTGGTTAATTATTGAATTCGGTTTGAATGTTTCAGAGAGGTGTTTTGCTATTATTTCGGCTTTTTGATGTTCTGGATAAATTAATACATTGTTTGAAATAAGAGGAGGAACATTGCTTTTCTCTTTAGTGAAGTATTTAATAGTTTGCCATTGCTGTCGAGAGTTTGGTGGAGTTGTTGAAGATGCTGCTGGAATTTGACATGTTTGTGATTGGTAATCATGATTTTAATTTCTTTGGTAAGTTTGTTTAGTTTCTTTTTGTCGTGTGCGTTTCGGTTTAAAATCCATTTGCGTCTAATGGCCCGTTTGGTTTTAATGTGATTTATGATATAATATGGAAGTGCATCAGCATTTGGTTTGTTAGTTGTAATGTGAGGAGTAGTTGATTCGGAGTGAGCTTTTGTGATTGTTTGAATGATATACATGATTGAGTTGTTGAGATCATCATTATTTTGTATACGAGTTGGAAAGATTATTTTTGAGCTAATTAACATTTTAAAATAGTTCCAATTGGTATAACCTTTTATTTTGGTGTTTTGATGGTGAATAGTGTCATTTGATATGTCAATGGTAATTTTAATAGGTAGGTGATCTGAGTCTAATTCTGCTATTACTATTTGTTGAATTGTTTGGTAGAAATTTTTAGTTATAACTAAATCAGTATATCAGGTACATTTGTATTGTTAGAAAAGAACTGGGAACTTGGAGCATGAATATATATATTGTTGGTAAGACTGTATTTGAGTAGTCTTTTGCCATGGTAATTCGTTGAGTTACATCCCCTTGCTTTACTTTTGATATTTATTGGTCCGTTATTGGTATAAATTTGGATTGCTACAGTTTCAAGGTTATTAGTTGTAGGTGAATGAATTTGTGAGTGTTTTAGTTTACTATTAATAGCTATTGCTGTCCCTCCAGAGGCAATTAGTCTGGACCTGTCACTTCTATATATTTTGTAGCCGTATAACTTTAGCTTTTCTTTTGGAACAAGATGGGTTTCACTGATGCAGGCAACGTGAATGTTATGATGGTGTAAGAAGTGGTGAAAGAGAGTATCCTGTTTTTTAATACCGTTAGCATTGAAGTTAAGAATAGTTAAACTCTTTGGATTATCCATTTTTGGATTGTTGGATTGGTAGGGTGATATTGCTAATAGGCAGGGATATAAGTTAGAAGTAAATATTGAGGTTCTTAAATTTATTGATTTTATCGCTTTCATGAAGGATTGTAGAACACGCAGAAAAATTTTAGGAAGTTTTGTAATTTTTCCAAATATAGAACATAAATTCTTCACTGTTATCATAGATCTATATTTAAGATAAGTGAACTTGTTGGAAAAAGAGGAAACTGTGTTGGAGTGATTAGAAAGTATGTTTATTGCGGTTGTATTATCCATGTTGATTGGTTGACGACAAAAGATTTTGAATTTGGGGCATTAGCGTTGACAGAACTTGGGTAACTACTTTTGTAATAATGTTAGTTAGTAAATTTTCTAGGTTACTTGTGGTTATTCCATTGATTAGTTGAGGCGTTAATTGGGGTGTAATTTGCAATATTTGGTCTAGTGGGAAGTGGAGGAAAATGTTGACTAAAGTTTGTGTGTGTAAAATCAGCATTGGTGGAACGAGTGATTAAATGTATTCATTTTAGGAGGTAGTTTATTATTTGTGTTTCGAGAGTTGTAATTTACGGTTTTGTTCAAGTTTTGGCATAATTTTTTGTATGTAGGACATCCTTTATAATTAGCTGTGTGGTTCTGAAAACAATTAACACATTTGGGAGTTGCTTCATTTTTGGGTAGTTTACATTCTGAGTAATGATGATTACCTATGCATCTGACGCATCTTGGGCTGAGCCCGCAGTTAGCTTGTGAGTGGCCATAACGCTGACATTTTTTACATTGTATTGGACCCTGTGTATTAGTTCTAATATATACTTTAATTCTACAATAATATAGCTCACTAAGATTTAATATTTGTCTGGATTCTTCATTGTCAATAAGATCTACTGCCACTGTTTGCATAGGTGTTTTATCTTTGTTGTAAAGTCTGGTGCACTTTAATACTGAAAAGTTTTAGATTTGAGTTCGTTTATAATATCTTCGTCTTTGAAGTACGTGGAACATCCTTGAGAACAACTGCAAATTTTAATATTGTTATTTTCAGTTTTTGTGTGAAAGTTTCCTGAGGTAACCCTATAGGAGTGGAATTGTACATTGTTTTGATCACAGAAATGTCTGAAATCACGAAAGTCTTTAATTTCTTGGAAAAATATTTTAATATTGTTATTTTCAGTTTTTGTGTGAAAGTTTCCTGAGGTAACACTTTTAATGTCATTGATAAGGCGGTTATAGTTTTCAACTCCGTGGATTATTATTGGTGGGATTTTATTTTTTGTTGCTAGATTTTCATTTAGTTGAATATTGTTATTAACTGGTTCATTTGTTTGAAGTAGTTCATATCTGTTACTCACTGGTACGGCATAACCTACGTGTTCACTATCATGGTGCCTTTTAAGTCTTTTACGCTCTTCTGATTCAGTAGATTGGTAAGTACTTACATCTTTTGTGGAGTTGTTGTTAATTTCATTAATGTTTACGTTTTGAGTTGCACTTGCAGGTTGTTGATGTTGCGGGAGCTGCGTTGGTTGGTAATGCGGCGGTAATGGCGTATAGCCATTTTGTGGCTGTTGAGGTTGTTGCTGCTGTAGTAGTAATTGTTGTTGTAGTTGCTGGTGGTGGATGAGTTCTTCCACATCCATATCGCGAGGGATTGCTTCATTCATAGCTTGAGATACCAGAGAGCCGGTTTCTGCTAGCTTACTTCGTGGGCACTTATATTTTCCATCACGAGATCACTTTCACAAAGTTGACACTGGTTTCACTATACACTCGGAAACGTTCACTTTTTCAGTTAAATTGGCCGTTTCATGCTGCAATGCAGCATTTTTGGCCGTGGGCCGCCCAGAACTGGTGCGGTTAATCACTGCGCGCGTCCTAGGTTACAACTGATAAGCTGATACTATAACTCAGACTGTGACTACTGAACGCGAAAGGTTAAGCGTGCGGAGCGCTCGGAGAGGTGTTGCCTCGACGAGAGCTGGGCTCGAACTGATGCAGATTTAGATCCGAAGTTCATCTTGTCTCGACGGAGAAGCAAGGTCGCAGCAGAGAGCGCAAAACGATCACAAGATCGAAGATCGAACCAGATCGAACGATCACCAGACCAAACTAAAGTTCCTACCTTGTACCTCTATTTTCAACCTAGGTGAATCTACAAATTCAAGAATCAGAATCCGTTCCCGTTTCCCTAAAGACGATTTTCGACCTCCATAGACATTTGTACTCAGGTCTGAAGCAAAAAAATAAATAATAAAGAAGCCTGTTTTCAAAAGCCTTGCGTGTGCTGCCTTTTAAGAAAAAAATGTCGTCAAAATTATATGTAAAATAATTTTCAAATACGTATAATCGCCATCAGGCAAATGTTACAGTTAGCTAAAAGAAAAATAGCGAAAATTAGGATAAAAATCCGAAAGTTCATATCATATATCAGTTCAACTCCCTAAAAAGCATGATCTGCTGAACAGGAAACAATTTTTTTTTAAAGTTTGAAGTGTGACCTTTGTTCAGACTGCATAGTGGTATGCAACAAACACACAAGGATTCTAATCATAAATATTATAATTGTTTCCATTGTCCGGAAATGGGAAAATGCTGAAAAATAACAACCACCACTAAAATAATTATTGTATGGACGTGAATGGGTTATTTAGGATACAAACAGGTAGAAAAAATAGAAATAATGGAAATAATTTATAGAAGCTGGGACTTAACGGGTTACTAACAATTCAGTGAATATTGATTAGATTATTGTATGTTGCAACTGAAATGATAACGTTCGATACTGAATATACCAGCGACAATGTATTCGAATAATATCACGCTACAATAATTCCAATACTGCGCCAGGGGTGTTATGTTTCACTGAACGTTTGGTAATTTTTCCAGGCGTGTTTTTGCAACAGTTGTTGACAACATAGACCACTACACACTTATGTAGTGAAAAATATGATTCGTTTTATTCGCATAACAGAAATGCATTTTGGGGTGATATTAACAAAAGGTAGTGTTTGCGACGAAAACACTTTATTTCATGCCTTAAATTATAAAATGAATGACCATGCTAAAAGGGAGGGAGGTAAAACATTTTAAATTACAAAAATCTCTAGGCAAAAATAGTAAAATAGAAAAAACAATAGTCACTAGAAGAGAACGTGTGGGATGCTTTTAAACGGATAGGGAGAGCAGAAAATGCAAGTTTATCTTCCGTTGATAAACCTATGTAGATGAGCTGCTGCCTATATGGACCAGGTGGACTTTAGAGGTGTCATGTAAAAGGCTATATAACAGTTTATAAACTAATTTCTCGAAATACCGATATTTGTACTTGATTCTACATTAAAAGGTGAAGAACAATTAATGAAAGAATAAAAGTCATTCGTTTGCTTAGACCATAATAATTTCCGTATTATCATAGAATTATGTAAGTCTTGTGCCAACAGTAAAGAAAACTTCTTATTGACTGCTCTTGCTATGAATGAGAAACTATTTGCGGAAAGAAAAATGTACTCACCACTGATTGGAGAAGAACATTTGACTGCTATTTAGCAGTTTCAGCACAAACTATGTTCACAGTTCACAGTTCTCATATTAGCAGCAAGGCTATAATAGCCAGTCATCTTATTATTAAAGTTTTACCTCAATTTATTCTTAAAATTCCTTTTCTTAAGAGAATAAATAGAAAATAATTTAAATAAAATAGTAAATCTCATTATTGGAATGATTGAAGGCGTTGTCATTGTCAACAATAGTATTTATTTCACAAATAGCAGTAAATCTCATAATTACTACATTACTTAAGTTGAAGGTCCTTATAAAATGATTAATGTATACAGGATTCGGAGCAGTACTAAAACCACTTATTTTAAGTCTTCGATAGCAGCATCGTTAGAGCTTGGTCGAATTCCTACCTTGAAAATCGGACGAAATATTCATTTGCTAGCTGCGAAACAAACGACTATGACTCTCACGCACATTTACAATTCAATGAATATTGTTAGTTCGTGTTGAATGGTGTGTTAGAAGGCAAGAAATGCGATAAGATCGCTTAGCTCAGCAACGTGACTAAAAAACTAAAGACGATTTCCCAGAAATAAAGTCGCAATTGACCTACATCTCAATAAAATACACATGCCGGAAAGCTGTCATGCATGCGTTAGTGAATGATCAAGATATGTCGTGGTCAACAAAGAACGACTAATGATTTGCTAAGTTGGTTGGGACTGTTATGGCCTCTCTTTTTTCGAGGGTTAATAAGACGAAAGGGCCCCCATTATTTTTCCTTATAACTTCGGTTGACAGTCCGATTGTAAAACATATTAGCAACGGAAGATTAGCGTTTGTAGTTCCAGCATTTTCGACATCATATATCTAGTGAATTGAAGAGGCTGAGCCTATCTGTTGTATGGAATCCACAGAGGTAAGAAAAGACTCAACTTATATTTCATGTTTCTGTTACAAAATTTCGCATATTCAATTCATGTTCATCCACTTCCTTGCATAGGTTCAAAATTAATGCAATATTAAATGATTTAACACACACCTTTTTTTCTTATCATTCATTTCTTAAAATGTTAGTCCTATTTTTAAAATTATTAGTAATCTATAAAACCTAATGTTTTTGTTTTTGACTCATGTTTTAATTTGTTTTCGTACTTGTCTCGTTCTTGTACTAGAAACTGATTGCTAAGTAATCGAAAGCTGCTATTGAAATAGTCTTATTGTCAAATGACAACCCTTACATTTATTTCATTTTAAATGCCAACGAAAACTCACTGCAAATCCAACAATTTTCCGGACAAAACAATGTTTTTTTCTCACCAAAACTCATTCATATATTCACTCGTGGATATTGGCACAGATTCATATTGGTCTCATATTGGCCAAAGAAGATCAAGAACAAGTGTTGAAGAATCGAGGAAGGGTCGTGCTGACAAAGGCAATACGAAGAAGTCCCACGCCTTCTGGGAGCCCCTGGCCGTCCCAGGACAATGTGGCGAGCACACGACCACAGTAACTGTGGCAAATACGCTGACTAGGTTTGCGTCTTTCAGCTCAAACATCGGCTGGCGCTGTATCAGTTGCCGTAAACTCTTTATGGCAACTGATGTTTGATCTGAAAGGAACAAGCCTAGTCAGCAAACATAGTTGCCGATAAGGCACACTGTTCTGTTAAGATGAATATATTTCGTATAACAAGAATCGAACGCATATTTCTAATATGCAATGCTAATTCGAATTGCATATTAGTTACGTAAACTGTTTACGTCAATTGATTCGCGCCAGCCGATGTTTGATCGAAAGGAGCAAGCCTAGTCGGCACACATAGTTGCCGATAAGACACACTGACCTGGCAAGATGATTTCGTATAACAAGAATTCGAATTCGAATTCTATATTTCTGCGAAATGTTGAAACATTAAGAAGTCGTGGAAATTTTAGTTGTGAGATTGAATGTGAAAAGAGAAAATAATAATTTTTGCATCAAGGGCGTTATTAGGTTCTAATGATCAAGCGGCGACAAAGATCTGAAGGCTTTGTGCCACCCGAGATCATTAGAACCAATTAACACACAATATTTTTTTTTTACCAAATTTTTGAATGTTTCCGTGTTACTTATTTACCAGTTAACTAGACGTTCATTTGACGCAGTTTGGCTTTAATATTACCCCCATAATTTCTTTTCATAATTATCTCTATTAGAGAACATAGAGCATCATTCAACTGTTTTCTTATTTCCCTAGTAATCCTCTTGATGGAGGGAAGATATGCTGGGCATATCAAGCTCCATATTCAAGGCAATAGCAAGCAAATAAAGTATCAGTAGAAAACAAACATATTTTGTCGTTTCTTCGGCCGTTAATACACGCGAGAGGGTTTTGAGGGGTAGAAGAAAGACCCGACTTGCCTGTTCCGCGACTACAAGAGTCGGATGTGAGCAAAGCCTCTTTTCGCTGCGTATCACGTCCAGGGGGCCCCCGAGGAAACAAGGGGCCTGAGGTAGTAGATTGACGAGGGCACCTGTCTCCAACGAACGTTCCCCTCATTTATCATTATCATTATTATTATTATTATTATTATTATTATTATGATTATTGTTGTTGTTGTTGTTGTTGGTCGCGAATCGGCCATCTTGGACCACGCATACATGCACTTGCAGGAGCTCAGTATCATTTATCACGTTGTAAGTTTTGCATGAAATCAATCATTAGCATTAGACTGAATCTGATTTTTATGCCCCAGCGTTGTTAGCCCTAGAGGGATGGATGATGGAATGATGGTGATAATGATGGATGAATGGACGGCAGACACTAACACACCCATAACCCGGGCGGAACTCGAACCCACGATTCTTCCGTCCGAGATCGCTAAGGCACTAATGCCTTAGCGATCTCAGCTATCCGGACTGCCATGATGATGATGATGATGATGATGATGATGATGATTATTATTATTATTATTATTATTATTTATTAATTAATGTTTTAGGTAAATTATATTTCAATTAGTTATTTTAATGTATTGAGGGATTTAGTTTACATTTTCTGGGCCCCACTTCAGTGGAGGACTGACACAAGTTGCGCCAGCTGTTCCAGCCTCTGGGGTCCCTGATCGCGCGTGACATTTCGTCTCCAGGTGGCCGGCAGCTGGGTGGAAGGTGCGGCGCGTCCGGCCGTGTGGGTGGCCCGGGAGGACTTCGCTCATTAGCCGTACGGACACGCCCCTCCCCCACCCCACCCCCGCCGTCGCAGCGCACCTCGCGGCGGCGGGGGCGGGAGCGCGGGGGCGGTAAATCTCCGGCGCGCGCCGCCTCCGCCGCCGGGGTGCTGGCAGACTTAGTGCCGCCACTAGATCACGGCCTTTGTGGCGCGTCGGAGGCCGGCCGGCGCCGCTTTTTTCTCTTTATAAGCACTCGTTCTCCCGCTCCATTAAGTTTAAAGGCCGTGCGTCAAAGCCCGAGGGCCGTCTGGGAAAGCGCTCATGAAAAGCTCGCGAGCGAGCGCGCGCACAAAGCCGGGGCGGCGGTGGCGGAGGCGGTGGCCGCGAGCGCACAACCGCACCTCCCCGCCCCGCCCAGCCCCGCGCTGCCGTGCCCGGCTATTTGTGCCCGCGTGAAGGGAAAATATATGGCCCGCTGCTTACCTAATCGTATTTCCCTCTCCCCCCACAGCGGGCAAAGAATTTGCGCGCAGCGTGTGCAAGATGGATGGGGGTCTTTACATGCTCCGAAGAGTGCGGCGGTGGGCTCGGGCCGGTGCGACGCGGGGTGCTGGACCCCGTGCCCCCGTTCCGCCGCCTGTTTTGTGTCTCCGGTGGCGGAATCCGCCGGCCCCGCCCCCGCTCCCGACGGCCGTGACAGTCGCAAATTGCCTCCCCTTCGCGTGCGCGCCCCCGCGTGAATCCGCGGCTGCGGCTCCCGGACGCACTAATCGCCCGGGTGAGCAGCTCACCCCCGCTCTTATCGCGCGGCGCTCGGTAGGTGGCTTTCCGCAAGACTCGCATCGCACGCCTGCGCTCAACTCGCTCTCGGCCAGACAGGCACAGGTGGCTCAGGGCATCAACTGACAGCACTGCAATGCCTGTCCAAGAGTCCCGACGGAGGTAGGATTTTCGACACGAGCTTCAAGAGGTAGCTCGTGTCGATTCGAGCTTCCTCTGGAGGAGAATTCCGGCGACTGGCTGCGCTGATCGGTAGTTTTCCGTGGTTTCTCCGATCAACACCAGGCGAATGTCGGAGTAGTACCCCAACAAACAGGACACGGACCGCGCGCGATCTTTCCTACCTCTTCCTTGTCTTTTTTTCGCCCCTTTCTTACACACACACACACACACACACACACACGTGCACTGTACTGCCACACATGTCGGGAGACCAGTCGAGAGCTTAGAGCTTGTCCTGGCTGAGGCGGTGCCTATTATTATTGTTATTAGTACTATTATTTTTATCATTATTATTCATATTATTATCTTCTCTAAGGAAGCGGAGAAGAATGGCAAGTTTGTAATTTGTGCTCGAAAAAGAGCATCACTTACATTGCAAAATATCTGTTGGTTGCCATGATCCTAATAAAGAAAATGAAGAATATTCATAACTATCAATTCAGTTGTTTTTTGCTCAGACGCAAATTAATCTTTTTTTTAATCCATGAGTTGAGGGTTTTGGAGCAGTCAAAATAATAGTCACGAAGTACAGAACGGGAATTCTACTAATATTAAATACTAAAGACTACTTTAACACTAAATACTAATACTAATACTAAAAACCATCTCAAAAAATGTCCAGGTCACATTTACTAAAGAATAAACATTTGCAGGAATGCAACATGCTAAATGAGAGGGTGTTTCAAATAGAATAAAAATAGTAAAAACCATCTCAAAAAATGTCCAGGTCACATTTCAAGAAATGCAAAGCAATTCTCCTAAGAAACAGGATCGTTACTCACCACAAAGTCGAGAATTACAGCATGGTATTTGTGTCATTAAAAACTCTTTTGTAAAATCTAAAATGACTTTCTTATTGCTTTGGAGATGACGATTATCTCCTGAAACAATGGACTCCGGATACTCTATTGTCCATTGCTTTCTATATTTTAAGTTTATTTCTGTTTCTCGACTGCAATCCGTAGGTCTCTTAGTTTTCGAGATATTACGCTTCCACGGTTATTGTCTGAGAAAACGAACTGTATGTGCACTAGAGTGACTATAATTCATGAACTACAGTGTCGGTTAATCTCAAATACTTTTTTCTTCATCCATGTATCCCGTGGATGAAATACAACGCGAAATAAAATTGCTCGTAAATGGAATTGCTAATTTCCGTGTGCACGGGACACTCGTTCACTCCAGTCGTCGATAAATGTGTTGCAAGAGGCCTTCTCAGAACTGCACAGCATATGAGTTCTGCTCGAGGAGGAGATTGATGATTTCGCATTCTGTGCAGTCCCAATCTCCGGGGATGGTCGCGATAAATAAAAGAAAGCGACGCGTCACGCGGTACACGCGGAAATGGATGGCATTGGCGGCCGCCACCGCCGCCAGCGTCCCCGCCGCCGCCGCCGCCTTTGAAACCCAGGCGCTTTGTCACCAGCGTGACACGAGGCATCGACGGAATGAATGAGCATGCTCCTTCGACTCGGTGTTGGGTGGTCCCCCTGGCATAAATTTCGGCAGTGGTGAGAAAGAGACGGCTGCGTTGGGGGGGGCGAGCGGGGCCGGCCGGAACGGATGGGTCGTGCGGGCGGGGCGGGCGGGCGGGCGGAGCCGGGCGGGGAGGGCCGGGTAGGGCATGGTGGGCCGGGCGGGCGGGCGGGACGGGTGGGCCGGGCGGGAAGGGAAGCAAGGCGGGCGGGCCGGGCGGGCCGGGCGGCCGGGCGGCGGGCCGGGCGGGGCCGGGCGGGCGGGCGGGCCGGGCGGGGCCGGGCGGGCCGGGCGGCGGCGGCCGGGCGGCCGAGCGGGCCGGGCGGGCCGGACGGGGCCGGGCGGGCCGGGCGGGCCGGGCGGGCCGGGCGGGGCCGGGCGGGACTGGACCGGGAAGAGCTGGGCGTGGATGGGCGGGGCCGGGCGGGGACGTTAGCCGGACAGCGTGCACAGGTAATGTGATGACGGCAGGAGGAAGCGTGAGGGCAAGAGCTTGTTGTGGGAGAGTAAAGGCTCCATCAACTGCACTAGTGTGCCAGGCATATTGGCAACTGGAACGAAGGTATAAACTTACAGATTGGCGAAGGGGCAGAGGGAAGAATGGAAACCTTGCGGGAAACGTTTGCAATAATCCTCTATGGATTGAGACGAACATAACATTTTTAATGAAACACACTTCGGTGAGAAAAGAATGAATACCAGAAACAACAAGCGCCCCTGGAAACCTTCAGTTAATGAACCACAATTTCACATTTCAATGCAAGAATTAGAGAAAAATCAAAAATTGTCAAAGTGCTAAACTATCCTCGGAACTCCTTTGTCATGGAGATCATAAATATCTTTGGCAATGGAAAATGATATATTCTCTTACTGAATCACTCAGTGGAGTTAATGTGAGCGACAAGAGTTGATGGCGAAGAACAGTGGCTGAAATCTATCGTCAGATCGTCTATCGTCGCAACATCACGTTGAATGGCGAATGAATACGTTGAGACGGCTCCGGGCCACAAATGTTGCATTTGCAATGTCTATGATCGGGAGGTCCTAGGTTCGAGTCCTGACGGTGGATTTTCAAAACAAGCAAGATAACAAGGTCGATTTCTGCTACTGTATGGAGGAGAATTCTAGCGATTAGCCACACTAATCCGAAGTTATCCGTGGTTTCCCGCATCAATACCATGCGATTGCACGGGAGTTCCTCATCCTTGTGACTTCTCTGCCCTTACACTCACGCACATTTAAATGATCTACATCACACTTCTCGGGAGGCCCCTTCGATTGATTGATTGATTGATTTTTTCGTGTCAACTGCTTCGGCGCGTCAACTGCAACAACATTTTTTGAAAACTTTGAAAATGTCCCAGGGGCTTCATGTAAAGTAAACCCCAGAATTAAAATATATATTTCAAATTCAAGGGGCCACGACGTCAGTCAGATTGATTGTGGAATGTGCATTTTGGAGAAAATCGGCCGAATGGTTTAGCCGTTGGGTTGTCCACAGACGGACAGAGACAGACGAACGAACGGGACAGATGTTTTGCCGTCATTCGGTTTTTCGGCATCAATGGCTCACAAAACATGGATTCTACCTACACCACGTGTTAGAGGATTTTTTCTAAACTTAGCAACTGGATTTATCCACATTTTCGTAATCAGGGCCGGTAATAAGTTTTTCTGTTGAAAACTCGCCGGTTTTTTTTTTTTCGCGATGCTTTACATAACTCTCTCTACTTCGTAGCAAGAAAGTAAAAATTAAATGAAATAACGATGTGTAAATACTGTGTAATAACTACAGTGTAAAATTTCGATGAAAATGTTTCGAAAACAAGCAAATAAGAAGTTAAAAGATGGGTGACGTTCCAGAGTGTTTGTTTGCGTTGCATTCGAAATTCATAGTAGTGAGGTTTCGTGATTTGCGAATTTTTAACTGGATGGCCATAAATAGTCCCGAAATTACAAGCAATGGAGCGAATTTTAAAGCGAATATTGATATGTATTGATTATTGGATATTTATAAGCGTGTTTTGTAAGTCGAAAGAGCGTAATTGTGAAGTGTTTATGTCAATCGCTTGTTCTGTGCAAAATCTTTAACTTTCTGTCTCCTTCTGGGTATTCGAACTCTCAAGGCAGCGTTTAATTCTAGCGATCACTTCCACAGCGATCATAAATATTCGTAGGAGGACCCGATGACTTTTTAGATACCCGGTATCTTGTACTGCAGATACTCCACACTTAGCTGAACAAAGTGCTGACCTAATTGTGTAGCCGATCGAGACGATAGCAGCCTAGAATTGTTGGTTTGAGTCCGACCGAAGCCAAGAGTGCTGTGTAATAGAGGTAATAGCAAACCATCACCACAATGATCATTGTCTCGCGTCAACGAATTCTTTGTAACGCAAACTACCATGAGAATAATGAAGTGCCACAGACTTTCGCATTATACAGATTACCGTTACCTAATTTTTAACCCAAATTCCGATTATGGAATTACAGAGTTGTAAAAAATGCGTCAAACAGATCACTATACAGAGTATAGAAGGCCTAATATTCAAATTATGTTGCTAAATAACTGGTAAACAAGTACTGGCGTGTAAAACAATATACGTTAACTTGGGATTGTTAACTCAATGTTGCCGCATGTGCGTCTGGTGACATACGGTGTTAAAACAACGCAAAGGTTTTCAACAAAACGCTGTGATGTGACAAGCATCATTGCTTACACGACTACTCAACGACTTGTCTTTGATCAAAGCAAGCTTTAATTGAATTATCTTGTACTTTTGTGTCAGTAGTGGCGGTGTTATGAATAGAGTAGATATATTTGGATGGTGGCTGGTCATCCCGCCACAATCTTTAAGTGATAAATGTGACAGGGGCTGGCAGTTGACCATCTGAACCAATTCTCCCGAGAAGCCTACCCAACCTAAATAAACAGAACAATTTTTCAACAAACTAGGAGTCCTTTGTGTTCAAACCACAATGGATATATCTACTTACCTTGTTCTACAGACTCATTGGAAGTGTTGGAAAGGTCCATGTACCACATGGATTCAATTTTCGAATTCTTTGCATCTTACGTAAATTTACAAACAAAATTTGAAAGAGAAACAAGACAATGTATTTGCATACAATAAAGACCATTCAATTTTAATAAATATTTATTGCCCCAAAACATCTAGTTAAAAGTTTAAATTCATTTCTTTCAAATATAAAGGTAATCATTAATGGTTTTTCGTAATGTACGAGGTCATTAGAGTATTTTCTAAAATGTTGTGTACGTCTTTAATGTTCTCAGAGTTGAGTGCAGATCGGTGGTCAGGCCGAGAGTGGGATTGCTGTCGGCTGGGCCCTCCATTAACAGCCATTAAAGCAACTCTCGTGCATCTACCGCGGGGCCAATTGCCTGGGCAGCATTTAGCAGCGCCATCGCCCGCGCTAACCTTTGTTCTCGACGCGCTCGCACGCTGTCTCTGCGTTTTTCTCTTCCTTTGGGTCGCGCCGCCCAGCCCCGCGCCGCTCTGCGTCTCCCCACGCACCCTCAGTTGCCCCCCCCGCCCCTACCCACCCCTACACGCCCCCTACACGTGCCTTCCCGCCCCTACACGCCCCTACACGTCCCTACACGCCCCTGCACGCTCCTACACGCCTCTACACGCCCCTACACGCCCCTACATGCCCCTACACGCCCCTACACGCCTCTACACGCCCCTACCCGCCCCTACCCGCCCCTACCCGCCCTACCCGCCCCTACCCGCCCTTACCCGCCCCTACCCGCCCCTACCGCCCCTACCCGCCCCCCCATCTCCGGCCAGCCCAGCCCAGCCCAGTCACACCCACTCCTGCACCGCCCCGCCCCGCACCGTTCTGCGTCTCCCCAAGCACCCAAGTCGCCCCCCCCCCCCCCCCCCCCCCCCCCCTCCGCGTCCACTGCTTCCCCTGCCCGCCTCCCCCCGCTTCCTCCCCGCGCGGCCGCCTCCTCTGCCTCCTCCACCGTCGCCGCCAACGCTCCGTCACCGCCGTCGCCACCGCCGCCGGCACTACCGCCGCCGGCACTACCGCCGGCACTTCCCCGGCCACCACCATCACCCCCCGCCGCCGCCGCCGCCACTCCCGCCCCTGCCACCGCCGCGCCATCACCCCACCCCGCCCCGCCCCGCCTCCGCCGCCGACGCCATCACCCCCACCCCGCCCCCGCCACCGCCTCCGCCGCCGCCGGCGCCGAGAGCCGCGGCGGGGCGTCGCCTGGGCGTCGGGGGTGACACGTCAGCTGCGGCGCTGGCGGCGTCGGCGGCGCGAGGCCTGCAATTTTCGCCCGTTGGGGCGTCGCCGCCGCCACCGCCGGTAATGGCAAAATTAAACAGTTGAGCAGCGGCGCGCGGGCTGGCGGCGGCGTTGCGGCGCCAAGGCCGCTCCGCTCGCCGCCGCCGCCCATCGCGCTCCGCCGCCCGCCGCCGCCGCCGCCGCCGCCGCCCACCGCCCGCGGGCCGGGGCCTCCGCGCGTCGTTAGAGCAGCCGATCGCCAAGATTGCGAAAATGATCGGCTGCGGTCCGTTGTGGTAATGGGCGCGTTTAGTGCGGTAACGAGGGACGGGCGCCCTGCTTTGCCCTTGCCTGGCCCTGGCTTGCTCGGCCCTGCCCTGTCGTCGCCGCCCGGCATTCGTCTGTCTGGCACTGATGTTGAAATAATTGTCGTCATGTTCATCTGTTATCTGCTTCACCTGTCGTTTTGGTTCTTGTGGCGTTTGCTGTGGTCATCATTGTGACAATGTGATTATAGTAACAGTCAGAAAGTCGGTTTTCCACTTCCACTTTAATCGACTTTGAAGATTCCCATGCGGAACGAAGTGCGTTTTCTCTCTGTTAAAGAAGTTTTTTTTCTAGCATATTCATGATGACTACCATCTTCTAAATTTCTACATGAAAACACTTATTAGACGTACCCTTCTACACATCTGCATTCTTTATTATTTGTTGTTAGCTGAATATGGCGTCGCCGACGCTTTAAACAATTTGAAAGTGATTTCAAATGTTAAAAATGTCTAAATAAAAACAGTGTTAAATATAAAGTTGTCTGGTTTTGTCATCATCGGAAGAATAATACGTTAAGAATAAAATTTAAATAATACAAAAAAGTACAAAAAAATTGAGAGGCAACTCTTTTTGTCTGATGTTTTTTGGGGATGCGAGCACTACCCGCTTCAAATTACGATGTTGGAAAACTTAATCGGAACGCTCGCAGGAGAATTGTTCTGAAGATATTTTTCAATGAGTTAAAATGCATTACCATGATACTTATCAGACGGCTTATTAAAGAAAATGTGTACATTTTGAAACATGCCCGACGCCGATTGGTGCCAATTTGAAACATAATTAATACTGATACATGTAATTTGGACGCCAGGAAAAGGTTACACTTGAAACGTAATGATTCTTACGTAATTTAAATATCTCTCCTTTCAAAATGATGTTGTGCTAACTCAGTTAATTGGGTTTCGAAGTTCATAATTGTTGCTACTTACTCTGTAACCAATTATTCAATCTGCCATCCATACGGAGTGGCGAGGAATCTGAAAATCTTATTAAAATGCTGAATTGCACGTAAAGAACAGTAATAATCAGCTTTCTTTCATCTTAACAAATTAGAATTTATTATAATGATAATCAAAAATGCATCATTCTTTGGTCTTGACCAGTTTTCTCTGTATTACAATAGTTATAAACCTTGTTATTCACTCGTGGGTCTTCGCGCGCTCTTCACTTCTTCGTTCGATGGCGCCCCGTAGAACCTTCTCCGTCAACGCAGCAGAATCTTGCTTCTGGATTAAGTCCTAGCCTAAAGTCCGTGATCTGGTTCCAAATTTTGCCGGCGATACTATTATAATCCGTGACTTCCCTTACTTGTGTCTCGGGTGGACGCCTAGACACGAATTTTTCTTCCTACAAGAACGCTCTATCCTAATATAAAAAAAACTATAGATAATTTGAACAACTGTCAATTACAGTCTTTCCTCGATCTAGTAAAATATATCACGAGCCGACCCGCTCATCACCGCATTGCTCTAGCGAATCAATGTTCTTCTAAAACTCGGAAGCATCCGAATTTTATATATGTTTCTTTTGTCTCCCAAAACAATGCTTATTCCGCCTCTGCACTGTCATTTAAATCTAACGAAAATGATCCTTAATGCCGGTTGTTTATTTGTCACATAACGACCCCCTCGCGATCTTCTATTGACATCCCCATACTCTATGTCATATAAAATGACATTTCCATAATAAAAACGGTTCGTCATTTTGGTATATCACAATTTACAAGCTTTTATTCTACAACACACCGTTCCAACTTTATAGATTTATATTAAAATATAATTTTGCGGTCGAAATCATCCTTCGAAAAAGGCGAATCCCATTAACACTACCGTGTTTATGCTGCACATAACAAATTATCCTACAATATGTTAATTATCTTACGGAGTGGCAACGCTGGTGATGTACATTTGCTTTCGACTGATCCAAGCTCTAAACTGCGTTCTGTAAACAGCTCCCTAGGTCGAATTCAACCGCTGTCTGGAGGTGAATTCTAGCGGCCAGCTGCTCTTATCGATAGTTTTTCGTGGTTTCTCCGATCAACACCAGGCGAATGCCGCAGCAGTGCCCTAACAAACGGGCCACGGACCGGGCGCGATCTTTCCTACCTCTTCCTTGTCCTGTCCTCACCCCTTACACACATACATTCACCAACATGCACTATACTACCACACATGCCGGGCGACCGGTCGGGAGCTTAGAGCTTGTCCCGGCTGGGGCGGTGCCCCGCTGGTGGGAGATACCTGGTTGGGGAAAATCCCGCTATTCGTCAGCAGATCGGCACCGGATCTCGCCATCCAGCGTGGAAAGATCACCGCCACCTGATAAAAAACGTGCACTACACTTACGGGACTAGTGACCGCATTAGTTGACGTGCCCGGAATCACTAACAACCTCCAACCATCTATAAAAGGATGTGTTGTTGTTCCTTCCTCTTTATACTCTTCTTTACTTCACTACATAGCGTGGCACTTTATTTTGGAATCTCGTCTTTCCTGTACTGTGCTATATTCGAACACTCTGATGTCACTTTACTTCAGGACTACAATAATCGCAAAATTGATTTCCCATCCTAAAAATTAGTAACAGAGTGAAAATGAAACATATGTGTTAATTAAAGAGCTGTGACGCTTATTTCCGCTCAACGACTTTGTATTTCACTATAAAGACATTATTTTATTGTAATGATTTCTTGACCGTAATAACCAGACTCGGTATTTTTGATAAAAATTTAATTCTTCATATACAATTATGACGTTTCGACCCTATTTGGGATATTTTTAAAAAAATCTCAAATATATAATGATAGTTGTGTTCAAATAATGAAGAATTATCAACAAAATGGTAACATAAATCTAACAAAGCGATGCAAGTACAATAATAAAAATAAAACAAATTGTGATATACTTATTGTCCAATTTTTTACCACATCATAAACAATTTTTTTAAAAAAATTTTTTTTAAAAAAAAACAAGAAATACATTGTTAAAAAGAAGCCATTACAATAATATAAACAATATAAAAGACGTTAATATATTTACAAAGAAATTATTTCATCACATATTTTAAAGTCTAGCTTGTTCACATGATTGCACAAGAATATCACCTTTATTTTCAGTTCACATAAAAATTTGAATGAAAACAATATTCACTGTAAATCCAGGATCTCATTTCAAAATTATCAGCTGTATTAAAAATGAAATGTATGTTTCGGTGAACTTATATTATCAAGATCGTTCCTTTCTGAAAAAAAAGATTGATAGGAACATATATTTTAGGAGACACGATTTATTTTTCCTAAGTCCTGGTTTTACGTTTTCTAAGGATTTTGCTTTCAGTCTCATTTCACTACATATTTCTTTGCGCTTCGTGATATTCCTCAGCCATCAGTTCCTTGAGCACGAATGCATTTCTTGAAAGATGTCAATACATTTAATCAACATAATACATTTAATGAAACAAATTCAAAACTTTCTCGATTGTAGACCTCTTATCATCTGTGACCATCAATGAAGTCTCGCCACTTCCTCATTGCCCACATATGAATTCTTATCTTAATGGCTAACCAGTTTTCCCGGAGAGTGGCAATCAACTTGGCAAAAAGAAAAAAGAAAACTAGTTTATATGGCCTAAAAAGATTTCTGAGCTTGGTCAGCAATTCTTAAGGAAATTCTACTCTTACACTTCTAGTTGATGTAGGCTGCATAAAAACGAGATGTTGATGGGATATTTTGGTGTTTAACTGCGGCGTTAAGTGACCAACTTTTCTTTTATGCATTGAGATGTTTCTTTTCATCTGAATCTTATCTGTAAATCAAGGAGTTTTCAAGGAATGTTTCTTGTTTAACGGTTACTTGTCACTTTAGCGTTCTGAATACAAAATGTAGAAGGTGTATCATTTGATATGCAGGTTCCAAGTTTCTCAGAAGTACTATTCCTCTGGACAGGAATCGTCTGGAAGAACACGTGTAAATAGACGAGAAAGAGGACAGGAGACACGGATTTAGGAATGGAAATGTGAAGGACACGACGTGAAACAGGATTAGAAACGCCAAACGGGAGTCTGAATGGACGAGAGAAGGTCAACTTTGAAGGAGAAGCAAAAGATAAAAAACGCTCAAGCCAGCTAACTCATCTGGTTATCATAATGCGAAGAGAACACAGTGAGATCTTTTAAAAAAACTTCTAGCCTGCTTTTACTACCTGAAAAGAGGAATGTTATGGTCAACAAAGTCAATACACCACTAGTCCTCGATTCAGTCATTTTATTTGATAACGGTTTTCACGTGGGCAATAAACCAGTCTTCTTGAGTGAAGATGATAGGAAAGCAAAAGCATGTTAAATGTCTACCTACGTCACTTAAGTATGAACGTAATTTCCACTTTCGTCGAGTTGTAAGTTTGTTATAAAGATAAAGTATATGACTGAATATAACGTAATCTTAAGTATGTTATTTTCAATACCAGGTTTTCTTTATTTATGTATTGAGCTCATTATACCTTTTCTCCCACAGCTTAGCGATTCTTCATTCCTTTATCCTGACGTGTTTTATCTGGCACGTGTAAATTATATGTCATTTCGTGTTTGTGTCCTTTTTCATAGCCGGCGATTCTTTAATCATTAGTTGATACCAAAATTGAAAGCAAAAACCACTTTCAATATTATTCACACTAAAAGAATGTTTGCATAAACAATGTGTTTAGTCAACCCTTGCTTTTAGAAACACCCGATGTTCTTCTTGATTACTGTAGAAAATCATTTAATGAACGGAAAATCAATAATGACCAATGAATAAATTTGTCCAAAATGCCCTGTTTCATGGCACTTCAATTTGCAGAGTGGAAATTGGCTGGTTGAATTATATAAAATAAAGGAAATTTTATGATGAAGATTATCTTGGCTGTCCGGGTGACGCCGTGTTGAAGGCTGAATTGCCGACGTTTCGATCATCTTTTTCGCGATCATCTTCAGGGCTGGTCTGCTAGTTGCAAATTGAAAAAGATCGCGAGAAAGATGATCGAAACGTCGGCAACTCAGCCTTCAAAGCGGCGTCACACGGACAGCCAAGATAATCTTCATGATTGTGGCCGCGGAAGACCACGACTTTACGAAATTTTGTGATGTTAAATGCGATGTGAATGTTAATACCATTCTTCATTGATTTACTGCAAAATATTATATCAGTAACGCCATCACTAGCATCGCGTCCGCACGCATGAAGACATAATCGAATAAATTTCTCCGAATAAAATCAGCCTTCAACGAAGACTTACGAGTACTACTCGCGCAACTTTTCGTGAACGATGACCTTGCTTCCCTCTCCCTTGAGCAATAAACAGTTCTAGGCAAAAGCTCGCAGCGAGCACTGATGACAACATTCCAAGTATTAAAACTTCATTGGTGCGAAACAGAAGCTAGTCTGTTAGATGCTTTCATAGTAAAAACTTCGTTCGGGTTTATTTTCAATATTTAAAGAAATGGCTGAGGCAGGTCCAGATCCCCCAAGGGAGGCACCTAAAACTCCTATCTAGTGTCCCTGTTGTTGCCTACCCAGAGCGATGACCTGGCCGCACACGTAGCAGATTGACTTTGATTTTATAGAGATTGGCGATTCTGTAAATACTCTTGTGGCCTACTTTGTAACTAATACCCCCTTCCGCCCGCTTTTCCTCAATCCATCGTTCAAGAAAAGTTGCGCGAGTAGTAGGTCATGTTTCATTGAAATCTCAGGTGTTCACAAACATCGAAAATAATCGCTTCCATTACTAATATTATTTCATTAATATTATATCCCATTACTAATTTTGCTAATTTTCTTTTCACCTGAAATTATTCAGTGCACAGGGAACAGTAGCAGTGAAGACATCTGATTTTACACGAAGTCCAAGCAACTCCGGCTATCTCTGCTAGCCTAGAGAGCTAGGTCGAATTCAGTTGGTGTCTGGAGGAGAATCCCAGCGGCCAGCAGCTCTAGTAGTTTTCTGTGGGTTCTCTGATTAATAGCAGATGAATGCCGGAGCATTACCTTAATACACGGTCCAAGGACCGCGCGTAATCTTTCCTTCCTCTTCCTTCTCTCACCCATTAGTTTACACATCCCTTGCTTACTTGCACTTTCACTTATGCACTACACATTTCACACATGTCGGGAGAGCGGTCAGGGGCTTAGAGCTTGCCCCGCCAGGGCACCTGCCCAGCTGGAGAGGAAATACCTGGTTGAGGAAAAACCACCTGCGGACGTGAAGACCGGCGCCGGATCTTGTCGACCAGGGGGGGGGGGCAAGATCACAGTCCCCTCCCGCGAAAAAAAAATGTACTTGTTTTACGAAAATAATGACTAGGGGCGGATTTCAATGAAATGTATTTTTTTTCTTTTCATTTTTAAACAATGTCGTTTAGTTTAGAAATTCATTTTATGTTATGACAAAAGGAAATTATCCATTTTTAGATATCATTATTTTGCATGTTTTGTCGATTTCGACTAATGAGTCTCTTTTACTTTTTCCTGTCATTTTTAATGCTTTTTTTGCTCATTTTATCGATTTTAATGTCATTTTTGATGGTACTTGCTTTAAATAATATTTAGGTGATGCAACAAATGTTCTTCACAGAATTACTCAGTAGTCTATCCAATTTGTTCGTTCAGAAATTGTTTTGACAGCCGTTGTACGTAATTCTTGTTACGTATATCAGTGCCATTGCCGTTTCGGCCAATTTCGGGATAACTACAGACAGAGATTTCCTGGAAAAAATGTCCAAACCAAAGGTTTGCAAGCTGAGGTCACTCGAACGAGTGGAAGAAGCCTGGATTACATCAGTAACGTATCTACCAGCTTGAGCTGTTCATCCGAAGTGGTTTTGATAAGTTTTTTTTCTTTGGTTTCAGGGCAATTTGAAAGCATTTTAAGAGCATTTTATTGATTGGCATTTTTGGCGATGTTTTAAGTCATCAAAATCCGCCCCCTAATAATGACCTTAGCAGTTAACGTGCACGGCATCACAAATTAAGCAATATATGAATCATTGCTAGTCGAAAAAATGTAACTTCATTTTCTGTGCACGTCTTCTAGAATTCAGTGGGAAATACAATTATTCAGATTATCGTTTCCATGTTGTCGCGGCAAGAAGTATTATTCCGAAGGACAACACGGATAAGAGCCAAAATGTATTGCCTTTTTATCCTTGAAAATAGATTTTATTACTTTTTTTAAAAAAAAATAAGTAGTATATGGCTTAGTGTAGGGATCAGAATTTTGAAAATGTGCACACAATTCACTTTTCCCGATAGCACGTCATACGCAGTTTTTAACTGCTTTTTTAACGTAAAAAATAAATAAATAAATAAATAAATAAATAAATAAATAAATAAATAAATAAATAAATAAATAAATAAATAAATAAATAAATAAATAAATAAATAAATAAATAAATAAATAAATAAATAAATAAATAAATAAATAAATAAATAAATAAATAAATAAATAAATAAATAAATAAATAAATAAATAAATAAATAAATAAATAAATAAATAAATAAATAAATAAATAAATAAATAAATAAATAAATAAATAAATAAATAAATAAATAAATAAATAAATAAATAAATAAATAAATAAATAAATAAATAAATAAATAAATAAATAAAACCAAAGAAAAGCGAGTTGGGGCCGCGGGCAGAACGAAGAGCGCAGATGTCGCCAGCAGAGGGCGGTGGAGGCGTGCGGAGGCGAGCGCCGACGAGGCGGGCGGGCGAGGCGTCTTTATCTGCGCGTCGCGTGTAAAGGCCTAATAAGCGCCTGGCGGCGGCCGTCAGCGCGCGGGGCCGCCCCGCACCTGCCCGCCCGCCCACCACCAAGGCTGCGAGCGCGTCGTTCGCTGGTGGCTCATCGCACCAACTGGGGCACTGCGGTGTCTCTGACCGGGAGGTCCTAAGTTCTAGTCCGGACAGCGGCAGGATTTTCGACACTAGCTTTCCAGCTAGGTCGAATTCAGTCGCTGTCTGGAGGAGAATTCTAGCGGCCGGCTGCTCTGATCGGTACTTTTCCGTGTTTTCTCCGATCAACATCAGGCGAATGCCGGAGCAGTGCCCTACCAAACAGGCCACGGACCGCGCGCGATCTGTCCTTCCTCTTCCTTGTTCTTTCCTCTCCCCTTACACACGCACACACACACACTTACACCAACATGCACATCCCCGGGACTACCACATATTCCGGGAGACCGGTCCGGAGCTTAGAGCTTGTCCCGGCTGGGGCGGTGCCCCGCTGGTGGGAGAGTCCTGGTTAGGGGGAAACCCCACTAGCCGACGATAGCTCGGCGCCGGATCTCGCCATCCAGCGGGAAAGATCATCGCCATCTCCGAGAAAAAAACATGCATTACACTAACGGGACTATTTACCAAAACAGTTGACGCGCCCGGAAACACGAAAAAAACAAACCAAACCAATCGGAATCACTAATCAATCAACCACCCGATCTAGAATCCACCTGCTCAGACCAATTCGATTCCAATGGTATGGTATGCGGAGACAGTGGCAGTTGGCTCACTTCTCTCTCCTTTTATACCATATTTTTCACGGTACTTCTTCTTATTTGCCTATTCTTCACCATCTTCGTTCTCGTCTTTCTATTCACCAATCTTTCTTCATCCGCTTCATGTTCTTCCTTCTCTTCTGCTTCATGATTTTCCACTAAATCTTCTTTTCCATCTTCATATTCTTCATTATCTACGTCTTCTTCTTCCTTTTCTTCTTGCGTTCTTCTTCACGATGTTTCTGAATTTCTTATTCAACCCGTTGTTTTGTGCTTCCTCCCTGTCGGGTACTAAGCCAGTTCTTATATCCAGTCCTGACATTCACCATAAATCACTTCCTCTCCCCGGCATTTCGATACTTCAAAAACGAACCACGGCCATTTTACTCCGTATGTAGGACTTCCCTTTCTTCTTACTCCTTCCGGTCTAGCATCAAATACTTCTTCCTCATCCTTTTGTTATTACGTTCTAACTGGCAACGTTTCACAAATTATTTTCCAATTAATATGCGACAGAAAACATTGTCTGATTGTTTCATCTGATCCCTGGTTTGTGAATGTCAGATGTATTTCATTCCGGTGAATATTTTAATAAATTATTTTTCTGAAATTCATGTTCCGGTGAATATTAAACGTATTGCGCGACTTAAAGCTTTGTCCCACTGAGTGTCCATTACAATGAACATTAGTGTCATTAGGCGCTCTGAGATGGGCGGATGTTTGGCCTCGTATCGGTGATAGTCCAGTCGCACTTAACGTGCATTGTTCACTTGAAAAGCGATAAATAAGCGGCGCTCGGCGCGGCGAAGGCGGGCGGGGCGTGGCGGCGTGGGCGATGGAAAACGCTCGTCCCTTGGGCGGATCTTGTAAATCACAGAACAATAAAAACGTATTGAGGGAGGCCATTAGGGCCGGTGTGACAAGTGCATAATGACGCGGGGGCCGCCCGGACCGGGCAGCGCGCGGCGCGAGCGGAATAAAAAGGAGAGCGGCGGCGCAGGCGGCGGAGGGGGCGGACGTGGCGATGAAGGAGGAGTTGATCGCAGAGCGGAGGGATGGCGGAAAGAATCGGAGATGGCGGAAACACGATAGGTGGGGAAGTTATAGAGAGGAGGTGGAAATGGTGGAGAGAGATGGCCGTGTGGCGTCATGGAGAAAAACACACAGACATTTACAAGTATGTACAAGTTTATTTACACGTATGTACAATAACTAAATTCTAGTCCGAAACTACACACTTTTGAGTATTTCCCTGTGGATACCCCACATAGCTAGGGAGGCCCCGCCTCCACTGACGCTTCTGCCGTGCCACTACCGTGACCTCGTCACCCGTGCAAGAGGCACGACACGCTCCAGCCTGGACGTAAAGGTTTGCGCATCGCGCGAGGTTTCCAGAACAAAACCCGCGTGTGAGATCGTCAGCTCGATTTTATACCTAGAGTGTAGCCGTCACGTGACCGTCCTAGGTGTAGGAGGGAGGCTCGCGTCTACCACGTGACCTTCCAGGTCAAGCTGGCGTCCACTTGGTCTAAATATCCCAACGCCGGGGCGCCAAGACTATTCAGCCCGTGGGTATGCGATACATCCGCCCTCCTCCCACTCACGGCCGCCAACGTGACGCTACAGCCGTATAAGTGGAGATGATGGAGGATGAGATAATTGATGTTGGAGGAGCGATGATGGAGGAGTTATGATGGAGGAGCAATGATGGAGGGGAGGAGCGATGATGGAGGAGCGATGAAGGAGGAGCCTTGATGGAGGAGGAAGATGGAGAAGTTGATGTAGGGGAAGGAGATGACGGAAAGAAGCGGAGATGGCGAAAGTGGAAGAGATTGCGGAGGTAGAGGAGATGGTGGAGGTGACAGAGAAGGCGAATACGGCGAAGATGGCGGATGTGGTGGAGATGGCGGATATACAGAAGATGGCGGAGGTGGCAGAGATGGCGCTTACGGCGGAGTCGGCGAAGGTGAATGAAGTAGCGCAGTTGTTGGAGGAGACGGATGTGACAGAGTTGGTAGAGATGGCGGGAGTGGTGTTGGACGCGCCTGATGTGGCGGCGATGGCAATGACAGCGCTCGCAGGGTGGCGGCGGCGGCGACAGCTGTGGCTGAGGCGGGGCGGTGGCGGCGGAGGCGGCCGTCCCGCGCGCGCTGGCGATGCGTGACACAAGCCATCACGCCCCATCATTTCCAATTGGCCTTCCCGCCGCTGTAATATAGGGAAGGCAGCGGCGGCGATGTGCCCCTTCTGGGCGGGCGGCGACGCGACACAATGGGCCGAACAACGCGCTATGGTTGTGCGGTTTTTACTCTGCGTCATAGAAACGAAACGTCCGCGTCGGAAATTCAGAATTTGTGGCCCAGAAGTGTTTCGACTCTATCAATTGTGCTGTAGACTTCAAGACCATTCTGTTCTATTGTATTTTTTCTGTATTTAAAATTTAAAATATAGGAATCAATGTAATTTTGACTCCTTTTTTTAACTTCACAAAAATAGACAGAAATGGACACAAGATTGTTAATTGTTAGTACTGTGAGTTTTCCTGTTAACATAAAAACTGTAGACTGAACATAGAATTTACGTTTGAGTTTTCTTTGTAACTCTCTCCAAAGTCGCGTCCCTTTACTTGAAAATGGTCAAATCTATTTTTCGAAACTTCATCTTCTCTCAAAATTTCTTACGTAGTCTTTAAAATTCCGTAACCCTTAACTAACACAATGGAATGATTTAAATATCTACAAGGAAGTAGATTCATAATAATTCATCCTTCAAGTATCATATTGTTTACTGCAATGAATGGAAAATATTTTATATCTTCATTTACAGTCGTCTTTCTTCATGTGGCGGGTCCAATTGGACCTTTGGATTGACTTCCGCGTACTGGTGGTACTAGAGGAGTTGTTCAACATTACGACAAGACCGGGAAATGAATCAGCCAAGCGTTCAGGGAAATAGGCCATCGTGCGGCTCCGAGGAGGAAGAGGGGAAAAGATGAGGGATGAAAAATACTGGTACGTTGACCTAAGGGGGCTGGCGAAGATTTGTTGTTTGAGATGCTATTACGACATCCGCCTCTAAACGATTAGAACTCGTCACTCGAATTCTTATACAGGTTCATAGGCGTGTGCAGCGTGTGCAGCAAGAGGGAAGCCGAATTTCTGGGCTCGCTTTTCCATTATTTTTCATGTACATGTGACATATTTTACCAGTAATTAAATAAAGCACTAATTATGCCTTCATTGATTCAATTAATAAATCCAATTGATTGCATGTTGAACATTATTTACAGGTTGTCTGATGGCTTGGACCGCGTCCGCTGCAAATGTCACGTAGCAGTTCCCGAATTGTTATGAAACAAAGAGACACACCAGACCTTTACATATTTAAGGAAATATTTTTTTACGCGAGATTACGAGGCTCCTTTTAAGATTTTCGGGTGGACGAAAACCCTTCTGCACCCACCCGTAAGTGCATGTTCATCTTGCGTTGTATCGTTCGACCAAGTTACATTTTAACAATTGTAGTATGAAGCTGTTATAGAAAATTCTACGAATGCATACAGCATTTCTAAATATGCCTTTTATCTCCTTGCTATCATCGATAGACAAAAGGGAGAATTAGTTATTACTAGGGGGCGGAATTTGATGACCTAAAATATCGCCGAAATTGATCAATAAAATGTTCTTAAAATGCTTTAAAACGGCCCGAAAACCAAAGAAAAATGACGTAAAAAATATTATGAAAACCAGTTCGGATGAACAACTCAAGCAGGTAATCCAGGATTCTCCCATTCGTTCGAGCGAACTCAACACGCAAACTTTTGGTTTGGACTGTTCGTTTCCAGGAAATCTCTGTCTTTCGTTATTCCCAAATCGGCCGAACCGGCAATGGTACTGATATACGTCACAAGAATTACATACTTACAACGGCTGTTAGAACAATTTCTGAGGGAACAAATCCAATAGGCTTAGTAATTCTGTGAAGAACATTTGTTGCATCTCGTAAATATTATTGAAAGCAAGTACAATTAAAAAACATTAAAATCTACGAAATCAACAAAAAATACATTAAAAATGACGGAAAATGTAAAAAAAATCACTAATTAGTCGAAATCAACAAAAATGCAAAATAATGACCAATAAAAATTGGTTTCCTTTTAAATAAAATGAATTTCTAAACTAAACGGTATTGTACTAACATGAAAAGAAAAATAATGACATTTCATTAAAATCCGCCCCCTAGTTATAACTAATCAAAATTGAAAAGAAAACCGGTCGTTTCGCGTCGTAGAGGAACAGAATTCGCTATTGTCACGAGAGTCGCAGACGATGGAGCCATGGCCGGAGATGACCGCCCCAACTACGCGAAGTTCCTACATGCACTGATCATTCAGATTCACATGTTACATCTTTAACCCCTTTTCACGATCTCCTAGGCATGCAAGATCTCGGAACAGCATTCAACTACAGCGAGCACAAGACTGTGATTGCAACCGCGAGCAAGGATAGTTTTACTGTGTTGCTATGGGATTTCATATCATTCACGTACATGGTGTGAATATGTCCTCATCCGTTTTAACTCACCCTCATCATTAATCACCGGTCATGAACACCCCTACCATGATCCGGCGGAAGGGAATTTCAAATCATCATCGGCGTGTAAGGGAGGACAGCGTTCTCGGTGTCCTCATATATGCAGGTTCATCAGCATGTAAAAAGAACTACAACACGTAACAACTTTTTGTAGTCCTTTTTGTATGTTTTTTTATGTCCCTAGTATGAACAAGCTTTATCCACTGTTTCATTAGCAAGGCCCGGGAATAAGAGTTTTTGTGTGGAAAATTCCGCGTTTTCCGGCATACGATTAAAATACTTATTTCGTTGCGATGTAAGAGTAAGAAAGTATAAAAGGACTAAGACGATCTACAAACCGGAGACCTCCCCGATTTCTATGTATTGCGAACCTCTACAATACTTTCTCTTCTTACGAAGTAAGAGCGAGGAGGCAAACCTCCCTTCTTACGAAGTAAGGGCGAGAAAGTAACAAAAGACTGAGACGAAGCTGGATACCTCCTCGGTTTCTACGTATAGCAAACCTCCCTTCTTACGAAGTAAGGGCGAGAAAGTAACAAAAGACTGAGACAAAGCTAACTAGAGACCTCCTCGATTTCTACGTACAGCGAACCTCTGTGCGTCGCAGGCGGGGCGGGGCGGGGCGGAGCGGGGCGCGGCGTGGGGGCGGGGCGGGGGCGTGCCGTGACGAGCGGCGCGGCGTCTGTGCCCTCTGAGCCGCCGCAGTGCGAGCGCAATTAGCCACTTGACCCCTCACCCGCGGCGTCTCAAAAGCGCCGCCGCCGCCGCAGCCGCCGCGGGCAATTGGTGACGAATGACGGTTGCGTGCGGTGCCAGGCCGCCAAATGGCGGGAGGGCGGCGGAGGAGGTCGCCGCGCCGACCACCACGACGGAACGGATGACGCGGGGAAGGTGGGCGGGGGGGGGGGGGGGGAGTGGGAAGAGGTGGGAACGGGGCAGAGCGGGGAGTGGCTGGACGGTGGGGCGCGGCGTGGGGAACGGGGGGGGGGGGGGAACGCGAGCGGGGGGGGGGGGGGGGCGGGGGCTGGGGTGTGATGACGGACAGTGGTAAGCGGGTTTGTGGCGGGGATATGGGCCTGGCGTGGCAGGGACGTGGGAAGGGGGTTGTGGCGGAAAGTGGAAGGGCTGGGCGGGCGGGGTTTGGGGAAATGGGAAGAGGATTTGGAGTGGTGGGGCGTGAAGTGGTGGGACGTAGGAGGGTGCTCAACGGACAGTGGAACACGACTAGTGGGGAGCAGGTTCGTGGCGGGAGCGGTGGGGCGGGCCAGCCGGGACCGGCGGGGGGATGAGGAAGGGAGGCAGTTTGTTGCTGGGGTCTGGGGCGGAAAGGGGCGTGGCGGGGGAGGGAGGTGTGGCACAGAGCAACGCCGCCATGTGGCGCGGCAGCGAAGGACTCGTGGATGGATGTTGAAAGGCGACAGGACCAGCAAGTGGAGCGAAACTTCACACTGACACAGGGAACAGAACAGATGCACTGGAACAAATCTCATACGTTTTTGTTTGTATTTCTTACTTTCCACTCAAGAGAAGCCATGGGCGGAATTTACAACAACTTAACAAACGGTTATTTGCCCTGGGTTGAATTTCCCAGCATTACATTACATTTGATATGGCCGACAACGAGCATGAGAAACGTTCCTTCTCACTCTTTTAGATGTGGAACCGACTAGTGGATAATACGATACGATAACACCACCTCGGAGAAATACCCTTATTTTTATGATCATTTTTTAAAAATTTAAACACAACATTATTTGTAATGGAGCAAACACAGAATAGACTTGAACTTTAAAAGTAGTTCTGAAATACTTTCTCCTGTATTCATGTTCATGTCGTATTTTTCTATAAACTTTTTAAACTTGTTGTTGTTGTTGTTGTTGTTGTTGTTCTTCTTCTTCTTCTTCTTGTACAGCATTTAAAAACTTAATAGACACAATATCCATGAGACCTTGAAGGAATCAGTCGTACCAGTTTTGCAATAAATAAGGAAAGAAGGTAGAAACGTGAATCGCCGGCTAATAAAGATTCAAGTTATAAGATTACATCAATAAAAACGTACCAGATTCAAATCGCAATAAGAAATAAAGATAGGAAATCACAAGTCTCTTAATTTTATTCTTGATAAACTTCTTGGATAATGCAGTGGATATAATCGCGGTAATAAAGTAAAATTTAACATCCACGTAAAATGTAGTCATGTCTAACATAAGAGAATGCTGCATTCGAGGAAAATCCTGCACACCTATCGTAAGAAACCGACCGAAATACCCGTCATCAGGTTGTCAAGTTCATTCAATTTAGAAAATTCTTTAAGAAGCACTTTATCCTCAAAACTTAAAATCAAAATTTTAGACAAAGTTACAATACACTTTTAACTATTATTGTAATTAAACTATGTTTTATTAATAAAACGTATGCTGCAATTTAAACTAATGAAAACCATTTACTAATTTTGGCAAAAAGAAACAATTTTATAATTGAAGACAAAAAATCTAAATATATGGAAATTTCTCAAAATGCCTTTTGAAAACTAAAAGTAGATATGATTTTAATACTGAAATTCGTACTCAAGAATGAAATGGCACATCCTTTACCACTTCTAAGAATAGTTTCTTGTATTTTATAAGTTACATGAAATTATATTTCGTCACATCTCACTGTTTCGAATTCTATGGATTTTGTATGTTTCTGTGACTGTTTGTGCTACTTACTTGTGAGTTTGCAGAACATGTTTTAAAAATTCAATTTCTTCGTGGTAGTCTTTTTTCAATATATTAAAAGGCACTTAACAACCATATCTGCAGTATACCATTATGACTCACCTCTTTTAACGTGTAATTAATGTGTCACTTTGCAGAAAACAATATTTCAATTGTGAGCCGATTCAACATCGTGAATTTACTGTTAACAAGACCACAGTCAAAGTTGCCACTTTTACAGAAACACTTGGACAAGTAAAAGTGATGTGTAGTTGTGGTAGGAAATAACAGATACATTAGAACTATGTTTCCTTTTTAACTCGTATGTCTTCGTAACTTTCTCAATATTGTTTTATTGACTGACATTACACGTTCTCCTATCGTTCTGTGGAGTTCATGGTATTTCCAGAGAAAGACAAGACCCTTCTTCCATCATTTCTTTCACAAAAACGGATGTTCTCTTCAACTTCGCTCGCGGATCTGATCGCAGAGCGGATCACATGCACAAAATTCAGACAAGAATTCAGAAAACGGACGTTGGGAAATATTCATTCGCGAATCGAACTATTAGAGACTGGAATGGCTTGCCTGTGACAATCTTTGATCCCTTTCCTCATGATGTCAGCAAATTTAAAAATAAATTAAATTCCTAGATGTTTATATGTGTCTTATTATTTCCTATGTAAAGTATGTTATATTATAACTATTATTATTATTATTATTATTACTATTACTATTACTATTTCTATTATTATTATTATTATTATTATTATTATTATTATTATTATTATTATGTGCAGTGGCGTGTAGTGCAGTGATGTGAAGTTGAGGGAAACGAGTGAGTCAAAATCACATTAAAACGTGATTGGCAAAAGTGATTGGCAGTATGGTGAGGTGAGACGAGGCGAGGTGAAGTGAAGTGAAGTGAAGTGAAGTGAAGTGAAGTGAAGTGAAGTGGAGTGCCATGGAAGCTTGCACGGTGAAATGTTCATGTTAATTTGTAAAGTGTGTAAAATTTGTAAAATTTTGTATAGTTAAGTTCTGTAATGTTTAGTAAGTGTATTCTGCCACCAAGTTCTGTAACTTATTTGCAGAATTAGTAATAAATCTATCTATCTAACTTCAAATAGAAGACTCCAATGATAGAGTTGTGAAGTTTACTTCAACCAAGGAAACATTTAGCTATTTCTCTCACAAGTAAGTGAATACTGAGTTATTTATTTATTATTTAAAGTAAAAAGAACAAATAGTATGGGAATGGGATTGTTTCGAGAAAAACAGCAAAATGCAAAATATCCCAATTTTATTCAAATGTGTATTTAAGGCTAGAGTTTATTTTACAAATGTGGGAGTGTTTCATGAGACACTACTTCACTTCCCTCCTGATGGAGAACGTGAATGAAGGGTTTTCTGAACTCAAAAATGTTCTAAAGTAGAGAAGAAATAAAGAAAACAAACATACCCGTGCGAGAACTCACGCATGTTAAACCCCTCCTCTTCCCTATATTTCCATTGCCATATTAAGCCTGAATTCAATATACCCTTGTCAATAAAAACTATTCTTATTTAACGTTATTACCGAGCTGAAAGGTACACCCGTGTAATTCAATAGAATACAATAGCAAGTAATTAGCTTAAATTTACACAATTCAAGACTTTTGGCTCAATTTTTTAGTTTTTAAGTCCCTAAAACGCTTCTCTTAGGAGTTATTTAACGATATATATTACAAAATGCGACCGAGTGTTGCGGGTTGCATTTGGCATTAATATTTAAATACTTTTTAAACAAATCCTTCATATTTTTAAAGTTGAAGTATAATTCCTCACGTTTTTGTGAAATTCTATTTCTTTAGAGACCTCATTTATGAAGACCGATTGCATATGAGAGCAGCAAAAAGAATGTATGCCACTCAAATAATATAGGAGACGATAAATAATAAAACCAAGAACATATTGCATAGTGCAAAAGTATTAACAACAAGCAATAGTTCGAGTCCTGACGGCGGCAGGATTTTCGTCACTAGCTTTTCAGCTAGGTCGAATTCAGTCGCTGTCTGGAGGAGAATTATAGGGCCGGCTGCTCTAATCGGTAGTTTTCCGATCAACACCAGGCGAATGCCGGAGCAGTACCCTATCAAACGGGCCACGGACCGCGCGCGATCTTTCCTTCCTCTTCCTTGTCCTATCCTCTCCCCCTTACACACACACTTACACTAACATGCACTGCACTACCATATATTCCGGGAGACCGGTCGGGAGCTTAGAGGTTGATCCGGCTGGGACGGTGCCCGCTGGTGGGAGAGTCCTGGTTAGGGAAACCCCAGTAGCCGACGGTAGATCGGCGCCGGATCTCGCCATCCAGCGTGGGAAGATCACCGCCATCTCCCGAGAAAAACATACACTACACTAACGGGACTAATGACCAAAGCAGTTGACGCGCGAAACAAGAAAAAAACAAACCAAACCAAACCAAACCAACAAGCAATATTTGAGAATTGTGAAATACCCGCGCCACCGCCTGCCCGTGTGACTTTCCGTTGTCACCGCCGCTGTCAGGGAGCCGCGACCGCCCGAAGTGGCGGCCGCACCACCGCCGCGCGAACATCACCGTCGCCCGCGCTGGCGGGTGGCGGCGGCGGCAGCGGCGGGCGCGGCGCGCGGAACGGCACGATAGATGTTTATTCTTCGGAATGCTCCGTAAATAAGGCGCCTGTCGCGTCTTAATTAACTTCATTAATTCCACTTCTTTATGCCCCGTTGCGGCCGTGCCACGGCGCCGCGCCGCGCCGTGCGAACACTCGAGCCGTGTTAAACCGGTTCCCGCGGGCGGGCGGGCGGGGTGGCGCTGGCCTTATTAATTTACGGGCGAAGGGAGGTGGGCGCGGGCGCCGGGAAAGTGCGCGGCGTGACCGCCGGCACGCGTTTCCGCGCTGCCTTTCTCCGGCGCCCCGGGCCCAAGCCCAAGCCCAGACCCAAATCCGGGTGCAAACCCAGACCCAAAGCAGGCACAAGCCTAGGCACAAGCCCAAGAACAAGCCCAAGCCCACCCAACCCAACCCAACCACCCAAGTCCAACCCAAGCCCAATCCAAAAACCTAGACCCAAAGCAGGCCTAGGTGCAATCTCAGGTTCAAACGAAGGCACAAGCCTATGCACAAGTCTAGGCACAAGCCCGAGAACAAGCCCAACCACAACCCACCACTCCAAGCCGAGGTGAAACCCAGGGCCAAACCGAGGCTCAAACATAACCCAAACCCAGACTCCAAACCACGCCGAAACTCAGATCCAAAATCAGACCCAAACCCAGCCCTAAACCCTGGCTTAAACCTAGACTTTAACCCAGACCCAACCCCAGGCCGAAACCCAGGCCCAATCCCAGTCTCAGACCCTCGTTTCACACACACAAACCGAGTTAAGACCCGGGTCCGGATCCCAAATGCCACAAACCCATGTGCAGACCCATGCATAGAATTCAACCATACGCTAATCCACAAAGACTCAGCTTCCAACCCATGTGCAACCACAGGCTCAGCCAGACACTGAGCCAACCCCAACCAAGACTCAGATGTGGAGTGGGACCCACGCACACTCTAAGGGTATGACAAAGCCAGGTCCAGATTCAGCCGCAGTCCCAACTCGGACGAGGCTCCGGTTCAAAAGTAGTTCCATCTCCACCACAAGAGTTTCTTTGGTAATTATGATGCGCACTGACAGTTAGTTCATTACCATTTTCAAAGCACCATAATCCGTTGTTTTAATACATTACAATTAAAAAAATCATTATAGCTCTTTCTCTTTCAAGGAAATCTCTAAGTTCATTATTGTTTATAGTGTCTAGGTGATCTCATTACGAAACTAACAATACGAGCTGTTATTCGTGTATTAATTCGAAATATTTTCATTTTTAATCTTCTTACTTGCGGGAGATATTTAGATAACTTCCTTTCAAATAGTGGAGTTGTAGCACTGAAGGCGATCTCGAAAGATGACTAACATCCTTGCTCTGTAAAGAAATATTGTGGTATGGAAACCACGCAAAACTAATAAGTCTTCCAGATATATTACTCTCTTCGTTTTTATGTAATACCGTGTCTAATATTAAGTTATTTGGGAAGCAAGCAGTCATGATATATGTTACGACAGGACTCGATATGTAAATCTGAAATGTTAGTGGTTAAGTCACTTAAAGAACCTTGATTTGCCTTCTCCCCAATATCCTTAGCATTTCCGCACCTCGGTCACGTTGCACATACACATCTATAAATCACCATTCAGCGAATAAGAACTTTGCTACGCCAGAGGAAACCCAACGCGACCGCGGGTCCCCTCGCCCCCCTCCAGCCCCCCGCCCCCCCCTTACACGCGCGCCCCGTCGCGTCGCCCGCGTAGAACCGGTCGCGGGCGGACGCAACAAATGGGGCGTAATTGGCCTGACAAAATGTGTAGCGAGCCATAAATATCGTTTATTGAAAAATCTACCCCCATACTGAGTAATGGTAACAGCGGTAGCCGCAATAAAACACGCGAGGAGCGGACTTCGCCCGCCCGCTGCTGTCCCGGCTGCCTGCCCACGTGCACCTGGCCCAGCCCCCGCCCCCGCCTGCGCACGCCCACCGCATGGAGAGCCCCAAGACGCGAGGCAACAGCAAAGCTTCCCCAGCCACCACAGCATGACCACTGCATGGAGAGTCACAGGACGAGAGCAAACTGTGAAGTTTCTCCAACCGCCACAGTATGCCCACTGAATGGAGAGTCACAGGACGAGAAGCAAACTGTGAAGCTTCCCAATCACCACAGTATGCCCACTGAATGGAGAGTCACAGGACGAGAAGTAAACAACGAATCTTCCCAACCGCCTCAGTATGCGCACTGAATGGAGAGTCACAGGACGCGAGGCAAAAGCAAAGCTTCCCAGCCACCACAGCATGACCACTGCATGGAGAGTCACAGGACGAGAGGCAAACAATGAAGCTTCCTCAGCCACCACAGCATGACCACTGCATGGAGAGTCACAGGACGAGAGGCAAACAACGAATCTTCCCCAACCGCCTCAGTATGCGCACTGAATGGAGAGTCACAGGACGCGAGGCAAAAGCAAAGCTTCCCAGCCACCACAGCATGACCACTGCATGGAGAGTACAGGACGAGGGCAAACAATGAAGCTTCCCCAGCCACCACAGCATGACCACTGCATGGAGAGTCACAGGACGAGAGGCAAAACAACGAAGCTTCTCCAACCGCCACAGTATGCCCACTGCATGGAGAGTCGCAGGAAGAAGACAAACGGCAGAACTCTCAGCCACAAGATATTAGGAAAACTGCGGAGCCCTTAGCCCTAGACTGCTATCGCTTGCCATGGAGAACCTCCTGCCACATGGCCAACGGCGGTGCTCTCAACCAACCATCACGCGCCATCGCATGGCGAGTCTCAAGACGCAAGGCAAACCCCTCAATTACTAGTCGCCACGTCCCAATTGCCGCGTAGCGCGCTCCAAGATCAAACCCGCAAGCCAAAAAGGAAAATCTCACTTACCTCCAACGCATTCTCCGCCCGTGGGATATATGACACACCAACAGCCTCTTGCCTCTGTTATACTCAACTTCTTGTCGACAAGGGGCTTTAAAAGAGTCTGTTGGAGGGGTTTGATAAAATTGCATGTAAAGAAGATATCTACTAACACTGTTCACTATTTTCATCCATACTATCCACGAATTCTTATTTTCATAAGCCGGGAGTGGTGGCTCAGTTACTGCAGTGCCTCTGACATGGAGGTCCTAGGTTTGAGTCCCGAAGGCGGCAGGATTTTCGACACTACCGTTTCAGCTAGGACGAATTCAGTCGCTGTCTGGAGGAGAATTCTAGCGGACGGCCGATGTGATTGGTAGTTTTCCGTGGTTTTTCCGATCAACACCAGGCGAATGCCAGCGCAGTACCCTAACAAACGTGCCATGGACCGCGCGCGATCTTTCCTTCCTCTTTCTTCTCCTATCTTCACTCCTTACACACACACTAACAAACACTACACTAACACACATGCCGGGAGACCGGTTGGATCCCGGTTGGGGCGGTACCCCTACGGAGGGAGATACTGGTTGGGAAAAACCCTACTGGACGACAATAGGTCAGCGCCTGATCTCGCCATCCTGTGGGGGAAGATCACCGCCACCTCCCGATTATAAACCTGCACTTAACCTACGGGACTAATGACCTCAGTAGTTGACGTTCCCGGAATCACTATCAATCTTTATTTCCATCACATTCTGTAGTGGAAAAAACCATTTGCAATGCCTCTTGCGACGAATTCCGAGAAGGAGCCATTGATACCCCATGCATGTCGCGATCGGAGCTACATTGCCTTGCTCTGCATCATTGAGCCCTACTCCCTGCAGCATGCACGCATCATGGACGAACTCTAAACGCTTTCCTTCCCAAATAATGGTTATGGGAGGGAGGCTGTTTTGTCGAATACGCCTTCCATCCCTAAGGTACGATTTCGATCCATTTTGGTTTTGTGGTGGCCAGAGAGATTTCGACAGGTTTTGTCGAGATTCTCCCATTTCGAATGCCTCTCATTCCACCATTTCTCCATCATTCACTTCATATATATTATCGTGAATCATCGTTCATGGGACTCAACGACCTTAGCTCTTGTGGGTTCCCAACCCTCAATTATTAAAGAACAGACCGTCTACAGCATGGTCGAAACTCTGAAGATAAAATTCGCAAGGTTAAATTTGTTCCAAAAAGCAAAGAGACGCTGTTAAACTGGACTTCTTTTACCAATCTAGAAAATACCGAAACATCAACAGATCCTAGGATCCACATCTTTCACTACTTGTATGCCATTACTCGCCACCAGTTTCGCTAATTCCCAGACCACAACGGGTGCAGCCACGATATCTACAACTCTTGCCCTCGGTGGATATCAAACTCAGTCCCTTGCCCAAGGAAGCAAAATTCGTCATGAGTCTACGTAAGATTCTCGCTTTCTCTTATATTGGTCATAATACTCCGACATCAAAATGTTTCTCTTCCCGAATTGTTGGTCACGGAGACCTTTACGACCGCGTTCACATGATCATATGATTTTGTCATGTAAGTACACTTGTTCCTTCGCACGGTTCTTAGATAAAAGAATAGGATCTTAGTACCCAATTCTAGAATATTAGAATACACTTTAACCTTTGAATCGTGATTTTTACATATATAGGTTTTCTTCCACTTTTTTTTGTTCCATACCAAACAACTACGTCGACAGTTGGTATGGATTTCAAAATTTACATTCAGTGACAGTTAATCTTAACATGTATGCCCAGTTGGAGGAACAACAGTGAGTAAAACATAAACCACTTCGTCTTACTTTTTTGACAAGAAGAAATACTGCGAGTAGCATAGGAAATTCTGAAACCTGTTAATAAGATTTAAGGAGAACGTTGAATATAAATTACCTGTGTAGGGACCACAGAAAAACTCGTTGAGGCGAGTTGGTGGACGAGTAATTTTGAGGTCATGTCCACTGAGCGGACGGGGGGCGAGAGGAGCTGTCCAACAAACCCTTTGTGTCCTTTCTTCGCCTTTTTGATCCGCTTCGGAGAATCTTTGTGATGCGGCCGCGCTGAACACCTGCCTGCAAGAGCGAGGGAGTCCACTGGCTGCGGATGGCACAATATCTCGAAGCGTGACGAGTCACAGAGGGTCGGCGAAGGAAATGAGATTTATCGCAGCAGGCATTGTGAGCTCAGGTGCAGGACTTTTTTATTTGCATATAACTACTGGGGCGTTCAGCTAAACGATAGACAGCCTGATAGCCCTTGTTCAGCTTCCGAACATTTCGAAATACTCCGATGCCGTAAAGCGACGTTGCTTTCTGAGGTTGATCCCGGGTTTAGGGTGGCACGGTTCCTTTGGTTCGTTTTATGATTCATTATTTCTCGCGATTTCTAGTTCTAGTTTCTGGTTCTCTCGTACATGTTGTCCTTTTCATCTTCTTTCTTCAATGTAATGATGACCATTATGCAATATTCCTGAGACTTTAATGTTCCCTGATTTGAACCTTCTGAATGTTTTTTTATGTTGAGAAAATTCTAAACATCAATAAAAGAATATTTATGAAATCATTGTTGTTTTATCCCGAGCTCTTCAGTACGAACCCAGTTTGTCAGTCACTTTATACGATTGCCAGCTATTTAATCCTTTTTAAGATCCCCAGCGAATTTGGAATTTCAGAGAGTGGTTATTATCGGAGGATTTAATTTTCGTGGATAATGACCAATGCCAGTTTCTCGCCCAATGTGTGACATGACACACTGTGGATTTTCCGTCCTTGGAACATGTATCAATCGACTTTATTAATTTGTTAGTTACTGTTTTAATGTGCAAAATCATACATTCTTCCAAATATTCAGTACATCATTGCTAAGCCAAATGTCAGTTTCCACTTTCATCACATTTGCATTACGGTAGTTGAAACATATTTGAACAACATAAACAAAAAAAAATTGAAAGATAAAATATTTCATTTTAGAACTCACTTGTTAACAGGATCTGTGCCGCGGGAACATGTAATCGTTTCTAAATAACAGCAGTTGATGACGGTTTTGAAAGATTTATTTTCGTTCAGACAGGTTACATGACTACTGCCTCAACTGCATTTTATCCTATCGTTCTTTGGTGACAGCAGTCAAGATCTCCAGGAACTGACATTGAGTGATGGCTACTTCTCTGATATTTATGATCGCAACTAATTCGAATGCTATTCGTAAACCATTAGTTAATGTCAGTGTTGTGTCGTTGTTCCGGAACTGGTTTGCTGTGTGGTATTTAATCTAATATTGCAAGCATTCGTCATTTTATCTTTGAGAAAATTATTCATAAAATACGCTTGAAGATATTACATTCTCCAAGTTTTCAATAAAATAAAGGTATTAATGCTTTTCTTCTTATGCATTTCAATAAACACCCATATTGAAAATCAAAACGTTTCTTTGTAAGTTTTTCCTCAAAAAAAACCTTTTTTAAAAACTTACTTTTTTTATTGTTCAGTTACAAATATTTGTAATGCAAGAACAGAACTGCATTTTAGATAAAATGAATGCCGAGGAAATAAAAATTATTACCATTAAGGTAAACAATCATTTCATAATGCATTCAGACACCGATTATCTATTATTTCTTAATTAGCTGGTAAACGTATATTATGCACGATTTTTGGCACATTTTAATTTGAAATTAATACTGTGGTTGTTGCATTTATATTTTTCATTTGCGAGTGAAGTAAGTGCCACAGCTTAAATAATATTTAAAGTTTTGATAAACATTCTCAAACACACATACACACTTAAATGGAAGTGTTAGACAGAGCATTACAAAATGTTTTACAAAAGAGTGCTTGTGTTAGTTGAATAGCATCCTCATCAGAAAAATCTGGCGATTTTGGTATGCTGAAAACGTTTTTCACCGTGTCGTAGAGATGACCGACCTTGTACTATATATCATTGCAATTTCACGTAACAGTAGATATTTTAAGGTACTATTAATTACTCTCCTTTCCCTGATCCCGTGTGAATTTTTATAATCTGAGTTACAATACAAAACTCACAGTAATACCGTGCAACAATGAAATGCATGCAGATTCTCCATAATCAGATGGGTCCTCTGGCGGTAAACTGGTATCATATGGTTTCCATTCATAGAATTTCCATACAAGGATATCTTACGAACATTTCAAGATGCACATGAATTTGCCATGTCTTTCTAATCTTCCTTGAAGTGCATTGCAGCAAACAAAATGCAATTAGTGTAACACGACTAATCCCCCCTCCCTAGGTGTTTACTGAATCTGCAGAAGGGAACAGGGAGTGCACACAAAAGGATACCAAGCGAAGGGTGCACATGCAACTTAATACTCTTCACGAAGTAGATAAGCGAAAATTCCAAGAAAGTGTGAGAAATATCAAAGGAGTTGTACAACCAGCATCCAGAATGCAGTGCAAGGTTTCTGCTCAGTGGTCAGATGGGTGTTCTTGCTCAGTGAATGCGCATTGGTTTGAAGATGTAATTTTCATCCTCAGGTATTTCAGGGAATGTCGTTAAGTGTGAAATAATATTTATAATGGCATTGGCATTTAATGTATGAACATCAAAATATCATTGTTCGAAAGCAGAGTTTCTCACAGTCGTAAATCAGAATAAGAAAATCAATAGTGTTAGTTTTTGAGATCGTATCTCAATATTTACACACAATAAGAATACGAAGACGGACAAGTGCCATTAACGATGTGTAACAGAAAACAAAAAAAAAAAAACTGGTCCTTCGTCAGGTTCCGAGAAGAAAACCTTGAATCGTAAAAGAGGTTCTCTTTGCAGGGTCTGCACAATGTGAATGTGGGGGCATTCAAACAATTTTGATCATGGCACGTTCAATCGGACTTCAGCATGCTTGCTTCAAAACTTCTTATTTTTCGAAAAAGAAATCTGAATCCGCTGAATAAAGTCCCTCAATAGTTATTTTTGTATTAATCATAAACGTAGAAGATACTCGTACATTAATATTACTGTTTAAATTGGAAAAGTTATTGTTCATTTTTCCTTTTAATGTTAAAATATTACTATTATTATTATTATTATTATTATTATTATTATTATTGTTGTATAAAAATGTTTTTTTTTAATTTATTGGACCAAATAGGATCAATCCACGATGATACCAGGAATTAAGACATATAATTCATATAAATTTATTGGTGCTTAACGTTTCGCACATTTGACATGTGCCTTTTCAAAAGCATTTGACCTATATGTCTGAAAATAATAGTTAATATTAACAATGCTTTAGAAGATTTCATTCATGGATTCAGACTCATTACATTTTTAAATGAATAAATTTCTGGAACTTGACTGCAAGTAAACGACAATAATAATGGATATTAATTTTAATTTAAGTCCAAATTTATATACTACGGCAAATCACACATTAAACAAAATAAACAATAAATAGGGGAGGAAGCTGGTGAAATTATCTAAAAAAAGAAACTAAAGTACTATATTAATTAATAATTAAAATTGACTTCAATAACTTGAAAAAATTAAAAATAGTAAAATAAACCGAAAAATGACAAAATAAATTAAATAATGACCTATCAACCCAAATTGGCAAAAAATGAAAATAAAATGCAATATTAATATAAGATATTCTGAAATATCATGTATAATGGATTTATACTCGTATATTACTCAGCATTGTTAGAGTGAAATGTTTAGAATGCATGTTTAGAGTGAAAAGAAAAAATGACATTTCATTATTATTCCTCCTACCGACAGGTAATTAATCTGGTCACAGAAGTGAGCGATGTGATGTAAATTTTCAGTTTTAGTTGTTCGCATTTGCGTATATCGAGATGTCACGTGTTTGTGGTCAATTTGGAAGGAAGGATTTTAAAAGATAAGAGTTCTATCTACTGACAGCTGACGAAACTTCTCCAAGAAATTCGTGGTCAGTATTCATTTCTCCACTAGCTGAACTCTTGTGATTACATCGAATCGAAGGCAAGAGTTGTAGAAAATTTACAACGGAAAAATACTTCATATTCACTACACGGAAAATCGAACCCCAAACGTATTACTATTCTCCACCTAAATAAATAAGAGAGGTTTACAAATTATGAAACACTACAGTTAACAGTAACAGAATGGTAGATATGTTTCTGAAAATGTTTTTTTAATATATTTCAAGATCTTGATTTGAATGTTGAAGTGAGCTCTGGCGAGAAATCCTACTAACTACCGCAACTTGAAATCGCAATGCTTCGCGTATACTGATAATCACTGAAAATTCTTTTTGAAGTGAAAAATGTGTCAGATGATATCTATGCATTGCTTTTATACTCACTAAGCTCAGAATTTAAAAACACTCAAACTTGAAACATAAAAATCTCGCTATCTTTGCTTCGCTAACTGTAAATGCTATAACTGTATGGAGGTATTCAAACAATTTTGATCTTGGCACATTCACCCAACCTTATCAGCGTGTCTGCCTCAGAACTTCACATTTTTCGAAAACGAATTCCAACCCTGCGAAATAGAGTCCCTCAATAATTGTTTTTATATTATTCATAAACGTTTTTTTAACAACTTATCGCCACGTGAGTGTTCTAATACCACACTTTCCTAATTGGGAGCTTCAAACGATTTTTATCAAGATGCGTTCCATATAGTGACTTTTGTGCATTGATGTATGTAATTCTTGTTTTGATTCTGTGAATTGTTTAAAATATTGTACTTATTTGTTTTTGACATATTAACTTCAGTCTGAAGGTGAAAGTAATGATCTTCGAAACGACATTTATGTAATACACACTTTGGTTAAATTGCATGCATATTTTATTATTTTGATGTAAATCTGCTATCCAAAATACTGAATTTTCTGTCTTTAAAATAAAGACCAAACACTGACAAAATACTATAACCTCAGATTAAAATTCATGCGCGTGTTAGACTATGAAATGTCGCCTTTTCTTAATAGATTTGTAACATGCACAACAAACTATTTAATTAAAAAAAGTATGGCAGATAAGCGTCCAGTCTATTAAGTTTAACACAGATTTAAAATGTAATGTTTGTACTATGAAATCTGTTCATAAGAGTAAGTGATAATACATCCATGGTTAGAACACAAGTGTTCTAACCCTAGTGTGTACTTAGTGTACAAAATTATGAGTTCAAAATCTTACATGTAAGAATAATATTAAGCGGAAAGTGAAGAATTGAGGCGTCCTGTTAAGTATTTTAATATCTGAAACAAATAATATGTAATGAAAATTGTGCTTCAGAGGCTCATATAACTCGTTTAGTGCGTATAACGTATTGTATAACATTCGTAATAGTTTTGTCATATTCGTAATTGTTTTGTAATTGTCGGATATCTAGTTGTAATAATGTTTGCCACCGAGCATTAGCTCAAAGAGAACTTTAATAAATCTATCTAACCAAAATTTGAGCAATTTTTCAACGGTGGATAAGGCAATTCTTAGTCTGGCTCAGCTGCCCCTTTGCTGTCCGTCGTGTTCCACTTTCCACCACTGCCCTAGTGCGGCAGTAACACAACCGACTCTGGCATCAGATCACTCAACTGGTTCTCCACCACTCTGAATGATTTCGCGCGTTAATTCTCCCCGAGACAAGACGTCACTCTCGTCGAGAATTGACAGACATCACCGTAAAAGGACCACATCATCCAATGCGCTATTTTGTTGAGATGATCCCATTCGTGAGAAAGAAATTCCTCGATTAGCGGAGAGCTCAAAATAATGCGTATCAATGGTAGTATTTTATATTCTGCGTTTTGAATAACAACATATTTTTTCCATGACCGGGAGCAAAAGTTAATTTTATGGTTCACAAATGAGGAACCGATGTGTAGCATTCGCTCCCTAGGGAGACAATATTTACTCAAAAGGGATTAAATAGTCTCCCTTGTTTACATTACAACAATGAAAACAAATGATACACATGGGTAAAAATATATGTTTTTGAACCACAACGTGAAATACGAGGGTATCTACTTCTTTGCTTCGTCACCGGAATATGCCAACATGACTTTCTTATATTCAATATTTCTTTATCTTTACTCCAAACTTAAAAGATTGCAACTAGGTGCATTACACATTTTTTTTTAGATTTTGATGGCATTAAATTTTCATTAGCTTCATTAGTATCACTAGATAAGTATTTAGGTTCAGCCATGGCCTTCATTAAATGCGTAGTTCTTTTATTGATAGTAACAGTCCTCGGTAACCAACACTATTAATGCATACGAATTTTAAATTGCGTAGCTTAATATTTTAAATTCATTTTCTGAAACTTGTGGTTGTGGAAAAATAGTATGTACACCTCGGAGAGAAAGTATTGTCCCCCGATATAAGTGTTGTATTCCTTTATTTATGTGTGTATATTGAGGGCTACATCGCTGTATCGCTAAAGCCTAAAGCTGTATCGCTATTAGGAACTATCCATTTCTTTTATTACATCTACCTCATCACTATCTTATAGGTCGATTAATTCTTCTGGTACATTAGTAAATGTTTAATTTCTTTATTCCAACAATCCAATTTTTTCAGTATGAGTAACATACTGATTCCACATGTCGGCCGTCTCCTAAAAAATTAATATTTGTTTATAGGTTAGTATTAAACACTAACAACATAGCAGAAATAGCAAACAAAAATATTTTAGTCAATACAGTGCACTTAAAATAACTAACCTACCTGTAGGTACTTCGCAATTCGCAGTATCAAATCTGACTTTGATGCATTTCATTCTCTTCTGCTTATTTTTGTAAATTAATATAAAAAATAATGATCACCTTTTGCAACGAACTTTGCAGAGTGGTAAACTTGTAAAGTTTGTAAATTTGTAATGTAAGTTCATGAGCTTGGCCATACCTATTTATAAATTAAAAATAGTATATTAAAAATAAATAAATATTAATTAAAAAATACAAATTTCGAACTCTTTAATAACTCAATAAAGGTTAACGCAAATGTCGCAATAATCCCACTAATTACTAACTTCTCTCTACATCAAATACCTAATAACAATTATATAAATAACTCTGAAAAGATCAAATGATCAACTATTTAAATAACTAACTAAAAGCAGATGCGCAAGATTTAATGGGCAAATCCAAGCCAAAATCACACGCACACACACACACACACACACACACACACAACACACACACACACATTATAAAAAACTCAGTCACAAAGCACACGTTTCACAAAATCTTATTGACGCAAGAGATGTTGCAAGCAACAAGACCAGCTAAAACCTTTTCCTTTTGATACCAACTTAAAAATATGGTCCTTTCATCACGTGCACATTCAAATAAATGTGCAAATTTGTAGGAAATACTTCAAAAATTTTCAGCGACTCCTGTCGAATAAAAGTAACTAAGTTTAAGCATATTATAATAACTTTACGAGTACCTACTTTCTTAGTGATTTTTCATTTCCTTTAATACACAATTAATTGTTACATGTTTTAAATTCATCTGCTTGTTAATTATAGAGTCCTATGTAGTAATTACATTTGGTGGAAATTTTCAAGGGTTTAACCTGTTAGTTATGTCTAGGGACGGATTTTAATGATATGTCTTTTTTTCTTTTCACTTTAGAACAATGCCGTTTAGTATAAAAATTCATTTTGCTACGACAAAAGGAAATGACCCAATTTATAGGTCATCATTTTGCATTTTTTGGCGATTTGGACTAATAAGTCTTTTTTACTGTTTCCTGTCATTTTTGAAGTGTTTTTAGTGGATTTTTAATGGTACTTGCTTCACTTCACGTAATATTTACGAGATGCAACAAATGTTCTCAGAATTACTCAGTAGTCTATTCGATTTGTTCGCTCAAAAATTGTTTTGACAGCCGTTGTGAGTATATATTTCTTGTGACGTGTATCAGCGCCGTTGCTGGTTAGGCCGATTTCGGGATAACTAAAGACAAAAATTATCTGGTTAAAAAACAGTCCAAATCAGAAGCTTGCAAGCTGAGCTGACTCAAAAGAATCCAACAGGATGGGTTGTTCATCCGAACTGTTTTTGATAATATGTTTACGTCATTTTTCTTTGGTTTTAAGGCATTTTTAAAGTATTTTATTGATCATGTTTGGGGATGTTCTCGATCATCAAAATCCGCCACCTAGTAATAATTATATTTGGTGGAAATTTTCAAGAGTTTAACCTGTTAGTTATCTCTAGAGGCGGATTTTAATGAAAGGTCTTTTTTCTTTTCACTTGAGAACAATGCCGTTTAGTATTAAAGTTCATTTTATGTTACAGCAAAAGGAAATGACCCATTTTTATGGGTAAATATTTTGCATTTTTTGTCGGTTTGGAGTAATAAGTAATTTTTTACCTTTTCCCGTCATTTTTCATGCATATGTTTGGAGATTTCATCGATTTCAATGTCATTTTTAATGGTACTTCAAGAGTTTAATGTCACTGCAGCGCCTGACCGGGAGGTCCTAGGTTCAAATCCCGACGGCGGCAGAATTTTCGACACTAGCTTTTAGCTAGGTCGAATTCAGTCGCTGTCTGGAGGAGAATTCTAGCGGCCGACTGCTCTGATCGGTAGTTTTCCGTGGTTTCTCCGACCAACACCAAGCGAAGTGCCGGAGAAGTACCCTTACCAAACGGGCCACGGACCGCGCGCGTAACTTGCCTTCCTCTTCCTTGTCCTATCGTCTCTCCTTACACACACACACTAACATGCACTACACTACCACACATCCCGGGAGACCGGTCGGGTTAGAGCTTGTCCCGTGGGCGGTGCCCCGCTGGTGGGAGAGTCCTTGTTAGGGGGAAACCCCACTAGCCGACGGTAAGTCGGCGCCGGATCTCGCCATCCAGCGGGGAAAGATCAATGTCATCACCCGAGAGACAAACATACACTACACTTACGGGACTAACCACCAAGGCAGTTGACGTGCCCGGAAACACAAAAAAATCAATCAATCAATCAAGAGTTTAACCTGTTAGTTAAACGTTAATTAAAGTTCTGTTACGGTGCTCGAACAGTAGCTGCGTAGCTAACGCAAAAAAAGGTTTGACACCGTCCAATCCTAGGACCTCCCGGTCATAGGCTCAGCAGTGCCGCCAGTTGCCGCCCTGAGCCACCTAAGCCGGCCGGGCGTCGGCGTGGGGGGGGAGGGGGAGCGGCAGGGGGGAGGGGGACTGGAAGGTGGCGCGCGCGGCTGCGAGCACGCGCGAGTCGTAAAGGCGACGCCGAGCCGGCACGCGCCATCGCCTTTCGCGGCGGCGCGGCGCGACGCGGCGCGACGCGACGCGACGCGGCCTCCGCCAGCGCCGCCGCCGCCGCCGACGACGAGGCCGCGCCGTCGCGCCGCCGCTTTATGAGACGTGCGTCACCCAACGGTCGCGACGCCCGACGCCGCCCGCACGCCCTTTCGCCGAGGCGAGGCGGCGCGGTGGCCGCACGCGCGGTGCGATGGCGTCAGCTGTAAACTCTGTGGGCAGCTTTTTGCATAGTGGAGCGTGAAGCGACCTCTAGACCAATCGCGTCTGAAGGGGAGAAAAAGTGTTTGCACCTTTAGGTCGAAATGGAACTATGGAGCTAGTTCGCAACTGTGGCACATCGTCCTGATTCGCATTTTTGCGATTAGAGTTGCCTATTAACCACTCATCTATGTGTGTGTATGTATATATATATATATTATATATTGCATGAATTCTGGCGGAATGCGACGGAACGGCGTTCTGGTACCTCGGGAATAAGTATTAAATTATATGATAATGGTTATAGTGAACTCCCATATAGTGAACCCTCGGTTATAGTGAACTTAAGTCATTGGTCCCGCTTCACTTATATTACAAATAAGAAGATATATAAGAAGATTCGGTTATAGCGAACTTGAAACACGGCTATAGTGAACGTTGGAAGTAAGTTCTAGAAATTAATTGGATATCGTTCGTTATTAGGGGAGTAGGAGGGTTTACGGAGAGCGGGACGATGTGCCGATAGTGCAAGAGGCATTGAAGGGGTTAAGACTGCATTGCGATATTTAGAGGCCGTGGACATTGCAGAATCAAGAATGGAGAGGACACGAACTCTGGAAAAGAATCTAATGAAAAATTTACGAAGCAAACATTTGAAAATAATTGATTTTTTAAGGCCAAATAAAGATATTGAAATATTCAGTTCGTCCAGTTAATGAATTTTGCTGAATCTCTATATTAATAAAATCAATCATTGTGGAGAAATTCGATTCAATTTTGACATCATCGAATATAGTGAACCTCAGATAAAGTGAACCAAATATGTTAATCCTCAGACGTTCACTATAAGCGGAGTCGACTATATAATTCTTTCTTTTAAATTACTAGTTAATTTGAGACGCGTTTCGGAAGCGACAGTTTTAGAAATCCAGCAATATATATATATATATATATATATATATATATATATATATATAGATAGATAGATAGATAGATAGATAGATAGATAGATAGATAAGAGAGAGAGATATAGATATAGATAAAAATGAATATAATTAAATAAATGAATCTAATAATTACAGACAATTATATTTACACACAAGCGAACCCGGCAATGCTTCATTATTGCAGTGTATTAAATAAATACAATTCAATTTGAAAATCAATTTATTCAAAAACGATTAACGACGTACTATCTACATTTTACTACTTTATTCTACACTTTAAAAATTAAAATATTAAAATAATGGTGTTTACTGCAAGTATTTGGTTCAGACTTCCTGCGTTGTAGATAGCAACATTGATGTTTGAGGCGTGTGGTTTAAAAAAATATCCATAGATAACACTTCAAGCAAGGTAATATGGAAACGGCGCAAAGCCTACCGTCGATTAACAATGCAAGAACAGCGCCCCTGGCGAATCAGCGGGCTCCGCTAACGTTTCGAGTTTGGGATGTAGTTGGCCCATGCGCACTGGCTCAAAACTGGAGTGATATAAGGCGCTTCACGCTTTGAAAATGTCTCTTGTGAAAATCTCTCGGGGCAAAGCTCGTCTCGCAATGCACAGATTTCGAGGAAGCGTCCTCGCGGAATTCTCCATCCGACTGTTCGTCAACGGGTTAGTGAGTTGGTGAGGTCAGCGTGAACGATTGCTGTCAAACTGATGATTTATATCCGCGCTTTGTACCCGGTTAAGCTAGTATTTCATCTGGCAGGGCAACCAAATACTTTGAGTGAATATCTCTGATTTCTTAAGCCAATATTGTGACGCGAGGAGATAAGATGGTGGAAAACAAAGAAAAGAAGCGCATGAATCAACCATGCGAATAAGAATGCAGCTTTTCTACCATCATTTCCCCAGTCATATCTGCTATCATTACTACACTAATTACAGGAAGAATTCCCGCCATACCCCATTATCTTACCTCATATACCATTCGCTAATACATTGTAGATAAGATGGAACTGCTCTTAAGTCATAAATCATCAGTGATTATATCTATTGTCTAGCTGCACAAGGATTCAGCTAGTTTTTTGCGTAAGTGAACGCTGGGCGATGACAGCAGAAGTTGAATTCTGTACTGTGAATAGACGTTACAAACATTTCTTTTGGAAGGCATTTTTCAAGAGGAGTAGCCTATCGTATTCTTATATAAAAAGGGCACATTCGAATAACGCGATGTCTTGCACTTTTTCCAGCTTTTTAAATGATCTGGGAGTTTGAGCAAGGTATCTCAAGCAAGGTATCTTGCAAAGGTACCAGAGGTCCAATAGCTGTTGAAAGTTGTGTTTTCGTGCCACTCATCCTGTTGATATCGATTTCCAAACTCTTCTATTTATGGGGTTTCTCTAATTCCTTGATTACGACGATGTATTGCTATGAAACAAACATCTACAAGAAGATGTAATTTTTTCCGAAATCCTGAATAAGAATATCCGTTCTTTTTCTACAATTTTACGATCAGTCTGGTTTTTTTGGTCGTTCAATACAAATGTGTGTTAAATATAAGTGTGCGTGTGCGTGTGCGTGTGTGTGTGTGTGTGTGTGTGTGTTTGAAACTCCAAGGGCGTTCTAGATCTACCAGTACAGATAACTGCAAAGCCTGCGATGCCTTCGCTAGAATTACACAAGCTGGGACGATGTTCCCAAACGTTTCTACTTTTTCTTGACAAATGTGGGATTTGTCATCCTGAGAATGTTTAAGAACTACTTTATCATAATGGTTCTCAATGTCCCGATCCTTGGCTACAATTACAACTCCTTCCGATTCTGGCCTCATTCTTCCCATTTTAAGCCATATAAATGATTGGTCTTTGGACTTCTTGATCTTGTCCACCCTTTTTAGATGTGTTCTTTGTTGTAGTTGGCCTCTTCACAATTTTATAACGTTTGTGCCTCACATTTGATGCCAAGCAACGACGGCAAGTCTGTATTTCCTCTTTATTACTCTCTTCTTTTCCTCCTCCTCCTCCTCCTCCCCCCTCCTCCTCCTTCTCTTTCTTCTTCTTCTTCTGCTTCTTCCATTTCTTCTTATAGTGCTCTCATGAGAATAGGGACTGTGCCCAACAAGGTTACCTTCTGAACATCCGTTAATGATGGTTTTCCAGGTAAATTGTTTAAATATTGATCCAGTTCTTTTGTGATGGTTCCTAGAACTCCTATTACTATTGGCACTATACAGTTTATTATTATTATTATTATTATTATTATTATTATTGTTATTATTATTATCATTATGTTACCAAATATGCATTTCGGATGAATACTGTCACTTCCCTTAGAGAATCCACAAAGAGTATACCCTGTCTTTTCGGAACTCCACTGTCCCAAGCAGGAAAGGAAATACTCTACCGGGAAATGACACTGTTTCATCTGTGCCAGAAAACACTTGCGTCGAAATGTTGGCGCCCACGAGTCGACTGATGGAGACAGTGGCACCCGGACGTTGCTATCACAGCAGCGCTTCCTTTGCTTATACATCAGATCTGGCACTTCCGGAGATGCATTAAGATTTTACAGCGTAACGGAAAGTATTCCTTTACTCTTGTTCTTCTTTGCGTCAATTGTTTTCTTTGTACACCACTTTCTGATTATTAGTATTCAACAGTAATACGAATGCGTTAGATTTTTTTACAGCTTTATACTTTCGCACCACTGCTTAGAATTAAATGCAGGTTAATTTGTGTAATATTGTAATATTGATAATACATAGGGTATTGGCAGAATATTCACGTGACTGACGACTCACCGAGACAATGGCGTCACATTCGTTCTTTAGACCCTACGTCCTACCCACCTACGAGTATCTACACTCAACTCCGGTTATAGTGAACTTCAGAGGCTAACATTTTTGGTTCATGATATCAGAGATTCACAACGTCCGATGATGTCAAAATTAAATAGAATTTCTCCATAATGATTGGTTTTATTAATATAGAGATTCAGTGAATTACCTTTATAGCACTAGCTGAAAATTTCAACAACTTTCTTTGTCCTTAAAAATTCAATTATTTTCAATTATTTGCTTCGTACGTACATTTTTCCTTTAGTAATTTCTCTAGATTCTTTTCCAGAGTTCGTGCTCCCTCCATACTTGATTCTGCATTGTCTTCAGTGACTACGTATCGTAATGGCGTCTTCACATCCTTCAATGCCTCTTCCACTGTTGGAACACCATCCTACGTTCCGAAGGCTCTTTTACTCGCCTAATTACATACGAGATCCTCTCGGCAGCGGGATGGCGGATCGCTTTTTGGCGCGGCACTCCGGATATCGTCACGCTGCTGTGGCAGTCGCGTGCTTCCTGTCGCCCACGTAGAATCGCTCGTCGCCGCCGCCAGTGGTAGCCCACGCCTAACGCGGCCTTTGTTTCCGCAGCGAATCTGTAAGGCATACGTTCATCAGTAGGGGGCGGATTTTGATGACCTAAAACATCACCAAAAATGAACAATAAAATGCTCTTGAATGGTTTTTAAAATGCCCTAAAAGCAAAGGAAAATGACGTAAAAACGTGATCAAAACCAGTTCAAATGAACGACTTCAGCTGTTGAATATGTTACTGATGTAATCGAGGCTTCTATTCTTTCAAGTTAATTCAGGTTTCCAACAAAAATCTCTGCCTTTAGTTATCCCGAAATCGGCTGAACCGCCAATGACGCTGACAGGCGTCACAGGAATCTCAGATTACATACCACAATGGCTGACACTATAATTTCTAAGCGCAGATATTGAATAGGTTACCAGGTATATATACTCAGGAATTCTGTGGAGAATATTTGTTACATTTCGTAAATATTATTTGAAGCAAATACCATTCAAATGACTTTAAAATCGGTGAAATCAGTGAAAATGCATTAAAAATGACAGAAAAAGTTAAAAAATGACTTATTAGCCGATTTCGATAAAAATGCACCAAAAAGACATATAAAATGGGCCATTTCCTTTTTTCATCATAACATAAAATGAATTTCTATATTAAAATGCATTGTACTAAAGTGAAAAGAAAAAAAAATACATTTCTTTAAAATCCGCACCCTATGCATCAGTAAGATCACATTTCCAGGTTCCCTACCTTCACCTCAGAGGAGAGTTGTTCGATTATGACCTTTGGCCGATGACCTTTTTTTCTTAAAGCAACCGAATATCTTTATGCTTGTTTATAATGTAGGTGAAACGGGACCTGTGACATAAGTTCGCTATAACAGAGGATTCACTACAACCGAGTTCACTACAAACGGAGTCGACTGCATTCGTGAAGTGCACTGTGGCGCCTCTTGTTCTCTCGAGTGTCTCGGCCGCATGTAACCTTGACTCTGCGAGTTGCAGCCTGCAACTGCACTTCAAATCCCACTCCCCTCTCCTCCTCCCCCCACGCACCGCATAAGAAACACCCCCAGCCACCAGGCGCGCCAGCGTCGCGCCATAATCCGCGCCGCATCGCCGGTAATGTGCTGCATAATGGAACAATTATTTCACGAAATTTGTACGTCTCTCATGTGTCGGCGGGGCGGGTACACGTGTCCGGTTGCGTCGCCGCTGCTGTATAAGATTTACCGAGCGGCGGCGGCGCGGGTACAGTGCGGTGGCGGGCTCAGGTGAATTATACATTAGCGCGCTTTGAACCCTGCACGACGCGACGCGTCGCGACGCGTCGGTTGAGTCGGCGGGGCGGGGCGGGGAGGGACGGGGAGCGAGGGCGAGAGTGGGAGTGGTAGGTTTCACGCAAGCCGCAGCGCGTTGCGCGCGCCACAGCCGACGGCCCCGCCCCCGCCCGGCCCCCCAACCGCCCCCACGCCGCCCCGCCGACCCCGCCCCAAGCCCCGCCGCTGACTCCGTCCCCGCCGCCTCCGCCAACCCGCCGATCCCACTGCCCGCACCGCCCTCGCGGCACGCCGCCCCGCCGCCCCTGCCGCCCCGCCGCCCCTGCCGCCCGCCGCCCGCGCCGCCCAACCGCCCCGTTGCCCCGCCGCCCCAGCCGCCCCAGCCGCCCCGCCGCCACAGCCGCCCCAGCCGCCCCCCCGCCCCGCCGCCCCCCCGCCCCGCCGCCCCAGCCGCCCCAGCCGCCCCAGCCGCCCCAGCCGCCCCAGCCGCCCCAGCCGCCCCAGCCGCCCCAGCCGCCCCAGCCGCCCCAGCCGCCCCAGCCGCCCCGCCGCCCACTGCCCCGCCGCCGTCGCCGCCGCTGCCCCGGCCGCCCCCGCCGCCGCCGCAGCCGTCCCCGCCGCCTCCACCCCTCACTTCCCAACCGCCCCCGCCGCCCTCCCCGCGTCGGCGACCGCTCCGTCGCCCTGTGTTTCTGCGGCCGCCCCCTCGTTAGCATGGGCGCCGCCAGCTCCGCGGCCGCGGCGGGCGTCGCTTTGAGTGCCTGCGCGCGACGCCGACCACCGCGTCGCTTCCCCCGCCCTCCCCTCCCCCTCCGGTGCCCCGCCTGCCTGCCCACCTGCTTAGCATCGAATTACGGCCCAAAAAGTGTCCGCGCCGACAGAGCGTTAGCATATCAAAGCGCGCCCGCGGCCTCGGCCGTCGCCGCCTGACAGACGGCTTCCTGCCGCGACGCGCCGCCCCGCGCCGCGCCGCGCCGCCGTTCCGCGAAGCTCCGACGCCCAACAAAGCCCCTCCCTGGCGCGCGGACACGAACCCCGACCCCCCGACCCCGCGCCCCCGCGGCCCCCGCCGCTCCGCGCGCTGCACGCATGCCTCTGGAGAACAGGGCGGGCGCTGTTCACCGCAGGCGACAAATTCAGTGCGCTCTGCTGCGATTTTTATGTAGCTGCATGTGGCATTTCATCAGCTGTTACTCAATCGGAACCTTACACGTCACTATACCGCAATTGATTTAAAGCTGCATGTGGCAGGTCATCAGCTGTTACGGTGTCATTCAATCGGAACCTTACACGACACTATACCGCGATTGATTCAGAGCTGCGTGTCAGGTCATCAGCTGTTACGGTAGCTGCGTGTGGCAGGTCATCAGCTGTTACGGTATCATTCAATCGAAACCTTACACGACACTATACCGCGATTGATTCAGAGCTGCGTGTGGCAGGTCATCAGCTGTTACGGTGTCATTCAATCGGAACCTTACACGTCACTATACCGCGATTGATTCAGAGCAGCATGTGGCAGGTCATCAGCTGTTACGGTGTCATTCAATCGAACCTTACACGTCACTATACCGCGATTGATTCAGAACTGCGTGTGGCAGCTGATTTACTTCACAGGCAGCTATGTAAGCGTTATGTAAGGTTTCTCGGCTACAAGCCGAATCAGGGCATCGTATTAAAAATGTATGTAAGTAGCAACAAAGTGTGGTGTTAAGAAACGAGCAATTACTCTAAGTAAATACTCGTGAGCGAACGTTCGGCATTTCGCTCAAGGTGAGTAATTAATCAGATTCTTATGAATAAAGTGTTCCTCTCTCGTCAGAGCAAATACGCTCAAGAGTGTGAAAATCAAAGAAAATGTTATTCGTATCAAAACTACTCGTTTCTCCAAAATCTTAAATAATGAGCAATTGCTCGTGTTTATTAATACCTCCCAATATCACTAAGAAACAAATACAGGGGACAACACTTCCAGCATCTGTTATGATTGTGGCCAGTGCGGAATTTACGTTTTCAACCTCGTGATACCAGCATAATTTCTGTTACAAGCACTCTCATCAGCAAGGTGCCACTACGGGGATTGATTGATTGATAGATTTTTCGTGTTTCCGGGCGCGTCAACTGCTTTGGTCATTAGTCCCGTTAGTGTAGTGCATGTTTTTTTCTCGGGAGATGGTGGTGATCTTCCCCCGCTGGATGGCGAGATCCGGCGCCGACCTACCGTCGGCTAGTGGGGTTTCCCCCTAACCAGGACTCTCCCACCAGCGGGGCACCGCCCCAGCCGGACAGGCTCTAAGCTCCCGACCGGTCTCCCGGAGTATGTGGTAGTGTAGTGCATGTTAGTGTGTGTGTGTGTAAGGGCAGAGGATAGGACAAGGAAGAGGAAGGAAATATCGCACGCGGTCCGAGGCCCGTTTGGTAGGGCACTGCTCCGGCATTCGGCTGGTGTTGACCGGAGAAACCACGGAAAACTACCGATCACAGCAACCGGCCGCTGGAATTCTCATCCAGACAGCGACTGAATCCCACGTAACTGAAAAGCTAGTGTCGAAAATCATGCCACAGTCTGGACTCGAACCTAGGACCTCCCGGTCAGAGGCGCTGCAGTGACATCTATTGACCCATTGAGCTACCGTTCCCGGTGCCATTACGGGGAGATTTCCTTGGCGCTATACTTTGGTCTTATGATTGCAGAGTGCGTTAGAGCCGAGAGATGGTGACGTCCCCCTCATGGTACGTGAGGTCCGGCGTGGACACTTACTACTGCTTTTGCACATGTATCTCCCCTGCCGGGTTACCGCCCCATCTGGGACTAGCTTCTGATTGATTCGTGTATACTCAGCACATGCAAGCACAGGTATGTGAGTTTGTGTGTGTGTGTGTCCATGTGTGTGTGTGTGTGTGTGTGTGTCCATGTGTGTGTGTCCGTGTGTGTGTGTGGGGTGCGTGTGTGTGCATGTGTGTGTATGTGATGGGAGATGTGATAAGAATGGGCAAAAGAAGATCGCACCTGGCCATTGGCCTGTGTGTTGGGGTTGTGCTCCGGCAATTGCCTAGTATTGATCTGAGAAACCGTGGAAAACTATACGGATCAAAGCAGCCGGCCGCTAGAATTCTCCAGGGTGTGGCTGAATTCGACATTGCTGTACAGCTAGAATCCAAAATTCTCCACCGTTTTGTTTACTACCACTTGTACACCGTGCGACCAGAATTTAAACCAGGAGGTAGAAGTTAATTCATTATATCACAGTCAAACCGCACTGCAAGTCTCGGTGAACCTGAATTCATCAGTCTCTTTACACCGTAGCAATTTTCGTAGAACTTCATCCTGAGGGAGACAGCGTTGTCGCGTTTCAAAGTCCTTGCAACGTCCCAGCTGTTCGAGCTTCTTTGCAATGCACATTTCAAGCAACTTCATTAGCTCACTGCGAGTTGGTGGCAACAATGGTGGATGACGTCATCGGAGAACTGCTGCTATTGCTCATCGCCACGAGTCCACTAGCGACGTCACCTCGCGTTTCTCATAGATCATGCACAAGAAGATTGGTGCAACGATTGTGGGCGGACAGTCGTACTCGACTCAGGGTTTGCTACGGACGTCGCGTTTTGACCTCCCTTTACAGATGCTGTCAGCGATGTTTTCTTGGAAAAAAATAGAACACTGGGTTGGTTATTAATGAAAATTTATTAAACGCTCTTTAAATCTTATATTTTTCATTTCGGTTATAAAAGGATTTTCCTAAGAATGCGCCAAAGTGACCGTTCGCTAAACAAGTGAACATCATATGCAATTCAGAGAAGTATCCCTCCGCCACGACAGCTGCTCAGCCACGCCTCTTCGTAAAGTGTTTATGGCTCCTGTGAACACATGCGTATGCAGAAGTCTACGAGTTTCGCTTAGGAATATGCACATACGCGAGTTCGGGAAATATTTAAATTTAATTATGCATGTGGAAAATCTCATAACATACTCTCACAATCAGTAAAAGAAAACGGCCACGCATGTAAAGAGAAAGCTCTCAATCACAGCTCAATACACAACAGCACAATATACGGAAAAACGTGCACCAGTACGCACCTCAGATTCAAGTCTCGGTTTTAAAATAAACATTATATTTATCACACAAAAAGTAAATTCAATGTGATGTTTATAGAAAAAAAGAATTTTTACAGAAGAGCACATAAGACTGCACTTCCTAATTTCAATTATTTCTCGCGGCGCACTATATTTTTGTCGGACAAGGACATCACAAAAGGAAGCGTAGAAGCCATCTACAAGTTAGCCAACTGCAAACGAACGAATGCAGATTGGGAGTCTAATGGGCTGGAGGGCACAACGACCACAGAACCTTCTCTTATGTTGCCAGCACTAGCTGTCGCTTTGCTTCATTCTTAGGAAAATCCTTCTATATCCTGTCCAGTGCCCCGTCAGTGGTTTGAGGAAGACGGGGGCGGGTGGCGCGTGCGGGCACGTTCGCAGCGGGTGGTCCATCTTGAGAAGCGTCGCTGAGATACCAGGAGAGGAGTCCATCACCTGCCCACCTGATCAACAGCGCTGCGGCGGCCCCAAGGGTCAATATTGCCTGCTTTCAGTCACGAGGAGAACGAGCGACCATCGGGATCCATATATGGAGCTTATAATGTATGTGATTTGATTTGATTTTTTTCATGTTTCCGGGCACGTCAACTACTTTGGTCATTAGTCCCGTTACAAGTAGTGCATGTTTTTTCTCGGGATATGCACGGTGATCTTTCCCGCTGGATGGCGAGATCCGGCGCCGACCTACCGTCGGCTAGTGGGGTTTCCCCCTAACCAGGACACCAGCGGGGAACCGCCCCAGCCGGAACAATCTCTAAGCTCCCGACCGGTCTCCCGGAATATGTGGTAGTGTTGTGCATGTTAGTGTAAGTGTGTGTGTGTGTGTGTGTGTGTAAGGGGAGAGGAAAGGACAAGGAAGAGGAAGGACAGATCGCGCGCGGTCCGTGGCCCGTTTGTTAGGGAACTGCTCCGGCATTCGCCTGGTGTTGATCGGAGAAACTACGGAAAATAATTTTTAACCGAGTTCCATAAATTTCAAAATAGATATATCGCTCAGTAGAAAGCTTGGAATGGGAAGCTGTCCTGTTTGAGAACACCTCTACCCGTCCACTCGTGCGTAGAACAGACCAGATCGAGGGAGAGTGTGAGTAGGATTATTGCTGTGCTAAGGTCATGTGATGCTAAACGATTGACGCCATACGCAAGTGACGCAATCGTGCTCCACCGAGCATTATCTGTCACTGATACGTACGCCTGGCGACACAGCATTGAACGTAGGGGCGACTAGAAGAGGGGCAGCTGGGGCAACTTGCCCACGGCCCCCGTCTTAATTGGGGCTCCAATTGTTTTCATTCAAACGAAATTTAAAAAATGTATTCATCTGTAATCCAAATTTAACGCCATAAGTTATTTCTGATGCATGGAAAAATGAATTCTGTTAATGAATTGAGGGAGGATGGATTTTTTTGTTTGAAAAGGGGGCCTCCCGTAGATCAACTGCCCCAGCCCCCTGGTTTTCTCTGGGTTCTCCTGGTTGAACGACTGGTGGAGAGTTGTCCGGCGGCTGTCGATGGTTGGGAAGGAAGCAAGGTCTGTGAATCAAACTTTTAGCGCTTCCGTAGTGGAACATTTTCTTTTACGAATTTCCGCTAGAGAAAGTCGGAATTTCCCATCTATCTACTACACACACAAACAAGAAAAGTTTATTAGTCTTTTATCTATTTTAATATGACATCCAGTTAAAAATATGCGAACTCAAGAAAATTGTGCTCCACACTTCATGCAAAGCCTTTCATATCATTTATCCTATAATGTGCACATTTAACTGATCTTAAGTGTATACCTGGGCCATTATTATTACTATGATGATGATGATGATAATTATTATTATTATTATTATTATTATTATTACAAATCGGGGAAAGGAACGCGTTAATTATTATATAAAATGAACATTCTAGAAACATGTTGGTTTCTGCATGGTCCTAACCCTAAAACTGAATATAAGGTTTATATAAAGAGCGATACAAGAAACTACCCATTTGAAGTTATGCGCATCTCATCTAGGAGGAACCACATTTCATATTTATCCTTTGCAATAATGAATGACCATCGGGTCATAGTCTTTCACAGAACAAAGAACAATTTGTTGATTTCCAAACCTGACTTCAACATTCACAACTCTTATGTATTCAGTGTTCATTTTCAATGTTAATGCTTGAATATTGCAATTTAGAGACCATCCTTAGCCTAAATATAAAACAGATTATTATATTTTATAAAACAGGTTCATCTACAGAAACATTAAGAGACTGATGATCGATTTTTAACAAATACGTTACAATATAATACACTTTTATCAAATATCTTTAAGGAATCTCATAAATTAAGACTGCACTAATGAGATTCCAACTATATAAAGTAAAGTTAATACAATTCATAAGAATTTATTTATTTATTTATTTATTTATTTTGCAGATACCACAATTCAACACTTGATTCAGTCGTGGAATACCCCGCCCTCGTGTAGCCATTTCACATACCACCACTCATTGTCCAACAATTGCCCATAACAATTGTCTGCCGCGCTCCAATAATGAGATTCCAATTACGTAATGTAAAATGAATACTGTTCTTCAGATTTTTATTTATTTACTTATTTATTTATTTATTTATTTATTTATTTATTTATTTATTTATTTATTTATTTATTTATTTTGCAGATACCACAATTCAACACTTGATTCAGTCGTGGAATACCCCGCCCTCGTGTAGCCATTTCACATACCACCACTCATTGTCCAACAATTGCCCATAACAATTGTCTGCCGCGCGTTCCGTGCTCCAGATGGAATCGAAATACGCCTTCGGGCTTCGAACTGCAGCCCGTCAGCGTGCGGCGCGGGGGCCTGTCAATTACAGAGGCCGTGGACGCGGCGATTCTGAGACGAGCTGCTCGATTGTCGATTGTTTCGCTGGCGGCCTCTCCAGGAGGCCGTTTTTCGATTCGCTTCGTTTCTTTCTGCAGGCGGAATGCTCTCGACCCGTCCCGCCCGCTCGGTGAATAACGGTCTTCTTATCCACGCGGGCTTCGAAAAATGCCGCCGTCTTCGTGAAAGCGGTATGCATTTTCAAACGAATGCGTGGTTGTGTTGTTTCGATTTTATCGAAGGTGGAAAGACAGAGGAAAGCTGCGTTGCGTAAGGTAGAAAAGGTATTGGAACTGACGCTAGCATATTATTTATTCGCAGCTGTAACTGTTGAATTTGATACATTCATAGGAGTTGAATACAATGCATTTCTAATAGCGCGCGTGTTATAGTATTCAAAGAATAATAATTGCTCAATAAATAACGTTCTGCTCCAGAGAATGTTTGCTTGAATTAGTACCAGATTCAGAATCTTATTGTACATGTATATCATTGCAATGAAATTGGAAAGCAAGAAAGAAAATGGGAATCGTTTAAGAGTTCACTTTTTAATAGAATATTTTTACAATTCGCTCATTTATTGCATGTTTATCAGTGATTTTTTTCTAAATTTCTGGGGATCTTCATTAAGTCGGGATTTATAGAGAATTTGCCGGAAAAAAATGTTAGGAGATCTCTGCAAAATGTGTGCGTATTCAGTTCTTAGGAAAAACGTACGTAATTTCGTAGTCGGAGTATTGGTAACATTAACTTAAAGCAACTCAAAAATGCCAATTTCTTCATTATTTATGTCATTTGGACTTTGAGAGCCAATACGAAAACACTCGGTGAATAATCAACGAACTGCAATTTAAGTTGGCAAGATGGATGAAATCTTACATTTCGAAACCTGAATGGAACTGCCACATTTCGTTCATAGGTCTAATTCTTCACTGATGTATCATGAAAGTCATCACAAAACAGTAAACTAAGTACCGCGTGTGTAATGACAATTGAATGCATTTGCAAAGAAATATCTGCTGCCACAACACTAAATTATATTTCACATATCACAGGAACATGGAACACTTAGAACATGAAGTTCCACTGTGTATCTACTGGTTAGTGGAGAAATCATTAAATTTAATAAAATGAGAAAAGTTTGCTGTTCATATTAGGATTACAATGGAAAAGAGTAGTCTGATAACTGAAATTCTCCGGTTAATAACTGATTACTAGATATCCATCAAAACGGCTCAAAGACTCTGGACCTCTCACAAAAAATCAAGTAGATAATTACATTTATTTAAACTGTACTTTCGTTTAATAAAGTGAGTGTGTGAGTCTATATTAAATATACTAACAGTGCAAAATTACTATTAAGGTAAAAATAATTATTGAGTCTTATTTTGGATATCAAATACCTCACAAATTGAATCTGCATAATGTAAATAATAATAGAATAAAATTTAATTATGATTTGATGAATAACATTTTTAGAAGTTTTGAACTAACGGTAAAATTGAAGTATGGTCTAGTCCTAAAAAATTGAGGACATCAGAGTTCATGGAATTGAAGGGACAAGATTTACGAGCTTCGCACTAATTTATGTGACAAGGATCTAAGGAAATCATATGGTCCCCCGCAATAAGCTGCACTCAAAGTGACGGCACTTTTACAGCGTAAACAATTTTACTATACAGTAAAATATATAAATCTCTCAAGAGGGAATATTGAAGGAAACATTAGGCTCAGTCAATACGTAACATTGTTCCCAGAATACTAGAAAATATATGTGAAAATATTTGTAACAATGTTTGCAAATTCAGTATTGGTATAATATATATTTTGAGAACGTGGTAAAGAGACCCAAGCAGGACGAATTTGTTTCATCTAGAAACATCAGAAAGCCGAGGAAAGTTCCGTAAATGATTCAACAGGCGAACAAGATCGCCTTCCACTGGTGGAATCGGTGCCGTGTTGATTTCCAGCACTCCTTCGAATTCGACCGGTACATACTCCATTTTAGGAACCGGGCATCAGCGAACTCAATCTGCAATAACAAATTTAAGAAGAAAAGATACGAAATACAACACGAGTGTGCAGAAAACCAGCCAATGCAAGGATGACTTCGTCAAGGGAGTGACGAACCTGGGTGTCAGCCCCGGAAGTGTCGTGAGTGTCGACCACGCGCAAACGTTTGACGGAGGGAAGGGGGGGGGTGCGGCACGACGCCGTCAACGGCCGGAAGCCACACCCCGCCACGCCGCTCCACGCCCCGCGCCGTCGCCGGAGGCGTCGCTGCTTCCCGGCCGTCGCCTCGTCGTAAAGAATTTGTTATCCATCCAATTTATGGCTTCCTCTCTCCGCCGCTCAGGTTCTGTTACAAATATATAACTTCAATTTATTCTGAAACTATCCTTGAATAATTTATCGCAAGCGATATGACATCGGTAAGTACATGCTTCTGCGGGACCGGGAATCTATTACGCCATAAATCGCAGGCGCGACAGGATAATGCAGTCGGCGGCGGCGGCGGACGCCGCGCAGACAAGGCGGCGGCGGCGGCGGTGGCGGCGCGTCAGGCCGCTGCGACCGGCGGGCCCGGGGGCGGCGGCGGCGGCGACAGTGCCGGACACTTTGACTTATCGGCGCGGAGGGCCGCGGCGACTTGGGGCGTGACACGGCACAATAAAGCCGGGATAAAATACGCCGCTTCTACCGCCCCGCCCCGTCGGCCCCTGACGGTCCCCGTCGGCCCCCCCACCCCACCCCCACCCCCGCGCCGCCGCCGTCGAGTTATGGGTGGTGCGGCGAGGACGAGGTGCGGGGACGCGCGCGCGGCTGACTCCGGAGGTGGGGATGGGGATGGTGAGCACACTTTGTCGGACAGCGAGCAGATACGTGGGAAGAGACAGTGAGCGAGAAGTGATAAAGAGAGAGATGCATAACAGAGGTGGTAGAGGACGGAGAAAGTGGGAAGAGGCGTATGGAGTGAGACGATGAGGGGGAGAGGGAGAAGAGTCAGCAGAGAGGCGGAGAAAGAAGATGGTAAAAGTGTAAGGCGGATGAGGAGTTGGGAAGGAGGAAATGGAGCGGGTTCGACAGTGCTGCTCGGGGCGAGAGAGGATTGGCGGAGGGGACCGAGAGGAGAGGTGAAATGGAGAGGTGATGCCGGGGCGAGGGGCGTGGCGGGCGGCGTCGGCGACGTGCGCGGCTTCGTAACTCAGCGGCGGCGGCTGCCGCGCTTGCAAGAAGCGGCCCAGCCGCGCCACCGCGTTTGACCGCCGCCGATGTTGCCGCCACCGCCTCCGTCGCCTCCGCCGCCTCCGCCGCCTCCGCCGCCTCCGCCGCCTCCGCCGCCTCCGCCGCCTCCGCCGCCTCCGCCGCCTCCGCCGCCTCCGCCGCCTCCGCCGCCTCCGCCGCCTCCGCCGCCTCCGCCGCCTCCGCCGACTCCGCCACGTCCGCCGCCTCCGCCGCCTCTGCCTCCGCCGCCGCCACTGCCGCCCCCACCGCCACCGCCACTGCATCCGCCGCCACCGCAACCGCCGCCCACGCCGCCAAAGCGGCCACCGCCGCCTCCACCACCGCCACCGCCACCGCGACCACCGCCTCTGCCTCCGCCGCCGCCACTGCCGCCCCCACCGCCATGCCGCCCACGCCGCCAAAGCGGCCACCGCCGCCTCCACCACCGCCACCGCCGCCTTCACCGCCACCACCGCGACCACCGCCGCCGCCTCCGCCTCCACCACCGGGTCCGTGGCCAGCGCGCCGGAGCCCCACTTCCCGGATTTATGTGCGGCTACCGTGGGCCTCGCTAATAAATAGACTCGCCCTCCCCTCGCGGCGCGGGCAAGAAGTGCGCGGCCTCGTGTAGCGCTCGCTGCGACATCTGTAGCGGCCGGCGACGGCGCCCGCGGCGCTGGGGGCGGGCGGGGCGGGGCGGGGCGGCGCGGCGGCTTCGCGGGCCACGCGCTTCGACTTACAAATGCTCCTGCTTTGTTAGGTTGCAGCTGCCTCGGGACAATTAAAGGGCCGCTGGATGTCGCCGGAGAATCTTTGAATTTTCAAGTGAGTGACCGCCTCGTGCATAGCCATTCATGACCTTGTCACGCTGAATAAGAATACGCACTAAGTGTGAATGTAAATATGTGCTTAGATGCGGTGTTGGAAATACGTCTTCGTTGTAAAATGTTGCTGTAATACGCAGGCATTGTGTTATTTTCGGTACATGCCTTATTTTCAAATGCTTGTTTCTTTTCAGTAAACGGCCTCGGTATCGAAAAGTCATCCTCGTTGATCAACTTCAAACAATTTAATGTTTACTCTCTGTGCACTCAGTGTATTTACAGCGAACGTGTTCTAACTTCTACTCCTAGAAATTTTCATCGCGCAAAAATGTAACACTTAAATAAGTAGTATCATGATCAGGAGCGGCAGAGATGTTCTTACTATTCTATCCTTTTACCCGTAAATATTTACGTTCATGATAGTTTTTTAAAGCAATTATTTTACGTCAAAATATGCTGTAAAATTCTTCACAATCTATTGATGAAATCCTCAATAAGTATTTCACGAAGGTAAAACAACCCAATGGTATCACATGTGTGATGTGTTTGTTATTTGGTTTTCACCTCAGTTTACTCATGCTTGCTTACTCTAGACAAGCCGATGAAGAATAAAAGATGCACTGCTGATGAACACGTGGAAGTGAACAAATTGACAAACACACCCTGAACTTTGGAAACATTAAATCATTTGTACGGTACATCACTGTAGAGTTTGAGAAAGAAGAAAGCACGAACTATAAAAAAGAAAGAACTAAGGAAACATATGAATCTAAAAATAATTCCTTATATTAACATAAGACTGACAATATTACTATGTTATTATAACATTAATACTCGTAAATCATATCATGAATCACTCTTCTTCTGTCGGAAAGTAAAATGGTCAAATGGATGTTTCGTATCATCACCACTACTTCTAAGCTTAAACATGCATGTTGCCACTGAATACCTCGAAGAACACACCTGAACACCGAGATGCTTTTGAAAGGCCAAACTGACGAACAAACACTGAAGTTTCAAACTCAACAGCTATTGGAAGTTATCTCTGGTACATCACAATAGATTGAGGACTTCACTAAAGAAACATGTTAAGCTAAAAATAATCAATCATTCTACTACAAAATAAACAAAATTAATACGTTATTATATCGTTTTCCACTCTTCTGTCGAAAATTAAAACGGCCGAATGTATGTTGCGTTTCACCACCTCAACACCTACGATTATTCATGATTGTTGTCACTGAACACATCCAAGGAGAACACTTAAACAGCCGAGATGCTTTTGAAAGGCCAAACTGACGAACAAACACTGAAGTTTCAAACTCAACAGCTATTGGAAGTTATCTCTGGTACATCACAATAGATTGAGGACTTCACTCAAGAAACATCGTGGTCAACCCGTTCTGCGTCAAGAGACTGACCGTCGCCGTGGAGATTGGTAATGAGGGGCAAACAAAGCGACGGGCAGGGCGGCCGATGCATTCCGTGAGGCTGACGGACTGGACGTCAGGAGGCAGCAGTTATGTCACAGCATTATAATGCGGTAGCTCGGCCTCGCGGCGACTTCCTAATGCGATGAGGGGGATGTGGCGGCGGCGGCCGCGGCGGCAACGCGTTTTATTCATGAGCGGTGAATATTCGACGAAGGCTAAGAGTGGGCCTTTCATCTAGCGATGCGATCCATCGTCAGAAGTGTCTGCGCGCAAGACGAATATTTCTGCCTGCAGACAGGTGCGCTGGAAATCTCGGCCGCTTCCAGACAGAACCTCCTGAAATGCCACCAAAGGAACCCCGCTCGTATAAAGCATTGCCTTTTTTGTAGCGCGGTTTCCTGCTTGATTTATTTCCGTTGCCCTTTCTCCAAATAAATCTGTCGTTTCTTTTTCACAGTTACGTGCTATTATCAGTTACAGTTATCATTGATATGTAATAGATACTGAAAAGTAGAAACGAATTATTATGGTGAAAGTTTGCTTTTAAATCGCCTGAAATCTTAACAGAGAAGAAAACGTTAAACAAATACAAATTTGGTAATATAAAAAGATCTGATTATATGCCTCACTCTTTCCAAAGTATCTTTCGAAAAATATGCGAGTGCGTATGTATGAAGATGTTCCAGGCTAAGAATTATATTTGAATACATTTGGCACATGCCAAATGATAGCAAATGATAGAGATGCAGAAAAAGGGTCAAAATATCTGTTTCACATCAACATGCGGTTCAATGTAACAGAATAGTCAGGTACATGCCCATTATTATTGGATGCCCCATGCATTGTACAACTCGCGCAACTTTTCTTGAACGATAGATTGAAGAAATGCGGGCGGAGTTGGGTATTAGTTACAAAGTCGGCCACTAGAGTATTTACAGTAATGCTAACGTCTGGAAAATCAAAGTCAATCTGCTACGTGTGCGGCCAGGTCATCGCTCTGAGTAGGCAACAGCAGGGACACTAGATAGGAGTTTTAGGTGCCTCCCTTGACGGACCTGGACCTACCTTAGCCATTTATTTGGATAATGGTAATAAGGCTGAACAAACGTTATCGACTATGAAAGCAAATAGCTTTGACTGGCTTCTATTTCGCGCCAATGAAGTTTTAATGCTTGGAGTGTTGTCATCAGTGCTCGCTGCGAACTTTTGCCTTCAACTATTTCTTGCTCAAGGGAGGGGGAAGCAAGGTCATCGTTCAAGAAAAGCTACGCGAGTAGTACATCAGCATCCGTCTCTTCGTGCATTTTTAATTGATGATTCGGAGGAATCGTTCCATACCTTTTTAATTCGTTATGTTATTTTTAAAAAAGGGTTGAAGGTTCACTTGGCCAAGGGAGCTCAGTAGCCTGTGCTCGAGCCTGTTCCATCGATGGTGCAGAAAAATAGAGAATTGCAGATATGTATCATTTGTATTCTGTAAAGAAGAATGAAACAAAATGATCTTTCTCAGTTACGCTATGAGTTACACGTACGTTAATCATTTCCAGCACGAGAAACCGAGCGGAGCGGACTTGCTCACTAGCGCTTTTCATGACCGACCACTCGTAAGCAACCACGTCCAACCGAAATAGAAAATTCGCTGAATCCTTTCATCGTAATAGTGCACACTAGTGGACCAATTATAAACTCAACTGTCCTTAAAAATCAAGATCTCCCAGACGAAATTGTTAAAACTATCATAGTTTAAAATAAAATCAGAAACTATAGGTCCATAAAAATCGAACTTAGAAAATAATTAAATCTCATAAACATAGTCATCTGATAGTCAAAAATTAATCAAGACGCACCACAATCAACAATATTATAAATCAGTATAATCATACACTACTAAAATGTATGGAATGGCAGTTTACTAAGAAATTCTTAACAGAAAGACAATTATACCTACATTAAATACGAGGCAAAGCATACACCTTAATTCTCAAAGTGGAATACCAAGCCGACTACTTTCAGTCAACGTTTACAACAAACACGACCAAACCTTACCCCAAACAAAAACCATCATCAGAAACGTAATAATATCTGATACTGTCCTCACCCAAGAATACAATATGCATATCCAACACAAATAAAAATAATGATAAAAATATCACATAAAAGATCACCTGAACATGGTACCATAATCCACCGTTTCATCTGCAATTGCGTATCTCGCCAGTATGTAAGACAACTCATATTTCAGAAATACCTACTTCCCATCAATTAAATCTTACAACAATCATTCCTATTCAAAACCTAACAAAATTGCAACAATTTCAAATAGTTATCGCCTGATAAGCTTATTGCCAACATAAGCAAAAATCTTTGAAAAATAATCTTGAAACGATTAACATAATTCTTTCAAGTTACCAACGCTAACCCTCGCAAACAATTCGTTTTTACCGAAATATATATACTCGTCAGATACTAAGAATCACAGAATATCTTTACTCTTTGTTGAAAAAAAAGTATAATAGGTATCTTCATCGACATCACACATGCCATCGACAGACCAAGGCATCAGGCGCTACAAATATTTAAAAATCTGTAACCCTCATTATTAGGGCCCGGATTTTAATGACCTAAAAATCAGCGAAATATGCAAGCATTTATGACCTAAAACCTGTATAAATATGGCCTTAAAATGAAAATATGACGTTATACAATTCATTTTTAAAAATCCTTTTTTGTGTAACAAAGACAAAATCGTCGGCCCGATTGATTAAATTTTTGTGTTTCCGGGCGCGTCAACTGCTTTGGTCATTAGTCCCGTTAGTGTAGTGCATGTTTTTCTCGGAGATGTCGGTGATTTTCCCCGCTGGATGCAGGAGATGGCGAGATCCGGCGCCGACCTACCGTCGGCTAGTAGGGTTTCCCCCTAACCAGGACTCTCCCACCAACGGGGCACCGCCCCAGTTGGGACAAGCTCTAAGCTCCCGACCGGTCTCCCGAAATATGTGGTGGTGCAATGCATGTTAGAGTAAATCTGTGTGTAAAGGGAGAGGATAGGACAAGGAAAAGGAAGGAAAGTGGCCCGTTTCGTACGGTACTGCTCCAGCATTCGCCTGGTGTTGATCGGAGAAACCACGGAAAACTACCGATCAGAGCAGCCGGCGCTAGAATTCTCCTCCAGACAGCGACGAAATTCGACCTAGCTGAAAAGCTAGTGTCGAAAATCCTGCCGCCGTCAGGACTCGAACCTAGGACCTCCCGGTCAGAGGCGCTGCAGTGACATCAGTTGATGACGCATCATTCATACTTGTTGCATTATATATAATGCAACGAGTATAAATGATGCGTGAATGAAAAAATATATAAAAAGTTAACGAGAAAGAAGAAAAGACACCATATACTATAAGAATAAAGAAACGAACAATTTTTGGATTCAAGATAGGTACAGCAAAGCGCCTACTTATTAACTTCACAATTAGATTAAGCTAAAATGAAGTTAGTTTGTTACATATTACGTAAAGCATCCCACCTCACCCCTCTTAGCTGCTTAAGCCGGAAGGCAGCAGCACGTTGCACACCGTAGTAGAAGAAATAAATGCCCGCATCCTCAAGGGTACTGTGAAGAGGAACTGTACTTAAATGGTGGAGGGTGTCTAATGGCCCCCCCCCTTCTCCAAACACATCAGGCACATGAAGCTTCCATTTCAGAATTGTGTCGATAGAGTTGCTTCGAGTTCAGGGTTTATTTATTTATTTTACGTCAAAAAAACAGTTGAAACTGCGTATGACGTGCTATGGGGAAAAATGAATTGTGTGCACATTTTGAAAATTTTGTGAACCCTACACTGTCATATACTGCTTAAATTTTTTTAAAAAAGCTCCCATGTAATAAAATCTATTTTTAAGGATAAAAAGGCAATAAATTTGGCTCTTATCCATTTGTCCTTCGGAAGAATACTTCCTGCCATGACAACATGGAAACGATAATTTGAAGAATTGTATTTCCCACTGAATTCTAGAAGACGTGCACAGAAAATTATGTCCAGAAGCAAAACAAGGGGCCATCTCAGCATTTGCTCAATGGATCAGGGAAACTGGACGAAAAACCTGATCGAGATGGGGGTCATTGACCCGGAGGCTGTAGTACAATACTTGTTACAGGTTGTTTATACACATTTATACAGTCCAAATGGTAAATAATGCATTATGTATCATTGTTAAAATTAATGTTCGGCATCGGCATTTTATGATAATATATTCCCGCCATTAAGCACGTTTTTTCTGACAAAATCCACTGATTCGTAAATAAACAGTCACGGTAATGGTAGAATTCCTAGATTAATGAAGAGAGGCTTACATGAATCACGTGGGTGGGGTTTGGCTATTATTCGTGCAATTCGTTTTTGTAATCTAAAAGTCTGGGAGCTATAAGATGTATTTCCCCAGAATATTATGCCATATCTCAGGCGGGAGTGAACATTCGCGAAATATACACAACGAACAGTATGAAGGCTGACTGAATTTGTAAGAATTCTGAACACGTAGCATAATGAACTTAATTTTGTGTTCAATTTATTTAAATGGACGTTCCATTTAAGGTTTGACTGAATTGAGAGACCTAAAAATTTTGTTGCCTTAACATCAGTCAATGGAACACCGTTCATTTTCAATGGAGCTTGGTTCTGAATTCCTCGGGAACTGGTTGCACGACAGCCCTTGCTTCAATAATTTATCTCAGCGGAAATACAGAAAAACATATCTCCGCCAAATTCCAAGTACTTTGGGCACAGAGGAAAAATGTTCTGATTTACATTTAAAAAAGTTTTCATGACTGTCTAAGAAAATTTCTCCCAATATATTTTCATGATCCTCCGATAAAGTGTGATGTTTTTGTAAACTCTGTTCTATAGAAACACAAATAATAATCCACTGCAACGGATTGTGAAACAACGTTGGCCAGCATTTACGACTGATTACTCTATCACGATACAGCATTTCAATGCCCTTCGATTTTTGACAGAACAGTCGTACAAAAACGATCATTGTTTCCAAGTGAATCGCAAAGCGCAAAAACAATGATATTTGAAAAGCGGAATCCATCGTGTCTTTTCATCCAACAGACATTTGCACCACGAACGTATCGTTTTTGGTTCCTTGTTAACTACAGTAGGGCATTGTAAGATGAGCATTGTTGATGAGCAATGAAAGAAATGTGGGACATTATTGAGACGAAGGGAAACAGAGTAGTTCCATGGCCACCTGGCAGAGTCAGGTTAGTGCTAGGGTTGTGACCGGGTCGATTGATTGATTAATTGTTTCGTGTTTCCGGGCGCGTCAACTGCTTCGGTCGTTAGTCCCGTTAGTGTAGAGCATGTTTTTTCGGGAGATGGCGGTGATCTTTCTCCGCTGGATGGCGAGATCCGGCGCCGACCTACCGTCAGCTAGTGGGGTTTCCTAACCAGGGCTCTCCCACCAGCGGGCACCGCCCCAGCCGGACAACTACCGATCAGAGCAGCCGGCCGCTAGTCGCGCGGGTCCGTGGCCCGTTTGGTAGGGTACTGCTCCGGCATTCGCCTGGTGTTGATCGGAGAAACCACGGAAAACTACCGATCAGAGCAGCCGGCCGCTAGGATTCTCGTCCAGACAGCGACTGAATTCGACCTAGCTGAAAAGCTAGTGTCGAAAATCCTGCCGCCGTCAGGACTCGAACCTAGGACCTCCCGGGTCAAAGGCGCTGCAGTGACATCAGTTGATGCACTGAGCTACCGCTGCTCGGTGACCGGATCGCATTTATGAAGCTTTGCTAGCAGCGTTCTTAGGGCCCTGCCATCTGGGGGCTTGCTAGGAGCTCAAGGGGGCACTGTAATGGCTAGGGACCGTTCATAAATCGCAAAACCGAACACTGGCAGCCTGCTCGACCTGGCAGACCCCTGGCAGAGGTTTATAATTGCGGCCCTTAGTCCTCTCCAGGGCACAGCAATTTGAATTCCGTGAAGTTTTTCAACAGACAGCATTTTTAATATCCCTTCATATGTTTTGTTGTTATTTATATTCCATTGAAGTTGACGTAAATATCTGTGCATTGAGCGATCTTAGTACTATGCACCTGAGCATGTGGAAAAGAATAACTAGAAAGGTGGTTTATTGGTGTATCCAACATTCCTCAAAATAGCAATCGAACGTATCACACAAACTAGTGAATTTGGCTGAAAATAATAATAATAATAATAATAATAATAATAAAATAATAGTAGAAAAACCGCTCTTAATAAAAATAATGCAACATAAATCGAACTTTTATGTTGCTCTCTACATTTTCATTATCGCATGCATTCGTGTGACATTACTATAACACATGCAGTGACTATTGATTCCAAATAAAACACTGGATGGATGAATGATGTTTCTGTTAAAAATAAGTTCCGTTTCCGACTCACTGGGAGTTGAGCTCGCTTTTCGCTCCGTGAGCTGCGAGCTGGCGCGAGAGAGATTCTGCGCGACAACGCCTTTCGACCGCTACCCGCCCTCTCGTCCCATTGTCACATTCCTCGTCACTTTCCCTCAATCCATCCCTCCTTCCGTCCGTTCGTCAGTGCGTCCGTCCGCCCGCCCACCCGCTCTCGCGACCAACTGACCGCCCTCACGCCCACCCGCCCTCTGGCACGCCCGCCTGCCCTCACGCCCGCCCGCCCTCGCGCCCGCCCTCGCGCCCGCCCTCGCGCCCGCCCTCGCGCCCGCCCTCGCGCCCGCCCTCTTTTCTGTCGCTCGCCCGCCCGCCCGCCCGCCCGCCCGCCCGCCCGCCCGCCCGCCAGCCCGCCCGCCAGCGCGCCCGCCAGCGCCCGCCCACCCGCCCGCCCGCCCGCCCGCCCGCCCGCCCGCCCAGCCCGCCCGCCCACCCGCCCGACCGCCCGCACGCTCGCCCGCCCACCCGCACGCCCGCCCGCCCTCTCGCCCGCTCGCCCACTCGCCCGCTCGCCCGCTCGCCCGCTCGTCCGCCCGCCCGCCCACTCGCCCTCCCGCTCGCCCTCCTGCTCGCCCTCCCGCTCGCCCTCCCGCTCGCCCTCCCGCTCGCCCATCCACCCGCACTCACGCCCGATCGCCCGCCCTCGCGCCCTCCCCCTCAGAGCCCCCTCTCGCCCCACCCCACCCACTGGGCGTTTTCCCAAACTGTAGCAAAACCTGTTTGTCGGGGTTGCAAGCTGAAAGCGCGCAGATTATCTCCATTTCTATTAATACGCCATTGTTCGCGTCGCTATAATAATAAAAAGTTATCAGGTTGCAATCCTATTGAATGGAAACGCGGACGCGAAGCGTGCGGCCAGGCTGGGCGGGGCGGGGGCGGCGTCGGGGGCGCGGGCGGAGCGGAAGCGATTAAAAATATTCCGCGCCGCCCGCCCCTCCTGCCCCGCCCGCACGCGCTCCACCGCGTCAGTGCCACGGTTACGCGCCGTTTTCGCGCTTCCGCCGATAGCCCTGGCACGCCAATGTGGCGCGAACGCCGCCCGCCCGCCCGCCCGCCACACCCCCCGCCACCCCCCATCACACCGCGAGCGCCGCAAACAGTTTGCTTTGCGCTGTTTGGATCCCATTGCGGGGAAGTTGGCTTACGTTGACATCGCGCCATCGCTGCCTGTGCGAGTGTCCGCCCTCCTGTACATCTGTTTGGGCGTCGGGCTGAGTCCCGGAGTGACTGGTTGGTGGTGTCTCAATTTGTGGTACTCACGCACGTCCACCTTTACTTTTTTTTTCGTTGTTTGTTCATTGTTTATATGTTTGGACGTTTACGAAAAGAGATAATGATGGGCGATGTTTGTGAATAATTACATTGTCTATGATGAAACTCATTATTGATTTACATCTATACAATTTTCATACATCACAACACTTTAAACAAATGAATTTCAATTAATTTTCGTAAATTCTCAAAATCATGTTTCTTCCTCAATTAATTTTATAAAATCTGAAAAGAATTCACTTGTTCCTTTTCGGAATAATGGTTTAAAAACATTACATACTCTAATCAGTCGATTATAAATGCTTCATTACTTGCATTGTTTGTGCCCAATTTTGGGAAAGTCAGCTTAGCTTGTTATTGCGTCCTTACCGCTCGTGAGAGTGTTTAACGTTCTTTGTATGTGATTGGACGATGTGTGACAGGGTTTCAGAGTGACTGGTTGCTGGTCTCTCAATTTGCGTTACTCGCGCACGTTTCCCTTAATACAATTTACACATTTTGATGCTAGCAAAAAATCTTTAGTGATGCTAATGAATAAACACATTTTCTCCCTAAGATACAACCAATATTTATTGGAAAAATAATCTTTTACTAAAGAAATGATGGCTCATAAAGCCAAACAAAATCACTCTGATATTGTTTGTCGAGAAACCTTAATTTACATTTCAATCTATGAGGAAATTTCCAGTAAGATGTAACTACCTTGGGTCTTTGCAGATAAATTCATTCTATTACATCCTGACCAAAAGTGATGCGATGCCATTATTTCTTTTAAGTTTTTCTAGAACTCTTATACGAAAATTTAATGTGATAAAAAGGTTTTCATACCACAAAAATTGATAAACAAAAACCCCATACAATTTTGAGTTATATCTTATTTTATATTCTATATTTTTGAATGTCAGAAAGTGCAAAAAATCATTAACTCCATCCTAGATCCATTAAATGAGCATTTCGTTGTAACAACCACTTGTGCTATTTTCTTGGCGAGTCACACAAAGAAAACATACCATTCAGAAGAATAGATGTGAATTTGATACTAAAGAGTGTATTTAATATTATGAATACTCTTATAACATCGTTCAAAATATCTTGTTAATATAAATGAACAGTTTCAGATTTCATTTGTCCACACAGTTCATAACAGTTTTTTTTTTTAAATGGACTTCACACTAATATTAAAGTTTAAATATTGTAATAAAACACTGCGAAGCCGTGAACTAAGATGGTAATTGTTAGATATTTCTGATAGTGTAAAATATCCATTACAGTTATTTTATATTAAAATATTAATGTGTATTGACACACTATTATATGGAGATCATCCATACTATTGCAAACTCTGAATGTTCAAATATTTTTGGTTGTTTGATTTAAATTACATTTTTAAGTAATGATTGCCCATTATTTCCTTCGACTACACTGTAGCTTAAGAAGTAGAGAACATGTCAGGATGAGTCGTGAAAACTACAAAAATTATTTTGCACATAATTATTATGAGCAAGAAGATTTCGAAATAACTCTTATAACTAGGCAGTGGTCAACTTCAGAGGTTTAATAGGCCCCAAACCATCCCCAAAAGTTTGTCAACATCTGGAACTTCAAACGCGTTTCTTCAAACCTCGTACCTCGCAAAGAAGGCTGTAGAATCAAAAAGAATGATATACAAATTGTATAATGCGCTGTTTGTGACATTCTTGTTAAGATATATCTGCACAATTTATCATACATTTTCAAACGCGAGAAAATCCGAACTTCACTTCGTTGGAAGACAATAATTGTTTAACAACGAGTTAATTATGAATTTATTTAACTGAATTAGACCAAAAATACTTATTATTGTAGGAACCTACATTTTCGAAACTATGACAATTCAGTGAATTAATTTTCTAGAATTTACATTCAATCTTTAAAATGGCTGTCTCATGCACGTATTTATCAAGGCAATTGCTTTCATGCAAAAATTAATTGGTAATAATACGGTACTCACAATATCGCAATTGTAAAAATCATTAAAAAATATAATTTGTAGAATGAAAAGGCACGCAAAATAAACTTGCTCCCATGTTTTACAATTTTTTGTTAAATCCATGTCAGATGTAATTAACTTTCAGAATAACAGGCACGAAGTTGTACAAATTACTTGTAACATCTTCAAAGCATCAACTGACAGAGAGGGCAACACAGCCATTACGCTTCAGATGCATTTCCTTCCTCTCTTCCCAACGAATCTCCTCTGGCAACGAGCTCCCGCTCCGCGTGACGTCACTTGACGTATAGCGTCGTGTGGCGTGACGTCACCGATACTCGATTCCGCGGCTCCTTCCTCCGTCGCCGCCTCTAAACGGACGCCCGCGCTTCCAACCCCACTCAGCGACCCAAGCCACCCCTCGCTGCCTTCTCCCCATCCCACTCCAGGCACCGACCCCTCCCCTCCCTTTGGGTTCGTCCCGCTAAGTTGCAACCATTCCCTCCAGCCTCCGGAATGCTCCGCAGCAATCCCGATGTCCGCCCCACCCCGCCAAGCCCCGCCCCGTCCCGCCCCGCCCAGCCACGCCTCGTCACGCCTTGCCCGCCACGCCCCGCCATGCCCCGCCCCACCACGCCCCGCCCGCCTCGTCACGCCACGCTCCGCCCCGCCCCGCCACGCCCCGCCCCGCCACGCCCCGCCACGCCCGCCATGCCCCGCCCCGCCACGCCCAGCCACGCCCCGCCACGCCCCGCCACGCCTCGCCACGCCCCGCCACGCCCCGCAACGCCCCCGCCCGCGCCTCCCCCCCCCCCCCCGCCGCCCTCCCGCCCCGCCCCCCCCTGTCATCGCCCTTCCCTCGTGCGCCCCCCCCCCTACGCGCCAGCTCCGCCCTCGCCCGCGCCGTCGCCGTCGCCTCGAGCAATTACCGCCGGCGGCGGAGGCGGTGGCAGGGTGAGGGGGGGCGGCGAAGCGTCCGCGGCGAGGCCGAGACGGCGGCTCTCCCTATTTATCACACTATATATTCCCCGCGACGGCTCCATATGTTTAGATTACAGACGAACGCCCGCGGCTGAAAGCGCGGGCGCGACCAGACGAGCGGCGACCCGGGGGGAGGGGAGGGGGGGAGAAATTTAGTAACGGCGCGGCCCGTGGCGGGGGCGTGGCGGGCGGCGGGGGGCGCGTAAAGGGCGATAGCGCCGCCGCAGCAGCCGGGCGTTACAGCCGCGTCGCACGCTGACAAGCGACGATCTCGCTGCGCCATGCGCGCGCGCGCCGCCGCCGCTGCAACGTAATAAAACCAAAAGCATAAACGCGGGCAAAACACAGGCATCAATTCGTCCCCGCCGGGGCCCGACGGTGGCGGCGGTGACGACGGCCGCGGCGGGGAGGGGCGTGGCGCGGAGCGGAGCGGGCCGGGGAGGCGGCAGCGGCGGTGCAGGGCCCCGCACGCACTCGGCACTTGAGACAGCCAGCTAAATCTTCCGCTCCTCTTTTTTTGCTTTCACGAGGGGTAAGTTAGCAAACCAGCATGAGAAATGAATGAAATATACTCCCATGTATTATTCAACGGAATTGCCGCATATTTCATTCGTGAAATAGAGAGAGCGAAAGGAAGGGAGCTTTAAAAAGCCAGACGAGCGGGGCGCGGCGGCAGCGGCAAGCGGGGGATATTTATGTGGGGGGCAACTTAAAGGCGGCGGCTGCGCAGGCGTCCCCCAGGGCGCGGAGTCGGGGCGCGCAAACCGGCTTCCGTGCCCGACACCTCACACGCGCCCCGGTTCGGGCCTGCCCGACGCAGCCCGCGCTCTGACGGCCCAGGACGCGCGCTGTGAGGCGCGGCGCGGCCGTTGCGGTCCGTTGGTTGGTTAGTGATTCCGGGCGCGGCAACAGCTTAGGACATTAGTCCCGTAAGTGTAGTTCATGTCATAGCGCCAACTGTCTGGTTGCCCAACCAAAAGACCGTATCTTCTTCAATCGAAGGACCAAGGAGTAAAATCATGAATACAGGCAAGAGCGTGGTGCAATTCCTGGCAAGGCTCCGCACACCGGAGAGAGCGTCTCTTTGGTTTCAATATGATTTCATATACATTGATATTGCTGCAATATCTTGAATAATGAATGTTTTAAAAGGAAAATGTATATTCGTAAGATATTAAGATATCTTTTTCATTTTCTGGGGGTTGCACAACCGTGTAACCTAACATGAGCCGGCACTGCTAGCAAGTGTCGAAAATACTGCCACCGTCGGCAGTAGAACACTATAACATCCCGGTCAGAGCCACTGCAGTGACATCAGTTGATGCTCTGAGTTACCTACGCCGGCATGTGCAGTGGAAGCGCCATGAGTTTTAATTTCAATGGTTTATTGGTTGTTAGTGATTCCGGGCGCGTCAACAACTTAGATCGTTAGGACATTTCCGTAAGTGTAGTGCATATTTTTCCCTCGGGAGATGGCGGTGATCTTCCCACGCTGGATGGCGAGATCCGGCGCCGACCTACAGTCGGCTAGCGGGGTTTCCTTCTAACCACTCTCCCACCAGCGGGGCACCCCCCGAGCCGGGACAAGCTCAAAGTTCCCGACTGGTTTTCCCGATATGTGCGGTAGTGTAGTGCATGTGAGTGTAAGTGGGTGTAAGAAAGGAGTGAGGGTAGGTCAAGGAAGAGGAAGCAAAAATCGCGCACATCTGTGGCCCGTTTGTTAGTGTGCTGCTCCGGCATTAGCTTGGTGTTGATCGGAGAAACCACACAAAACTACCGGTCAGAGCAACTGTCCGGTAGAATTATCCTCCCGATTGTTGCTGCATGCGACCTAGCTATTTAGCTAGAGTGTAAAATTGTGCCACCGTCGGGAGCAGAACCCTAGAACCTCCAGGTCAGAGGCACTGCAGTAACATCAGTAGACGCCCTGAGCCATCTTGCTCGAAACTCAGACAATCTTCAATCATAATTTTGAGCTAACTTTGGTATCGTTTCAAATGCCGAGTCAAAAATTTGACTTACACCAAAATCATTATTTCAAGAATGGCGTTAGATGCTAGAGCTAGTATCCCCATACTCTCAAAACAAACAGTTTTGTTTTACGTTCGGACACTTTTCAAAACTTCGAAAGTTACCCCTAAGAAAAATACTACCAGTTTAAGAACATTATTTTTATTTTGGAATTTTATTCACCCTACAAATTCTTATCTACCAAGCGAAAATTGATATCCCGTAATTATTTTATGAAGCACGTTTAAAAAATCAGGACATATTAATATAATTTAGAGCTTGATTCTATGAATTCGAATAATCGAAATAAATTAACTTTTTCATTAAAATCTCGTATACAGTACAAATTAAAGGTTTAAGTAGAAAAAAAATGAAATAATATTGATTACCATTTAACAATTTAATAAATATACATATACATGATTACATCAATATTTTTTTTGGTGTGGTGGTTGCGACCTATGAGCGAAATGTCACAGCTGATGGAACTGTATTAAGTTTCTACGTCGGCGCTCGTTTGTCCTTTCTCAGCGCGTGCTTACCGTGTTACAACCGCCTGCCGCGAGAGACGTCAACGCGTGTCGTGTTACATCTGCAATTTGTTTTAATGCGAGTTGAGGACGACGGCAGAGCTCGAATTACGTGAGGGATGCACTGTATTCTTTTCTCATCGGTAGGCGTTCTATTCATTGTGCAAGAGCTCTTCCTTACGGACGGTTTTAGTTTCCATGGCCCTGTGGTAATGTTCATTCCTTTTTTTTTTACAGCACATGTTTCTCCGACCAGCTCTTCACATGTTTTACAATAGCAGTAATCAGGAGTGAGCCGTTGAAAGGTATTTCAAACATACCGGTGGCGCGTTGGTCTGAAAATCCTGTTCTGACTCTTCTAGTGGGAAGGGCGAAGGGGTATTTATTACAATAGAAAAGAATGTTCTTTCAAAAAGTGATAGGATAAGTCTCATATAATTTTTATTAGCTTGATAACTATAATAACCCTGATTATAATGCTCATTCTCGATTTTAGTTATAGCTCACTCAAATCTAATGTAAAAACTTTCATGTTGCATTCCACCCAAAAATTTACATATTTTTTTAAAATATAAAGACGTTATTGAATTTTAAGAATATTGAGGTAAAAATCTATTAAAATTGAGGGATTCCATAATAAATATGAAACACTCACGTAATTATTTATTGAGTGTTCCCTCTAATAAAACAAAACGAAAATAATTATTTTTAATTAAATGTACGCAATATTGCTCGATTATAGTACTAAAGTGCAGCATATGAATTACTAATTGGACATGGATTTATTCATATATTATTGCTATGTCCTGTTTAGACATATCAATTAAAATGAACAAAAATATATACAAAATGGTATACATAAACAAAAATACATGGAATCTATTTTGTTTATGAGTATATGAGCAGCCAATTATCTTCTCCTAAACATGTGTCTTGATCATAAAATATTTCACTCAACATCAATTTACATAATAAAAAAAGTTGTCTTGATAAAAGGCCAAATTTTTCCATTTTTACATATAAATTTCCTCATTCATGGTCGAAAAAATATTACACACTTTCCGACGACGGAATAAGAACTTTTAAAATTGAAAACAAACCACCCCAAAATATTTTTAATGTTTCTGGGAAAGTGATTTACAAACATGCGTGCAGAGACAGCTGGAAGACGTATCCTTTTGAACTTGACCACATAATTATATTATGGACGACCTCTGGATGGAGAACGCGCGGGTCTGCGTTTGGAGCCGGAGTTATGGCTTCATCTGCTTGAGTCGTGAAATATTAACCAGTTGTTGGTCGGAATTTATATTTTATCTTCGTGATTTTTATTGCACTCTCTAAGGAAGTCCCATTATTGTGATGTATGTTGGATAATAGGGGTAATAAAAGTACATTTGAGAAGTAGGGAAGAAAGCAGACTTTACTTCTATATTCTCTCATAAAGAGTGTTCTTTATAATTGCTCATATTTATTACGCTGTTCAAATGCAGTTAAAAACATGCGACTTGGATTTCGTTTTATATTGCTTCGGTCCATCGTTAATATATCATATGAGTATTTAGCTCTTTTTCAGATGCTCTGCACACGAGTTACAAATAACCTCAGTCGGCTGGTCAGTGTTCGATAAACATGCAAAATGAATGGCTTGTCATTCATCAAATCAATTCTGCAACCATTCGAATGTACTGTTTATGTATTTATGTATCTAATATATACAGATGTCCAAGGAGGAAACGTCGAAAATTCTAAAATAAGCTCTTAACACAATTTTAAGCATATTTTGTCCCATAAACTAGTTGGATAATCTGAATGGCTGAGCTGCAATAAGCACTCAAATGTTGGTTTGCAAAAGTGCTTTCTAGGCAAAACTGCGCATTGCAGAAGCATAGAAACACTCCAGAAACATGTAAATTGTTTATTTACGAAAGAAACTCATATATTTGATTAGAAAAAAGAACTATGTGAGAAATAAAAAAGTTGAATTGTGAAAATTGGATGCTTTTGTGCATATATATATATAAAATTTGCAAAATGCACGACAAGAAACAAGGAAAAAGGAAGATAGAACAATGAATTGAGAAAAAAGAAACTAAGGGAAAATTTCTGCGTAGCAATGCCATCATAAAAGGAAGCTCCGCCTATGAAACAAACTGGTCCCATTACATATGCTTTCCAAATTGTGATCTAGAGTTGGGAATAGACTATGTAAATAAAAAAAGTAGTTATTTCCTTTCACGGTTTACCGATATTCATGTTCAGCAGATCGGAACCGTGGAAGCATCAGTTTTTGAAATACAAATTCATCGTCATTGAGAATCTGAACATATGTACTGGCTTTGTCATATGATTGTATAGTGTAATAAGTAACATAAAAAAGAAATAATAAAATAAGAATTATTTAGCCTGGTTTCTTTTTCAAAATCGTCTTTTCATAGACTGAAAATGCTCCACTCGTATGACGTTAAATTGTCGTCCGGTGCTTTCCAAAATGTTTTGCATTCTATTTTACTGAAAAATAGAAAACGCTTTTGGTCGGGCAAAATATTAATATAGCCCACAAATGTCTGACATCATGATTGAGAATATATGCAATGTATTAAATTTAAAATCAAAAGCACGCCCAACAATTAAAAGAGCGAACGAAAAATGTGTGTTTACATTATTGTTCTCTTCATTGGTGTAGTAAGAAATATACAATATATAATCGTCTCTTACGCACTTATTTTCTAAGCTTCCTATATGATCAGAACTTCGGTAGCCTCATGAAAAGCAGCCAGCTGACACTCACTTAATTCGTTACATTCTGTAATAATTATTTTGAAACAGTATCACTATTCACTTTAGTGCCTTTCATTCATTTTATTTCAAGCAATTCCCTTAAAATGTATCTGATATGTTATGTTAAACAAAAAAAAACGATTTCGATAACCATTTATTACACTCCTTGAAGATCTTGATCTATTTCACATAGCTATTAGGTTCTCAAAGTGAGTTAGTTTTATAAGTGATTATCACGAATCTAAGAGACTGAATGGAACAGTCATTTCGTATTTGCATGACAGCTCCCGCCTACACGAGCTCCTGTCCATGAAATCCACCTGGAACGATCTTTTAGCCGGCGCTGCCCCCGACGAAGAAGGAAAAGGTGACCAGCCCAATCAGGCACTCACTTAACCGGCTGCTGGATTTCCAGTCTCGTAATGGAGACCTGCCACGTTCTCTTAACGAACGCCCGAACGAAAGTGTTGCCGTCTGATAGCGGCAGGGAATGAATATTCAAGGGTTCTTAGCGAATGACGTATGGCGTCATAATTGTCACGTACACGTTCATGTTCCAGTAAAATCATTACGACTTGATTTATACATGAGTAATTTATTGTAAAGGGCATTTTTTACTCCGCAGCGCCATGTTTGTCGAGTGTTGCACCCACGCCCCCGGGGCCGTTTGCAACTGCCCGCCGCGTCCCGGGCGAGCCACTTATTTTCAAAGAGCAACATGGCCGCTTTTGACTCCAACGCGTTGCAATGCGTCATTATGAGGGGAGACCAAATAGACAGACAGATGCACGCGGGGCCATTCACAACTCTGAAGCGGGAATTATCCGGGAGATAAACTGCGCGGACAGACGGACAAAACACGCCTTCCCCCCACTCGAGGAGCCGTCTTTTGTCGTTTGACACCTGGGCCCATTCCTCATCCGCCGGGCCTCCGCACCCGCTCCCCGCGCCCTCGTTCCAGGAGAGAGGAGACGAGGCGTGGAGAGGGCCCCGCGTGAAGATTTCAGGGGGTTATGGCCGCGGCGAATCGACGACGCGAGCCCGGAGAAGAAATACGGCCCTCGGCGATGCGGTTCGCTCCCCGCCACACACTGTCCCAGGTCCGCCGCCCGCCGCCCGCCGCCCGCCGCCCGCCGCCCGCTGCCCGCCGCCCGCCGCCGCCCCCGCCGCCCGCCGCCCGCCGCCCGCCTCCGCCGCCGCCCCCGCCCCGCCCCCGTCCCGCCTCCCGCTCCCGCCGCCTCCCGCCTCCCGCCTCCCGCTCCCGCTCCCGCCTCCCGCCTCCCCGCCTCCCGCCCCCGCCCCCGCCCCCGCATCCCGCCTCCCGCCTCCCGCCTCCCGCCTCCTCCCCTGCCTCCCCGCCTCCCTGCCTCCCCGCCTCCCCGCCTCCCCGCCTCCCCTGCCTCCCGCCTCCCGCCTGCCTCCCGCCTCCCCGCCTCCCGCCTCCGCCTCCCCGCCTCCCGCCTCCCGCCCCCCGCCTCCCTGCCTCCTGCCCCTGCCTCCCCGCCTCCCCTGCCTCCGCCTCCCGCCTCCCCGCCTCCCGCCTCCCCGCCTCCCGCCTCCCGCCTCCCCGCCTCCCGCCTCCCGCCTCCCTGCCTCCCCGCAACCCGCTAACCACCGCATTTTGCCCGCCGCCCTGTCCCGCAATATGGGGACAGCTCCTGCTGTCTTTGTGCCGAAGGAGACGGCATGGTCAGTGGCACGGCGGGTACAAGGTTTAAGGTGAATATGGTTCACTCCATACGTGACATTTGAAGGGCTCGGGTGTATAAATCAGTAACTTTTAAAGTGATAGTTTTTGTGATATTAACATTTTCGTACGGTTCCATGTTGTCCGTACGCTATGTACCCCTATTTATTTAAACCTCTTACTGCAAAATGTTCCCTTGCTTACCTCGTAATCGATTCCAGTTGAGTTATTACGTTTTAAGCCCGAAGCTTTCATTTCTTTAATTATCGTACTTTGAGTTCCTTTCTTTGGAGTTCCACACTTGAGAATTTTCATAAATTTAAACTCTTAACAATTTACGCGATATTTGTTTAATTATTTAAAATTGAGCGCGTATTTTCATATTACTTATAAACAACTCCCCAAAATAACCTTTAAAGCGTTTAAATATCTTGCTTTTGATACGTTCAGAAGGATATGGCTGATCGGTAACTAGCCCTGTCATACATTGACAAACTCTAGGTCATGTGGAGGCCTGACGTCGCTCTTAGTCGACTTGAAAGTCTTATTGGTACCACTCTTTTACGTCACATTGTTCTACTCAATGACATGTCGAGGCCTGACGTCGCACTTAGTCATCTCTCACGTCACGTTACGTGACGTGACGACGACATTATGTCACATGGTCGTGTTACTTTGCTCATTGCCTCTTGACCCTCTCTCTGAGATCTTCAGGCTTAGGAGACTCCGCAGAGTGACTTCTTGGGTTACCCAACAGTCGAATTCATGCCTAGCAATTTGCGCCCTAAGCGTGGGCTGCAATCATCTGCAAAGAGCAGCAACTGTCATCGTGGCGACATTAAATTAAACGACAGAGGGGAAGATTTTAGGCGGCAGATAATAGATTTGATGGAAACACATGTCAGCTCAACCAACAAAACATGCCCCATGCCCCCTAGACTTGTTTTGGGTGCGTTTCAGTTGCACATTTTACCCATAAAATTAAAATATTTTGTAGAGATTATAGAAAGTGACTCATTTATTGCTGAAAAACGTCAGCAGGTTGCCACAGGAACATAAATTCTCGAAGAAAATGTGTGTTACAGTTTTCAATATCGTTACTGTTTGTATGACACCGTAACATACAGTCGTAGTGCGCATTTCCAAGACGCGCAGTTTTGTTGTAGCCTCAGGTGGTCATTTGCATCACATGCAAACAGCGCGTGCACTGCAACTCTGACGGCCGGCTAGTGGGCTAAGTTCAGAAGGTCTAATATCGGCCATAATCACAGGGGTATACTGCCGTAATATGCACTTCAATTCCGTCAACTCACTATTGTTAATTTTTTCTCGATTGTATCCATGTAAAGTAGGTAATTACCAAGCACATAAAATCAACTAAACGACTGAGAGTGACTGTTGCGCGGAAGTATCCAAGCAGCTTTTTTCCTGAATGAGGATCTTCGACACTAACTACATAGCTAGATCGATTTCAGCTTCTGTCTACAGGAGAATTCTAGCAGGCGGCTGCACTGATAGGCAGTTTCCCTTGGTTTCTCGGTAAGAGAAACACCAGGCGAATGCCGGAGCCAGTCGAGTGCCTTCTCCAACGCCAGGCGAATGCCGGAGCAGTACCTAACAAACGGGCCACATTCGGCGCGATCTTCCCTTCCATTTCCATGTTCTATCCCCCCTTACTTACAAACACTTATACGCATATGCTCTACACTACAACACTTACTGGGAGACCAGTCGGAAGCTTCGAGCTTCTCCCGTGTGGGGCGATGCCCCGCTGGTGGGAGATACGTGGTTGGGAAAACCTGCAAGTCGACGATCTCGCGATCCACTGGGGGAAGATCATTGCCATTGCTAGTGTTAAAGAAAAGATGCACTACATTAACGCACTACGTTAAAATCTCACCATCCATCGTGGGACGATCACCGCTAACGTCCGCGATAAAAAACATTCCGTACACTTACGGGAATAATGACCTTAGCAGTTGACACGTCCCTAATCAACCCAATCAATCCTGCAGCGCCTCTGATCAGGAGGTCCTAGGTTTGAATCCTTACAGCGGTAGAATTTTCGACACTAGCTTTTCTGCTGGGGCGAATTCAGTCGCTGTCTAGAGGAGAATTCTAGCGGCCGACTGCTCTGATCGGTAGTTTTCCGTGGTTTCTCCGATCAACACCAGGCGAATGCCGGAGCAGTATCCTACTAAACGGGCCACGGACCGCGCGTGATCTTTCCTTGCTCTTCCTTGTCCTATCCTCTCCCTTTACACACACTTATACTAACATGCACTGCACTACCACATGTTTCGGGAGACCGGTCGGGAGCTTAGAGCCTGTCCCGGCTGGGGCGGTGCCCCGCTGGTGGGAGAGTCCTGGTTAGGGGAAAACCTCAATAGCCGACGGTAGGTCACCGCCGGATCTCGCCATCCAGCTGTTGAATATCACCGCCATCTCTCGAGAAAAAACATGCACCACTCTAACGGGACTAATGACCAAAGCAGTTGATGCGCCGGGAATCACGAAAAAACCAACCAACCAAATCAATCAATCGTAAATGATTTTTTGGTAAGGGGGCGGGGCTGCAGAGACCGTAAGGAGCGGGCCATCGCCACCCAAAGGTCGCCCGTGGCGCCGTGGGCGGTGCGGCGCGGGGCACGACGCTGTGGGCGACGGCGCTGGCGGCCGGCGACGCCTCCGCGTCAGGTGGAATGCGGAGGCCGGGTCTCGCGGGAGATTTATCCCCACGGAGCATAATTAAAACGGTTATTTATGCGACGGGGGCGCGCGTACTGGCTTCGGTTCCCGCTCCGCCGCCACCCGCCGCCGCCGCCTCGGGCGGGGAAACGTCGAGAAGTTACGACCAGAATATCACGAACAAGTTTATCTGCCTCCCCGTTAAATTTTCACGGCGCGTAATTTACGCCGCCGCCGGAGCGGGGCGGGGGGGGCGGCGACGGATGGAGGGCTAGGGCGAGGCGGAGCGTGTGGGACTGCATGAAACGGGGCGGAGCGGGGTGGAACGTCGTGAGCGGGGCGGGCGGAGGGAGACGGAACGAAGCGGAGTTGGGAAGAGTGGGAAAACGGACGGGGCAGGGCGATGAGCGGATTGGGTAGGGACGGACGGAGGGTGTAAGACGAAGAGGAGCGGTGAGGGGTTGGGCGGGACGGAGCGGAACGGGAGCTGGACGGATTGAGGAGGTTCGGGATGGAACGGAACTGGTGTTTCGGGGCAGGGAGGTGCAGATTGCGTGGCAGGGCGGAGGGGACATGATGAAAAGGAGTGGTGGGGAGTGGACGGGCAGGGGTTGAATTGAACGGGGAGCGTGGCGGGGACCAGCGGTAGGGCACAGTGTAGGGTAGAGCGGAGCGGGTCGGATCGAGAGTTGCGTGATGAAACAGGACTGGGGCGTCGGGGCGGGGAGGTGAAGATTGCCTAGGGGGGGGGGAAGAGGGACGGTGACAGGTGGTGCGCTACTGCAGTATGGGGCGGAGCGGGCGTGGCGGGAAGGAGCGGTAAGGACGTACAAGGTACACCAGAGTGGGCGGATCGAGGGGATGTGGGATGCAACAGGACTGGGGGGCGGGGCGGAGAGGTGCGGTTTGCATAGGGGGAGGGCGAAGGGAGCGTGACGAAGAGGAACGGTGACAGGTAGTGCGCTACAGAGCAAAATAAGGAGGGGAATTAAGAGATGGAACGGGATCGGTGGCGTGGCGAAGCGGGGCAGAACGTGTTCGGTGGGACGGGAGGAAGTGGAGAGGAGCGCTGCAGGGCGGAGTGACGGGATAGAGCGGGGAGTGACGGGATAGAGCGGGGAGGAGCGGGACGGCACCTGTCACTGTGCCCGTCCTCTTGCCACTCGCAAGGCGAAAAGCAGACACTTCTCCATCGACGTGGTGGAAGTAATTGTTCAAATTGCGACCGACAGAAGGCCGGTCTGATTAAAAAGATTTAGAGAGCTACGTTTGGTGGTACAAGCACGTTTGGTGGTACAAGCATTTGACTCTCAGCATGGGCATTTCTAACAGTCAGGATTTCAACTGAAAATGTACGGCTCCGAAATTGCCTAAATGCTCCAAAATTGATGCTTCGACTTTTTGGGCGTTCTAATTACGTCTTAAGCAATTGAGAACAAAATCCATACAACTTTCCGTTTATAATTATATTTTTTTTAAGTTTAAGTTTTTATAAAACAAATAGGAAATTATAATGGAGTACCATTTTTTATTCATCAAAACATTGACAGGATTATTTACGTCAAATCTTTTGACTCCAAAACTATCACTTTTGAAATTAAAATAATAAAACTTTTTTTTTCAAGATAAATTTAATAGTTTCTACTCATTTTTTAAGTCAATTAAAAAAATGTTCTACACTTGAACCAGTCTTATGTTGATTTTCAGGCATATATTTGCGTCTATAATCTTGTTTATTTAATTTTTGTGTTTTTCTGACCTTCATAATGAGAAAGAAAGTGTTAAAAAGTATGTTAGTGTCTGTTTATTAAGGTCAGAAAATCCTATGTTGAATGCAGAGAACCATCGTGTCATCTTCGTGCTCATAATCAATGGAAACTCAAGGTAAGATTCTGTGTGTGTGTGTGTGTGTGTGTCTAACAGCTAAAAACACGCAAATTTATTTTCCTGATAGTCTATGAAAAAACACATAAGGCGGATCCCCATTTCAATTAAAATGTTTTTAAGTTCGCTATGAAATGATTCATGACCAAGAAAAAAACGTTATATACAAATTAACATTACATTTTACCATTTTTTCAAGAAATTCTGAAGGTCTTTCCTCGATTTGGGTGATAACGAATACAACTGGGCGAAACGTATCCATAAACTAAACTGCAGGCTTCTAAAACTGAAAATATCTCGTCTTGGCAAAACTCTCCCCTCATTTCGTACTCTTTGAGACGTTTTGCTCGTCAAAATTTGCAAATAAACTAGTTTTTTAAGTTGGTGTCACAGTTGAGAATCCAGCAATAAACCAGACCATTAATAGCATCTGCCGACTCTCTTTGAACTGACAAAGAAACAGGATGTGCCCGAGATGCTTGGAAGAGAGAATTAGCACATGGAGTATTGTATGCTAAAGTAAAACGTTTTCACCGCGACGATGGAATGACGAAATTACTCATTATGATGGTTGAAAGTAGTGATTAGATGAAGACTCCCAGAAGAAAACAATGGTTTTATAGTTGTATGGAACCCATATTCTCCAGTTAATAATTACCTCATCGTAGACATCCTACTTAGAGTAAACATTTAATTTCACTATCGAAACTTTAATGTGAATGTACGTGTTAAGGTCACAGAATAGAAAGAAGTCTTTTGAAAGTTCCAGATGTGTGCAAACTGCGGAAGGCCACGGAATCGATTGAGGATTGTGATACCTGGCGCGTCAACATATAAGGTCATTAGTCCCGTAAGTGTAGGCTATGCTTCTTTGTTCGGGAGGGGGTAGTGATATTCCAGTGATGGTGAGATCCGGCGCCGACCAACCTTCGACTGGCGGAGTTTTTACCAACAAGGTCAGCGTCATCACCAGCGAGCACCATTCCACCCGGAACAAGCTCTAAGCTCCCGACCGATCTCCGGGCGTGTGCGGTAGTGTAGTGCATGTTTGTGTAAGTGTGGGAAAGTAAGGGGTACGATAGGACAAGGAATGGGACGAAAAGATCGCCCGGGGTCTATGGCCCGTTTGTTGGGAGACTGTTCCGGCATTCACCTGGAATTAAACGGAGAAAACACGAAAAACTACCCATCAGAGCAGACGACAGCTAGTATTCTCCTACGATCAGCGACTCAACTCAACCTGGCTATCTGGCTAGTTTCGAAAATCCTGTCACTGTCGGGACTCGAACCTAGCACTTCCTGGTCAGAGGCACTGTTGTGACCTCAGCCACAGAATCAACCTGCGAAGCTGCCACCGGGGTGCATAGCGCTCAACCCCCGACCAATCGCTCCATATGCAACGACGGCTGCTCGCTGAACTCAACGCGAGCCGTCTGTGGGACGCGCGAAACACGCGCGTGATTTAACAGCGCGCGCCCGGCGACTCGCGCACGCCGCGGCCGGATGCCCTGGGTTCAGCGCCCGCCTAAAGCGCGCTTAATTGAATTTGGAGCGGTAGCCGCGTGGCGTAACATCTGTTCATTACGAAGCGCTTCATTTGAGCTCTTATGTAAGTCGCCGGCGCTGATTCGATGACTGCAAAGGAGCTCCCGATGAGGTGCCTAATGAGCCCCTGCGACACCCCGCCGATTACGCGCGTCCAGGCTCTCAGCTGCCTCAGGTTTTCTCACGCGGCCCCGAGCGGCCGTCTGAATTTCAAAGGATCTTTTCACCGGGAGAGATGGCTCAGGGCATTAATAGTGCCACTACAGTGCTTCTGATCGGGAGTTTCAGCCCCGACGGTGGCAAGATTTTCGACACTATCTTGTCAACTAGGTCGATTCCAGTCACTTTCTGGAGGAGAATTCTAGAGGCCGGCTGCCAGGCTTCCAGGCAGGTAAAGATTGGAAAATTGATACTGACGCTAAAAATATAATTTGAACAAAAAATTAGAATTCAATAAAGGCTAGTATTTATGTTAAATTAATAATGAAAGTAATAACTACAATAATGATAAACGCAAACGACAAAATCCCTGAAAATACTGTAAAAGATCTGCATTAAGCAAAATTTTTAAAAAAGTTATTTGTTTGATTCGATTCCGGCTTTTTGGAATCAATTCCAGCAAGAATCGGATGTAAAGTACTCAAATACCACTTCCATAGGAATCAAAAAAAGAATCGATTCCGGAATCGAGTCGGTAGAATTGGAACGTCCCTAGTTGCGGTCTCGCATCCAAAAACACTTTGTGAAATCAATTGGCACACGTTCTAATCCCGACTTTCCCTGGTTCCTACCCCCTCCCCAAAGCAGCCGAACCCAAACAACATACAGTTGTCAAGATACAGTGAACGCGGATGTTGGGAAATTTCAGTTACAACGAACAAAGTCTCTATTCTCGATCCGTATACTACATTATTAACAACACTAAATTGTTTTGTTATAGTGAACTTCACATCGGACTTTTCGAACTGAGGAAATAGCACAACTTCCAAAAAAAAAACAACAACTTCACATCAGTATATATTCAAAAAATAAATTCAAATAATCTAAGAGGGTAGGGGCGATCAGGAGGGGGGAGGGGGGCAAGTGGGACAACTTGCCAGAGGCCCCAACTTAATTGGGGCCCGGAATTATTTTTCATTCAAAACAACTTTAAAAACGTGTTCTATAATCCCAATTTAACGCTATAAGGAATTTCAGATGCATGGAAATGCTTACGTTTATCGAAAATATGAGTATGTTTTGGTAAATTTTGCGTGAATTATAGGCAATATTTAAACGATTATTTTCTCGAAAACGTCCCCAAATTATTTCTGTAAATTGTTTTCTCGCGTGTAGCAAAGAAAGTTTGTAACTTTAAGGAAACTTTGTGGAAGTATTTCAGAAATTATTATTATTCAAGAGATCTTGTTCTGCCACATTCTGAAGAGGGGTAGATAAATCAAAATAAAATATATTTATATATTAAATATAATAATATATTTTCAAGTAATGAGAGATGGAAATAGCAGATACATTTATATTTGTGCTAAGAAAGTAAATAAAACGCCCTGTTTCTCGTACAAACGCATCGGGTTGCTCAGACCTTGTCAAAAAATTCAGACATGCGAGGTCATCTGGAGCTTCAAAAAAAGACAGTCTGCACCTGTTACGTGTTCTATTTATATAGTACGATTCATGTTGATTCATGTTCGGTTGATTGATTGATTTTTTCGTGTTTCCGGGCGCGGCAACTGCTTTGGTCATTAGTCCCGCTAGTGTAGTGTATGCTTTTTCTCGGAAGATGGCGGTGATCTTCCCCGCTGGATGGCGAGATCCGGCGCCGACCTACCGTCGGCTAGTGGGGTTTCCCCTAACCAGGACTCTCCCACCAGGGAGGCACCGCCCCAGCCGGACAAGCTCAAAGCTCCGACCGGTCTCCAGGAATATATGGTAGTGTAGTGCATGTTAGTGTAAGTGTGTGTAAGGGGACAGGATAGGACAAGGAAGAGGAAGGACAGACCGCGCGCGGTCCGTAGCCCGTTTGATAGGACACTGCTCCGGCATTCGCCTGGTGTTGATCGGAGAAACCACAGAAAACTACCGATCAGAGCAGTCGGCCGCTAGAATTCTCCTCCAGACGGCGACTGAATTCGACCTAGCTGAAAAGCTAGTGACGAAAATCCTGCCGCCGTGGGGAGTGTAACCTAGGACCTCCCGGTCAGACGCGCTGCAGTGACATCAGTTGATGCCCTGTCCTCTCGCTCGTGTATGCCTACCTTTTCAGGCAAGCGACAGTGGAGAAGAGAATCGTGAGGATGGAGGTTTGTGGGAGGGGGCGGTCCACTCCGATTGGCCCCGCCCCGCCCACTGGGAGGCACTCCGCTCGCCTGGGGCGACGACCCATCAGCGAGGCATTTGTTTTTAACAGCTCCACTACAGCTCTGTTAACCATGCGCCACCATCGCCGAAAACAAACAGATTGAACTACAGCTAGCAGCGAATTTTGTTTTCGAAATTATGTCGGGCAGAATTTGAAAGCCTGGTTCACTATTTGTTCTCTCCCGACGCATTTAGCAGTTCGTTGTTTCGGACAAGGTCGAAATTCACTGATCCACTGCATGCTTTATGTGACACGAAGCATTTTTTCTCTGTTAGTAATCTTGTTTACACGTTTTAATGCAACACCTGGCGACTTTCCAAGAGCTCTATAAACAACTCTCAGAAGACAACGGTAGTTAGCGAAACCAAAATAGAAATCTCAACATACAAATCTTCAACATATTGTCCAAAATGTTTTGGCAAGGAATTGACCGTTCTTATTATAAGTCTCCAACTGAAGTGTTTCCTAGGAGCCAGTTAAAATGTTTGCGAAGGGAATCTCAAACAGTATTTTCAAATCTTTGTAGACTGATAGTGACATGATTCAAACTCTGATAATCGTCTCGGCAAAGATTTGATTGATGTGAGTTCCAAACGAACGAAAAAACTGAATGAGATCGAAGAAAAAGTTTCATCAAAGAAGATTCGTTTGTCTTTTACTGACAAGTGGTGAATAATAAAGGATTCAACCAATTAGTAAGATGCGATAAATTAATATCTATAGATTAATTCATTGTCACTGCGTAACACTGTTTTAATATGTATATAATTGGTAAGTTTTATTCCTACTCAGAAAGAAATATTGGAAAATTATATACATCGTATCTGCTAACTGACTACTCTCTCTGTTAACTTGTGACATTTCTGTTCATCAAATATCTAATGCTCATAAAATAGGACATGACCTCTAACCTTACAATATTGACCCACAACATTTTAATACCCCAAAGCGGGAGCAGATCATTTTGATTTTTTTTAGGAAGGTGATCAAAATATATCGAAGTAAACATTAAAAATTTCACCATAAAGTTCAAATAAAATAAGTAAATAACTAATTACAGGTGCTTCAGTTTACATCTGGACATTAACACATCCATCACTATTAATGTCGGTACGTACTTCTCAACGCATGATCACCCTGTCATTTTTCTTACAGTGGAAAGAAAAAACACACTGGCCTTGATCATAGAAGACGTGACATACATTTAAAGCTTTTTTTTGTCAACGCTCAGAAATTAGTAGAGCATTCACTGGCATTACTCCAATTCCCTAAAACCGGGAGTGGTAGTTCAGTGCATCAACTGATGTCACTGCAGCGCCTCTGACCGGACGGTCCTTGTTTCGAGTCCTGACCCCGGCAGGATTTTCGACATTAGCTTTTTAGCTAGGTCGAATTCAGTCTGGAGGAGCTGTCTGGAGGAGAATTCTAGCGGCCGGCTGTTCTAATCGGTAGTTATCCGTGGTTTCTCCGATCAACACCAGTCGAATGCCGGAGCAGTGCCCTACCAAACGGACCACGGACCGCGCGCGATCTGTCCTTCCTCTTCATTGTCCTATCCTCTCCTCTTACACACTCACTCACACTAACATGCACTACACTACCACATATTCCGGGAGACTAGTCGGGAGCTTAGAGCTTGTCCCGTCTGGGGCGGTGCCCCGCTGGTGGGAGAGTTCTGGTTTGGGGGAAACCCCACTAGCCGACGGTAGGTCCAAAGAGGAGTGCACAAGTTCTCCAAATGCTATTTTAGTATTGATGGCGACATGATGATAGGAGTAAACATTTTCATCAGGTGACAGACAAGTGAATTTCTGCACATCTATTTAAATAGGCAAATTCTGATTTGACTGTCAGGGCAGCACTTTAAATTCAGCGCGCAAGGGTTACATTGCTGAGGAAGTCTATTGAAATTTAATTTAATTTAATCACATTTTTCTGCCCAATCTTTTAAAAATGCAGAAAAGAGTGGAGAATAAGATGCAGAAGTTTAAAAGGAGGAAAGAGTGGGCGTAAAGTAGTAATCTCACGAAAAGGTGCAACAAATTGTGTTCATTTCGCTTCATTTCATTTCCCCAAATACACATATTAAACTATCTGTGCGAGAAAAGCTATATTTTTGAAAAGGTGCCGCACTTTAAAATCATTTCCCTACTTATAAACCTTTACTCTGGGCACTGACACACTTGCGGACTCCTCGGTCTATGGCCAGCAGACTCTCAAGGCCTGCCACGGCAACACACATACATGAAAGACAAGCAAACAATCATGCCCACGGCGGGACTCGGACACGCAACCCTTCAGACCGCGGCACTGAGTAGGTATACTGTAACATACCAATATGTGGGACCTTGTATTGCGTCACATTTATTGTAAACAGGGTGAATTGTAAGGATAGACATTTGTAAATATGGCGGCATGGCAACGGTAGACGAGTTGTCGTCAAGGTCAACAAACTTCATTGCTTTGATCCACGGGGCGCGGCTAGTTGATAAAGTAAACTGTTTGGGGATTGGCCGAGAAATCAATGACAGTCTGGGGCGCGGCTAGTTGAATTTGTAAGTAAGGCGGTGAAGTAAAGGGATTGGCTAGGATGGAATTTTTTCTGACAAGAAACAGAAAGACGGACCGAGTTTTGAAGGGCTGAAAGAGGGGAATATGGACTCATTCCGACTTAAGCCGTGGTGCTGTGCGGATTGTGTGTAGACAATTGATGTTGGGAGTTTGGAATTTGTGAACATTTCTTTGGAGCGTATGATTGTCGGACTTAGAATATTGACGGAAGGTGCGGAAATTGGAACTTGGAAATATTTCGAGTGCAGCAGCTAGAATTGTGAACTTAGGTGAATTTGTCGGCAACAGGACTGGGAGTGTTTGATGCAGATAATAGTTTGCTGAACTTTAATATTTTTAATTATACGCGTAGAAAGAACTGGGAACTTTTAAAAGGAAAATTAATTAAGTCTTATCAACTTATGAGGCGGTGAGGATCAGTGACTTGAATACACTTGTGCCAGAACGACTTGAATACACTTGTGCCAGAACGGAAGAAAAGAAAATGGTATTTGGACCTGGAGCCATCGACACCGGGAAAGATTGAAAATGGTTCTACGCGGCGACATCGGTCAAGAGCATGCGAAGACGGGTACTGCAATATAAGGTTTGAGACTGGTCATGACCGTAAGTTTCGTATTGTTACCAATGAAAACTGAATAAAACTTACAAGTTTCTGTGAATAGAAAAGATGATTTTCATTTAGCCAATTCCAGCAAATGAGTAGCTAGAAATGCATATTTGCTTTTCAGATTCCTTGGCCATTCTGTACAGATGGCAGATCGAATAATCAGCTATTAGCAGGCAATAGCGATTATTTCTTATAAGACCCATCGACCCAGTTAACCGGATATTAATTTAATGGAAATAGCAGTTCAAGAGTAATTTTAATAACTGAATTAACGTAATCTTTTCCTGGCGCTCATATTCTTTTATAAATTTGGAGCGGGTTACGTTGAATTAATATTAGAAGGGCAGAGGAGATATTTAATTTAAAAATCAAATCAGACAGTTTGTTTCAATACGTTCTAGCCACCTCTAGCCATTTCGGATAGTATTTTTTTGTAATTTTAAAAAAGTTTTTTTAATTTAAAAAATTTTTGGTTAACGACTTTTTCTTAAGATTTAAATTACGCGCTTTTAAGCGGTCTAAAACTACACGAAATCGCTCGAATGAGCTCTGACCTTTAGAGATGTCTCTTTCAACTTGCTAGTATATACTTGCCACCGATTCTCTTTTCGTACACCCCGGCATAAATCAAGTTTCATCGCTCGTCCCCATGGAAGTCTTGTCACTCATGCTGGGTATGTGTTTCCAAATCACATTCTACAGATACATTGTTTCACAGTGACAGCACTCTTCACTAGCGTTCAATTACATAATACTAGGTCAATGTTTTGACACTGTATAATGTGTTCAATTTTGTATAATGTATTCACAAAGTACACTACGCTTAACGATATAAATCTTTTAGGTGATGAAAGCACAAGTTGCAATAGAACATAACATACGTTCACACAAATCGGCAATCGTGCTTCTATTTCCAATTTTACTTCTCTGTGCTCTAGTACATTACATCTACTTAAACGGAAAGTGACAAAACCCGTTAAATTGTCCTGTTCTACCTAAATAACAGGAGCGAGGACTTCGAAATCGGTCCGGGTGGAGGTGGAGTGCCGTCGTGCATCCCATTCCAGGGACCACTCGACCGCAGACATTGTTCATGAATACCTATTATACAGTAAACCCTCGTTATCACGAACTCGCTTAACACGAATTTAGCCGTAACACGAACAAAATCCCCATTTCGATCGGGTTTTTGTCCAGTTTCCCTGATCCATTGAATAAATGCTGAGATGGCCCCTTGATATGCTTCTGGACGTAAATGTAGCTTCACTATGCGCACGTTTTGTTGAACTTTCCTTTTGCTTGTAGTGGTAGTATAGCTTAGGGTGAGTTTCTATTATGTTAGCAATACAGAAAAATCAAATCTGTTCGTTCGTTTACCGTTACAAATAAGTTTTCTATAATTCGGCAACGAAAATATCTAGTTTTTGTAATGTTAATCTCTCGCTTTTTTAAATTTATTATTATTATTATTATTATTATTATTATTATTATTATTATTACTATTTTTCATCTTTCAACTATTAATAGTTAAATAGTTGGAAAGGATTCCGAACTCAAGAAAGCGTGCGCAGATGATTTTCTCCCCCTACGTCACATACAGTTTTTGAATAAAACAATAAATAAATAAATAAATAAATAAATAAATAAATAAATAAATAAACAAATAAATAAATAAACAAATAAATAAATAAATAAATAAATAAATAAATAAATAAATAAATAAATAAATAAATAAATAAATAAATAAATAAATAAATAAATAAATAAATAAATAAATAAATAAATAAATAAATAAATAAATAAATATTAAATAAATAAATAAACTTTCGGACCCAATAAGGAATAACGGTAATACTGACATTTTTAATACTCGGAAAACACGAACGACAGGATTATTTCCGAGAGTTTATTGTATTACTAACGTGAAAAGTTTGAAATAATCAAAAGATAAATTCCTAAATTCTTCCATATAATTAGAATACCATTCAAATTGTGAATATCACAAAACTAAGATGATACCAAGTTGTGGTATGTTGCGGGTCTCCTCGTTTAGTACATTCTCATTTCATAATAAAATATTGCAACAACAGATGTAGAAAACTAAACCAGACAGTTTTCCTTAAGCGCCCAGTGTAAACAATGACTGTCAGGTAACGAACTGCGTTCATCTGCAGTTATCGAATCAGCGTCAGGGACTTACGTAAGCGCTCAAATGAAGCGCTTCGTAATGAACAGATGTTACGCCACGCGGCTACCGCTCCAAATTCAATTAAGCGCGCTTTAGGCGGGCGCTGAACCCAGGGCATCCGGCCGCGGCGTGCGCGAGTCGCCGGGCGCGCGCTGTTAAATCACGCGCGTGTTTCGCGCGTCCCACAGACGGCTCGCGTTGACTTCAGCGAGCAGCCGTCGTTGCATATGAAGCGATTGGTCGGGGGTTGAGCGCTATGCACCCCGATGGCAGCTTCGCAGGTTGATTCTGTGGCTGAGGTCACGGCAGTGCCTCTGACCGGGAGGTGCTAGGTTCGAGCCCCGACAGTGACAGGATTTTCGAAACTAGCTTGCCAGCAAGGTCGAATTCATTGGCTGGCTGGAGGAGAATTCTAGCGGCAGGTTGCTTTGATCGGTAGTTTTCCGTGTTTCTGAGATCACTATCAGGTGAATGTCAGAGCAGTACCCTATTAAGCGGGCCATGGACAGCTCGTGCGCGCGATGTTTCCTTTCCATTCTTTGTCCTAACGTACACACACTTACACTAACATGCACTACACTACCACACATGCCCTGAGTCCGATCGTGAGCTTATAACTTATCCCGCATGGGGGCGGTGCTCGCTGGTGGGAGATATCTGGTGGAGGAAAACTCCGCCAGCCGAGGGTAGATTGGCGCCGGATCTGGACTTTACTGGAAGATCACTACTCCGTGATGTGTTGTGTTCAATGCGCCCTGGAGCTTCAGTAGAGTGAATTTTGTCATTCAGGTATGAAAATTTGAAAAAGTAATATACAACAGAGGATCTTAAAAAAACAACACCTATTAAATTTTGCAGATGAAGACAATGATATGACCAGGGACTCTACAAAGTTCACATTCCTAGGACAAACCTTTCCCATCGTATCGACGTATTTTCTGGACCAAGAACCTCTGTAGAAAATAAAAATATTCCAACGCCCCCACTACATAACAGGTAAGAACTGATATTATATGAAAAATTGAAATATTATTGGGAGTCCCTAAAAAGTTTCCAAATAGCTGTAAAATGAAATTTGCAAAGTTTCAGCTCTATTGAATAACGTTAAGACCTGCCTGCCACTCAGGCCATTAAAATATCGAATTCCTTCCTCGATACGATGGGAAAGGTTTGTCCTAGGAACGTGTGCTTTGTATAGTCCCTGGCCATATCATTGTCTTCATCTGCAAAATTTAATAGGTGTTGTTTTTTTTCATAGTTTTCAAGGTACAACTTCAAAGTATATCAATTGATTTTCTCCGTAGTGGCAGCTCTGTCATGAATATGCTTCAACAATGTTTTGCGGCAAGATTGGACCGTGGAAGGCCACATTGGTTTTATGAGTGCTTGTATCATTTTCTCGAGTAATAATTGTTTTATTTACAATAAGTGCGAGTTGTTTCGGTACATTTATCTATAATTTATTGTATTATCTTATATTTTCTTAATTTCATCGTTTTTGTTTAATAAATTTGTATTGTTAATAACTTAATCCTCACCTACATTTTGTGTTTCCGTTGTGATGAGATTGGCTACGAACCTGATTCCAAAGAAAAAATAAGAAATTAAGATATTGATACAATCTGAACCCCTTTCACAACAAGTTTCTGAAATGGTTCATTTCGAAGACAACAGCAGCAAACATTAACAGGAAATTACAGAAAGGCAAAATGTAGTCACATCAATATGGGCAGGGATTGTAAATACAGCCCTATTGACTAGTTACTCCCCCTTCGGGTGCTACCGGGAGCGGTAGCTGAGTGCATCAATTGATGTCACTGCAGCGCCTCTGACCGGAAGGTCCTAGATTCGAGTCCTGACGGCGGCAGAATTTTCGACACTAGCTTTTCAGCTAGGTCGAATTCAGTCATTGTCTGGAGGAGCCTTCTAGCGACCGGCTGCTCTGATCGGTAGTTTTCCGTGGTTTCTCCGATCAACAGCAGGCGAATTCCGGAGCAGTACCTATCAAACGGACCACGGACCGCGCGCGATCTGTCCTTCCTCTTCCTTGTCCTATCCTCTCCCCTTACACACACACTTACACTAACATGCACTACACTACAACATCTTCCGGGAGACAGGTCGGGAGCTGAGAGCTTGTCCCGGCTGGGGCGGTGCCCCGCTGGTGGGAGAGTCCTGGTTAGGGGAAAACCCCACTAGCCGACGGTAGGTCGGCGCCGGATCTCGCCATCCGGCGGGGGATGTTCACCGCCATCTCCCGAGAAAAACATGCACTACACAAACGGGACTTATGACCAAAGCAGTTAACGTGCCCGGAAACACGAAAAAATCAATCAAATCAATTGGGTGCTCCCCCCCTTAGTTACACCCCACCCCCACCCCTAGGGTGCAATTGACTAGTTTTCTGTAAATTTCTGCACGCATCGGAAATTAGTCGTATTGAAATGTGTCATCGCCATCGAGGCCCGCGAGCCCCACCCCTTGGGGTACCCCTGAGGAGAGATGGGCTGGGCGTGCGTGGCGGGGTGCAAAGGACGTAAGCCACGGGCGACGTGCTGCGGCGGCGCGCTGAGTGACGGCCCCGCGTCGTGGGGGCAGATGCCCCCCGGCGCCCACCACACTCCGCCCCGCCCCCTCCCGATGCCCGCGAGCGCACGGAAATCTCAATTACTGCGCCCCCGCCCACCCCGGCCGCCGACAGCGCCCCTCGCGGCGGGACGAGGCGCAGACGGCGCCGCCTCCGGCACGCGAGCGCCTACGCCGACGCTGCCGCCTCTCACACTCGTAGGCATTCGTTTATTATGTCGTGTTTTTTGTTTAATTGTTTGTCCATTTTTATTTTAGACTGTCATAATTATATTTTACGTATTGAAAACAAATAACAATAAAATAATAATAATAATAATAATAATAATAATAAATTATTTAGATCGAAATTTAAAAATAATAATAGTGCTTTTCAATAAAATTTCAATCTAAATTGCTCTTTTGAATTATTTGTTTGGTTTTCAATATGTACAATATATGACTATATAAAATAAAACTGGACAAACATATGTAATAAATCTTAAAGTCCCATAGTATGAAGATAATGGAATATTTTGTTTTTTTCCGGACACATCAGCTGATATGGTCAATAGTTTGATTGATCGACGATTCTGAGCGCATAACTCCTACGGTCGTGCCTTCCTTCGGAGGGGAAGTAAAGTCGGCTGTCCCATGTAGTAGATTCAGATGTAAAATGTCCTCAAGCCTAAATGATGCCTCTGAGCTTAATTCAAATCGCCTGTTTCGTCGCCCAAGTAATTACCTTCTTTCTCCCATGGTTGGTGAAAGGAGCGTAGCGAAATTTGCGTGGTCAGAGGGAAGAGCAGGCCTCATGGCCTGAGTCTCGCCACGTAAAATAAGGCACATTCAATTCAATCTTGCGATGGTGATGGTGAGATCTGGCGCCGACCCACACGTCGTCTAGCGGGGTTTTCTCCAAACAAGAATCCCCATTCAGCGAGGCATAGCACCAGCCATGAGAAGCTCCAAGCTCTCGGTAGATCTCCTGATGCTAGTGTGATAGTGTAGTGCGTGTAAAACTAAGTTTGTGTATGTAAGGGTTGAGGATAGGATAAGGAAAGGGAAGAAAAAAAGCGTACGGTCCGTGGCCCGTTTGTTAGGGTAATGCTCTGATAATCCATTGGTATTATGGGTAAATTTTGGAAAACATTCGATCAGGGCAGCCACCGGCTAAAATTCTCTCCAAGACGTCAGCTGCATTCGGCCCATCTATATTACTAGTGTGAAAAATCCACCAATGTCGGAACTCGATTCCTAGGACTTCGATCACACTACAATTGCAACTGCATTGTTTGCGTTGCATGTAGAATATCACCAACGCATTTTATTGGCGGGGCGTGGAGCGACTTTCAAGTGTGCACCGTCTTGGGTGTTCGGGTCCCGCGTAAGACAGGCGTCGGACTCTCCCTGTTTCCTGTAGCCGCAGAGAACATGAAGGCTGCTTCCGTTGATTCATTGTCATATTTCACATCAACCTTGGCTGTAACGGTAACCTCTGATGTTTTCAGCGTATTTTTTCTTCGGAAACTTCTGGGGAGTCGAAAGCGACGAAAATCATCCAATTAGCCTGATTATTTACAGTAGTCACGGCAATCAAAGCCTTGCTAATTCGAGATTCCGTGGAATTCGAGATGAAAAAAGCCTTATATGCGTCAAGTCGCCAAACGAGCAAACAAGTGGATATAAGCAAGAGCTGGCTCTTCATGAGTTGGCAATACTGCGAAGAAGGTCACATGTACGACAGTCGGTGCCAGTGTCTATCTGTCTGCCGCATTGTTGTGATCAGTTCGCGCTCAAGTATGTATGTATCTATAATTTTAATAGTATCTGCACATTAAATTTGACTTCGTTGTACATTGGAATTGAAAATTCCGTTATGTATTTTCTATTTTTCCGTGTAATCCGAGTGTTTTGTAATCCGAGGCACCATCAACCCCAAATACCTCTCATCATCGCGACTCTACTGTAATTCTAAATAGGAATTAGATTGTTTCCGTGGGCACCTCGAATGACCCGCAATACTTTTTGGCAAAGAAACATTGATTGTAAGCACGAAATATAGTTCGGAGCGGATCTACTCAGGCTCCCTTCTTTCAGCAAAGCGAGCCATTCCCCATCGGATTGTCTCAACATGTGCCTCACACCGATATTTACAGTCGATCCCGCTTATAGCGAACTTCTGGGGTCTAATATGCTTTGTTTACTATATCAGAGATTCACTATATCCGATGTCAGTAATAAATGTAATTTATCCACGATTGATTTTATTAATATACCACAAAATGCATTAACAGCACGAACTGATAATTTCAATATCTTCATTTGTACGTAAAAAGTCAATTATTTTCACTTGCTTGCATCGTACATTTTTCATTAGATCCTTGTCCAGAGTCTGCACTCACTCCACAATTGATTTTGCATTGCCCTCCATCTCTAAGTATCGTAATGCAGTCTTGACACCTTTCAATGGGTTTTGCACTGTTGGAACGCCATCCCACTCCCAAAAGGCTTTTTTTTTAAATCGTCTAATAATATAAGACATTCAATTAATTTCCAAGACTTATTTCCTGGGTTCACTATAGCCGAGGTACAGGTTCACTATAACAGAATCTTATGCTTATTTGTAATGTAAGTGAAACAGGACCAGAGACTTAAGTTCACTAGAACAGATGGTTCACTATATGCGAGTTCGCTATAACGGGAGACACCGAATTCACTATAAGCAGAGAAAATGAATTTCTATACTGAACGGCATTGTTCTAAAGTGAATATGAAAGAAATGACATTTCATTAAAATATGCCCCCTACTTATAATCATCGTCTTCAAATCTTTGTCGATTTACTCGCAGTACTGTGAAACTAGATCATTCAACAACTAGTAAGAAAATCGCTTAAAATGAATGCTCTCTTTAGAATTACAGCGCCGTTGCTGCTTCTCAGAGCGGTGTTTGCATTGCATACTGAATATCAACGATGGAATTCATTTACACAACCGTTCTTGCTCGAATTTGTAGCAGTAGAAGTGCAGGAATTTCTTTAGCAACATAACCTCTTCCGCAAAAGCGAAACTGTCACATAATTCTCTCTACTCACCTCTTAAGTGTCTATCGGATCCAAAGTTTCTAAATTCTTTTAAGTATTCACAATTTCTCGTAACTTCTGCGAGAAATCGGAGATAATTAGCAAGTAAGTACTATGAAATACACAGTTCTTCAATAAGAAACGAAATGTCTTTAAACCATTTTTTTGAGGGGGAGAATATTCGTGCAGTATTTTTGCAGTGCCTATTATTGTCGACAATGTCGCAAACCATCTCCCATAAATTCCTAACAATGGAAGAGTAGCGATATAACTTTTGAAGTCAAAGGGATCCCACTTTTCCTCTTCAGAACCTCAGATTTATTAGCCCTCTAATATGTTCTTAGATTTTCCTGAACCTTTGTAATACTACATACTTTATCATGGGCACCTGGGACTTATTCATCTGGTCTGTCGAATTGCAAGTTCTGTGAAACCACGTTTTTCTTCAAAAAGAAAAGAAAAACGCTTTAAATAGATGCTCTAATGACAATAACAGTGTCATTTCTACTTGACTGTAAGCTTTAATATTGGCCATGGAATTAATTTGAATAATTTACCGTTTTGAAACGGCAGCGTAAGTTCTTTGGTTCAACACATTTTCAGGGGAAACAAATCTATTTAAATGAATTCCACCACTAATTTCTTAGCCATTCTAATTATCCTTCATATTTCTAGTAATATTACTTTGTTTCTCACATTCTATAGGCATGGTTCTCGTCGATATAATCGACCAGTTCAGCAAAACTACAAGATTCTCCAACTATAGAAAGATTCCCAGATATGAAAATATGGCTTCGAAGTACATTCTGTATTGGGAGTTACAGCGCCATTGCTGCTTCACAGAGCGCTATTTATATTTCGAATTCAATATTGGTGAAGGAATTAATTTGCGCAAACGTTCTTATATGAATTCGTAACAGGGAAAGTAAATGAATATTTCTTAAGTTATCCATCGTCAAAGAAATTTAATCCCAGTGCTATTTTTCCATCGATCAGATTTCTTTTTCCTATTTTCCAAATTATTTTTAATACTACATGATTTCTCACACTTTATCTGACTGCTTCTCGTCGATTCGTCGCAGGCAAGAACCATTTAACTCTCCAAGAAACATATATTTTGAAAAAGTATGTGTTAATGACACAGATTCTGCTTCAAAGAGAAATATTTGCCTTGCCTACAGAAAATTGGCGATGGAGGCAATTTACAAGACCTAACAAAAATTTCTAGCTTTGAATGCGCAGGAAAATATTAGATTTTTATGAACAATAGGTACCCGAAAATGAAACCCAAAGTCACGAATTCCTTTATTTGTTTCTTATCTCACTAACAGTTTGGTCACTTTTCCTACATTTCTAGTGCTGCACGATCTATCATCTACTCTCCACTTCATTATTGGCAATCTGTAAAAATAAGTTCTATAAAACTACATCCTTTCCCCAAAAAATGTTAAATTTATTATAAAACGGTATTTGTACAGCGTGGCAGTTGCGCAAACGTATCCATTCAACATCTGTTCTCAAAGTCACGGGAGCGTGATTGCTGCAGGGAGGAGTCGTAAGATCATCTTATTTGATTCAGTGCAATCTGAGCCCACTAATGCGACCTTTTCATGTCTGACAGTTCCACAAGACACATACGTATCTGTTTCCTCAAGCCAAATGTAATGGCAGAACGTTATTCTAAACACTGACAAGTTAATAAGCTACTAAGAATTATATTATATTTATTTATTTTAGTTATTTTATAAAGCACATGTTTTTAATTAACTTCGACAAACGCAGACCTACTCTACGAAATCTTGATGTAGGGAAATTTCTTCAACTAAGTAAGTGATGATGAATTTTTATTTTATCGTCTCTTCTTGAGAGTTATTCTGGGTCAAACCAATTGGACTTAGGGAAACAAACTGAAAGTAAATGCAAAATAACTTGTGTTTACGTACGTGATTTTTTTACCGTTTAAAAAATTTTGTGCCTAAAGAGCTTCACCACGCTTCTTAAGGAGAGGAAATTGCGCCTTTCACTTGGATGACATGCATAAAAAATATTTTACTTAATTTACTTTGAAATGCTTTTAATTGCAATTATAAAAAATAATGTGTAGGTTAAATAGTGTCATAATTAAACAGGGTCATAATTTTATTTGTGTAAGCAGAGAATGCAGAGTGTTACTTTATTCAAAATTACTATGTAATTATGCGTGTGAATGTGTTTAATCTTAGAATTCAATTTTATTAGACTTAAAAATTACTTTAAAATGTAATTTTTATTCGTTTTAATCACTGCATCAGAGTACATCATTTCCTCATTACTTCTGCCAGAGCAAGAAGACGAATTTTGAAGGAAAGGTTTATTTATGAACATAATGCTACAAGAAAGTCATAAGGAATAAACAAGTAGGCTCTTCCAATAAAAGATGGACGAAGTGTTGTTTGAACTCATGTTTGTTTAATTCTGTAACGCTCTTCTAATTGCATTGGAAACAAAAAAACTTCGAACAAGAGCGCGACAACAAAATTTCTTCCAACAAGAGATCGAAACAAACATCTGCAATAGCGTGAAAAATTATTTTCGTATGCATGGACAACGTGAGAGAGTTTTTAAAGCGCACAGGAGAAAAATGTGTATCCGAACTTCTTCTTGCTATAAAACGTTTATGCTACACGAGTAAATATTTTATTTGAAAGGAAATAATAAATTTCCTGCAATCACATTCAATACTATTATTATTTCAGTTATTGTCATTGACGTAGCTAGGAGGCAGGGCCGTTTTAACAGTTTTGGGGGCCCTTCGGCCCACATTAATTTGGGGGTCCTTTATTCTTTCTTTCAGTGTCACTGGAGCGCCTCTGACCGGGAGGTCCTAGGTTCGAGTCCTGACGGCAGGATTTTCGACACTAGCTTTTCAGCTACCACATATTCCGGGAGACCGGTGGGAGCTTTGAGCTTGTTCCAACTGGTGCTGTGCCCCGCTGGTGGCAGAGTCCTGGTTAGGGGGAAACCCTACTAGCTGACGGTAGGTCAGCGCCGGATCTCGCCATCCAGCGTGGGAAGATCACCGCCATCTCCCGAGAGAAAAAATGCACTACACTTGCGAGACTAATGACCAAAGCTGTTGACGCGCCCGGAAACCGAAAAAATCAGTCAATCTTACTTTCACCGATCTCCCCGCCTCCTAATTTAAAAACAAGTTTTGTTAAAAGAAAAACTAAACTTCTCATCACTGAGTTTCATCTCATATCAACCAGCAACATTCCATATTAGAAATATTATACAATGAAGCTGCCAGATCACTCTGTTACTTCAATTTTTAAATGTATTTTACTCATATATCCCTATTTATACATTTTTTAATTTTACTTTTTGACATATTTACTATTAAAAGTATTTTTAAGAACTATCGGAGACCTTTAAACATTGGGGGCTCTCGGCTTGCGTTAACATGGGCCTGCCAGGAGGGTAGGAAGGACACTGATCCCTCCTGAATTACCGAACTCCATTCCTCTTCCATATAAAAATATCTTAAGTATACTTTATAGTTTTTTAATAAATAATACTTTTCAAATTAATTCCAAGGCGATATTTCTCTTGCTACTGTTCACTCCTAGGAATACAGAGCTGTCATTCACCGTATGACGTTTGATAAAAATCTGATTAAGCCCAACAATAGCAGAACGACTGAATGGCTTATTCTTATTGTCTTTATATATGATTGCTCATGATATTTGTTTCAGAAAAGGAAGAAGAATATAGAAATAAAATCTTGATATTTCCAGAAAATCAAAATCTTTGTGATAGATTAAAAAGTTTTGTATTCAATATTTTCCAAAAAAGTTGTTTGTCTTACTTGTAAAACTTAATAAAATAAAAAAAGCATATATCTCGCAGTTAATATACCTTATTCGAAATGTACCTTCCAATGTTTAAACAATGTTAAGAAATAAACTGATTACTATGGTAAGCGGCGTGAGTCACGAACGCCAAAGAACGAAGGAAATTCGTGTTATTAAATGAATAATGTAATAGAACATGCATGAACAGAAAGTAATAAATCCGTACTGGAAAAATGTACCACCGTATTTTACTTCTCTGTATGACACGGTTTCTTATACAACGACCGCATTTGATGTTAAGAGTCCTATTAAGAAGCGGCTGGCTGAAGCTTAAAGTTTTCTTCTTCTACTAATTTCAGAAACAACTCGAATTGTTTCAATCTCATAAAATAATCTTAATGACAATCAATCTGAACAATACACCAGGAAGTCGGTAACACTGCTAATTAAGGAATATCTGAAAAGAAACCGTAAGATTCTGGAGTTGGTTTGTCTGTATTTAAAAAATATTTCATTTATGTTCATGCTAAAGCAGTTAAAGGGTCAATGGAAAAAAAATCGTCCGCAAAATTCAGCTTTTTTATTCCCTTCCTTACAACAACTCGTACCATTTTTAACATCCCTCCACGAAATAAACATCTCATATCACCCACCGTTCCACCCCTCTGAATTAATTGTGTTTCATTACAATTATCACTTTGTCGATTTTAAATCGCAGCACACAACTCTATGCAAAAATACTAAGGAGCAACATGGATACATGGACAACATGGATAAGAGCCAAAATTGATTGCCTTTTTCTCCTTTAAAATTTAAGTAGTATATGACTTAGTGTAGGGATCACAGAATTTTGAAAATGTGCGCACAATTCACTTTTCCCCATAGCACGTCATACGCAGTTTTTAACTGTTTTTTTACGATAAATAAATAAATAAACAAGTCTAATTTATTCAATACTTTGTCTACTAACGTGATTAAAGTCAATAATTAACATTTCAAAAGATTAATGTATGAATTTGATATATATTTGTGTAATAAATTAAAAATAATAGCTTTTAGATAAAATCTAACACTAGAGCAATCGCTTAACGAAAATAAGCCTGACCAACGGCGGGTTAATTTATTACTTCAGTAAGTCTGACGAACTGTTAAATTGATATTGTGCAAATAACTATACATTTTTCAAAAATGTATGTACTGGTATTTAAGTTGCCGAGGTTTAAGTTACACCGAGTTTTGAATGTGCATGTAAATCACCCATGTAGTATATAGCAGACATAGTAACTTATAAACGTTCGCAATTACTTCAGATAAAATATAATAAATGACAGCGTATATTGCGAGATTTTATTAGAGGTTCACTTTAAATACCTGCACCATAGTAATATTAAGTTAGAAACATAAAACACCATTGTAAGAACTGTCAGTTTTCATTAACTCCCTCGGTCTCTCGTTCTTTCCTCACACTCACCTCAGGCATCAATTCAATTCACACCGGAACCCTCGTTTTGAACGTATACATATATACGCTGAATGGTACGACATGAGTCATACGGCTATGTGTATTAGAGTAATTTAGTGTAAAATATCCTGATGTTCTGTGATCTTTGAACTTCATAAGGGAACCCGAGGCGCTATTTGATAATTTGATTCGAACTTCATCTAATCTTGCTACTCATACTCGCAAATATCAAGTGTTATTCACTTTTGTATCAATAAAAACATTTGGAAATTCTAAAAATTACTCATAAATCCTAAAAAAAAAAAAAAATACATTGGATGTTAAAATATTAAGAGAAAATGGAGACTCCGACATTAAAAATGCTTGTGAGTAGCGTTCTTGGAGGTCAGACTGTTGAGTAAGAGCTTCCTTGGCATCCTAAGGGAATCAGAAACATCTTTTCCACATGTAATTACGAGAGTATTAAAATATAAGCAGACTAGGTACGTTGTTGGTTGGACAATGACAACGCCTTCAATCATTTCAATTAGACTAGGTATGTGCTTAGGTCCCCTATAATCGTTCAAACAAAAGTATAAGCACACTATTCAGAAATTCGTAAATTTTTAATATTTTTCAATTTAAGTGTTTACCTTTTTATTGTTTCATTTCGCATGATTAATATTTCAACAATATTAGAGGACCTCATTCTTTGGTGCTTAGGGCACCATGAGACATTAATTCGGGCCTGCACTCTTTCATGTCTTGCGACTTGTTTCGCATTCAAGAAAGTTTTCACACAAGAGAAGAGCCTGAGCACTTGAAGAATACGTTAAAAGGATCAATTAATAGTTTTCACTTACAACTAAATGTACAGAAAAGTATGTAGGACTTATGTTGCATTTTCTTTTTACATGAAAAAAACAACATATAATAATTGGATATCATGACAGAGTTGAAATAATTGTTATGATACTTAATATTAGTGATAGCATGATTATTGCATCTTCGGCTTGTATTGTACCTCTTTATTATTATTATTATTATTATTATTATTATTATTATTATTATTATTAATATTGTTATTATTACTGTAATTATTGTTATTTAACTGCCACCGGATCATACCCATTTGCAGTTCAAATAAATGTATGTATGTAATGTATAAGTCAAGTGAACATTTTCTTCATGGACATATTTTAAAAGGGACGATAATTAAAAATGCCATAAAAACTAATCTATTTTTCTCCTAAACGCGGGACTTCTTCGTCAGCGTTGGAGGTCACCGAACATCGTATCCCTATTAGCCTATCACCTCGTTGCGCCGTGACAGGTGTCACTCCGTCGCCCCACGAACAAAGCAAATGGCAGGTGACAACTCGGCGTAAGTGGCTGGGCGACGGAGGCGCCGTTGCGCACTCGTCCGGTGACGAGTCTGCGTCGAATCCCCCTCGGAATGGACGCCGAAACTAGGGTTGCCAGATGTCCGTATTTAGCGATTGGCCTGGCGTCCGTACTTATTTTCCAATATCATAAAGTTGTTCTTATATTTGGCGATTGTCCTGGCGTCCGTACTTATTTTCCAAAATCATAAGTTGTTCTTATATTTAGCGATTGTCCTGGCGTCCGTACTTATTTTCCAAAATCAGTAAGTTGTCCTTATATTTAGCGATTGTCCTGGCGTCCGTACTTATTTTCCAAAACTAGCGAGTTGTCCTTATATTTAGCGATTGTCCTGGCGTCCATTTTCCAAAATCAGTAAGTTGTTCTTATATTTAGCGATTGTCCTGGCGTCCGTACTTATTTCCCAAAATCATAAAGTTGTTCTCATATTTAGCGATGCCAACTTTCTTTGCTGCATTTCTTTCCAAGCACCGTAAACTAATGTTTTATTCTAAAATTACATTTGCTTACTTTCTTTGCTGCAATCTTTTTTACATTAAGTTCGTGTACCGTGTACCAACGTTGCATCGTGTTTCTTAGCATGTTAAAAATCGATAGTTTCTATTTGAACTTCCTATTTGAGCTCCTTACCTAGGAAGCTGTAAGGATACTTTTCTACGAGAATTTTAAATTTTACAGTTAGACTGGCAGGAATAATCAGGACGAAACAAGTCACCACTTCCACAATGGCTTGAATAAAAGCGTGTCAATTTCAGCGTAGTTTATGCATTAACTAAACTGTGTGTGGTGTTCCCTATATTGTATAACGAAAAAAATTGTGTGCGTTTTCTGCTGAATCGGGAGGCGCAATAAAAAAACTTAAAAAACGATAACATTGCTGAGGAAGCAGAATATTTAGTCTGCAAAGATACGTATTTGACGTACGTATATTTAGGGAACGTACGTATTTGTTACTAGCCGTTGTTTTAATATGTCCTACTTTTGACATTTTTTGTCCATCTTTACGCCCATTCTCATCCGACAACAAAGTCCGACTCCCTTGTAACTCCCGTTCCAGCGGAACAATTTTAAATCTACATGTTTCGTAGGAGCACATCTCGGTACTTGCGAAGTTTCATTGTATTGACTTCTGTTGAGTTGTACTGCGCTTCAGGCAGAATTTTCTTCCGGGGGATCTGCACTGCGTGTCCGATGCGAGTTTTGGTTCAGTTTTGTGCAACGTCTAATGCGTTCGGTTGCGCACATAGCGCATGCGCATTTCTCGGAATAAAGGACGCGTGCAACGGCGCACGCGTGCTCTTAGAAGGCGGAAATCTCGTGCGTCTTGACCGTGCGTTTTCTTGTCAGAGCAAAATAGTGTGTATTTTACGCGAACGTTTCCTTGAGCCTCGGAATACCTACCCCCACTCCTTTGCCAACGTTAGTTGAATTAAGAATAAATGCAACGAGTGTTGTAGACACAATCTGAATCCAGAAATGTTCACTCACGTGTAAGAAAAACTATTTTGCATCGAAAAACGAACTACAAGTTTGATATAAAATTCCTCAATTGTCAAAATAACCAAACTTCCCATCAATCAAACTTCCCATCCTTCTTGTAACCAGTGAAGCGAGGGCTCAAGAAAATGTGCGCGGATAATAACCATCAACACAATGAGTTGCTTTTCCACCGCTGTTTAAACCTTTAGTTTTTTGTCATTAGATTTCCGTTGGAGTATACATTTACGTCTTGTGAAAAGTAATGTTACAATCTTGTCTATAAAACCCTTTCTAGACATGAGAGTAACTTCAAATATATTGAAAATTGGTAGAGATTAAGGTTATGTGTTTCAAAGAGAACCTACTGAATTACGAATTTGGCGTTGCTTTGCACAAAATAATATAATATAAACATTACACTTCCAAGAAAAATGTTCTTCCCTCAGGCCTAGATTAATTGAAAATTCCCTTCTTATAAGTTTTCTACTCTGTTTTTTCGTCTTATTGAGAGTGTAGGCAGAACATATCAGATCTAATAAATGGCAAGAAGGTGCAGTGTCGTCAATTTAGCGGAGATGTGTAAAGTTATCTGTCGTGCGTCTTTCAAGTTTGCGCGTGCAATTTGATGGTGAAAACGCATCATGTGATCGCAGCGTAATTGGACGTTTAATAGAAGAACTTTGAAGACCACGCTGATGCCTTATAAGTAATATTGCACAAGAACTGTTTACGAAATATGCATTCTTTTTAAAAGTAAAACTAATATCTTTTTAAAAGTGAAACTAATCTTTTATTTACAATACTTATTTCGATTGTAAATTTAAAACTATGGTCTTTGGAATTTCCAATGACATAATCATTAACAAACTGATATTTATTCATGAACTAATTGGAGGTCATGTGGGTTTCGTAAGATTTCCGGCAATTCTTGTCCCCCCCCCCCCCCAGCTACCATTAACAAAATCACCAACATGGGAGACCGAATCGTTTTATTGGGTGAAGCTAAACACTCATGATCTGAATTCATTATTGTATTAAAAACAACAGTTATATAGTTTATGCCTGGAATGAGTACGTCGAACTGGCAAAGAACAAGTAAAATTTAAAAATAATGAATCATTGAAAAAACTAACGTGTTCGTATTTCTACAAAATCCCGTAAATATTTTTACAATTTACGAATCAGCAAGTGATCTCTTATTGTATTTGTGCAGCGTCCCGAATTCAGGTAATGTTAGTTAATCCGAATCATATTGTGGAATAAATATCATTCCACGAAAATGTGTCAGTGTGAAATAATTTTTAAAATAATTACGAACGGGTAGAATAAAATTGGGTGTAAATTGCCTTCCATCTTCAGCAGTTAAATTAATTGTATCCAAGATAGTAAAGAGTAATTACGATGAGAACTCGCCCATGCTATTTCACAACTTCTTCGCAAGACAAGCTGCAAAGTGCTTCTATGAAGTGACGGCAGGAGTCACAGCCCGTCCTGGCACTACAGTATTGCATCACGAAAAAAGTGGGAATGTGGGAATAAAAAAAAGTATTGACAAAGTTAAAATTAACAATGTTTTTTTCACTTGCAGCTGAGTTAATTTCATTAAATTCAAGATGGGGACACTTGATGTGCGCTGTAAACACGAACGAGTTTCATAAAAATATTTCAAACTGGCACACACAACGGATTACGAAAAAGAACATGGCTCCCCCTTAAAAAGTTCATTATTTCACCTGAAGAGAAACAAAATATAAAATACGTTAATTAAAATTGCCTGAATGCCCAAGTAGTGATGATGCAAGACTTGTAATGATCTAACTTTTATTATTAGTATTTATTATAGTAAATTTTGGCTGTTCGTATCACTTGTGCTACGCTTTAGCTCCTAGTCACATTCACAAAACCACCTAATATTATTAAAACGACCCACGAAAAAAAAGCGAGTTCCCAAAATTGAATGTCTACATCAGGCCCCGCGCGAACACCCACCGTGTGCTTCTGCTTCGCGGCGGGGTCGTGCCCCCCCGGCGGGGCCCCGCGAGCCGCCTCCGTCGCTTCCTTGTTCGCGAGCGGCCATCGTTAATCTCCGACACTGACTGGTCGCCCGTCAGACGTGATGTCTGAAAAAGGCCTCGTTGCTCCCCCCCCCCGTTCTCTGCAACGTCGTTGCCCCTACTCACGAGCTACCTACTTGCTACTAGCCAGTCGGAGCGAGTTGGCGAGAGAATTCACTGAAAAGCCCGATGACAAACCTACAAGCTTCATTCTGGAAGAAAACCCCTGCCACTAGCACCCATGCATACTAGCTACTTGCCAGTCGGAGCGCGTTGAGAGAATTCACTGAAAACCGCGATGACAAACCTACAAGTTTCATTCTGGAAGAAAATCCCTGCCACTAGCACCCATGCATGACGACTCTTTACAATTCAAGAACAAAGAAAACTGCCTTTAGAAATCACGAAAAAAGTATACAGCATACTAACTTAAGTTACGAAATATTCAGAAATTTATCCAGAATAATAAACCTTAAAATTTTTAAAAATTGTAATAAAATGCATTAGAATTCATGCTCGCGAGCTGACGTAACGGTTACAACAAACTGTATTCTAAAACAATTCTGATTTCCGGACGTGGCGTCGTTTCTTAGAAGGAAGTGGGAAGGCCACCGTGCGGTGTCTCGCCGTCCCGAGACAGCGGTGCGGGCAGATGCACCGTCGCCGGCGCGTATTGATTTTAAAACGCGCCCACTCGTGCTAACGAGCCGGTCGTACCAGCGAGCGCGCACGCAAACTGCCCGTCGGGCAGGCACCACGGCACGGGACGCGCGGTCGAGGAAAGGAGCAGGACCCTACTTTGGAAAAGACGGGCATCAGGCACACGACATCACACACACACAAAACACATGACTTCATTCTACAAACAACGTTTTATTAAAGCAATATGGAAACTCAACATTATTTACAAGTATTTACACTAACATGCTAAAATGAATGCATGAATTTTTCAGTTTCCAAAATAATGAGACTCCCGCCCTGCGACGCACTTGAGGCGGGTGGCAAAGCGGTGACATCACTGGTAAAATAAGTTATGTATATAATATATTTATACCGCTCTCTGAGACTACGACGACGCAATATGTAGGTGTATGTACAACGTAAATCCACGTAGATATCACAGCAGCAGGCCGGGGGCGGCACGCGGCAGGGGCGCCGCGCGGGACGGCGGCGGCGGCGGCGGGGCGGCCAGCGCCGCGTTTACGGGTGCACCGCCGCCCCACGCGCTGCCCGTACAACGAGTACGGCGAGTAGTACGGCCCCAGCGCCGTGGGGTTGAACGCGCTGAAGGGCGACGCGGCCAACGACGGCGGCAGCGCGCTGCCGGGCTTGGAGTACGGGTGGTAGCGGGCGCCCGCGCGGTGCGCGCACGGCGGCGCCGCCGAGTCGGCCGCCGCCCCCAAACTGGTGTGCGTGCGCAGGTGCTGCAGCAACTCGTCCGACGACGTGAAGCGCTTGCCGCAGTACGAGTCGCCCGCGATCCAATTGCACACGTACGGCCGGCCCAGCTGGTGCGAGTACGACAGCGGGGGCGGCGGGGGCCCGGCGGCACCAACCCGGACAGCGACATCCCCGCCGCGTACTTCTGGTGGTCGCACTGCGTGCAACCGCTGGGGCAGGGGCGGCCGCGGCGGCGGCTGCGGCGCCCAGCAGCAGGTGCTGGTGCGCCGCGCTGTACTGGCAGCCGGTGCAGTACGGGTCCTTGCACACGGGCACCAACGCCTCCCCGCCGGCCGCCGTCTTCACCCGCGCGTAGCTCACGTACGGCCCCGGGGACGCGCCGGGGTAGCCCGACGCCGCCAGCATGGCCGCGTGGTGGTGCGCGAACGGCCCGGCCGCGCCGGCGAACGGCGGCCGAAACGCCGGGTTGCTCGCCTCCAGCCCCGGCGGGCACCCGGAGCACAGAGCGCCCAACGACCCGCTCAACCCGGCCGACAGCGGGCCCTTGTACGTGCCCAGCGGCACGTCCTTGGGGTGGCCCTGGAGGATCTCCAGGCCGGAGCGGATGATGGGGCTGGCGCCGCCGCCAGGGGAGGGACGCGGCGGGGGCGACGCGACGCCGACTTGCGGCTGGGCGCGCGGGACGCGCGCCCACGCCCGACTTGGACGACGGCGGCCGCTCGTCCGGCATCTTCTTGGTGAGGACGTTGGCTTCGTACGGTTTGAAGGCGAGACGCGGTTCGGGCGGGCTGGCGCGGGGCGTGGGTTTTTCAGCGGCGCCCGCCGACGCCGACTTGGCGTCCGGCGCGGGGGAGTTGGAAGCCGCACTCGGAGGGGCGCTGCCCGCCGCGGACCCGCTCCCGCCCCCGCTGCTGTTGCTGCTGCTGCCGCTACCGCTCTTCTTCGGCTTCTCCAGCGGCGGGATGAGCGGCTTCGACGGCGGCGAGTCGGCGCCGATCTGGCTGCACGTCTGCGCCAGCAGCGCCAACGGGCTCTTTTTCGCGTCCAGCTGCAACACACCGAACACACACACACTTTTAGTTGGGTGTTGAACGACACGCTACACGCATTTCATAACAAAATTCTCACTTTCGACTCCGTACTCGACGCTAGAGTCCGTTTCATCACAACACGACATGGTCACTGATAGTAAACTGACTCGAGTGAAAACGGAATAAGAAATGCGGATTTGGGGAAGTTAGAAACGTACAAGAGTACTCACCGTTGTAGGCAGCGGAGAAAGGTAGTCTGGTTGCAGGTACTGATTGCTGCCTGTGGCTAGCATGCCGCCACCTTCGAGCACAACCATGGGTGCAGCAAGAAACACGCGACGACTGCTCACAAAAGCGAATCACGTGGTTGATCAGCGCGCACTAGCGGGCCATACAGCAGGGACACACAGTGCAACTAGACAAACGTGCGGTCCCACACTCGGGGATGATGGCTCTCCAAAAACGCAGTGGCACAACGCACACAGACGGCTCCTAGCACTTGGACTTCCTCTCGCAGGCGAGCGCTCGACTCGACTGAGGTGCCGCTCCGCCGCCGACGCCAGCGCGCTCTGGCGGATCCCCCACCACCGCGCCCGCGCTGCCCCCTCCACCGCGCCGCCGCCTTCCCCGCCAGCGCCCCCCCGCGCGCCGGTCCCGATGACGCAGCACTAATACCGACGCGTTGCTAGCTGTCAGCCTTTACCACCCATGGCGCTAGCCGCGATGACAGCCGGCGCGGCTTTGGCTCGCGCCGCCGTGCCCCCCCCTCTCCCCGCCCCGCGTCCCCCGCCGCCCCGCCCCGCCCGCCGCGGCCATAACTCGCCCGCCTGTCCCCCTTATTGGACTTAATCAGTAGCCGGGGTAAAAAAGGAGGAGGGGAACAAGATGTATGGAGGCATTGAGTGCGGTGTGTGATAGATGACGGGCTCGGGCCGCGATGGCGGCGGCCGGGGAGGGGGCACGGTCAAGCACCCGGCCCCCCTCCGCCCGCGGCCCCCCGCCGCTCCGTAACCGAATGCCCCCGCTCCGCCCCGCCACGCTCGCTCCGCTCCGCGCAGCTCTCGCCTCCTTGCGAGCGCACGACGTGTCAGCTCTGCGCGCCTTCTGCGGATTTTGCTACCCTCCCGCGGGCGATTGAAAACCCCGCGCAACTACAAGGAGCGTGGCGTGAAATCAAATTTACAAAATGCAAAATCTTCTATTATTGAGTCCTCACTTAGTGAAATAGGCTTCGTAAATACCAATCGAGATCAAGAGGTAAGGGTTTTACAGATAAATACCACTACTCGGGTCCTGAAACACGCGATGGAAACACGACCCGAGTAGTGGTATTTATCTGTAAAACCCTTGCCTCTTGATCTCGATTGGTATTTACGAAGCCTATTTCACCAGGTAAGTGCTAAGTAATAAAAGATTTTGCATTTTGTTAATGTTATTTGATGTCATGCTCCTTGTGTACAAGTCACTACAAGTGATAATTGTTTTGTTTCGATAACCTTTGAAAGTTTAGATCTGTAAGACACAAAAGGTTTATGGTTGAGACCTGTAAAGAAACAAGAAGTGAACTGGTGGAAAAAGATCTTTGAATATCACACCTAATTTATACAGAACTCTCAAAATGAAAATTGGAAGCGATCTTTCGTGCGTTTGTGCAAAATCAGGGATGAAAGATGACAAAAATGATAATTTCCAAGTAGAATTCCACCGGAGATTGGCTCATATGATATTCATGAATGTAATTTGTCAAATTCACTTGCGGAAAATGTCATTATAACTCATATTTAAGCGTCATCTTTGAAAGAAGGTTATTAGTCGGTTGTTAAAATGTTTGTTCAGCCATAACTTTAGCAAATGTACCGATGAAAAAATGTTTCCTTTGTCTTGAGAGATATAAACAACCGGCGGTATCGTGGTAATAATAATCTGATTATGGGGTCCGAAGACATCGTAATAAATAATGATGTTGTTGAACACGTTCTAGTTCTAAAATATTGTACAGCCGAGTTGTTTTTCCTGTTATTCCAGTCAGTTTTATTGAGTTTTCAGGACTAGATTCCCCACAAGATACTGTTCTTAAGCACTCCTTCCACACGCGGGCCCATTATGTGCAGATATGCTGTCTTCTTATCCTCATTAGAAAACTTCGTTTTCTTCCAATAACTTTAACGGTCTGATTTCAGTTTCGTTGAATTTATTCTAACAATATGTCTACTATAAGAATGTTCTATCTGTCCTTGCTGAAGTCAGTTTAATTTTTTAATTATTTGGGGATATGACGATTAATATTAGTATATTCTATTTTATTTAATGATCAAGAAAACGTAACATACTTGAGCAGTTTTGATCAACTACTTTTGTTGTTTCACTGACATGTGAAAACTGCAAAAACGTCATTAACCCATTGGGTTACTGTTTTTATTCTCTTGAACTTCTACAACTTAACTAATTGGGGACGTCCATTTAAATAAGCTCTCTAGGAATTAATATCATGCACTCTCCATAAATTATTGCTATTTTGAATAGCAATAATTTGTGTCGAATTTTCATTCACATTCAATGTTTTCTAAAAACTTTCCACATCCCATGAATGCACAATGTAAAATACACTACATTTTGAATGTAAAATTATGTCTTTCGCAAATGTCAATAAACTGACAGTCGAGATCTCATTCACCACATGTGTTTCTTTCATGTATTCTTGGAGCTAAGCCAACATTTGCTCTAATTTTGTCTCAATAAATATGATGAAATATCAGAAGGTAGATTATAGAACAATAATTTTGTAGGAATGATTAAATTTAATGTGATTTAAAGTGACTTTTTTTCACTAGGCAGACCATTTTCATTCCATATTATTCATGTCAGATTTAAAATATAATAATTTTACTACAGTGTATTTTGTTTCTTGGACTTATCAAAACAATTTGCAAAATAGTATGTAGCACTAAATAAATAAATTGTTTCAAGATTCAAATTTCAAATGTGACATATTATCCCGAAATATTATAAAACAATATCAATTGATGATGATAATAATAATAATAATAATAATAATAATAATAATAAGAAGAAGAAGAAGAAGAAGAAGAAGAAGAAGAAGAAGAACAACAACAACAACAACAACAACAAAACAGTAGTGTGATAACATTTTTACCGTCGTAAAATAATATTTTCTATACATTTCACGACATTTGTCTTCTTCATGGTTACAATATTTTTTATTTCCTTTATGCAGGCGTTCTCAGCGTTATCGAAATATCATTTTTAAGAGCAAAAGCAAGAAAACGTTCTCATTGGGTACTTGTTACCCATACGCCACATACAGTTTCTACTGTTCTTTGTCTAAATAAATCAAATCAAATTAATTGTAACCAGAATTGCTGATGAAATGAAAAAATGAAACATTTGAATATAGTAGTATACTCTGGTTTGCTATCCAGTGAAGTATATTCAGAAAATAGCAAAGAACGAATAATATTCGTTGGAAAAGTAAAGATGATGGTACAGAAAATCGGTTTCAATGCAAATGACTGATACCTGGGTTTTATGCTTATAATAAGTTTAGAAATAACGCATCTGTGATAAAATGTGTCGAGGTACTATTTCAATTTGCTTGAAATGTGAACAGGTCACGTTGTTTAGAAAAAAACACTTGAGGAAACAACAATTTTTCAAAATTTATCTCATTTAATATCATTGTTAAATGTAATGCTCGACAAATCATAAATTCTCTTCAAGAAAATTTAATGATGGTGTCGTTAGGCAGGGAAACATCGTTTTACCAGTTGAGAAATCACATGAACCCAAACCCAAAGCTGTTGGAAGCAACATTCCCATGGTTGGGGCACATTTCATCATGCTATCCATCACGTCTACCCTGAGAGGGGAGAAAGATGATCCAAGCAGATAAAGCCTCTGTATTAAAAAGGAAACAAAAGGGAGGAAGACACATCAGAAACGTGGAAAAAGGCAACTTTGTAGGCGGAATGTGTAAATAGCCCGGGAAATAATTCCAGCAAGGGTGGCCACACCGCCCGTGCAGGACGTGTTAACAAGCGGCGTCCAGGCGCCAATTAGCTTTGCACTAAACCGGTTCCAGGAAATTTTTATATTGTGTTCAAAATTCGAGAAAAGCGCTGCAGCGTCCGGACGCCTCGCCACGCCACACCGCGCCACGCCGCGCCGCGCCGCGCCGCGCCGCCGCCTCGCCACGCCACACCGCGCCACGCCGCGCCGCGCCGCGCCGCGCCGCCGCCATCAACGCAAAAGAAACGGAGAGCTGCGGTGGCAATAAATATTTTACGGCTCTCCCTGTTAGCATGGAGGCGACTCCCCCCTCCCCACTTCCCCGGGCTCCCTTCCGGGCGGGGAAGATGGACGACGCTCAACCCCCCTCCCCCCCCATTGCAACCCGACTCCCTGGCAGCGGCGGCGGCCCGAGCACAAAGGCCCAACGCCCTCTCTGAGCGGCCGCTTCAACCACAACCGCGCCACGGCTGCTCCACGGCCCCCTTGATATTGTACAGCTTTGATTGTTGTTTACGAAAGGTGTTGGGATACGATACGTTTAATATTTTTTTCAATTCAAATTAATTTTATTCAATGATGCCTTATTTTACGTGGTGATGACTGCTGTTGCGTCTGACAACGCTACAATCTTTTCCACCATTAATAAAAAAAATTTTTTTTTTTTGCGATTTTTATTCAGCTGCGTTTGAAATAAATCAGCTGTTTCCGTATCATTCAATCAGAACGATGAACACCGACATAGTGACTTCGCTGTAGTGACATTTAAGGTCCCGAAGAATGCCACCGTAAGAGCTGATGAAATGTCAGACGTAAGAAAGCAAAACCCGCAATATAGCGGGGAAAGAAGGGACACTTGGGCGACGAAACAGGCGATTTTAATACGGCTCAGAGGTTGCTATTAGGCTTGAGAATCTTTTACACGCGGTAAATCTATACTTCGATTAAAACATTAAGTTCGTCGACACGTCAGCTGTGACGCTGTCATGCAATCTGGAGCTTGAACTTCAAAACAGTGTGTGAACTTGACTTTGAATAAATAATTGTTTTGTAAATAAATTTCATAAGATAAATTATTTGTATGTACATTAATTATATTAATAAAAAATAACCTGTTTTTTAAAACTTAATATTTTAAACCTTCTACTCGAGTTTAAATTCCCGAATTAAATTGTATTTGTACAGAAAAAGATATATCAATAACCAGCATAAAAATATAGTTTGAAAGTATTATTTTCAAGTTGTTTGTAAATTTTATAATTGCAAATTCAAGTGAATGTAGTGCAAAATTAGATATTTAAATAGTTATAAATACACTTTCATTTAAAACTACGAGAAAATACAAAATTATTGCCCCCTTCGTCAATTCTTTTAAGGAGTCGTTCTCAACTCACCTTCATGTACTACGGGCGAAATTATTGTAGTCATAAAGTTATGGCATCGTCAAGCATCAAATATTAACCAAAACTATTTTTTAACTACCAATTTTAAACATTGATATTATTTTATCTTTCAATTAAATAAGTAGATAACTGATAACATAATTTACAAGGACGTAAGAAATACACAGGGATATGGGAGGAAATTGTTGTAATAAAAGAAAGTAAAAGCGTCGGGTAAATCTACTTCCTCGGCCACTTTGGCAAAAGATTAATTTCTCTCCTAAATAGTCATGGAACAGAAAAAAAAATATTTACGATAATTAACGAACTTATATATTAATTAATGTAAAGAGCTATAGGGGAAGAATTAAAATGGAAATGTATTCACTATACGGAGTTAATTAATTAATTTATTTACTACTTTAAAAACTCACTTTCTGAGGGAAAGAAAAACTTTATTTTGTGACAATTCGTGAAAACGGCTACTGTATGTTTACCCGAGTTAGCCACGTTGTATTTCAGAGAATTGAATATTGCTCTCAATTGCAATGTGCTGGGAAATACGTTTCGTCGTATGAATGCTCTAGGAAATGCCACTCCGATGCTCCACTAATATGTTTAATCCCTCTATGGGTAAGATGAGCTAGCACTTCTATAACATGACACTACTGTGAACCAAACATTTCGGCGTCGTTTGTTAAATGCTCAGAAACGCTATACTTGTTTTTCTCGGGAACGTCCGTTTGTTATCGTAATCCCCGAATCGGAGCGCTCGGGATTACGGCCGGCCGCGCCTGCGCACAATCCTATTGTGGCCTACTGTGACCGGGGCGTCGCGACGCGTCGCGACGACGGCGACGGAGACGACAGCTGCGGCGCCGCTCCGCTGTCAGTCGCGTCCCGCCCCTCCCCCCTCCACTCTCCGCCCCGTCGCGCGCGCAGCTCTTCTCAATAATGAACAGCCGACAATGGGCTGCATATTCACTTGTCTGCCGGCGCTACCTGCGCGCGAGGTGACGTGTCTGTTGAACGCTGCTCGCGCCCGAACGGCCCGGAAAATGAGTCGGCCGCCGCCCCTCCGCCCGTCACTCGGCGTTGCCCCCCCCCCGCCGCCACCGCCCCACCCCGCCACCGCCGCCACCGCCGCCACCGCCCCACCGCCGCCACCGCCTCCACCGCCGCCACCGCCGCCACCGCCGCCGCCGCCGCCACCACCGCCACCGCCGCCACCGCCACCGCCACCGCCACCGCCGCCGCCGCCGCCGCCGCCGCCGCCGCCGCCGCCGCCGCCGCCGCCGCCCTCCACCGCCGCCACCGCCGCCACCGCCGCCACCGCCGCCACCGCCGCCACCGCCGCCACCGCCGCCACCGCCGCCACCGCCGCCACCGCCGCCACCGCCGCCACCGCCGCCACCGCCGCCACCCCCCGCGGGGGCGAACCGCCCCGCCGACCCCCCCCCCTTTTTTCACAGGCGGCGCGGGCCGCCAAAGGGCCGCGCCGAAGGGACGGGAGGGCCGGCGCCCTGCCGTAAATCCTGCGCCCAGAAGGACCGCCCGCCCTTCACTCCGCCCTCCGCCGTCACTATTCTTCGGGCGCGACCAGCAGCCTGTACAAGGCACAGGAAACGGCCCGTCGAAATTCGGCCCGGCCTACATCCCGAACAAATAGGCCCTCTCCGATTTACGAGCTGCGGCGCCGCGGTTTGTCGCCGCCAGGGCAAGCAGGCAGCCGCCCGCTCATTTCCCGGTTTCTCCCGAAACCATTTTCACCGCTGTGCCCAACACGATTCGCATTCGACGTGACACGCCAGGGCGAGTTGTGGCAAATAGCGGGTTTTGTTCCAGAAGCGGTCCTGTCATTCACAGGGATACCCCTGGCATTCGACATTGTGTTCCATGGGTGCCATTGGCATCCCTTCTGTGAAATTCAAAAGAATGTTATATTGTTTTTATTTTTATATTACTATAAACTTAAAATATTATCTTCTGACTTTATTTTATTTTTATTATAAATTACATTTTAAAAATAAATTTTTAAAATGTAATTTTATTTAACGTTGGCCCTGAGATTACTATAAGAAGGGACCGCATTTACAACTTCTGCTTGGCCACTGCTGGCAAAAAAAAAACTGCCATTTTGTCAGTGCTTCTGTTTACAGTTGGCTTAGCTCATTTGCAAATGGCTCCATCACCCTCGCTGGCAATGTCATCGCCCTGCGTGACATTCATTTGTTTCCTGACCTGTCAAAGCATCCCCTTCTTAGGTATTTCTCTATAAACTCCAGCTATTCCTCAAAAAACATTAAACGAAGGACAGAAGGTAGTGGGATATTTTATGACTATCAATTCAACTCTTTTTTCTTACAATCTTCCCTTTTAAAAAATGTTTAATAAAAACATAAAAATACGTTAATTAAATGTTTCATTTTCCCTTGAGAAAGTTTTATGGGTGGTAAAATGCTCATTAAATAACACAGTTTACATTTGATAATGTCATTTACAGACAGTTGTCTAACGGGTACATCCATAGGTGTCTTGGTGAAATCTTTCTTTTCCTATATTGTAAATAAGAAAATTTGAAGAAAATATCTTATCAGAAATAAATCTGTTCTCTTTAAAAGAAACATTAATGATTTTGATTATGTAGTACTTAGAGATGATGATCAACAACTTTTAACCGATTATAACTCGTACGATCCATAGTCATCTGTTAATATCTTCATTAACTATCTAGTTCCTACCATAAATATACATGGGAAGAAAACTTCAACTATTCGGTACAGAAAACGTTTTATTATAGAAAAAAAATTATTTTTACTTAATTAAATTATTTACCTTACCTTAAATTATTTTTACCTATGCATCCCATTCAACAAATAAGCTATAGCCATTGCTTATTCCATCGTCGATCGAGCTGTCAAACTTTCTCACCTTTCCGAGCATGGGCCCAGTTTAAATATAATAAAGGAAATTCTAAAGGAAACTAGTTATCCTTTAGAGTTTACCAATAAATTCATAAAAAAAAAGATTAGCTACGATGAATCAAATAAATTGAGGATTTGTGGATGATTTACTTTTTAAATCCCCTCTTATTCAAATCAATGAGAGGGGATCGTCCGTGGGGTGAAGTACGGGAAAGACTATCTAAACCAACTTACGTCGCGCGGAAGAATCATGGTTTCAAAATTCGGCAAAGAAAACAGAGAACAGATGTAGGTAAATTCTCATTTGTAAACAGAACGATACAAAATTGGAACAAATTACCTGCTGCAGTGCTGGAGACTTTTCCTCAAAATGTCAAAAAATTTAAAATTAGACTAAGTAAATATGGTTAATAGATTAATTTTGTAAAATTGTATTTGGTAACATGTTAATATTTTAATGTTGTTTTATGTTTGTTTTGTGTATTTTTAGAAATTTCTTAGAAAACGCTACCACCGGAAATATTCTATGTATTCCTAAGTAGCAAAATAAATATTATATTCTATATATTCTAAATGTGTTGGATGTTAATAATCACGAGTTATTAGTCGAAATCAACAAAAAATGCAAAATAATGACCTATTGAAGTGGGACATTTCCTTTTGTCATACCATAAAATGAATTCCTGAACTAAACGGGATTGTTCTAAAGTGAAAAGAAAAATATTACATTTCGAATATTTCAATATTCGAAATTAACAAAAATAGAAATATACAGAAAATATATTTTATTTGCGAACAACAAATACTACACATTTTACGTGTGTATTTAGCCATTATTACGTGTGTATATTCCCATAACCGGGAATTGACCTCGGCGCCGTCAGATCCCAGGATTCCTAGTCGGTGACCCAACCAGGAATACACGATGTCTTGAATTCGCTTAACCTTGATTTCACGTAGTTAACGAATTCGGCTAGTGACAGTTTCGCGGTCGTAACTTTTCAGAAGAACCATCCAAGCATTCGCCTGGATGACCGAGGGAAACCACGAAATCACCGGTCAGAACGGCCGGCACAGTGATTGAACCCAGGCCTCCCGAATGCGGAAGCGCGCTAAGACCTGAGTCATTTCGCTCGGTCGTCTTGGTTCATTTTAAACAGCCATAAAAGGGCGTCCTTTACCATTGATACACTGACGAAGCCTTTCCCGGAAATTGTCTATAGTTCTTCGGTCATTTTCGGTGGAATTGGCAGCCTCTCCATGGGAAATTGCTTCCTTGAGTGCTTGCAAGGTTGTGGGGCGATGTTTGTACACTTGCATCTTGAAGAGTCCCTACAGAAACAATTCACAAGGCGATAAATCGGGTTACCTTCCGGTCAGGTGATGACTCCCCAAAGAGAGGACATATCGAGGAAAAAACTCTCTCAAAATTGCTAGAGAACGTGGGCTTGGTTCCGTCGTATTGGGAGTGTTGGAACCACATCTCTCCTTACGAAGAACTATGGGCAAATTCCAGGAAAGGCTTCGTGAAAGAGGCGGACGCCATTTAGCGGACACAATATTTAAGGCCTCATTCACAATGCAAACTTAAACGTATTGTAATGCTGTAAACTTAGCCGTAAAATGTACACGTAAAAACAAGCGTTCACAATGGCGAACGTAAGCTGAAACGTAAAGTTTCGCCTGAACCAATCAGAATTCAACGTCCTAAAACATGATAGATTTGTTTCTAGCACGGTGGAAAGATCCTTCCACCATAGTTTCTAGCTTTTTCTTCGACAGTCCTTTCGGTTTATATGCGAGTGCTCGCATTTCCTTCATCGTTTTAACAAGGATTCTCCCGTACCAAATTCAAGAATAATTCGTCGAACAAAATTAGTTTATTCGCCATGTTAAGTTTAAGTCACAATAGAAATAGCCGAAATTCTTACTTTGAATTCACAACACGCATCAAAACTGTTCGCAAACTAGTTTTCTACATTACAATAACAAAATGACATAACCACAAACTACCTCAACACAATCTGAAATCGACCTTCCACGCTGCTCTCTGGGTGGTGTTCAGTAGAATTCCGACGTAAACTTAACGTAAAAGCTTGGGAGCTAGTGAACTCTTAAGTTTACGGACTTACGTCTACGATTACGTCATGGCATTGCGAATGGTCTCGCTTAGTAACTCACTTGTAAGTTTTGTGGCTACGTTACGTTAACGTTTAAGTTTAAGTTTGTATTGTGAATGAGGCCTAAAACCAAGTAACGTAAAACGGCATTGATTTTTGTTGCTCACAAATAAAATTATTTTATCTGTAACTTTCTTTCTTTCTTTGTAACTCCCTTTAAAATACGGGAGGTCTTTTTGCCGGACTTGTATTTGACATCGATTTGTTGAAGCCGATTTTGTTTTAACAGCGTTGTTTTGTGCTGGATGATTTTACGTGGTTGATATATTATGAGTGAAGAATGTGTCATGAAAACATAAAACGAAATATAAAACCAAAACTATAATCATTTTCCGATATCCATAAATTGAACATTCTTTCTGATCACAGTGACCAAGGGTGAATAATAAATTAATAGATTAGTATGTGTTTAAAAAAATGTGATGATTTTTTGGCTTTGTTGTTTAAATATGAATTGTAAATTAATAAACATAATCACCAACAAATTTAATCATCTCCATGCGCGAACATTAATGATAGTGGTTACAAAAATATCTATTGTTCTGGGGATATGTTTTATTAGCATTTATATTTTCATTTTAACTCTACCTTTGGTGTCTGTTAGGTGGATTCAGAAGCTTAGCAGCCTATTGCCGGTCCCAAACCCAGAAGAAGGATGGTTCTTGATTGAGGTTAGCAGCTTGCCCAAGGTAAAACTATGACATCGCTCAGAACTCCAAGAATTTGCCTCGGATCAATCCTAGATGCACGACAACTCTGACAAGAAAAAGGACTATGAATTGGAAAAGGAAGAACATTATACGGATTGAAATATGGAACGGAGGAGAAAAGAATCGTGAGGACTGCTAGAGATGAAAGGCCGAGGGGAAGAAGAGAAGCTGACAGACCAAGGAGACGATGGCAAGGCTCGTTATAATTCTTGGAAAGGAACAAATCCTAGACTTTTTAAGAAGATGAAGAAGAAGATATTTTCATTTTGGCCGTCGATGTTTTGTTGGCGACGTCGCATCGCTAGTCAGAATGGATTCGTAGGCTTCCGCGGCCGGAGTCATTCGCTACTTGGCTGTCCGGATTGAGCCGTGTCTTAGGTGGTCGGACTACCGACTGTGACACGGCTCTTCCCGGACTTGCCAAGAATTTAATCAGCACGAGGCGGATTTTAATAAAATGTCGTTTTTTTCCCTTTTCACTTTAGAACAATTCCGTTTAGTATAGAAATTCATTTTATGTTATGACAAAAGGGATTTACCCATTTTTATAGATCATTATTTTTCATTTTTCGTCGATTTCCACTAATAAGTTTTTTTACCTTTTTACGTCCTTTTTAATGCATTTTTTACTGATTTCATGGATTTTAATGTCATTTTAATGGTACTTACTTCAAATAATATTTACGAGATGCAACAAATGTTCTTCACAGAATTACTCAGTAGCCTCTTGGATTTGTTTGCTCAGAAATTGTTTTCGCAGCCGTTGTGATGTAATTCTTGTGACGAATATCAGCGCCATTATCAGTTCGGCCGATTTCGGGATAACTCTAAAGATAGAGATTTCCTGGTAAAGAACAATCCACACCAAAAGTTTTCAAGGGAGTTGACTCGAACGAATGGAAGAAGTTTCGATTACGTCAGTAATATTACGTCAGTATCCAACAGCTTGAGCTGTTCATCCGAACTGGTTTTGATAAGATTTTTTACGTCATTTTTTTCTTTGGTTTTAGTGCATTTTTAAAGGATTTTAAGAGCATTTTATTGATCATTTTTGGCTCTGTGTTTTGGCCATCAAAATACAATGCAACGAATACGGAGCAATTACAACCTAAGGCCCCCTAAATCTGAAATAAGTTTAGAATTCATGCTCTTACTCTTTGAGCCCTTCTACATGTTTCTGTACTCTTTCTACACCCTCTGTATCACGCACAACACGTTTGAGATGCTATATTGGGACGCTCCTACCTGCCTACTAGAAATTTTATTATTAGTTTTTGTTATTGAATACTACTCCATTGTTTCTAGTTTACACGTTTAAAGAAGAAAAACACTACTGTGTAAACAAAGATTAAATAATAAAATACATAGAACAAAACTCCAGGAAGAAATTCCCGCAGGAAATCTGTCTAGCTTGTACTGGGTTAGTATGTTCATGGAGGCAATTATATTTGGTCGAGAAAGGCATGTAACGTAAATCTATTTTTAAGGAAGGCTGGCGAAAAAGATCTTTCGCTAAATTATATTTAATTCTGAGCGTTTAGCAGACGTTCGCAAGTTGAAATGACTATCACAAAGCTTGCCATTTAGGAACCAGAAGAATTTTTCTGCGAGGGAGGGAATATGAAAACAGCGCAACGATGCAAGTTTTGAAACGATTGAAGAAGCAACGAAAAAAAATTAACGGGAAAAATAGAAAAAAGTTTATTCCATAATTTAGAACAATTAGTGTTGAAGCATAAAATAAATATAATATTTTAAAAAACTATTATAATATTACTTTACTTATTATTTTAGGTAAACCAAAAATTCATCCAATAATATCACAGTTAGATTTAAGATATAATTTAGCTTTAGGTAGTATTTCACTTTATAATAAGTCCTACTACAGCTGCCAAACGGAAATATAAAAAAAACTGCACATTGTCCTTCACACAATTAAACTTCCTTATGTGATGGGAACACAGAAAAACCTGTGGTGATAGTACAACAGCACATACTTTCTTGCATTATTTCTAACTTTTGCAGTATTCGTAAGTTTTGAGGGTTCTCCGAAAATAAGACGCGCAACATTCCTATAAGCGTACCTTGTCCTATTCGTGGAAAAAAAATTAAATAAAAAAATTGGAGGGGTTTTTGCAATTTTTTGTTTGCATTAACTTCAAGAAGAAATTGCGTAAAAATTACAGTTTTTTTTAAACAAACAGTACGTGACCTTTTTTAAAGAGCTAATTTTTTACAACAGATTTTGATTACGAAAAATCTCTAATTTCAAATTTGTCAAAATATTTTTTCTTTTTTTCAATGGACTTTTTCAGGAATCAAATGATATTAAATTTAATATCCCTCACCGGGCATTAAGTATTATTAAAAACTGCTTCTAAATTCATTGCAACCGTAAGTACTGGTTCTCGGCCTAGTGTACAAATGATGCTGTTGACAGTATTTTCTCTTGGGTACAATCGAAACCGATGTTGAATTAAAATTTTGTATCTCACACAATCACAAATACTACAAGATAAATGAACTTATCTTGTAACAAACACGGATTGATAATCATCGCAGAAAGGAAAATGCGGGAGCCGAAGTCAACCTAACCAAATTGCTAACTTGTGAAAATCAAAAAAATTACACGAGGTTCTATACTTGGGCTTTCGTAACGTGGCAGCCGAGGCTATTATCTTCAAGATGGAATATGGCACGAATTTTGGCGTCCTCTTCGGTCCTGCCGCAAGACGACGCATGATCGCGACCGTATCAAACAGTGCTGCAGATCAATCGACTCTAGAGGCACGACCGAGAAAAACGCGAAAAACCTTGCCATATTCCATCTTGAAAATGATATCCTCAGCTGCCACGTTACGAACACCCAAGTATATAGTATCTCGTGGATTTTTTGTCGTTTTCACAAGTTGGCAATTAGGAAAACCCAAATATAAATTTAATACTAAAATTGTTTTTCTAGAGCAAGAATTCAATACTTCTCTTTTAACTATTAACAAATAATTCCTTAAATTCTTCAATCACATTGACACGCATTTCTTGTTCAGTTGCAGTCGGAATAAATGGCTGAGTATTTGCGCAAGAGCCAGCGAGCACGTGCTGGAGTCAGGGGGGCGTTCAAACGTGGCGCCCCTAGTGCTGCGGGAAGGGGGCGGCGCCGCGTAGTCGCGCCTGCGCCGCCTGGCAGGGGGCGGGGCAGGGCGCGGCGGCGTACCTGCTGCCGCGGGTGGTCGCCGCCCTAATTGGGGTTCAGCGGGGCCCTTGAGGTTCTCAGCGGCTGAGCCCTTCAACGGCGGTTGACCGCTCGCTCGCCGCCGCCGCCGCCGCCGCCGCCGCCGCCGCCGCCGCCGCCGCCGCCGCCGCCGCCGCCGCCGCCGCCGCCGCCGCCGCCACCGGCCGCCGCGCAAATCGCGTCAAGACAAACAGGGGGCGATCGTGGCATGACGCGGCGAGGCACGGTCGGAGGGCTAGGGGCGGGGCGCGGAAGGGAGTAATCCGCCAAGGGCGGCTCCAGGGATCCGGATCAGCCGCTCCCCCGGCCCGCCGGCCCTTTGTGCTCACGCCGCCCTTCTATTAGCCCTTCGCCCCCCCCCCCGCTCCCAGCCTGTCACGGCTGCGGCGACCGCCCGCCTCGCTGACGGCTCATGCGTCCATGGAAATGAGACTGAAAGAAGTGGAACGGCACGGGGTTTTACTCCTCTTTCATTTCACCCCCAGACAATTGCTCACAATACGTATCTACTCGGATGTTATTTTCACAGCTTTTTCACAACGGAGCTCTGCTCTGTTCGAAGAGGTCCTCTCTTCCCTTCTCACACACTTCACTAGTCATCACTAGGTACGCATCAACGGATCAGAAAAACTGTCTTACTGGACAAATGAATACTGTTGTTCTACAAGCCGCAAACATCAAAAGATGACATTTAAAAAATCATAACTAGCGTGCCCCTAGTTCAATGGAGGCCCCAAAACTCACAATATGTTTAAATTATTTGCTTGAAATAATCCACGTGCTTCGTGTTTTCTTTGCGGCTCAGGATTCCTTACGAACGCTGCGGCTGAGCGCATGCCGTCACAATAGCGTGGGCGAATCCAAGCACGCGCTACTCCAGTCAGAAGTGGGGCAGCCATCTTTCTTTTTAATCCTGTCCGAAAATGAATGCGTCAATCAGGAAAAAGCAACCCAGCTGTCTCTCGCGCTGGACCGTTGCAGACAATAATTTTCAGTTCACCTCATTAACCATTTTTCTTTCTCCTCTACACTGGGAAGGTGGAAATTCATTATACGCAACGGTGTACCTTTGAGCCATTGCCTTGCGACTAGTGTGTGTGTGTGTGTGTGTGTGTGTGTGACTTTGTCTTACTAACTAAAATTTAACTTAATTTAATGACGCAGTTAAAAGATGTATACACTTTGGTATGCCTAACTTATAACTGAGGACCGAATTTTCATTTTTTTTTAATTTTTAAAATTTTATTTATTTTACGTCAAAAACAGTAAAAACTGTATGTGACGTGCAGTAAAACTATCTAAAACGAGCAGTAAAAGCGCCAAACGTACAAAAACATCCAATAAAAAGATCAAGACTTTGCAAAACGGTGTTATGTAGCCTAAAACTCCAGTTAATTCACTTAACAACTTATTTTTGTAATTTGTATGAGATATTTCAAGTGACGTTTGACGATACGTCAAGATAAGTTTGTACACATTATTTAAACATATCATATTTGATATTTTAAATATTATTCGCACACAAAATTAAATTAGCATACAAACAAAAAAGTAACTACAGAAATTGAAAAATAGAAATATACCTTCAGTTATCAAAAATAATTAAGTTACTGAAGAGATGTTCTTAATTGTTTTCATTATGCATAATTTACAATTAATATTTGCATTACATACTTTACAATTATGTATATTTTCAAACTATTTTCTGAGAAATAATTTTCTGAAAAATATTTCTATCAACAAATATAGTTTCAGACAGGAAAAACTTCGTTCTACATTTATACTTGTCTATGTTCTGAGCTTCACTTTACGTATGTGTGCACGCTGCTAAAACGTTCAGAAGCTGGGCTCATTGTCTCTTGTTACTCGTAGGGCAACGTCTGTTCCGAGAAATTTGATGAATTTGAAACTCAGTGCAGCTTGTCGCTAAGCTTCGTACCCGGACGCAAGGTCAAGTGTGACTAGCTCCCGTGTTGGCAATTTCAGCAAAACGGATATATGATCCGATTGGGAAGATAGTCTCTAACATGCGTTCGGTGAACAGTCGCAACCAAGGGCCGCGGTGGACCTATCCCTGCTGCAATAAATCCGAAGTTTTAATAGGCATCATGAAAGATACAGACGCCCAATTCTTATGGAAACTAAATGCAGAATTGATACATACTAAACGGCACTCAAGATTCACAGACCTCCCGAATGCACTGCTAGGCTATGTCATAAAAACGTTTTTCTTAAACGAAACTTGTAAAAAAGAATATTGAAAACTAGTTGATTATATAAAAATTATATTTATGCAATAAAATTGTTAATGTTGCCAATTTGTCCAGTAAAATTTCGAAATGTGCAATTGTCAGGCAGCATTACCTAAAACGTGCAATATCGCGCAGTAACTCCTAAAAACGTGCAATTTCGTGCGAAAAAAAAAACTAGTACTAAAATAACGTCCATTTCATGATTGAAATTTCTGTGACGGTTTTGTCCAATTTCAAGTTAGCAAACAAAAGACGCAATAACACAAGAATCCGGTCTTTACTTATGACTAATAAGATTTTAAACATCTTAGATATTGTGAGACGTTTGATTGTTTCGATTTATTTTTTCCTCTCTCACATTCACGCATCATTGGCACTATGTAACATCCGTACATAATCATTCATTCAAGTCATTCACTCCTATTGCACTACTTTAGTTGTCTTCTGTTCGACACTGCACTGACTTGACTCGAAGTGTCTAGAATCAGCAAGACCCTGAAACCTTGCACAACCAATTCGTGTGAATCCTAGCGTAATGGCGGCCTAGTCACTTCCAAGAGTTTTTTGGTCCTCAGCTGCCTATACCCAAGGGGATTCTTCAACTGGTGTTTGGCAGCCTAGTGTTTAACAATGGATTGCCCTGGATCGCAGGAATTTACATAATAGCATTTGCCCTTCAGTAGTTAGATTTTCTTCACAGCTGTGTTATTTTTTAAAAGGCTTATTTTTAGAGTGTCTACTCTAAAAGAATTTAATTTATAATCCAAAATTCTGCACAAGGGGTGCATCGGAATAATTAAAAAAACACAATTAACTCCTGTTATGGGATTTACAAGCGATGGTATGGTGCGATACAATAACGTAGTATGATTCAGAAAATATCAAGCACAACTGCAACAATTTCCATGTCTTTAGGTCTAATCAACAGTTTCAAACAATTATTTAAACATTCAAAAATTTTATTTTTCCGATGGAGCTAGTTCTCCTGTGAATGAATGTGGACTGTTACGAACTGAAGGATTTGAAACATAGCTACATGAACGTTTTGCACTTCAAATTGGCAAAACAGTAATAGAATTTTCAATGAAAGGCATCTATTTTCTTTCTCGCTGCGGAGTAGAAAGAAAGCTGTGCGAAAAACGGCGAATTGTCGGCAGTACAGCTCTTTTTGCTGGGCCCTGGTAACGAAAAAGTGGACGGAAGTTTTACTGAACTCGTCAATACTTTTTGCTGCATATTTGAGAGTCATGATTATAGTAACAATTGACATTTTAATTTTAAAAAAGGTTTTATTTGTATTTTGTAAAACTCTTTTTATGTCAAAGTATATCTTGCTATCTTTTAACCAAGGTCAACTACAAACTTTTATCTTCACTAGAAGCGTTTACATTTATTTCTACACGACCTGGATACATACATTTGAAATTTTTAGAAAATTTGTTCGGTCAGAATGCCTCACCACCGGTCGGAGACAATGCCTCACCTTTCTGAAAAAACAAACAACATTTTCTAAATAATAGCTACATTTTAAATTTAATTTTAAATGAAGAACAATTTAACGAATTTAGATCTTTTAAAATGTATTTCTATTTAGTATAATATTTGAAAGAGGCAACGCATACCTGATGGCTTACAATATCATAGAGTAAAGATGTATAGTCTCCCTTAGTCTATGACAATATCATTGGCCGACACATTTCTCTTCTCCCACATTCTGTATTCTGTATATATATTCGCCTAAATATTTATACAATGGAGTGAATGCCAAATCTTGAGAAAGTAGAGTTCCGTTGAAACTGCCATTAGTAAAATGTAGGTGGTAGTTTTGAATATATAGAAACTCAAGAAGCCGACAAAGTAGAACATAAATACTGGTGAGGGAATTTACGTTTACAAGACAGTTAAGTGTACAATACTCGTCGAGGGGTCCAAATCCGAATTCCTCGCCTCCTCGACGCCTATTCAATGCGCGCAGGGGCTCTTCCAGAAGAGAGGCTCCAGGCGCCTCGCTAAACCCTCAAAGAGACCGCGTCGGCCCCAGCGGTGGCCCGGGGTAATTCCGGTAGCCGCCCCCGGCTGGGCTGGGCCCCGCACCTCCGCCTCTCCATCCCCTACTGCCACCAACTGCCTCACAAGATATTTAGGGGGAGGGGGATATTTAAAAAATGAATTATATGAGGCACTCTATACAGAAATCACACACACACATACACGCACACACACACACACACGCACCGGCCTTATCACCGAGAGCGGTAGCTCAGTGCATCAACTGATGTCACTGCAGCGCCTCTGACCGGGAGGTCCTAGGTTCCCACTGCCCACGGCGGCAGGATTTTCGACACTAGCTTTTCAGCCTCGTCGAATTCAGCTGCTGTATGGAGGACAATTCTAGCGGTCGGCTGCTCTGATCGGTAGTTTTCCGTGGTTTCTCCGATCAACACCAGGCGAATGCCGGAGCAGTACCCTACCAAACGGGCCATAGACCGCGCGCGATCTGTCCTTCCTCTTCCTTGTCCTATCCTGTCTCCTTACCCACACACTTACACTACCACATATTCCGGGAGACCGGTCGGGAGCTTAGAGCTTGTCCCGGCTGGGGTAGTGTCCCGCTGGTGGGAGAGTCCTGGTTAGGGGGAATTCCCACTAGCCGACGGTAGGTCGGCGCCGGATCTCGCCATCCAGCGGGGGAAGATCACCACCATCTCCCGAGAAAAAAAACATGCACTTCACTTACGGGACTAATTACCGAAGCCGCTGACGCGCCCGAAAACACGAAAAAAACAATCAATCAATCACACACACACACACACACACACACACACACACACACACACACACACCGGCCCCTCAAACCGTGCCCGCACGAGCTACTTGCCCGCCTGGGGAGCCCGGTGCTCCTATGGGCACGAGCAACTTTCCCCGTCTCCGCACTCATTTCCCCTCAAGATACAGAAAGGGCTAAACATGCGAAAACTATAGCGACGCGAGGCGATGAATATGCGTAGCGTTATGCGAAAATATGTTTGCCAGGTTAGTTCTATCAAATAACCTAGAATAATAACCTTGTATTTTGTTTATTTTTTTCACTAATTATTATTATTATTATTATTATTTTTGATGTTTATTTTCTTTCTAAATTTTCCCTTATATATACATCTTTGCTAGGTGACAGGTATATGTTTGAATGGCGAATTCCTTCTTTTCGGTTTGTGTTATGTTATTAAAGCGATCAGTTATTTAATGTATTTAGCAATAATGTGAAATAAATTAACAAGTCCCAGTAAGTTAACAATTCTCGCAATGGGACGGACAGCGCGTTTTACACACAACAATATTTGTCTGTTAAACATTCTAACGAGAACGCAGAAAGTTCACGCATTTATGTTGTTCTTCAGTAAACAGGATTACAAAATCAAGATTCTTTCGATTCTTATTAGACGTAAAGACACTCGGGACGCGTAAGAAATTTAAATTCCACGATGGCCCAACGAGGGTTTACTGTGTTATGTTTTTCTATTATTTCGCTATGATTATATTCGTCCTCAAGCACTACAGACGGCGACACTGCGATGGTTCGGTATTCCAAACGCGCTCTCGTCGCAGACCACCACCACCGCCACCACCACCGCCACCATCGCCACCACCACCACCGCCACCACCACCGCCACCATCGCCGCCACCACCGCCGCCACCACCAAGCAAGTTGGGGATGATTTTATAACTGGATTCGAAAGAGAACAGATTCAGCTAGTAAATGAAATATAGAAGAAACATAGCGGAATTCCGCGAAATTGGCAACTTTCATCCCACGTGAACTTGCGAGTAATTAAAATTATTGTATTAATTTCATGCATTTTAATATTTTATCCGACGTCGGTATTATGCATTAATGCATTATAAATCAAACATGAAAATACTCTACAAACCTTCAGGAAGAGAATCCATACTGCCAGTTTTCTCTGCACAACTTTGTATGGCCACAACTTACAAATAAAGACTGTCTCTCTATGTTACTCTCGAACTGCAGGTCTACCGAATGCCTTGAAGGGTATGTTCGGGTAACTACTGGTGCGAGGGAAATTGATCCAGAGACACGAAGTGGGCAGAAACAGACGCCCCCGATTTAGTGTGTCGTACACTTAACAAAAGTTCAGTAAACGCAATTTCATTTTTTAGGTTTTGGCCAGGATTTCGGGAAAATGCACCACCGTGCGACGATAGGTTGGCGCCGGAGCTCGCCAGCCAGCGGAGGAAGATCACCGCCATCGCCCGAGGAAAAAGCATGCACTACACTTTCGGGATTAATGACCTAAGCTGTTGACGCGCCCGGAATCACTAACCAACCAACCAACTTGATATTGCAGTACTAACTTGATGTCAAGTTAGCCGAATCTTTAATAGCAGGTTTTTATGAAGAGCGATAAATTTTATTTTTGCTAACAAATTAACAAGAAAAAAAACATCACATTTTAAGTCTAATATTTTTTTTAAAACTTTGCTTTTATAACTTTACGGACCTACCTCCCCCCTGTACCCACCGGGACTATACCATCGCCCGCGCTTCTGATTGATTGATTGATTGATTTTTTCTGTTTCCGGGCGTGTCAACTGCTTTGGTCGTTAGTCCCGTTAGTGTGGTGCATGTTTTTTTCGCGGGAGATGGCGGTAATCTTCCCCCGCTGGAAGGTGAGATCCGGCGCCGACCTACCGTCGGCTAGTGGGGTTTCCCCCTAACCAGGACTCTCCCACCAGCGGGGCACCGCTCCAGCCGGGACAAGTTCTGAGCTCCCGACCGGTACCTCGGGATATGTGGTAGTGCAGTGCATGTTAGTGTAAGTATGTGTGTAAGGGGGCAGGATAGAACAAGGAAGAGGAAGAAAAGATCGCGCGCGGTCCGTGGCCCGTTTGGTAGGGTACTGCTCCGGCATTCGCCTGATGTTGATCGGAGAAACCACGGAAAACTACCGATCAGAGCAGCCGGCCGCTAGAATTCTCCTCCAGACAGCGACTGAATTCGACCTAGCTGGAAAGCTAGTGTCGAAAATCCTGCCCGTGTAAACTACGACCTCCCGGTCAGAGGCGCTGCAGTGACATCAGTTGATGCACTGAGCTACCGCTCCCGGTCCCGCGCTTCTGCCATTACCGTCTCCGCTCCAAGATTCCGACCTCACCAACTCCGCCGCCACCACGTCCGGTTTCAAGCACCTTCACCGCCGCCGCTGCCAACGCCTTCCCCAATTCTCCGCCTCCTGGGTCGACGCTTGCACTGCGCCTCCGCCTTCGAGTGCATCTCCGCTAGCGTAACTGCTTTTTCTTCTCCGCCTTCAAGTGGGACACGCCTGCTCGACCGCTTCCGCTTCGCCTCCGTTGTAGAGCGTCTCCGCCTGCGCTCACTCAGCCTCTGCCAGCGCTTCCGCTTCTTCGTCTCCGCCTTGAAGTGGGTCACGCCTGGGCCACCGCTTCCGCTTCGCCTCTGTTTTAGCGATGAGTCGCTCAGCATGCGCTCACTTCTTCTTCGTCTCTGCCTTCGAGTGCATCTCCCCCAAGCTGCTCCTACAGCCCCCCAGCCGCTTCTTTTTCGTCTCCGCCTTGGAGTGTATTTCCCGCTTCCGCTTCTTCGTCTTCGCCTAGGAATGGGACACGCCTGCGCTCCCTTCTTCTTCGTCTCTGCCTTCGAGCGCATTTTCGCCCACGCAGATGCTTTTTTTCGTCTCCGTCTTGGCGTAGGCGCTTGCGCCGCCGCTTCCGCTTCGCCGCCACTTTAGTGTCTCAGAATGCGCTCACTTCTTCGTCTCTGCCTTTAAGTCCTTCTCCGCCAGCGCAGCCGCTTCTTTTTTGTCTTCGTCTTGGCGTAGGACTGCGCTTGCGCCGCCGCTTCCGCTTCGCCCCGCTTCGAGTCAACCCCCACTTCCGCTTCTTCTTCGCCTCCGCTTCGAGCCTCTCTGCCTCCACTCGCTTTTTTGCCTCCGTCTGGGATTGGGACTGCATTGGCGCCGCCGCTTCCACTTCGCCGCCTCTTTCGAGTGCAACCCCGCCAGCACTTCCGCTTCTTCTTCACCTCCGCCTTGGAGTGGGACAGCGCCTACCTCTTCACCTCCGACTTCCAGTTAATGTCCACCGTTCTTTCTTCGTCTTCGCGCCTCCGCTTCACCTACACCTCGGGCAGCGGGGCCAGGGTTCGGCGCCGGGTCTCAGATTGAAATCTCGCTGTGGGCAAAACAGGCAGGCGCTCGCGGCGGGCGCCGCCGGAAGCGTGGGCGGGGCGTGGCGCGGGCGGCGAGGGTGGCGGGGGGTGCGGGTGGGACGGCGGCGGCGCCCTCGGGCGCCGAGCTCCGGGTCGGCGGCAAATGGCCGGCATCCGTCAGCCGCCGCCTTCGCCTTCGCCGCCAGCGCGACGCCGCCGCCCCGCCCCCGCCCCGCCGGTGACAAACGACGGGCGCTCGCGCTGCCATCTGGCGGTGCCGCCGCAGACGCTGTTTATCCGATCCGGGCGGGCCGCGCCCTTTCATCTCCGCTTCCTTCTCCTGCGGCGGCGCGACGCGACGCGGCGTGCAGCTCTTTTTATCAGCCGTGCGCTTAATGAAGTTTTTAACTCGCAGCGACGAAGAACGCGTCGCTCTGTGATGGCTGCGCACACGAAATATTAAAGACTCTTCTGACATGTAAAATTATTCCGGGAGTTTTGACGCGTTGAGGGGACGTCTGCGTGTGGGTCCGTGGCGGTGGCAGCTGCGACGGCGGTGGCGGCAGTGGTGGCGGCGGCGGTGGAGGCGGTGGCGGAGGCGGCGGCTGTGGCGGTGTCGGCGGCGGCGTCAGCGGTGGTGGGGGCGGCGTCGGAAGCATCGGTAGCGTCGGTGGCGGCGGCTGCGGCGGTGGCGGTGGTGTCGGCGGTGGCGGCGGAGGCAGCGGCGGTGGCGGTGGCGGTGGCCGTGGAGGGTGGCTGTGGCGGGGCGGCGGCGGCGCGGGCGTCGGGGGGCGGGGGGCGGGGGCGTCGGGGGTGGCGGGGCGACAGCGTCAGCTGCGACGGAACTCTCCAGCCGCCCCCGCGCGCGTCGCCGCCGCTGAGCCACAGTGCGGCGCGCGGAGCGACGTTGGGGTGTGGCGTTGGCGGCGGCGCCGCGGGCGCTCTGTGGTAAATGGAAAAGCCCCCGCCACTCCTCCCCGCCCGCTCGGCCGCCCTTCCCCCGTCGCCGCGCTTCCAAGTTGTGCGGCGACGGGCGCCAGCCCCCCCGGGCAATCCTCGCTGCCCCTCGCCACGATGTCCGTTCTGCCGCAGCTCGACACCAGGAACACGTGCCATCGTGAAGCGTGGAGCATCCGATCAAAACGTATTAACTCCTTATGAACTTAGGACGAGATTGTTTTCCTTAGGGCTGCTACCTTGCTTCCCAGGCATAAGCGCCCTCGCCCTAGCTTACGTCGGTAAATGTATCGTTTCCAGATGGTCCGACTGGCCGCTTGCCTACATTCCCAAATCGTCCTTGTACGTGACACCCCACTAGATTCATTTATTAGTTATTCGGGGCTCGGCGACTGCTAAAGTCGCTAGTCCCGTAAGTGTAGGGCATGTTTTTTAATCGCTTGAGGTGGCAGTGATGTTCCCCCGCTGGATAGCGAAATCCGGCGTCATCCTACCTGGCAGCTTGCGAGGTTTTGTCCAACCATATCTCCCACCAGCGAGCGGGAACCCCCTCAGCTGGGACAAGCTCTAAGCTCCCGATTGGTCTCCCGTCAATTGTGGTAGTGTCGTACGTGTAAGTGTATGTGTGTAGGGCAAGGAAGAGGAAAGATAAATGGCACGTGGTCCGGTGCCCGTTTGTTTTAGGCTTTCACCTGTTCTTTTCACCTTCCGTGCGCTGCCTCACGACACGCTTGCTACCTTGTGCGAGCAAGCGGAGGCAGCCGAACGCGGAGGGGAAGACTCGCCCCCGGCCGAGGCACGCGTGGGCAACGCGACGGCGCGCCCCTCCTGCCACACCTCCCAATGGGCCTGAGCGCCACGGACACTTTGAGCCAAGTCAGTGCCGTGGCGAACAGAAGTCAGTAAAGTGCTGTGGGAATGAATGGTTATGTATATAATGAATGAATGGTTATGTATATAATGAATAAATGATGCGTGAACGAAAAATAAACTAGTAAAAGAACCATATAGAAAACCACACAAAAACATTTAGAATTAAGAGAAAAAATAACAATAATATTTTTAGTGTAAATTAAATATGCCAAAGTGCTACAACATAATTATTAAATTAGATTTAAGCTAGAATTAAGTTAGCTTTAGTTGTATTAGCTTTTTCTTTACCTCTCCCTTAGCTGCTTAAGCCGCAAGGCAGCAGCATAATTTGTACACCAGTAACTAAATAAATTCCCGCCTCCTCAGGGTTATTGTGGAGAGGAAACCACAAAAACCTGTCCTTGATCGGAGAAACTACAGAAAAGTACCGATCAGAGCAACCGGGCGATAGAATTCTCCTCCAGACAGCGTCTGACTTCGACCTATGTAACTGGTATCGAAAACCCCGCTACCGTCGGGCTCGAATCCTAGAAATCCCCCACCCAGAGACACTGTAGTGACATCAGTTCATGACTTGTAAGCTGGTCCCAACAAGACAAGAGATATCCCCGCTGCTGCAGCGATAGACTGGACCGACGGTATACAAATGCCGGATAAGGCTGCAGAAACAGTCGCGTTATCCGCTCTTCGTGAGCAAGGCAACGCCCCGCTCTACCGTTGCCCACGGGCTGACCAAAGCGGGAATCGACGCCGGTCGGAACCGTGAGTGACCTACCGCCAACCTACCTGCCTTCACCGCCGCTCGTCAGCGCCCTCTTTGCTGTTTCTTTTTGGTGACCAAAGCGGGAATCGATGCTGTTTGGGACCGCGAGCGATCCAGCGCCTGCCTGTCTTCACCGGTCCTACCTGCCACCCCTCCTCCTCCTCCTCCTCCGTCCTCTTGGCGACCACCGACCGAGTGCGTTGGGCTACTTAGTCGCTGTAGGCAATGTAAGCCTATACTTGTAACCAAGGCATTGAATAATGCACCACAAGTATTCAATCCGGCGTTTATCTTTCTCCCGTTACATACTCCCTCTGACGCATCTTCACGACGCTGAGGCTCATGGGCACAAAATGGACATACAAATCGTAGGAAAGTAAATAATAATTATTTGATTTAACATCTTTTTGAGGTATGCTTTATGGAGGTAAAACATTTGATCAATTTTCCAACATTTTAAATTACATGTACAGCAGATATTCTAATAGGTCGGGTTTCACCCTTCCTCTCCTCCTTATATATAAACCTGCCCACACGTTGGGCGGTCACTTGTAATGGGTTGGGCGGCCTCTACACGCCCGGCACGTGATACTGTTACGTTGAATAAATTTGCCCTGCACTAGCCCTTCTGACGAACAAACCAATAAACACGAGCCTCGCGTTGGGTTGCACATATAATAACTTTCCCTTTCCTACTCACAATTGCCCCTCTGCTAGCTTACCTGGCCTTTTCACTCACCTGGGCGTGGTCTGCGGTGCGTCTGTACAGACGCGAGCAAGGTACTGCGCTCACGCGCGTGGATCAGTCTAATGCTACGTAAATGATTGCGAAAAACATATTGATTTTGCGAATCATGACCCCAAAATGGCCATGAAGTTTATTCAATCGCCTCCGTTATCATGTTTCTTTTCAATTTGCACTATTTAGTGCTGCAACAGCACTGGTACCTCTGACGGCACACATCAATACAACCCAGCATCAAAAACAACAACAAAATAAACATTTCTCCTCCCTCAATACACAATACATAGATATATATACTCTTTCATTCACACAAACTATTTACAAAAAACAAACAAATACCATTCACACATATAACTAAACCCCAGAATGCATTCTGTCGAGATTTCCGTCTTTAAAATCTACCAATTACGACTTGGTCTTCGACAGAGCTTTCTTCAATCAAAACAAAACAAACAAATGTCAAAATACTTTGGCTCACGTATGCTGTTGCCTCTGCGACGAATCTGCGTGTCTGGGGGTGATTATTCACGCCCAACAGCGCCTCCCGTTGTCGCCATCAGTTCCGGAACACTCGCATACGCATCACAGTTCACTCATGGTGTCGGAGTTCACGCTGCCATCTTTTTTTTATAAACCCTTCAAATTATTAAAATCTCACTGAATTCCGAATCAAATTCCGCGCCTCTAATTATCAATGCAACGTCGCGCTCCCCACCGTTGCAAAATTTCTCGTACCGCCGCTCGCCTCGCAAGTCCAGCGGGCGTTGCCGAATTTCAGAATAGTTCCGAAAATTCCCTTTCTTTTATGAAATTTTCTTTCCACGACTGTTACACAACGTACGTAAAATATTCCGGTTACTATTTCGGATGATGTTCATAACTTGCTTTGTTATTCCTTCTTAAAAAAAATTTTCAAGAATCGCCTACGCGAACACACATCCTGCTTTCACCAAGTCCAGGCACATTCTGGCAAATCTTCTTCAACCTAGCATTGTTATCCTTGCTTCAGCACTTTTCCCGATCGCTCGATAACTGACGATCGCGTCACCTTGGTTCTCTCAAAATATTTAATTTCTAACGTTTTCCGAAACACTTTATTTCCGTTTTAGTTTTGATAAAATTCTCCCGGCAATTTCCGAAAATTTGATGTTCTCCTCTTGTTTTCTTTTGGTCAAAATCCTTTTATTTTCCCTGTTTTCCGTTTTTGAATGTGAAATGGAACGCACTGCATTTGTTCGCTAATCGCTTCCTCTTGCTTGAATTAATTTATCTGTTTTATTAAAATTTCGATACTTCCCGTCAAGATATTTAAATGGGATAAATTTTACCTGATGCAGCTAATTTTCTTCTTTCCCTCCCGAAAGTCTGAATTTGATATCTTATCGCGTCTTCTTGCAGTATTCGAAAACCTCTTCTTTATAAGCGTTTCATCGCTCCAACAATGGACTCCATTAATATTTTTCCTTAACACAAACATGCGAAATACGAAAATTTCAATAACTTTTATTGCCTGACGCGATTTCACTGGGATAACTTTCAAAATGTTTCTAAATCACAGCCGGATCTAATGTTTATAGTCCAAACTCGCACAAGTATCGGGTTCGCTTTATTCTCTTCCTCACTCGGTTTTATTTTTTACTATGGCGTCTTTGCTGTAAATGTTTTGAACTGTTTATCATCCAAATGCACACCATTGGGGATCGTGTAAATCATTACAATATATTTTGTTAAATTACTCAATTTTCCATGTTTCTTGAAGAAAGATTTATTCTACAACGTGCAGAGTTCTCTGGCAACATTATAAATTCTTTGGCAATATTTTCATTTGTATCGTCTCACCATTGTTCGATGCTGATTTGGTCCTACGTCAGGGCCAATATATCAAACAAAGAAGAGTTAAAAAAACACTCATTTCTCAAATTATGTATTTCAAAATAGTGGTTATAAAATTTTTTGATATGTATTTAGATTACAAAAAAGGCCCAAAAGTAAGTTGAATAAGTCCAGGAAAAAAAGATTTGTTGCATATACAGGTACAAGCAACTAAATTTCTTCAAAATAGCCATTTCACCTCACCACACTTCACTTCACCGCGTATCAGAGTTCGAATGAGTTTCTTACACACTCGTTTCTTTCAACTTCACACCCCACTGCACTGTACGTCACTGCACATAATTAATAATAATAATAATTATTATTATTATTATTATTATTATTATTATTATTAATTATTATAATTATAATTATAATTATAATTATAATTATAATTATAATTATAATTATAATTATAATTATAATTATAATTATTATTATTATTATTATTATTATTATTATTATTATAGCGTTGAGATGATAGACCGTTTGTTTTCCACAACTGGATTCGCCATTCAAATTCCGTTCTAGTCTTTTGGAATTGGTGGGCAAAGGGGGTCCTCTGCAGGTCATCTCGAGGTTAGCACGCCTCCCCTAGCTCATTTCACCATTGCTCCGTCGTCATTCATTTCAACGTCAAAACACGCTCGCCAATTTATCTCGTTTATAGACCGAAATTTGTTGCAATAGAATAAGGATATAAGAACAGGTGAAATGGAATCGTGATTGTGGTTGGTAATGAATGTGTTAATACTTTTGCATTTCCAAATAAGGATTTTGTTTAAGGAGTACGGTATCGACGAGGGGTTGATGAAATTTTGAAGGAGGTCAATGATGAACAAGGGTCGAAGGGGGATCGGTAGTCTAATAAGTACCGGGAACTAATCGGTATATAATGAAGATCATAATCCCATTCATTACAAAATATGTGAAGTTGATAATTTCTTACATAAAGATGAGAACAACCAGTGCTTGATTTTTTAAATTTTAGGTCCCAGAAACCGCCTCAAATTAATTATGAATTTAATACAAATTTATATATAATATAATTTAATAATTATTATTCCCGAGGTATCGAAACGCCTTTCCGTCGCGTTTCGTCAGAAATCAAGCCCTGAGAACAACCAATAAACACACATACACCTCTCTTTTGGACTATCACATAATTCCGATTAATGAATATAAAACCATTTTTCAATTACAATCTGTGATTTTCTTCCTGAAAGCTTGTTTTGTGTTTGTCAAATTCGAAAATGATAGTAATAGTACAAAATTAATAAAACTAAATTGTTTTTTTTTTGTGTTATTCTTATTTTTAAGTCATATACTGCTATTATTTATGTTATTATTGTGTTGTATGCTGCATACTGTAGAAGAAGGGGGAGTATACAACTTAAAAGCATTCTTTTATTTATTTATTTATTTACTTATTTATATATTTATTTATTTATATATTTATTTATTTATATATATATATATTTACTTATTTATTTATTTACTTATTTATTTATTCGTGATGCCGGGCACGTCAACGTAAACGGTCATTATTATTTATTTATTTATTTATTTATTTATTTATTTATTTATTTATTTATTTATTTATTTATTTTATTTATTTATTTATTTATTTATTTATTTATTTATTTATTTATTTATTTATTTATTTACTTACTTATTAATTAATTTATTTATTTACTTATTTATTTACTTATTTATTTATTCGTGATGCTGGGCACGTCAACATAAACGATCATTAGTCCTGTAGGTGTAGTGTATTCTTTTATCGGAGTTGGCGATGATCTTCCTCTTCTGGATGGAGAGATCCGACACCGACTTATTCGTCGGCTTGAGTTTTTTCGCCAACCAGGGATCTCCCACTAGCAGGGCACGGCTCCAGCCGGGACAAGCTGTAAGCTCCTAACATGGGCGATGGTGAAGTGTATGTGTGTGTGCGTATGTGTGTGTGTGTGTGTGTGTGTGTGTAAGTAAGGTGTGAGGATAGGACAAGAAAGAGGAAGGAAAGAGCGCGTCTGGTTCGAGGCCCGTTTGGTAGGGTTTTGCTCCGGCATTCGCCAGGTGTTGATCGTAGAAACCACGGAAAACTAGCGACCAGAGAAGTCGATTGCTAGAATTCTCCTTCAGGCAGCGGATGAATCCAACCCAACTCTGAAGCTGGTGTCAAAAATCCTGTCAGGGAAACCCTATGACCTCCCAGTCAGAGGCTCTACAGTGGCATGAATTGAAGCCTTGAGCTACCTAAATCACTCCATACTTTTAAAACGTGATACGCAACGTAAACGATATATGAAAAGTGTTTGAAAGGGGTGAGGATAGAATAAGGAAGAGTAAGAAAAGATCGCGTCTGGTCCGTGACCCGTTTGTTAAGGTATTCTTCTGGAGCTGATCATAGAAAACAAGCAAAACTACCGGCCAAGCAGCCAGCCGCTAGAATTCTCCTCCAGACAGCGGCTGAATCCAACCCAACTGTGAAGCTAGTTTCGCAAATCCTGAAAGTGGAACCCTATGACCCAGTCAGAGGCTCTGCAGTGACATCAATTGATGCCACTCCAGAAAAGACTTGAAATGAAAATAATACATGAAAAGAGTTGGAAAGCCCTGGAAATACATGTCTTCATGTGCCCCAGCCCAACAGCTCCAAGCGCTGTCCCCATACGCTGCCCGTGGAGCGGATCCACGCGGCCCTGACAGCCGCTTGACGTGTCGAGCTTCTCGAGTCCGACGCTGGTGGCGCCCCCGCTGCGCCCTGATATACGACGCAATTAGTCGCTGCCCGCCGCGACTTGGCGGCGATAAATCGAGGCGACCGCCAGCGCCCACCGCGGCCGCCGTTTTAATATCGAGTTTCCCCTCCGCCGGCCCCATAACTCGCGTCCTATCCCCCTCCCCCTCTCCCCCCCCCCGCGTCCGGTCGCAGCGACGCGAGATGGACGACAGGCCTTATGAATTTGTGCATAATTCCCCGCCCCGCGTCAAACGCGCTTCATAGGACCCAGAGGGGGGGCGGGTTTTGAAACGCCCGCGTTTGCGCTTTACTATAGCCAATTGACGCCACAACCAAGGCAGCCCACGTAATGTGGAAATTTAATACAGGGGGAGGGGCACAGCAACGTGATTTATTGCCTAAAGTTCCAACAACGTGGCAGCACTTGCGAGTCGATTAGTAAGTCAGATGCCAAAGAGGGCCACGGTTGTGTTTGGAACAAAATATGCATTTCATACATGTCGAATTTTAATTGTTTTCGTAACACTGTACAGTTATATCGAATTAACGTAACCAACAGAGAAACTTAAATCCAACTTTAAGGACGAGCTCTGTTAAGATTTTAATGTTTCGCCGTCTGTTAAAAACAATCGATACAACGGAGTTGAAGTCGGCGTATGATCCAAAGAAAGAGTATTTCTTATTTATATGATTTTTCCTTATAATGGTATTTCAGAAAGGTATTGAACGACAAACGGCCGATGACACAAATAACGGACTTGGTTCGTTAATTCGTTCCCCATCACCTCCGTTATTTCCTCTACATCGTTCTAATGTTGCTAATGCCGCTAATGTATTACATGTTGCAAAGCAGGCCGGATGTTACAGTAGAACGATACCCTTCCTTTTCGGATCGTTTTTGATTTGTCATTTAAAATATATGCCACCTCTGCTGTGGTGTTGCAAGTCCTGAGGGCAGGATGCACTATTAAATCAAAAAGAAGGAAATGCGACATGGTTCGAAGTGAAAAATCGTACCTCAAATTTCCGGTAAGTTAGGGCAGTATTCGTTTCAAAATTCTATTCTCTTTCCGAAACAACTTACTCATATTGTTAGAAACGTTTTTCTGAACTGATCACCTAAATAACTTTAACAGTATTTGTTGTATCAATAAACGGCAAATAATATTGATTACACCAACCGGTCATTCATGAACTCAATGTAAACCAGAGACAGTCTGCTATTTGTTATTAGTAGGGAACGGGTTTCTGTGTAATTACATGTTTTTACAGGAACTAGATACCTGCATTGAATAATATGTTTTTGAGTTTAAAGATATTCTGAATGAATTGGAACTATTATTATTTTACATATTTATACACATTTTCGTATAATTACATATTTTACCCACTACTACATATTTCGTTATATTTTAATATATTTATACGTCGAAACGGAATATTTCAGATGCGCGTTTGAATTATGGGTTTGAATTATGGGGTATTATGGGAAACATCTTTCTTAAAAATCAAATGTAATCACCATATCTTCGCCATAATTGTCACCCGCCCCCCGCTTACTGCATACTCGGGGTTAAGAATGAGAGGATTTCTGAGAACATTAGTAATTTCAACTACGATTTTGCTCATGTTTCAAACAGCCCATTTGTTACTCGATCGAAACTAACAAATATTTTTTACAGGAAATTGTCTTATGTTCGATTGGGGGGGGGGGTAACCCCCTCCCACGTGATACATCACTGGCTACACGGTACTACATCATTGGTGGGACTCTGGCTTCTTGTAAACATTGGAGCTCTGGTTTCTGGTTCATACAATATACTATGAACGTATTTTGTATTTCGAATAAAATTCTTGTGTGTGGTGAAATGTAGTGTAGAGTTACTTCTGAGAACCTTCTTTCAACCACTCTGAATGCTTTTTAAAAACTGATTGGCGACGTTCTATACTAGGAAAATGCTAGTAGAGATCAATTTTAAACACAACAATGAATTTTTATTTTACATATTTCCTATTTTTTCGTACATATTTTGGAAAAAATAAGTACATATGTATGTACTTATTTTGCATTTATTACAATAAAATCCGTTCCCTAGTTATCAGTTAATCTTGCAATTTATTGAACGAAAGGAGGCTAACTGGGATAATATGAATGTCCTGAACAAAATGAGGGTGAAAAATTGCATGATCGGCTAACAAAGGAATGGCTGGGTGAAACTGAAGAGGAAACCTTGAAGAAGCTATTGGAAGACAGAAAATAATCGAGAACGATAGTCACTGATTTTCAACAAGGTGCTTTACTGCTAATAGCGAATACTCATTATTAGTGTATATCCAAAAGAGGAAGCAAGTGAACTTAATTTTTTTTATACAGAATAGAAAACGAAAATATTTGAAAGACAATTTCTGTTTCAAAAAAGAAATTGTGGTACAGGCTGTGGATGTGTATTATGTCATGATCTTGACAAATTCCTGAAGTGTACATGTGACTTGACATTATTGGAGCACCGGATCCGGTGTTGGTTGACAAACATGATCTTATGGAGAAGCATGAAATCAATTTGCAGATCAATACCTAGCATTAGTCACGAAGCTTCTGAATTGCTGAACACCTTCCTTCTCCATCAAATCAAGAGCGGGGCTCATTGACATCCACTCACAGCCATTTTGAATAATACCATACCTCACTGTCACAACACTGTTGCGTACTTCGACGGTGATGTATGATAGGTGCTTAACGATCTGCGATAACACACCGTCGTACCGGGAGCGGTAGCTCAGTGCATCAACCGATGTCACTGCAGCCCTTCTGACCGGGAGGTCCTAGGTTCGAGTCCTGACGGCGGCATGATTTTCGACACTAGCTTTTCAGCTAGGTCGAATTCAGTCGCTGTCTGGAGGAGAATTCTAGGGGCCGGCTGCTCTGATTGGTAGTTTTCCGTGGTTTCTCCGATCAACACCAGGCGAGAGCAGTACCCTACCAAACGGGCCACGGACCGCGCGCGATCTATCCTTCCTCTTCCTTGTCCTATCCTCTCCCCTTACACACACACTTACACTGACATGCACTACATTGTCACACATTCCGGGAGACTGGTCGGGAGCTTAGAGCTTGTCCCGACTGGGGCGGTGGCCCGCTGGTGGGAGAGTCCTGGTTTTGGGGGAAACCCCACTAGCCGACGATAGGTCGGCGCCGGATCTCGCCATCCAGCGGGGGAAGATCACCGCCATCTCTCGAGAAAACATGCACTACACTAACGGGACTAATGACCGAAGCAGTTGACGCGCCCGGAAACAGGAAAAAATCAATCAATCAATCAAATACACCGTCGTACAGCCGTCCGTCCAAGGAACATTGACTAATCGTAGAGGTTCTCAAACTGTGGGGTGCGACCCATATTTGAAGTTCAATGGCTGTAGAAGGGGGGCCCGAGAAATTTTGAAAATCAATATTGTATTTATTTGTTAAGCAGTAAGAAAACTTTTAAATTATATTTTATTTTGAAACTTGAAATTGAAGAAAAATTTGTTAGATGCGAAAATTGAAGAAAAACATTTCCATTTTCAATACATATCTCCTTTAATTTGATTGAAAAACAAAACTTTTGTGTTTCAAACAAATAAATTTTTTGGGAAGTGTAGGATTATTAAGCGATTTATAATGCGATAATTTCTTTTTAGAATGGCAACATGTTTTTTTAGGTTTGAATGTTTTTTATTAATTTTTAAAAACTTTCTTTGATAATCATATATAAACTGTTGGTATTATTTCATTTTAATGTTGATTTTTCAAGGTAAAATTTTAAAAAAAATAATTTATAATTTTTATTATCCTGTTGCTTTAATGAAAACATGCAAACAAAAAAATATAATAAAAATATTTGTATTATATATAATACATTATAAAGGGTACGGTCGTCTGGTACATCAAGACGGGCGAAGCGAGGGCAGAAAAATTTGAGAACCTCTGACTTATAGGATAAATCACGAAAGATCCAAGAACAAGAGCCATGAAGCTATGTTGGTACTAGGATGTATTCGCCAATCATTAACATTGAGCCACCAGTGCAGCGGGAAAAGCAGTTGAAGATCTCCTAGATTGCACATCCCTTACAAGAACACCTTGTGGACCAACCTTCTTATCATATACTGGCTCGTCAACGACTCCGGATCTTGTTGCTCCTGTGCATGCGAACTTGTCACCCACAGCACAGTTGTCCTTGAAAGACCCAATGGATGGATGCGGTCATAGATTACTACGTCTACGTGTCGAATACAAAAATCGAATACCAAAACCTCGAAACATCACCCGCTGGAACTTTAAAAAAGCCCAATGAATGAAATTCTTCAATTATCCGAAGTGTACGTAACGGATGATATCGTCGATGATAACTCGGATGCTTCTACCGATCGTTTCATCGTGCGAGCGGCTGAAAAGAGTATACCCAGGGGACAGGTTAAGAAATACTCACCATTCTGGAGTGTAGCTCTAAATGAGCTCAAAAAGGAAAGGAACATCGCGAGAAGACGAGCGGAAAACAGCCACATTGAACAATGTGTGGCCTTGAGGAGGGCCCAGGCTAAGTTGAAACGTGCAGTTATTGTTTCTAACAGACAGACTTACAGATCCTTCGTCGCAAAATTGAACTTAAGGAAAGATTGCCTAAAGGCTCATAAATTTATGTCCCGTCTGAATAATGATAAATCGTCCCGTCACTGGGAACCAATCAATGTGAATGATAAGCTAATAACGAGTCCTGGAGATGTCGCCCAGGCACTAACTAAACATTTCGCAGCAAGCAGCAGAATATATGTCAGCGGGGAGGAACGAAAAGTGATCGCAGAGGAAATCAACCCATCGTGTCAAACCGAAGACGGCTACTACATTTTTAGTAGAGAATTTTCTGTTGAGGAGCTCTCCCTTGCGACCAGCTCAACGAAATCAGGCAGATCAGCTGGACTAGACGGAATATTTCCGGACTTCATAAAAAAACTCGGGCAACGAGCTCTCAAGACCTTCTGAAGCTCATCAATTTAACTTGGAATAGTCGAGTGCCCCATCAGTGGAGAAAGGCCGAAATCATACCACTACTGAAGAGAGGAAAGCCGGCCAACAGCTTGAACAGTTATCGTCCCATCTCCCTCACCAGCACCTGCTGCAAGGTTGCTGAAAAAATGGTAGAGTGCAGACTCCGTGAAAACGTGGAAAGAAAGGGGGCAATCAGCGACTGTCAGGCTGGCTTTCGAGAGTACAGATCAACCATCGACCAAATTGTTAAATTCACACAAGCTGTAAAGGACGGTTTCCATAGGAAACAATCTACCATAGCCGTCCTAGTCGATTTTAAAGCGGCTTACGATAGAGTCTGGCGTAAAATGCTCATCCATAAATTAATAAAGCTTGGAGTGCAAGAGAACATGTTAAAGTGGATAAAAAGTTTCCTCTCGCAGCGCAACATCCGCTGCAAATGTTTTGACTCTATCTCTCCCTATAAACTACTCCACCAAGGGGTACCACAGGGGGCAGTTTTAAGCTGTCTCCTCTTCAACATTATGATAGATGATCTTCGGCTAGCCATACAAGAGGTCCCCGGTGTATCGTGCTTGTTTTACGCCGACGATGTACTCATATGGGCCACACGCAGCAACATCCATGCCATAGCAGAAGCACTGAAGAATGTCCTTCGAATTATGGGCCAACAGGAATAAAATGGAGGTCAGTACCGAAACAAACAATGTGCCATTTATATACTATGTCTACCAAGGCCCCGCAAATCGAACTCAAGTACTAGGGAATACCACTGCGACAAGCTTCACTTGCGAAATATCTCGGAATCAGTCTCGATACGAAACTGTCTGGAACCCTCATATTAAAGATACAGTGCAAAAAGGCCAGAAGCGTATTAATCTCAAGAGGCTAACTGCAACCATGTGGGGGGCCACACAAGACGTCCCATCCACAGCTTACAAAACATACGTTCGTCCAGTACTGGCAGCAGCGAGGTCATCTCACTTGCAAGTAAAACTAGCCTTAACAAACTAGATTTAGTGCAGAACAACGCACTCAGAGTTATCACGGGAGGTGCCAAATCTACTCCAATAGTAGCTATGCAGTTACAAACAGGCATTGAACCACTGGATAGCCGTAGAGACACGTACACGCTAAAATTCTGGGAAAGGGCAAAGAGAATCGATAGGTGCCACTGGTCTGGATTTATGAACGCAACGCCACGACTCAAAAGACAAATGTTGCCTATCACACACGCGGAAGCTCTATTAAACAAGTATCACATTACATTGGAAAACCCAACACCCCTGCTCCAATACAGCACAGTGGTAGCAGCTTTACCCTCCAAACGACTTGATCTCAGTTATATGAAATCAACGAAGACGGAAGCCAGCCTACTGGAATTAAAACAATACGCCCTGGAGACCATCAATCATCTATACCCTTCAAGCGACTGGCTGCATATTCACACAGGCAGGTCTTACTTCCCTGAAACCAACGGAGCTGGGGCAGGTTGGTACTGTTCTCTCTTCGAAGATTTTGAGGCTGTAGGAAAAAATGCTACTAATTATGATGGCGAAGTAAGTGCGGTCTATAAGGCACTGTGCCAATTGCTTATAACCATCCACGTTCCGGGAAGAGTAGTCTTTCTGATTGATTCCCAGGCTGCAATTACAGCTTTAAGCAGCAACGCCATAACAGAATGCATGCGAACAATACAGTGCCGAATTAAAATAGCTGACGCCGTTGCAGCGGGGTGGGTGATAGCGCTTCAATGGGTACCTAGTCATGTGAGTATATATGGCAACGAAAGAGCAGACTCCAAAGCCAAACAGGGGAGGGAGTCCGAACAACTAAATGTACCATTTACCCTGAATAGAGCCAAAAACCTGATTGACGCTTCCATTAACAACGCCACCCGAAGAACCCTCAAAATCATGAGCATGGGTAAGAAGTGGGAGAACCTCGGCAGAAGGGGACCAATCCCCAGAGGTCTCAAACGAGCTGAAGCCTTCGCCCGCTTCAGACTGACTACTGGCCATGACTACCTACAGGCACATCTTCACCGAATGGGCCTAGCTGGAGATGACATCTGCCCGCTGTGCAACCTTGGGCGGATGGACGGTGACCATCTAAGTGTTTGCTCAGCTTTAACGTTCCCGATAGAAGACATCACAGGTCGATGCTGGGAGGCTCGACGTCTAATGGTTGAGAAGCCACGGACAGGCGTTAGATAAACTAATCTGAAACTAAACCGATCATTGACTTGTTTCATTCCTTTGGCCTCCCAATTATTTCAAAGCAATAGGACTTATTTCGTGAATCTTCTTCTCCCAAGTATTTCAAAGCGATGGGAAGGGTTTCGTGAATCATTTTCTCCTCTGAAGAGAACAGGGTACGGCACACCTGATGTTTCAATTTGCTGGAGCGAGAAATCATTTACAAGGTTTTATGCGCTTGGATTTGAGTTCATCCATATAATAATACTCATAGAGAAATTCTGTATACGTTGTATTCCTCTCATAAATCCTTGTCAAGCCCTCAGTGTTCCGGAGGATTTCCCAAATAAACACGAACCGCGTGAGATTATTCCTTCCTCGTCCTTGGCTTCCTACACACACATATATACACTTACATGCACTACACTACCGCTTGTTAGGTAATCAGTCGGGAGCTTAGATCTTGTCCCGGCGGGAGCGATAAACGTCTGGGGGAGATACGTAGCGGGGGAAACCGTTCTAGCTAGAATGAAACATTATTCCCTTACGCTTATAACGTGCACTATCACATATGACTAATGGCTGTAATGACCGTAACAGTATACAACTACTCACCCAACCACGATGACAATGACTGCCTTACCAATGCTCTCGGTTGACATGATTTATACGCTGAGGGCTGGACAATAGTATCTGATAGACATCGTGTGCACCTCCATACAATTTAGATTCAGTGTGGCCATTTCATCCCGGTATTCATTTTCATGACGGACGGGGCGGGACGGGGTGATGCAGAGCGGGATGCTGTAGAATGGAAATAGGCAAGGCAGAACAAGAATAGAAGAAATAGATGGATTTTTAATTGATGATTCCTTTTTAACAGATGATTGTGTTTTATTAATACTTTAACAATGTGGGTAATTTCAGCTTTTAGTACAAGATTTTTTCCTAAGGACTACATTCTCTGAAGACGTTTACTCTTAATATTTTGTGAGACAATTGCATTATGATGATGCACATCAGAAAAACAGAAAATATTGTCTCAATCACTGCGGTATCATACTCGTAAGTGAGAAACATTCAAATTAGTGATTTACATCTGCTCACTGTGAAAAATAGATTCTAGCGGAGACATGCTGTTGCTTCCACGAAGTTTTCAGGCTGTCACATTATACTACATGAGCTTATTTAGTCATATGTGTACGTCATGCGCTCTACATGGCGTGAAAATGGCGTGGCTCACTTAGGTTACGCTATTTTTACAGGCGCATCATATTGCTTGAACCGGATATCCTTTTCTGAATGGCGCGAGAAAATGCATTGAACGTGTTTTTAGGAAGTGTCAGAGAGGAAATTTAGAACAGACAGGTTCGTTCATACAATGCTGATGAGCACAGTCAGGATGGAGGAGGACAATGACCCATCCTCGATTTAGTTCGAAGAAATCAGGAAGTGTCCAATGTTTCTTATATTATTCGCAATAAAATGTGAATTTGAAAATTCAGGGTATATATGTACGATATTTTTACAGGATTGTGAAATCAACCATCTTTTTCTTTCAGAGATCTGAAGAAATACCTGGAGATATATTGATGGTAGTTTCTATATAGCTCATGATTGAATTTGTAGTGTGAATGATAAACAATTCAAAAGAATAATTAGAAAGAACAATTAATTAATGAAAACATGTTTTTAGACATGGAATTATATACGTTTTCTACCGCGAACAAGCAATTTTAACATATTTCTTACGAAATAAACGAAGAAACATGCATTATTATAAAATTCCGTTCATTGTTTACCCACCAGACGCACGCCCAAATTATTACAATTGCACACAAAATTGAATGTGATGAGACCCAGTGTTCTTTGATGCCCAATCTTCTTTGGTGTTGATCGGAGATACCACGGCAAACTATCGAACAGAGCATCCGGTCGTTGGAATTCTCCTCCAGACAGCGACTGAATTGACTTAGCAGCAATCTAGCTAGTGTCGAAAATCCAACCACCATCGGGACTCGAACCTAGGGACCCCGGTCAGAGGTAGTGTAGTGACATCAGATGATGCCCTGAGTCATCTCTTCCGGGCAAGGAGCGGGAGCTCAGTGCATCAACTGATGTCACTGCAGCGCCTCTGACCGGGAGGTCCTAGGTTCGAGTCCTGACGGCGACAGGATTTTCGACACTAGCTTCTCAACTTGGCCGAATTCAGTCGCTGTCTGAAGGAAAATTCTAGCGGCCGGCTGCTCTGATCGGTAGTTTTCCGTGGTTTCTCCGATCAACACCAGGCGAATGCCCGAGCAGTACCCTAACAAACGGGCCACGGACAGGCGATCTTTTCTTCCTCTTCCTTGTCCTATCCTCTCTCCTTACACACACTTACACTACCATGCACAACACTACCACATATTCCGGGAGACCGGTCCGGAGCTTACAGATTGTCCCGGCTGGGGCGGTGCTACGCTGGTGGGAGAGTCCTGTTTAGGGGAAACTCCACTAGCCGTCGGTATGTCGGCACCGGATCTCGCCATCCAGCGGGGGAATATCTCCCCCATCTCCCGAGAACCAACGTGCACTACACTTACGGGACTAACAACCGAAGCCGTTGACGCGCCCGGAAACACGAAAAAACAAACCAAACCAAACTCTCCCGGGCAACATTTTATGAAGCCGCCCTTGAGGAAGGTGACAAGTGACGGATGGCAGCTCACTCCATCCGTCGCACGCGCTCTCTCCAGAGCGGTTGTTCGTGTGCTTCCTGTCGCCGAGTGTCGACGGCTGCAGCAACGAGCAGCTCTCCGTGCACCGGCCTCCCCTCCCACGCACGGCCCCGCCCCCTTCGGCACAGTGCGCTGGCAAGGCGCAAGGCGATTGACACCTGATGACGGCTAATGACAGCCGGCGACGGACGGCGATAGGCGACACGCCCAATTACTGTCGGCGGGCGATGACGAGCGATCAGCGGCGAGCGGGGGGGGCGGAGCGAGATTGATGACGGCCTGGAGGGCTAGTGGTGTGTTGGGGCCGGCAGTGTCACTGCCATGTCCTGTGGCTGGGGCGGGGGAGGTTGCGATGCGCTGCAAATAGTTCGATTCCTTTACAGGTGTACGTGTGGATGGGGGAAGACAGATTGTTGTGAATTTATACCCCACCCTTGTACCTCGCCCATCGACGCCACCCACGTGAATACTACCTTAGGCTAGAGCGTTTTTGCAGGACCGGAAATATATTGATGTAGTTCGTAATCATTGCCGTCAATATAAAATAACATATCTTCATAAAAATAACTTTTTAATGTCGTACAATAAAAACGAAAAATCAGAAAGGTTGTCTAAAAAGTAGAGTATGATACACGAGATAAAAGTGATTTTATTTTGTTTCCAGGTTTGGGCCACTTGGCCTATCGGCCAAGTGTCTCAACATTTTCTAATCGCACAATAAAATGTCACTTTTACCTCTCGTATCACAAATACTTATTTCGTTCATTTAACATTAATTGTTTCGATCCCCTGCCTCGGGTCTTCTGGGCCCTCAATATTAAAAGCAAGAACGCGACTCCAAATAACAGACTAAACTACAGATATAAACAATGCGAATTGTCAGCAATGTATGCTGCAAGCTATTTAACACAATCAATTTATTCGCTCACCCGCGCGCGTATTGACCCCACACACACACACAGCGATGAATCGTAAACGAACTCGTAGCGGAAAGAAATGGTGTAATGGTGTAATTACTAGTTATTACGGAAACGTCCAGCACGAAACACTAGTGAAGAAATAAAAAAAAAACGATTTATTACCCTGTAAAAATTAAAAATCAATGTGGCCCTGAACTCAAAGCCACAGTAATTTTCAATTCTTACCTTGTCGTATAGTTTTTCCTCTAATCCCATAGTTTTCTGTTGAGTTGCGAATTCAAAATTCAGGCCTATTCTGCTTATTTTTTATAATATGAAAAATATGATAAATCTGGGAGATAAAATATGAAAAATCGTGGAGAGTAATAAAAGAACACATTGGATATAGCAATGGGGACAGGTGAAGTAGGAGAGATTTCATGAAGAGAAATGACAATATATTGATTATTTTTGTATTCAAATTCCAAAGAAAAAAGTTGAAATATCCATGTATTTTCTTTTCCAGAGTTCTCACCAGTGCCCTTAGGTATCTGAGCGTTAATGAAACGGAAACACATGATTAGCTTTTGAATATATTTTTTTCATTCAACTTATATCTTCCGTTTAATCGTCACTAATCATCAACCCGATTCTGCATAGCAGAAATAATTATGGGATGTTTAGACGGTTGGCAGATCTCCTACAACATTCTTGTCTCCCATCTCTTGTCTATGTTCACTGATCCATCATTTTCAGCCATCTTCCTCCCCTTCAACAGTTCCATCAGTCGAGGTTTTTCATCTTATTACACAGTTCAGCCAATCTCTCCATTTTTGGTGTCATTTTCATGTCCTCTTATTTCTCCTTTATCTATCCACTTACTATTTCAACTTTCCTCAGCTCGAAGGCGTCAATTCTACTATTCTTACTCTTTCCTGTTGCCTACTGTTCACTCCCATACTACAGTACGCTTCATTCTGAGTAACACACTGATCTTTTCGAGGCATCGAAATCAAAGCTGTTGCTGCATAACATTTTTTTTCCTTTCTAGAGAAATTTTCATTTGTCATGGGTATTCAGGGTTACAACTGAATTGATTTAAGCATTATAAATGATTTAACAGTAACCAACAATGTACACATTAGTAAGAATTTATTGTATAAGCAAATTAAATAAGTATAAGAAGGGGTCGGTCTAAGGGGCTTAGCACTTTCTCGAATCTGCCGCCTGACCAGGAGCAGAACTGACAGACATCGCCCTACGACGCGCACTGGTTTATAAGCTCTTTGGACGTGGGCGTCACTCTCCGTGCACCGTAGGGCCGCACCACCGCCAGCTGTTGCGTAGTAGCCAGTGCCGCCTCCGGTCACCCGACCGAGCCTGCCTGCCGAGGCCGTCCTTACGGGCCACCTCCGGACACAGCCGGCCACTGAGGACTCAGCGCAGGTGCAGCCTTCACAGCACCTTTTCCCCCTCGGAAGGGTCAAAGAGTCGTGTCCCAGTATCGCCGCGACACCCGCACAATATTAAAGAGTCACGCAACCAAGATATGTTAATTTAGACCAGCTGGTCTCCTTGCATATATTTATATTTTGTTTGTCGATGTTTCTTTAAAGTGTGGGGTATACCGTGTATCCACTTCTTGTTGTCTCACTGAACTCCCTTTGTCGAAATACGGGCGGGGAATTGTGTGGGTTGTGCGGGCGTGGGGGTGGGGGCATGGGTGTGGGTGCATGGGTGTGGTGCATGGGTGTGGTGCATGGGTGTGGTGCATGGGTGTGGTGCATGGGTGTGGTGCATGGGTGTGGTGCATGGGTGTGGTGCATGGGTGTTGTGCATGGGTGTGGTGCATGGGTGTGGTGCATGGGTGTGGTGCATGGGGTGTACATGGGTGGGGTTCATGGGAGGGGTGCATGGGTGTAAGGGCATGAATGGGTATGCATGCGTGGTGTGAAAGGATGGGGGCGGGGGCAAGGGCTGGCGAAGTGTTGGGTGAGCAGGAGGCATGGCGTAGGGAGAATTGGTTTGGACGAACTCTAGGTAGGGAGTAGTGGGAAGGGGCTGATGCAGGGTGGGTAGCGCGACTGCGTGTCGTGCCAATTTGCTTAATCGGCGTCGCGGGAGGTGCGGCGTGGCAAGCGCCTCGGGGTCCGTGGTTCCTCGCCCGGGGCCTGTCATTTCGCTGCGGTCGCCCTGATCCCTCCGTGCGCCGGTGGCTGGGGATTTGACGAGCTCTCTCGGCTCCCCCCCCTCCACCCGAGCCGCGCGCACAGAGGCTGAGAAGACGCATGATGTAGCGCGCAGGGACCTGAAGCTTGAAATTCTCTATGATAGAACTAATGTTGCATTACAAGACGAATTTTTCGAGTTCCCAGCATGCTGGTTCATATCCTCATTACGGCATGTTATCAACTAGTGACTGTGGTGTTATGGCCTTCTCATACTGCCTTATATCCTATATCTTCCCATTTATCATTCCAGTGTAAGGAACAATTTCTGTGACTATTTTCTGCTTTGTATGAATACGCACCAACTTTTTGGTTGTGAAAATCATTCTTGGACCGATGTTGTCGTAAATTGTGCTCGAAAGTGACTCAACTTGACCTAGTTAGTCTCCTTGGGAGCGGCGGCTCTGAAAACAGTGTGGTGCGGTATGCGTTCACAGAACATTGTCGGCAGGGTAGCCACGCGATCAATGTGGCTACTAGTGGCTACACCGCGGCTGTTCGCGGCTATAGTGTGAGGTACAGTTCTGTGTTCGGGAAGAGAAATGGGCGTAGCTTAGAGTTATACAATTAGTAAATATGTATAAATAAAAATGAACCCAAAACAAATATAAATGGCAATCGATTCGGTACAGGTTATGAAGCCTCACTTACCGAACCGAGCCCGGTTAACGTTTATGTTAGCTGCAAAGACCGTGATTGGTGTTCCAGGCGTCACGTGACAGTAGGGAGTTTTAGCGCCAAGCGTAAGGAGACATACTTGAACTATTGATCACGTGTCTAACGACTTCATACGGTGATAATGAATAACGTTCAGAAGAGTTTAAGCAATTGCGACATTGCGTTATGCATTATAACAAAAGAAACATACAAGAAATGTACATTGTGTTCCGAGTTTTAGATTTTGTGGCCCTCTGGGATGAGTACGCACTCTGTAATTTTGAATCGACTGTTCTTGAGAACGTAGGAAATATTTTCAAAAAGACATAACCTATCACGAAGACATAATTTCAACTTCTTTTCGCAAATTTCATTCCTATCACTTCTCCAACATTTCCTGTTAATTCTTGCCAGCGTTGTGGAGTTAATTAGGAATAATTGCAATTGCCTCACATACGAGAATCGGATTGTCACAGATGGCAAAATCTCCGTTTCCTGTTTTTAGACGGCCATTTTGCAGCTTGTAAGGTGAATGTAGTGACTCCTATAGATGTGCAATATATATATATATATATATATATATATATATATATATATATATATATATATTCTGTGGTGGCAGCAGAGATTTTGTGGTAGTTTATGATAAACTATCTCAGGTCAATGAGGTTATAAAAGGTTGGGATTTTTGCATAATTTTAAGATTTCTAAATTTTCAAATATATTTAATTTGGTGCCTTTATTTTCGAAATGTAGAATTTTGAAATTAGTATCAGGACCGAAAGAGTGGTTATTTTGAATAAGGTGGTTTGCAAATGTGGAATGATCACCTCATTGACCCCAGATAATATGAAGATATAAGATCGTTCCTTAGGCCTAAAGTAAAACGTTATGATTTCAAGGCCCGCCACATGACAGTTATTGCCTAACGTCCCCATCTTACGCGAGACGCTAAAACGCCGGGTCCGCGTGACTTAAGGGTCGATGTGCAAAAACTGTGTATTGCGAGGAGCGCTGTCGCGCCAGCGCGGGCGCTGGGCGGGGGCCGCCGCCGGACGCTCGGTGCGTGCAGGGCGCTCGCTCTCCTGAGGTGGGTGCCCGCATCGCTGTTTGTGTGTTTGCTTGTTTGTTTGCTCACGCGGCCGCGAGGGTTCCCGGAAGCCCGCGATTCTCGGAAGCACCGCCGCGGACACCTGCGATGGAGCGGTCATGGCGCCCCTCCCCCGCCCGTCCCTCCTGCGCCGCCCGCATCCGCCTCCCCCCATCGCCATACTTTCTTACCCCCGCCCTCGCCGCACCCTGTACCGGGAGTGGTAGCTCAGAGCATCAACTGATGTCGCGGCAGCGCCTCTGACCGGGAGGTCATCCTCACGGCGGAAGGATTTTCGACACTAGCTTTTCAGCTAGGTGGAATTCAGTCGCTGCCTGGAGGAGAATTCTAGTGGCCGGCTGCTCTGATCGGTAGTTTTCCGTGGTTTCTCCGATCAACACCAGGCGAATGCCGGAGCAGTACCCTACCAAACGGGCCACGGACCGCGCGCGATCTTTCCTTCCTCTTCCATGTCCTATCCTCTCCCTAACACACACTTACACTAAGATGCACTACACTACCACATATTCCGGGAGACCTATCGGAAGTTTAGAGCTTGTCCCGGTTGGGGCGGTGACCCGCTGGTGGAGAGTCCTGGTTAGGGAAACCCCACTTGGTCGACGCCGGATCTCGCCATCCAGCGGGGGAAGATCATCGCCATCTCCCGAAGAAAAAAACATACACTACACTTACGGGTCGAATGACCTCAGTAGTTGACGTGCCCGGAATCACCAACTCCTCGACACGCCGTTCCCCGCCCTCACGACAGCGCTTCCATACCTCTCCTCCCGCCTTCACCACTCCCCGACCTCTCCACTCCCCGTCCTCACGGGCGCTCTTTCATAGCTCCCCCCCCTCCCGATTGCGCTCCTATACCTTTCCCCCCCACCCCCACTTTCTCAGGCCTTGCCGCTTCACCTCCATGCCTCTCTGTTCCCTCCCGCGCCCTCCCTAACACCCATCCTCTCCGCTTCCGCCCCCAAACACGCTTCTGTCATGGCGCAGGAACGCGCGGCCTGTTCGTCACTGCCATTGAAGGCGACTATTGTCCAGATATCCTTTATGACCGTTTTGACGTCAATGGAACACCACGAATTCTAGGAAGCCGTTTGGAGAGAACCTTCAAGGAATGAGCTTAATGCTCAGCATATTACTATATTCTTTGGGTAAACCACGTACAATGTACCTTTTGCAGAGCATGAGCTAAAATTCTGATTCGCAGTTACCCCCTCACTCGCTACCCAACAACTTCCTCGTAATTGTTCAGCGTGGTGTCGCCGCGCGTTCGGTCTCAGTGACAGTTGATGGTGTTCGAATACGATTGCATCATACTGAAGTTCGTTAATTGAGTGGCATCTCTTGACAGTTGTATATATCCTGAGACCTTCAAATAAGCTGAGTACACAGAGAGTGCGACGGTTAACTGTTTTTTAATTAAACTTTGTCCTCGGAGAGCGTAAAGGACTCTTAAGAGATTGATGCAGGTCTCATTTTCCCTAAAGTTTCTGATCTTTCGAAAATTGCAAAATTTTGATTTTCTTTCAGCGTCTTACTACAACTTCAATATTGGAAATAATTTTTTTCCTTGAATTACATCAGTTTACCAAAGGTAGATCTTGAAATAAAGTCATGTACAACTTTTCGAAAATATGAGATATTTTTGCAGAAATTTCTGTGAAATTTAGGTAATTTTTAATTTTTTTAACATCTTTTTTATCAAAAACGGTTGTAATACTTTTCTTCAACTTTTTCTCGATTGTTTAAAAGAACTATTCTCGTTTCCGGCAAACCCTCTATAATTTCGAAATTTGCAAAAATTGAATATTGCAAACTACAAAATTGAAGATGGAGATTTTTGCTTTAAACAAAATCAGTTAAAAAAAAGGATCTTAAAAAGCGAATTTGGGCTTGAAATTTATGTAATTTATAAGAACAAACATTTTCTCAAAAATCCTTCCAAATTTGTTCTTCAAAGTTTTTCCACGAGTAGAACATGGCACGCTTAAAACAAGAGCGTAAGTGTCAGTTTCGGTGATCTCTGTGAATTTGCGAAAATTTAGAGATAATACGAGAAAGTATGTGATACTTTAGCACCACTAGTTTTTCATGCACGCATCACGCTAATAATCGTGGTATTGAACGGCGAATACTACATTAGGCATTACGCATCGGCACAATTAGGTGATTACTACAGCAGCAACCACCACATTCTTTATTGCCATCTTAGCTGCTACAGACACCACTACCTCTAGTGAACAAAGGATGAGAATGAACAGGATGTAGCATTATGAGATTTTAGCGCATTCTATGGTCACAGTTCGAAACTATTTCCATTTCAACATAAATGTTTGTGCAAAAACCCCATCCTCCAATTCACCAGCATTCAAAGGCATCGAGGTCATCTCTCGGGGGAGAGATAGTCTGTTCGATGAAGAACGTATAGACAGCTTTCGCATCGTTCGAACACATGCACTGACAGTAGGCCTAATACCGCAAGTTATTGTTTCTTATTTTAGCTTTTCCAAAATTGTGATTACTGAAATTTTTCATACTTAAACAAAGCATCGAAAATGTAAAAATATCGAACACAGAACATCCATGTTAAAAAAATCATCGGCTATAATCAATCGATGTTTAAATCATTGATGTTTTAGAAACCTCGACATCATTTTCGTATCCTACACTTCACTTTCACAATGCCGCCTCCGTCCCCGCTGTCATGTAGGACTACAACCGCCATCGCCCGCGACAACCCCCACGCCACCGCCCGGACCGCCGCCACTCCCCGCGCCACCGCCCACCACACCACCCGCGCCATTCTTACCGCAACCGCCCTTGCCACCATCCTTGAAAACGCCACAGCCACCGCCCTCTACCACCACCGCCTGCGCCACCACCCGCGCCACTCTTACCGCAACCGCCCTTACCACCATCCTGAAACCGCCACAGCCACCGCCCTCTACCACCACCGCCTGCGCCACCGCCCACGCCACTCTTACCGCAACCGCCCTTACCACCATCCTGTAACCGCCACAGCCACCGCCCTCACCACCACCGCCTGCGCCACCGCCCACGCCACTCTTACCGCAACCGCCCTTACCACCATCCGTGTAACCGCCACAGCCACCGCCCTCTACCACCACCGCCTGCGCCACCGCCCACGCCACTCTTACCGCAACCGCCCTTACCACCATCCTTGTAACCGCCACAGCCACCGCCCTCTACCACCACCGCCTGCGCCACCGCCCACGCCACTCTTACCGCAACCGCCCTTACCACCATCCTTGTAACCGCCACAGCCACCGCCTCTACCACCACCGCCTGCGCCACCGCCCACGCCACCGCCCGCACCACCATCCGCGCCTTACCGCAACCACCCTTGCCACCATCGTTGTCACCGCCACAGCCACAGCCACCGCCCTCTACCACCACCGCCTGCGCCACCGCCCGCGCTCCCGCCAGCCCACCGCCTCCCCACCTCAGGCACTGTCGCTGCCGACAACCACGGGCGCCGCCTTGCTCCCCCCTCCCCTGCCGCACGGAGGGTCGGCGCTGCTTCATTTGGATGGAAATGCCGCGAAGCAACACAAACAGCAACTCCGCACACAAACTCGGCGGCGGCGGTGGCTGAGTGCGGCGGTGGGCGGCGCTTGGAAATTAGTGCTTTTTATGTGCATTTTTAAGTAGCGCCTCTCCAGGCGGAGGCGCGCCCGGCGGCGCGAGTTTTCCCCCCACCCCTCCACTCACACGTCCCCGTCGAGCCAGGCCTAGCTACTGGACCTGCGCGCCGCTCCGGGCACATAGCCCGCCCTACAACTCGGCAACTGGAGTGAGTGAGTATCGATTCCGTACGCATCAGCTACTGAAGTTTATAGTCCCGTAAGTGTGGTGCATATCCCCGTCCGGGGTAGGTGATTCAGAGCATTAACAGATCTCAGAGCAGAACCTCTGACTGGGAGGTCCTCGGTTCGAGTACTGACGGTAGCAGAGTTTTCGGGACTAGCTTGTCATTTAGACGCTGTTTGGAGGACAATTATAGCGGCCGGCTGCTCTGATTTCTCCGATCAACACCAGGCGAATGCCGAAGCAGTACCCTAACAAACGGGCCACGAACCGTGCGCGATTTTTCCTTCCTCTTCCTTGTCCTATCCTTACCTCTTACATACACACACACACACACACACACTAACATGCAGGACACTACCGCACACGCCCGAAGACCGGTCGGGAGCTTAGAGCTTGTCCTGGCTGGGGCGGTGCCCCGCTGGTGGACATATCTGGTTGGAGAAAACCCGCTAGCCGACGTTATGTCGGCGTCGGATCTCACCATCCAACGGGGGAATATTACAGCCACATCCCGAGAAAAATCATGCACTACACTTAGGGGAATAATGACCACAATTGACGTGCCGGGAATCACCAATCAATTCAAGCACACAGCCCGCCCCAGAACTTAGGAATTGGAGTGAATGATTTTTTTTTCAATTTCACCTCCATAGAACTCTTGAGGAAGCGGGAATTTATTTTCTTGGTTTCGTTTACAGTATCATAGAGTAATGATGTATAGTAGACGTTTACAGTATCATAAAGTAAAGATGCCTCTTTAGTCTATGACAGTATGCTGCTGCCTTACAGCTTAAGCAGCTAAGGTAGGGACTTTTCTTAGTAACTAACTAAAACTAATTTAATTTTAGCTTCATCTAATTGTGCAGTTAATACGTAAGCACTTTGGCGTACCTAATTTGAAACAAATTTCCTCCTTAATACTATGTAATGTTCTAGCTAGGTGAGTGAATTAGTGAGTACAGATTTCGTGCGCGTCAACTACTGAGGACAACTGTACCGAAAGTGTGGTGTATGTTATATTCAGAAGGGTGGATCTCTCTGAAACGTTTTATCCGGTGCTTCTCTATGCATCAGTTGCTGGCTTACCTCCCCCTAGGTGTCTCTTCCAGCGGACACTTCCTCAGCCGGGACAAGTTCCAAGCTCCCGACTAGACTCCCGACTCGTGTGGCAATGATGTACATGAAAACTATCTGGGGTCATTGAGGTATCTACAACAATAGTATTAAATGTAATTTTAATATGGTAACATATAGCCAGACACGTGTTTCGGGAACACTCTTCCCATCTTCAGTGGTTCTACAATCTAGCTACTCTAAGTACTATTTTAAATAATTATTTTACTGTTCACTGTTTATATATGATTTTGTTGACGTTAATACATGTGTAATTTATTTATGTACTTAATTGTAAATTGAAGTTAGTTTTAGCTAGCCCTCTCTTAGCTGCTTAAGCCATAAGACAGCAGCATTATGTAACCCAAAACACGAAAATAAACTCCGCCATACTCTGTGTGTATGTTTGTGTGTGTGTGTGTGTGTGTGTGAGTGGAGAGAGAGAGAGAGAGAGAGAGAAAGAGAGAGGGAGAGGGAGAGAATGAGTGGGGGGAATTGAAAAAAATATATAGCATACCTTCCCGCAAGAGACGGAAATCTCATGTGTGTTTTCTACAAAGACCAAAATAATGTCCATCCTTCAAAACAATTAGTGTACATTTCTAGTACTATTGAAGCCGTATTTGGTTCTTTTTTTGTACTAAATCTACGTTGGAGTATGTATTAAAGTATACTGGAAAGTAATATTGCTATAACACCCTTTTCAGGAAAGCAATCACTTGCAGTTTATCCGAGCTTGCCAGAAACTAAGGGTACGTATTTCGAAGAGAATCATATTGAATTATGTTGATGCTTTTGCGCAAAATGCAGTATTGACATTCCGATTCTAAGTAAAATGCTCTTTCCTCAATCCTTCTTCTTCTTTCTAGGGTTTTTTTCCAGCCGACAGCCGGTTACCCTTTGCGTCCCGATGGAACGCATATTCGACTATACACTAGACACCAACACACTTGCGGGCTCCTCTGATCTGGGGTCAGCAGAACGCGAGGCCCTTCGCGACAACACATACATACAAAGACAAGGGACAAACAACCATGCCCAAGGCGGGCCTCGAACCCGCGACCCTTCGGACGTCGCCTTCACCTTCCGTGCGCTGCCTCACGACACGCTTGCTACCTTGTGCGAGCAAGCGGAGGCAGCCGAACGCGGAGGGGAAGACTCGCCCTCGGCCGAGGCACGCGTGGGCAACGCGACGACGCGCCCCTCCTGCCACACCTCCCAATGGGCCTGAGCGCCACGGACACTTTGAGCCAAGTCAGTGCCGTGGCGAACAGAAGTCAGTGCAGTGCTGTGGGAATGAATGGTTATGTATATAGTGAATGAATGGTTATGTAAATAATGAATGAATTGTTATGTATATAAAGAATGAATGATGCGTGAACGAAAAATAAACTAGTAAAAGAACCACATAGAAAACCACACAAAAACATTTACAATTAAGAAAAAAAATAAAAATAACGTTTTTCGTGTAAAATAAGTATGCCAAAGTGCTACAACATAATTATTAAGTTAGATTTAAGCTAGAATTAAGTTAGCTTAGTTAATATTAGCTTTGTATTTACCTCTCCCTTAGCTGCTTAAGCCGCAAGGCAGCAGCAAAATTTGTACACCATTAACTAAATAAATTCCCGCCTCCTCAGGGTTACTGTGGAGGGGAAACATGTTACGTGAGGAGAAAAGGAAATTATAGTTTCTTTTTCGTTCCAAATTGATGATCTTTCAAGAAATTTGTTTCGTGAGTTTGGTTTGAAAGCTCTGTTTGCTTCGTTGGCCATGACATCGCTACGCTAACGTCTTTGACTGCAGAGGAAAATATAACGTAATACCAAGATTATTTCACGACATCTTCACGTTTTTCACACTACAAATTCAACATTGAAATTTCGGATTATTTTCCTATAAAATTCTTCGATCTTAAATTTCTATAAGTACCCATATTAAATTTCTCTTTTTCAAGTCGCCTGTTACGCAATAACTGAGTCGACAGTTGTGAATGCAACACGAATGCATTTACCAGGTTTCTGCTCTGAATACTTGAAGATTGAAAAACGGTAATTATTTTTAAATGAAAATATTAGGTGAGTATTTTGAACACATTTAGTACTACTTACTCTACGGGCTTATCTTAATAAGTAGTATATTTCACTTTTTTTATTCAGGGGAAACTTACCTATGTTTATTAACATTTTAACTTTAACTTTACTCATTTTTTGGTAATGTCACTTACCTTATTTTTGTTCTGAGCAATGCAAAACACACATGAGGCGCGCACCGCAGGTGGTGCAGCCTCAACGCCAAAGATGGGAACGTCTATTTATTTATTTAGCCAGAAACAGTCAAAAACTCTTATGACGTATGGGGGAGAAAATCAGTTCCATTTAAGTGCATTTAATAACAGACACATAGTTCTACCTGAAATTCCTCTCGAAATGTTACCGACTCTGGCGCCACGACCAGCAACATTTGCTTGCGTAAAGTGAGATTTGATTTTATATTCTGATCTTGATTCTCGGTTTTGGCTTCTAGTTTGCATTTTTTTATTACATTATTTGAAGATCAATGCCAAGCATTCCTTTCTATAAGCTTTTCTATACTCTTTGCCTCAAAGAATTTTGCGTTTATTAGTTTCGCGTTTTATCTTCCAGCACTTTAATTATTAACTAGAATAGTACGGCTGAAAAAAAGTCTAAGACGTGATTGTCTGAAATATTAGTCTCCATTATTTCATTCGATTACTCAAACTTCAATAAGTCGATTTATTTAAAATTGTTTATTGTCCTCCTGCTTCAGATTCGCATTCTCGAAGTCACGCTGTATCGATATTCAAACTCGACGTATCGTTGTTCTCGAACACGTGCACCAAGAATTATGAGTCACTCAACTTTCACTCTACTGCAATCTTCTTACCGTGCACCGAGGGAAATATTGCCACTTTCCGACTTAAAGAGCCCGTGAAAGGCAACCGCCGCCCAGCGACATTCTTCCGCCGCCCCCAAGCCGTTCTCCCCGGCCGGGCGTCAGCCCGAGTCGTTGTCTGGGCGTGTATTTCATGTCATAAAGCGCGCGGCTGTCAGCGAAGGCGATTGCGGGGGCGTCGCACCTCGCGGCCAGCCGAAGGGGCGGCCGGCCCGCCCTCTGATGTGGCCGCCACTCTCGGTTTACAGTGGCACGTTTACCACCCGTCCGTCAGACGGATCCTCTCCACGCCCGCCCCGCCCTCTCCCCCCGCCCTCCCCCCCCCCCCCCCCCCACCCCCCCCCCCCCCCCCCACCCGCACTTCCCGCTTCACGCCCACCCTGCCTCGCTCCATGACCGGCCCGCCGCGCTCCACACCGGCCCCGCCCCGCTCCTCGCCTGCCACGCCCCGCTTCGCGAAGACCTCGGGTTGACACGCGGATGCCGTGCAACACCCCACTAACGGCATTGAAATTAAGACTGCTGGCACTTCCATGGCGCCTGCCGGCTTGGGTGGCTCGGGGCGGCAACTGATGTCACTGCGGTGCCTCCGACTGGAAGGTCCGTGGATTCCGATGGTGGCAGGATTTTAAATTCTTCCTAGATCGCCGGGTCGAGTTCAGTCGCTGTCTGGAGGAGAATTCTAGCGGCCGGCTGCTCTGATCGGTAGCTTTCCATGGTTTCTCCGATCAACACCAGGCGAATGCCGGAGCAGTACTATACCAAACGGGCCACGGACCGCGCGCGATCTTTCCTTCCTCTTCCTTGTCCTATCCTCTCCTCTTACACTAACATGCACTACACTACCACATATTCTGGGAGACCGGTCGGGAGTTTAGAGCTTGTCCCGGTGGGGCGGTGCCCCGCTGGTGGGAGAGTCCTGGTTAGGGGGAAACCCCACTAGCCGACGGTAGGTCAGTGCCGGATCTCGCCATCCTTCTGATGTGGCCGCCGTGGAGGCGCGCCACTCTCGGTTTACAGTGGCACGTTTACCACCCGTCCGTCAGACGGAGAGGCGGCGGGGGCGGCCGGGTGGGCGTTCCCCGAGCGTGGCCGTCTGTTGGGCCAACACTGTCGCCCGCGCTAAGCCTACCGCCCGCGCCGCCGCCGCCGCCGCCGTCCGCTGCCTGTCGGGCCATCGCGGAGGGGCCTCCAATAAATCAGCGCGCCTGTCGAAGGCCCCGGCCGACGCGAGCTGTCTTGCGCGCTGGCGACGCGCCCAGTTGAGTGACGAGACGCTGGGCGGTGTCACGCTCTTCTGATGGTGGGAGGGGGGGCGGGGCGTGCGGGATGGGCCGGACACCAGGGGGCCTGAAAGACCAAGCAGTTTTGGACAGGATTTTATTTTTGTTGTTTCCCTTCCACAGTAACCCTGAGGAGGCGGGAATTTATTTACATACGGCAATACAATTTGCGCTGCTGCCTTGCGGCTTAAGCAGCTAAGAGGGAGAGGTAAAAAAAGCTAATACTAACTAAAGCTAACTTAATTCTAGCTTAAATCTAATTTAATAATTTTGTAGTAGCACTTTGGCATACTTAACTTACACTAAAAATGTTATTATTTTTTTCTTAATTCTAACTAATGTTTTTGTATGGCTTGCTAATTGATTCTTTTTTTTAAATTTATATTTCATTCACGCATCATTCATTCATTCGTTATATACATGACCATTCATTCGTTGTATACATAACCATTCATTCATTATATACATAACCATTCATTCCCACAGCACTGCACTGACTTCTGTTCGCCACGGCACTGACTTGGCTCAAAGTGTCCGTGGCGCTCAGGCCCATTGGGAGGTGTGGCAGGAGAGGCGCGTCGTCGCGTTGCCCACGCGTGCCTCGGCCGAGGGCGAGTCTTCCCCTCCGCGTTCGGCTGCCTCCGCTTGCTCGCACAAGGTAGCAAGCGTGTTTTGGACAGGACTGAACGGAGTGAAACGCACACTGGCAGCGTGGTGCACAGCGTGTATAGAACAATTTTCCTAAGGACGAGCCAAAGTGACAGCTAGTGCTGGCAACATAACTGAAGGTTCGGTGGTCGTTGGGCCCACGAGCCCATTAGACTCCCTTCCTGCATTCGTTAGTTTGCAGTTCGCTAACTTGTAAATGGCTTCCACGCTTCCTTTAGTGGTGTACTCATCCGACGAAAATATTGTGCACTTTGAGAAATAATTGAAATTAGGAAGTGCAGTGTTATGTGCTCTTCTGTAAAAATTCTTTTTTCTATAAATATTCCATTGATTTTATTTTTGTGTGATAAATATTATGTTTATTTTAAAACCGAGGTGCGTACTGGTGCACGTATTTCAGTCTATTGTGCTGTTGTGTGGCGAGCTGTGATTGATAGCCTTTTATTTACATTCGTGGCAGTTTTCTTTTACTGATTGCGGGAGCATGTTAAGGGATTTTTACATATGTAATTAAATTTAAATATTTCCCGGGCTCGCGTACGTGCATATACCTCAGCGAGACAGATTTCTGCGTAGGAATGTATAACCTAACACTTTAGGCCATAACCTAACACTTTAGGCCATAACCTAACACTTTAGGAAGAGGCGTAGCTGAACTGCTGTCGCGGCGTACACTTCTCTGAATTCCATGTGATGTTCACTTGTTACGCGAACTGTCACTTTGGCTTATCCTTAGGAAAATCCTTCCATATCGTGGACAATTTCAGAGTGGACACGTGCAGAATGCACCACAAAGGGCAGGAAGTAAGGGAGGCCGAGCCTAGGGTGAGTTCGAGAGGGTACGCGTCACACTTGTGCCAGATGTGTCGCAAGACCCGGCGGGGAGTGTATCCGCGGGTAGTAGCACTCGGCGGTTGGCGACGCAGCCCAGCGAGCTTTGAAGGCGTGAAAAGGGTAGCTTTTGTTCCTCGAACTTTAGTCGCGAGACCATCGCGATTCGCCGGTGTGCGTAGGAGTCTGCAAGCTTGCGGGTATGAGCGCCAGGCTCACGTAAACAGTACATTCGGCAGTTAGCAAATGCTAACGGGGAGGAAATGCTTCCTGTACTAAATGGTAGGGTAGTTATGTGTATATATGTAAATAAAATGTGTATATACCACAGCCATATTTTCTGTGATTTGTTCAACCCACGACGTCACACTTAGCTGGACTTCAAGGTCACTGAAGGCCCGTCACCACGATAGCATTTAGGGACGTTTTTTCGCGTCTTTTTCAGTCGTGCCGCTAGGTGTGGCATGTTCGCGACCGTATCAAGCAGCGCCACAGATGAAGCGACTCTATCGGTTCGACTGAGAAAGAAGGAGACTCGCCCTCGGCCGAGGCACGCGTGGGCAACGCGACGACGCGCCTCTCCTGCCACACCTCCCAATGGGCCTGAGCGCCACGGACACTTTGAGCCAAGTCAGTGCCGTGGCGAACAGAAGTCAGTGCAGTGCTGTGGGAATGAATGGTTATGTATATAAAGAATGAATGGTTATGTATACAACGAATGAATGGTCATGTATATAACGAATGAATGAATGAATGATGTGTGAATGAAAAATACCTCTCCCTCTTAGCTGCTTAAGCCGCAAGGCAGCAGCGCAAATTGTATTGCCATAGTAAAATAAATTCCCGCCTTCTCAGGGTTACTGTGGAGGGGAAACAACAAACTGAGAAAGACGCGAAAACCGTACCTAAATGCGACCGTGGTGACGGGCCTTCAGTGACCTGGAAGTCCATCTAAGTAAAAACCGCAGTATACCAATATTTGTGTTTGACAATTGAGAGTCACCAGCGGTGTGCTAGAGGTTGCACCAGCTTCTCCGATGGCGACGTTCCCTTCAAATGTTCCCCTGATGAAAGCTTTTGGAAGGAAATCCAAGAACGGTGGTGTGAGCATGTAAGGAAAACGTTTGCTTGAGTTTTCCTATGTAAACTACAAGAAAATGGACCATTAAGGGACCATGCTGCTTCAGAACGAACTTATCCAACAAAGAAAAGATCCACTGCAGTCAATTAAAATTACAATTTCCCACTAGGCTCTTCATTATTACACAATTGCCTCCCTGTGTACGTAGTAAAGAGAAAGTAGTGAAATCATGCGGCGGAAATCGAAATTTTTCCATGGAAAAACTCGTATACTCGGGCTGTGGTAAAGAAAAAATGAATAAATATTTTTCCTTTATGTAGTAAATTACTGCCCGCCTCTTTAGCCGGGAGGGGGTCCATGTGGTCGATGTGACTGTCCGCCAAGAGGATGGGTCTAACCTTCTAAAAGCAGGGGAGGAAAAAGTGGGGAAGTACCAACCAGTCATTCCCCTGGCAGCCCAACTTCATGGAGTGCCCAACGCCAAAATCCTGCCTGTGGTGGTTGGAACCTCTGGGGCTATGCCACGATCAACAGTCAGTGCCCTCAAGACGTTGGGGATCATGTCTCGAGGAGATTTACTGACTATCTCGTTAATTGCTCTCAAATGCTCTATTAAGATTTACACGCAATTTGTAAATTACGATGGAGCAGTTTAGCATTGCTGGCAGTAAATGCAGAAAATGAACTTCTTGGTCCCGTGGGGAAGTCTAGGGAACCCAGGGGATCCGACAATGCCTAGAATTTACTTAGTTTCCACGACTTTAAGTGGGAAGTGTATGTTATTTAATGTAGCATATAGAAAATTGCAGCAGAATTCACGTTTTGTGGATCCTTCATATGCTGAGAAATCACTTGCTGCCACAACGTCTCCATCAGTTTGTTCGTGGTAGGCGCTTGCGCCAAAACCGTTACGGCGATTTTCTACAAAATTGATATTCTCCGATTGATCTGAAATATCTTGAGACCCTGCGAATTCGACGAGTATTTTCATTTTTAGGAGTACTTAACATAAACAGTTTCAAACTTTTCTTAAAATAGCTCAAAATTTATGATTTTGAGCTTGATGATTGTGATGATTTTGATTTTGAACTTTGTTCCCCAATAGCGTAAACGACGCATAAAAAATGATGCAGTTCTTTTTTAACTTAACGATAAAACGATAAAAGCCTTGATTTTTAAAATTACAAAGAATTTTTCATTATTTTTTAAAAGTGTAATTTAAATTTTAATATATATTTAAACAAATAATTTCTCAAAGACGACATTAATTTTATACTTTCTCGTATACGTACGGAGTACTTATACTATAGTACTGGAAAACGTTCCTGGCATTCAGTACTTATATGTGTACTTAAAAGAGAGAGGAAAACATTTTACCAATAATTTTTTGAAGAGCGTACTCCTCTAGGAGTGTTCACTGGAAATGGCGACAAAAGTGAGTCTAAATCTGATAGCTCACAAGATGAACTATGAGGTAAAAAATTAGTTAATAAACCTTATGATTTGTGTTAGCTTTTTATAATAAAAACAAAGTAAAATTTAATAATAGTTATAATTTACACTATTTCAATCATAAATATAAAGTGTTCTTCAGAAGAAACGCTATAGCGCATATTTTTCTTCACGCCACATGTTTGAAAGTAAAGATAATTTAATTACGTTCTAAATGAGATGAGTTCTCTCTATGATCGAAAATTTGCAATGCGTTATTCTCAAAACAGTTTTGGAGTGCAGGCCCTTCTTCTATAGCTACCATCTCAATTGCTTGTGAACAATGCTACCGGCTCACAATGAATGAGAAAGTTTAATTTTGCTTTCATCAATTTAAATTTTAGAGAAGATTTTTTGATTAGTGAAGGCGTTTCCCTGTTTTAAATGGACAATACTTATGCCTAAACAAATATCAAAATTTCTGAACTATGATTATCATATGATTTTTTTCACATCAGCCGTGTTATGATCCAGTAAAACATTATAATGTAAGAAAGAAAACATCCTGAAGAACGTAACAAGAAATTTTACAAAGAGAGAAGTATTGCATTAAGTCGTGTGAAGAACGTATGACAGCCAATTTTCGAAAATGTGGTGTCAAACGATAAAACAAGAAGCTCGTAAACCCCCTGTGGTTTTTTGCAAGTTATGAAAGAGTTTTTTAAATAAGCTACACTTCCCTTCAAAAACTATTTCCTGGATATCTTAAGTGCTAGGGTATCAAATACATGAATTGTAACACATGAAGCAAACTGGACAATTTTGAGAGCAATCTCGTCTTCGTATTATAAAATGTTAAAAAGAAATAGTTCTTTAAATGATGTCATACACCTTAAAAAACCAAGTAGTTTTCGGGTAATATTTGCTTGAAGAAAAGGCCATTTATTGAAACAAGGGGAGTGGGGGTGGAAAGACGCTTTCTGGCAACGCTGTCTTCTGAGGCACAACCATAGAAAAAGGAAGGTAGAGAAACCTTTCTCTATGTCACAACGAAAATTGGTAAAGAGGTTTACAGAATTGGATGTAACCAGTTACTTTGTATACGCATGACACCACTCTTCTTGGTAAAATCCTTGGAGCGGCTTTAAAGCTTAAGAACACTGTTGCGAAAGTTTCTGCTCTTCAAAATGTACGTTCAAAATATTAAAGAAACTATACCATGCGGCTCCCATACCAAATATTTGGATACACAATACCTGTGCTGTTCTAGAACTATCTTTTTTATGATACTTTTGTTATAATGAAACTTCACGTCATAAATTATTTAGCTCATTACTTCAATACTTTATTGCCGATTTTTATTATTATATCAACAATACATTCACATTACTTCTAATACTATCTATTTAGATGAATCTCAGTACATTTTAATTTGAACTGAAATCGAACCCGGATAACAATAGGTAAGAATAATTATTATGTACATTCATCGGAGATAGATTCACGTTCATAACCTTAAGAAGTGCTCTGGTAATAGTAAAAACACTTAACTAACGATTAGCAAGATGAAAAATGAGCGAACATGCATGATTTTTTCATTTTCCTACCTTTTCTCCTTTGTTTCATCACACATAGCTAGATGAGGATTAACTGCATAAGTGTGCAGTAACAGACTTAAGTGGAAATTGGGATGCGAGAGACGAATGGTATAAAATATTCGCAGTTCTACTTCTCTGCCATCTACATCGTTCACTACACTTTCGGGACTAACGATCCAAGTAGTTTCGGACGTAAAGACAAAGTAGTGTGAGCGTGTGTTTCAGTTGTCCCGGTCGAGCCGTCCTGACTCCATACGCAACAACGCAGCAGCATCGGCGCAGAGGCCTAATAAATCAACGGGGCCGGGCATCGCTTCGTTATGAAGCGCGCTGTCTGCGGCGATCGCGCGCAAGTGCAGCCGCGTCATGGCCTGCCAGCCCGCGCCGAGCGCACGTCAGTCACGGCGCGCCCCGCCCCACCCCGCTGGCCACGCACCGCCCAAGCCCGTCCACACCGCGCCTGCCTCGCACCGCTCCACGCCCGCCCCGCTCCGCTCCACGCCCGCTCGGTCCAAAGCCGCCCCGCCCCGCTCCACGCCCGGACTTTCCCGCTTCACGCCCGCCCTGCCTCGCTCCACGCCCGCCCCGCCCCGCCCCGCTAAACGACTGTCCTGCTCCGCACGACGCCCGCCGCGCCCGCTCCAAGTCCGCCCGCTCCACCCCGCCCCGCCCCGCTCCAGGCCCGCCCCGCCCGCTCCAGGCCCGCCCGCCCCGCTCCACGCCGGCCCTACCCGCTAAACGACCGTCCAGCTCCATGCCCGCCACGCTTCTCTCACACCGCGCTCCTCGCCTGCCACGCCCCGCCCCACACCCGCCCCTCCCCGCTCCTCGCCTGCCACGCCCCGCTCCACACGCTGCCTCTCCCCGCTCCTCGCCTGCCACGCCCCGCTTCGCGCACCGAGGAAGACGGACGCAAGACCTCGCGTTGACACGCGGATGCCGTGCAACACACCCCACTAACGGCATTGAAATTAAAACTGCTGGCACTTCCACGGCGCATGCCGGCTTAGGTGGCTCAGGGCGGCAACTGATGTCCCTGCTGTGCCTCCGACTGGGAGGTCCTTGGGTTCCGACGGTGGCAGGAGTTTAGATTCTTCCGAGATCGCCGGGTCGAGTTCAGTCGCTGTCTGGAGGAGAATTCTAGCGTGCGGCTGCTTTGATTGGTAGTTTTCCATGTTTTTCCGATTAATACAAGGCGAATGCCGGAGCAGTACCCTAACAAACGGGCCACGGTCACAGCGCAAGACCTTTCATTCGTCTGCCTTAACTTGTCCTCATTTTTTCTTACGCGCACTCACACTAACATGCCCTACACTACCGTACAAGCCGGAGACCAATCGGAGGCTTAGAGCTTGTCCCGTTAGGGACGGTGCCCCACCTCTGGGAGATACCTGGTTGAGGGAAAGTCCCAAGCCGATGTGTTTATTGGCGCCAGATATCGCCATCCACCGGGAGAAGATCACGGCCCCATTCTGCGATGGAGTCATGCACTACACTTATTACAGCACTAATGGTCTTGGCAGTTGACACTCCGGAATAACTAATCACTGAATCAATACACAGCACATAATTTTCCACTTCCTTTGCAACTTTTGTAATTTTAAAAATCCAGAGTTCACCGAAAAGAAGACATGCGCTATTTTCAATGTCGTGTACTCTATCCAAGAATAGTTATTTACGATACAAGTGATAAAATGGCATGCTATTTTGGGAGTAGGAAATATTGCGAGACGAAACTGATAGGTCGGGTGGCGTAGTTCTAGGAGTAAAATAGTGCCATACTCTATTTTGAGACAGCCTTACTGACATTCATTTTTTTTAAAATTCAAGATTACAAATTACAATGTTACAATAAGTATGTACAGTAATAATGTCACAAAGGTTGTCAAATTTGTACGTTTAACATAGGTACTCAATATATTTTCCAATTTTTAATAGTTTTTAGAAAACTCAATGATTGTGACGAATTTTATTCTCATTTTTATTCAATACATTTAATATTTCATGAAGTTAAAAATTTGAAATGTCATATTCACAAAAATAATGTATATTATAATTGAAAATTATCATGTCAATAAGTTAATGAGTAATTAACGAATACTTTTCAGGAGAGCCACGTCTTCCAGTCCCCCCTTTGCTAATGCTTACGTCTATGTAATCCAAAATATTGCAGTAATTTTTGAGAAAGGGACAAGTAATGACCACACACAGAGGGACGGACGGACGGACGGACGAACGGACGGACGGACGGACGGACGGACGGACGGACGGACGGACGGACGGACGGACGGACGGACGGACGGACGGACGGACGGACGGACGGACGGACGGACGGACGGACGGACGGACGGACGGACGGACGGACGGACGGACGGACGGACGAGGACGGACGGACGGACGGACAGACAGACAGACAGACGGACGGACAGACGAGGAACAGACGGGCGAACGACAGAAGGATAGACGGAAGGAAAGACAGACGTGTGGCAGTGAACATGAATTTTTCTGTGTCAAGAACCCACAAATGTGGATTCTGACTACACACTCTTTCAGCGGAACTACTTTACTACATGTAAAACAAGATTTATCCACTTCTTCGAGATCAGGTCCCCAAAATATATTTCAGCCAAAAATCGGCACTTTATGCTGCATCGTTACAATCCCTTCTCTTTAACATGTAAGTAGATAGAAACCGAGAAAGTCAGTGCAATGCACAGTCAGTGGGGTAAAGATTTTTACTACCACTTAACAGCTAACGGAGAAGATAATTTAATAGGACAAAAAGGTCTGAGGTACGAAAGGTCTTACGTACTTTTTAGAGGAGGAAAACGCATATAAGAACGGTTAAAAACTGTGAATACTGGTGTTAACAAAAATTATATATATTATATTTAATCCTTTGTATAACATTCCAACACAAAAAATGTAATGAGATTTTTCTGTCCAAAATCTATACTTTTTGTAATTCAATGTTCTTTGCGACTATGAGATGTATATCGGACTTTTGCGCAGCGTTGTCGAAACTTTATTTTAGTTTCGTCGTTAATTATAAAGCCAGTAAAGTTTTTGCGATTTACGACATCTCCCAGCATTCTGTGATGTAGGGTCTTGCTTTCGTGAGCAGCACCCATTAATGTCATGCAAGGCCAGTATTCATAGCCGGGCGGTTATATCTTTGCCATATCTCTTTCACATGTGCCCAGGCGGTATTTCCTACCGCAGTACATTTTGCGAATGTGACAGTGCCCATCTAGATACCCATACGTCACGATATAACAACCAGAGGATTTATGGTATGTTAATGGCAACAACCAGGAAAATAAAGAATATGATCAGATTTTCGAGTGGAAGGTCTTGCTTCAGGAACAATCTTGTCCCCCAAGAGTAATATCTATTAATAATAACAACAATGATACATGTTATAATAATACAATACTTTAAACCACATATTCAATGAACAGCCGTTAGAGATTCTTCGTATTCTATCCTCAAAATTTTGAAAGATTTATAATTTCACTTCGATGGAGACTGAACCTGCCCGCCGCATTGCCATTTATTGTGGCCCACGAAAATTTATTAGAAGGGACCGGATTTCCATGTAACTGAATGTTTTCACAGGAACTACATGCCCGCATTAAATTATATTTTTAGAGTTTACAAGACATCTTGAATACATTAGAACTATTTTTATTTTACATATTTTGGGATAATTACATATTTTTACATATTTTACGTATTACGACACATTTCTTACATATTTTGCTAAGTTTCAATTTATTTATACATCGACAAGCAACATTTAAGATGCTCATTTGTAATACTTTGTAACGGAATCATCTTTCTTACAAATCAAATGTAATACTGTTGTGCTTCTATTACCACCATATCTCCGACATGAATTGTCAAACTTACCCCGCTTACTGCGTACCTGCGGGTCAAGGATGAACGGATTTTTATGAACAAAAGCAATTTGAACCGCGTGCTTGCTCATGTTTGAAACAATATATTCGTTACTCGATCGAAAACTAAAAATATTTTTTTGAGAAAATTGTCTTACCGCGCTGTTCAATTTGGAGGAATACATACCCTTTAACCTCCCTGGGATCCGTCACTAGCTAGACGGTACTACTTGTACACCGGTTCCTCGTAAACACTGTAATAGATGCAATGGATCTATTTTATATTTCGAACAAAATTCTTATATGTGGTGAAGTCTAATGTACAATTACTTCAGTAGAGATAGAACCTACTTTCAGCCACTCCAAATTCTTGTTAAGAACTGATCGGAATGTCGGAAATCGGATGGTCGGAAAATGCCTGTAGAGGAGAATTTTAAACACAATAATGAATTTTTATTTTACTTATTTTCTATTTTTAATTTCTCGTATACATACGAACATACGGAGTAATATACGCAGTGTAGACAAAGTTATGCAATGCTGCGTAAAATCTATTTCCCATATACAATTATGGTCCACGGAAAAATTAAAAAAATTTCGAGATTTCAACGGAAATACACGTTTTGGGGTCCCCTGATAACGAAAAACTGTTTTTTTCTAAACATCCGTCAGTCTGTGAACACTTACAGACATATCCCATTGCGCACTAAAAACCGCACAACCACCATCGCCCAAAGCCCATTACCCACCTACCACAGTCCGCCACCCACCGTCCACTGCCTATCGTCCATCGCCCACCACCCAAGGTCCACCGCCCCTCGGCCACTACCTGCCACACACATCCCACCGCCAACCGCTCACTGCCCGCCAACCACTGCCCATCGCCAACCACCCAATTCCCGACCACCTATCGCTCCCCTAATATCCTAAGCTCCCATCACCCACCGTTCACTATTCACCAACCACATTCTGCTGCCCACTGTCCATTACCCGCCGCTCACCGCTCCCATCCCACCATTCACCTCCCACTGCTCAGCCTACCGCACACAGCCCACAAGCCCACCAACTGCCCGCCGCCCACCGTCCATATCCCACCGCCCACTACTACCGCCCACCACCACCGCGCCCTCCTGGCGCTACCCGCCCGCGTGTCGCCCGCCTCTGCCGTCAACGCCCCCTCGGCCGCCGCAACGTCTCGTGCAGCCGGCAGCCAGTCAGTCAGCCTCTCCAGCAACGCGCTCGCCGCCGGCAATTTGGGCGGAGGCTCCGGGGCGGCGAAAATTTCCTTTGGGCAGCTCTCGGGCAATAAAAGCGTCGGCGGAGATTGACGCGCCAAAGGCCTGGGGGCGGGGCGCGGGCGGCGCGGGGGCGGGGCGGGGTGGCCGCGCGCTTTGATGGAGTGCGGGCGGCGTCGCACAGTGGCTGGTAACGCCCCCCGAGAGGGCGACCGCAGCGAGAGCGGCTCGCTCGCTCTCCTTTTCTCACGGGAACACGCACCTTATTCTGCTCCAAAGAGTAATTTTTTTAAAATTGGTTATTTAAAGTCGCATCAGCATCTCGGTCATTAGCGACCATTTTTGGTGTTTACGGTATGGTAACTATGAAGATGAAACGATATGGTGATGATAAGGGGTGAAAGGACGAACACAAATACAACCATGCCCGAGGCGGGACTCGAGCCCGTGACCCTTCGGTCCGAGATCACTACGACACTACTGCCTTAGCGATCTCGGCCACCGGGCCGACAAAAGGGAAAATTGATTTTTGAAGAATGAGATAAAGCAAGAGATGATGGTAAATTATAAGTTTAATGAAACTCTCTGGCTCTAACCAAAACAATCTATTACCTAAATATAATTATTTAAAGTGTAACATGACAGCATTGCCGTCATTCGTTGTGCAATGGGGATTGGAGAAATACATTCCTCTCAACGTGATTAGATCGAGCTGTTCTTCCTTCGTTTCTTTTAGATCGATTACAAAAGTCTGTTTTCCTTTGGACTCCTAACGAATCGTGCCTCTCAAAGGATGCACTTCAAAAGTGCGATAGCAACCTGGTAGAGACATTGTCATTTCATTTTACAATGTATTTCGTGTGATCGATCAAAATAATGGGAAGTTATTTTATTAGTAACAAAATTTACCATATTGGTAAGTTTTGGCAACAATATTTATGAAAACACCAGAGTATATTTCATTCAGAATATCGGAGATTAGCGTATTTAACGACAACACAGAAAGTAAAAATGTCCTTTTAAAACCATCACTCTCCAATCGGAATTACGCCATTAGTTACAATATTACATTTGATGGATTACATAATTGCTCACATCAATATCTCAGTAATACAGCTAATATATCGATATCCGAAATATCGAAAGGAGTCGATTCAAGATTTAAATTGCAGGATGAGGAATACTTCAAAGACATTTCGCCACTTTTGTAATACATTTTTATACATAATTAAAATTCTCATTAATTTTCCTGTTTAGTTCATATTGAATATACCATAAACCGTATCATATATTTTATCATTGTCACCGTATCGATATATTTCAGGGCAATTAATTGTTGTTTACAGATTTTATTATAATTATTGATTAACGATACCGTATGTCTGCTTTGGCATGCATCTCACGATATTATTGTTTGATCAGAATATATTCCAATACTTTGGTACAAGTTCCGAACGAAGTGTCCGGAATTTCAAACAGAAGCACCGCAACCTGTTCGAGTTCCTTGCGGTGCTCGCACAGTGTAGGCCCGCATACATTCCCTCCCGCTGTCACTGTTCGTCGCGTCGAGCGGCAGAGGGCGGCCGAGGCGTCGGCGTCGCGACGCCGCCGTCTGTCCCGGCGCCGCCCGCGGTCACGACGCGCACAATGGGCGCGTCTTGCGGGCCCTCCCCCGCCCCGCCCCCCGGCCCCGCCCCCGCCCCTGCCGCGAGTGGCGCCGACAGCCGCAGGCGCGCGTTCGTAATTAATTTTTCATTCAGGCGCTCCCGCGCTGCCCTGGGGCACGCCTGCCGGTGCCTGCGGCCGGCGGCGGGAAGGAGCCGCCCTCCCCCGCCCTCCGCCGCCGCCGCCCCCGCCGACGGCGGCGCCGTGCTTTGTGCCCGCGACGCGTCAATTACGGCGGCGGCCCTCGAGGGCGGCTGCGGAGGCGGAGATGGAGGAGGGGGTGGGGTGGTGCCGGCGGCTGACGCGTTGTGGGAGACGGAGGCATCCGCTATGTAAGATGAAGTGAAGTCGGGGAAAGGGATGCGATGGCGAGGTAGGTGTTATCGGCGACGATGACCAAGTAGAGACGGTGGTGGAGACGGGAGAGAAAATATCTGGAAGCTGAGGTGAAATCGGGTGGTGGCGGAGTCGGCGGCTGACACGTTATGGAGACGGAGGCAGTCGCTATGTAAGATGAAGTGAAGTTGGGGAAAGAGATGTGATGATGATGGACAGAAGGGATGTTCCCCCAAAATATTTTAATACGTCTCGTAGATTTGTTCTCATTTCGATTATTATTATTATTATTATTATTATTATTATTATTATCATCATCTTCATCATCATCGTCAATGATAAATTGACGACACTGACCTATGCATCAGGCTGCTTCGGGGTTGACGTATGATGGAGCTGCCAATATGAGTGGAGCTTTAGCGCCCTTCAAAGTCTCAAATCGTAACAGTAGGACACACAAACGATCGAATAATGGTATCATTTGTCACACATGAAGATATGCTGGACCTTACCAACCTAAGAGATTTGGCAGGACAGATTTATAACAGTCAGTGATCGTCCCTGAACAACCAATTAATATTACAAAATTAGTATGTTATAATCTGCCACACACATCACAATTTGGTGAACCATCTTAACCTTGTGAATTGGCAGACAGTTTTATTGCATTCGGTGACCGTCGCAGTGCTGTGTTTGGACAAATCATTCTATAAGACTCAAACCTAGTATGTGATATAGATTGAGATAGTTCAGTACTGCTGATGTCAGTAAAATACTATATTGAGACACTATGTGAGTCACTATATTTTTGTGCTAAACAATTTGCTCACTTTAGTGTCCGATTATATTATTGAGTTCATGAATAGCTGTTTTATATTCTACCACGTCTTTCTTGTTGACTCCAATAAATCAATAAATAATTGTGGCTGAAACTAAAATTCCGCGGAAGGACTAATAACTTTGACGATGATAATAGAAGATAAAATTGCTCTCGCAGAGATAATTTTTTTAAAAATATTTGCAGCGATCAAATGACTAAAGAACGAAATTAGATGAAAAGACTCTTTTCAAAAGAGTCGATAAACTTCGCTTACTTAATTTTCGAAGACTCTATTCTATGATTAATTGATGTTTACGAGAACGTCGGTAAAATCGTTAGTATATTTATTGTTGTTAATGTAGTATCTCGGAATGTGGCGGTGTCCCCCCGCTGAAGGAGATATCCGGCACCGATCTACACATTGGCTTGCAGGGGAATCCCCCTTCGAAAAAATTCCAGTGGGGCACCGCCCCAGCCTGGACAAGCTCTAACCCCCCGACTGGCCTCCAGGTATGTGTGTAAGAGTAGTGCGTGTAAGTGTGTGAATTTAGGAAAGAATAGGACTAGGAAGAGGAAGGAAAGATCGCGCGCTATCCGTGCCTCGTTTATTAAGGTACTGCTCCGATGATATTCAGGAGAAATTTTAGTATATCAGGTATAGCGAACACAGTCGACTCCGGTTATAGTGAACGTACACATTTGGTTCACTATATCCGAGGTTCACTATATCCAATGATGTCTAAATTAAACAGAATTTCTCCTTAACGATTGATTTTATTAATATAGAGTTATAGCGCATGCAATACCAGCACGAGCTAAAAATTTCAATATCTTTATTTGTCCTTTAAAAATTAATTCCTTCAATTGTTTGCTTCGTATTTTTTCATAGTGTATAGTAATTTCTCTATATCCTTCTCCAGAGTTCCTGCTCTCTCCGTTATTGATTCTACATCATTCTCTGTGTCTAAGTAATGCAGTCAACCTTCACACCCTTCAATGTCTGTGGCACTGTTGGAACCGTCCTACTTACCAAAGGCCTTTTTACTCGTCTAATAATGTACAAGATGATCTCGAAAGCGGGATGGCGCAAGCGGCTAATGAAACTGATCGCTCTTCCGCGCGGCACGGGGGATATCGCCAGGCTCTGGCAGTCGCGTGCTCCCTATTGCTTATGTAGAACTCAAAGCGCTTTGTTCCGCGGAATATCAAGTAGCACCAAGATTGAAACTGAAGCAAGCAATCGCGCGTCGCCGCCGCCAGTTGTAGCCCACGCAGGACACGACCTTTGTTTCCGCAGTCAAACTGAGTGGCATAAGGTCATCAATAAGGTCCCCATTCCCGGTCCCCTAACTTCACCTCAGGGGAAACTCCTATTATGGCCTTTGGGCGACAACATTTTTTTCAAGCTGCCTAGTATTGGACATTGTGGTACTGAATCGATATATTATTTTCCAGGATTGAATTAATTACCAGAACGTTGTATTTCCTACGTTCACTATAGCCGAGGTTCAGGTTCACTATAACCGAGGCTTATTATGTTTATTTGATAAGTAAAGTATACGAAGGGTAACTAACGAAGTTCACTATAACCGAGGGTTCACTATGTCGACTGTATACTGCAAAATTTCCAGAAAACAATCCTTTTTTTTTTTCATTGAAAAACGAGAATATTATCTTACATGAATCTCTTGTAGTGATAAATCTATCAGAACAGTTTGTTTTATTAAATAGAATGCTGATACAGTAGTTACTAGTAAACTAAAATTTACTATTTGATTGAAAATTGTCACATTTTATTATAAAATTTTCCTTCGACCAAAAAATCAAAATTCTTTGAAAGCAAAATTATGACATACCTCTGGTTTGTCATAATGTCTCTGGATACATTGAATACTTCCAAAGTATTGAATTAATAGTATTTTGTTACGACTATAAAAAGATCGGAGCAAGGAATAAGCTAGTTATAGTTTTAGGCAGAAAAGAGCAGACGCAGTATCCTGTTTTTATTATTGTAACTAGTGAGAACCCGTCACAATTTGACGGTGAGATCTGAGATAAATGTAAAATACTGTGCCCAGACTAATGTTTACAATATGTTGCATTGTTTGGATCTTCAGGTTATAACGAAGATATTCTCTAATGTGTAGTTCCCAAAATTTTGAACACGTATGGTCCATGACCAGGTGGCAATGCAAAATGTCCCACATATTCCAATAATACACCAAATGACACAACAGAAAGAGCACTATTAAACTGACAGATATTATTTCTAAAGTTTTTTGATGTGTCATCATCTATAAACAAATTTGATTAGTTCTGGCATATTGCTCGAAGGTAAACTTATTTTCCCATTTAAGCAACACAGAGTAAACACGTTTGCAGAATTTCTATCACATGGGAAGTACAAAGCAGAACAAAACTGACATTTTTTAAAATATATAGATTCGTCGAAATAAAAAAGGATGATAGTTAAAAATTTTTAGATTTTAATTTTAGAGTTTATTTTAGATTTTATCAAATAAAAATTAAGTCTCGGGAGGTCTAAAATTGCTATGAAAATAAAAATATTTGCCCAATCATTCCGGTTCTGATAACATGAAATTCTTCAAATCGTAAAAAAATTTAATTATTATGTATTAATCAATCCTAGAACATTATTTTTATGTTTTTTCATTACAATTAGATCATAATCACACTAATGAACAGTCTCTGACATAAAATGCGGCACATTATACTTCTGCATCCCATCTCATTCAATGTATTCAATGTATTCTATTGTTCAATGTATTCAATTTCACATGTATTCAATTTACCAGTTCCGCAATAGTTCTAAGTAACTTAAAATAAGCCCATTTGCCAATGGATGACAGCCTCTGCAAAATAAACTTTCACCAGAGAGTTCTGCGAATACCTGCTTTTACCTGAAAGGGCCTGACGACCAACTCTTTGAGCAATGGAAGCCGATATTACAATGGACAGTAGCTGTACAAAGGAGCGAACCGAAATAGACAAGCAGGCGGTGAGTGGCTAAGGAAAAGGGTTCCCAGGAAGATGTGGCTTAGATCCCGTTGAAAAGTGTTGTCATAGTTTGAGAAACTGAAGTTGCCATGTCCATTTCTGAGAAGAGTCACTAACCTGGAAAGATCCGTTACAATGGTACTATTTTAAGAAGTGTCACTTGAGTCCAGAGTTCCTTTGAAATTGCATACAAGTTTCGTTCCATTTACGACCCGATTCACAGTTTAACAGAAGATGTATCATGTCACGAGAAGTCAAAACTTCAAGCAAAACTTATTGAGGTGAAATGCGGAACAAATTGCGTTCAATTCGAATTTGTAAGAAATCTGTTCGTTACTAGATGTACCACTTGTAAATTATAAATTTTGACATAATCATGTTGATGTTTATGTCAAAAAGTTTGTTTGATACGTCACTTTTTATATATTAATCACGATAATAGTGAATAATAAACACTATTTCAGTATAAAACACTGTATAATAGAAATTACCAAACTATCTTTAATGATTTAAAATTCCGACTACTCTAAAATATTTACCTCCTAAATGGATTTATTACACCATTCATTTTTATGTTCTGATTAAAAATAAAAAAGTTCTAGAGTCATTGTATTATTCATAATAGAAATGAGATCTCTGGGTACATTCGCAAATAAAATAGAATTATTATTTCTTTAATATATAATCATTTTTATGTTTATTTCAATGCAATAGATCAGTAGTTACACTGATGAACAGTCTCAAACATAAAACGCAGCTATATTCTTCTATTGTGTCTGCGTAAAGTGAAATGAAATTATTTAACTAATTAATTTTGTTGTACTACTTGCATTCTTATTAAACTTGTTAAAACATTTTAACTATATAAGAATTAAAACTCTTCGGACGACCGTCACCGTACAATTAACTCAGGAAGAAGAAGAAGAAGAGTTAATTTTTGTAAAACGTGCAACAAGTTGTCGTCTCGATAGAAAAATTACACACGACGAGTATGAGAGGTTACCATCGTGAAGAATTTTGAACCCCTGACCCAAAGTGTCTTTCACTGGTCCGAGGGCACGCCCTCCCCGTGAGCAACATGTTTATGCAAGAGACTCCGAGTGCCAGACCACAAAGAAAGCAACGCGGACGGAACATTGAGGTCACGAAAGTCGGAGCTCCTCCATTACAACGCGATGCGACTACCAAGCAGCGGTCGTTGGCAGGCACCGCCCCTCGCAGTGGCCCCAAATCGACCAAGTGGAGTGAAGTGAAGTGCAGTGCAGTGTGGTACAATGTGGGGCAGGGAAGTGTAATGTGTAGTACAGTACAGTTATAGTGAAATGTAATGCAATTTAGTAGAGTATTGTGCAGTGGGAATGAATGCGTAGAATGATGGGTTGTGTATATAATGTAGAAACATGTATGAATGTTTGGTCAATGAGCAAAAGCAACTCATATCTAACAATTGAAAAGTACAGTATTGAACCCTTTGCATTAATAATTTTTAATCCCAAATTAGTTACGCCAAAGAACACACTTTTGAAATTAGATTTAAACTGGAAATAGTTAATTTTAGAAAACCCCTCCCTCTAGCTACCCAAGTAGCAAGGAAGCAGCTCAAGGCTGTTCATCCAAAAAATAAATTAATAAATTCCCGCCCCCACAGAAGAAGGGAAGTTGAAAAAGAAAAATGGATCAACGGACTCACAAGATACTAATCTTAGCGCCGAATTAATGGGCGACACTTAAGGAAAAGGGAATTTCGTGACTTTTTAAAATAAAGGGTCTGTAGCTGTAACTGCCGTGTGGCCGCAGAGATTACCTGTTTAGAATGTGTGCAATGTTTCTTGTACAAAGAGCGAGAAATTTCACTTGTAGTCGTTCGTCATTGAACTTCCTTGAATTATTTCACATGTTTCTGGTATTTCTTTTCAAAGAAATTCTGTTTAGAGCTAGAAAACTTTTCGAAATTTATTGTATCAATTTTCGTTGTAATAGGCTAGTCGTTGTCATCTGAACTGAATAAGAAACCATCGAAATTCAAATTTTGAATTTCATTCGATGATCGAATGATGAACGCTCAAAGTGGATGGCTGACACTTCGGACCTGAGAACGGTTAAACACCAGTCGGTTAAAGTTCCTTTCTAGTGCTATTACAATAACAACAGGCAAACACCAATGAAGTTATTGTGGTCTGTTATCTTTTTCTTTTTTTTCTGTTACGCTCAGGAGCCTCCACTGGATGCCATATTTAGAAATTCCCGAACTATTCGGCGTGTACTGAGAATAATAGCTTTCTGCATGTTGATGTGCGAAGTGTTTGGTAAATCTAGGATTCTCAATGCTTGGGGGAGTTGTTTAGGTATTATTACTGTTGCTGATATGATAACCGGTACTATTTTTACATTTGTAACCTTCAATAAATTTTGTATTTCCAGTGCCAAATCCTTGTATTCCTTTTATTTATTTTCTATAGTTCTCATTATATTATTTGTATTTGGGACAGCAACATCTATCAAAGTTACTCTTCTACTAATTTTGTCAAACATGGTTATATCAGGTCTATTGTAGGGTATAGTTCTATCTGTCAAGATTGATCTGTTATAGGACATCTTAAATAGTTTTTGAGAACGGGAACTGGGTTGTACTTGTAGTATGGCACCTCCTCTTTAATAAGCTGGTGTTTTGTAGCCAATCTCTGATGTTGTTGTTGTTGTTGTTGTTGCTGCTGCTGTTGTTATTATTATTATTATTATTATTATTATTATTATTATAGGCTTATTATTATTATTATTATTATTATTATTATTATTATAGGCCCGTGTTATCAGCTATTGTTGCAATGAGATTCGGCATGATTTCTTTCTTTACCCCAATCAATATTATAATATAGCTTTCGGTTTTACCGCATGCCCAAAGTTTTAAGCTTCCTCATGAGGGGGTTATGGCCACAGACGCTCGTGTTGCGGATGAAACAAAAAAGAATAAAGCTGGGACGTAACCCGAAAGAGTGCAGACCTCTGTAGGTGCTCAACCAAGGCGCCACTGGCGTATGCCAGAGGTCGAATCAGCTTAAAACCGCTTCACATAGGATGTTTTCAGGATCACGCTCCCTTCTTTGGCGCATGCGCTATTCAAGCAGCGCGTACGCGACGAGTTTACTCGAAATAAATACATTGGCAGGAGAAGGCACTTATAGTGAAGTCGGTAGCGTGGCAAACAGAAGACTTTTAAGTGTAAGTTTAGTGAAGTTCATTGAGAGTTGGTGGGATGAATTAATGTTGGTATATATATATATATATATATATATATATATATATATATATATATATATATATATATATATATATCGGGATGAATTAATGTTAAATTAAAAAAATGAGTATGAATGATGCATGAATGAAAACAAAATTACCAAGAAGAAAGAAGCAAATAAACGAAGAATTAGCTTTAAAATAAAAAAGAATTCAAGCTAGATACCATCAAAGGGCTGTATAATAACTGTTAATTGGATTTAAATTAAAATTAAGTTACTTTCAGTTAGTTAATAAGGAAAGCCCTCCCCTCTAATACAGGGGTACTATGGAGGGAAAATTGAAAAAGAAAGAAGAAAAGGGGGAAGAGGTGGAAATAGAAAATGGAAGTACCCTAACAAAAAAGTAGTTAATGTGTAAAACCTACCTCTCAAACTTCGTAATCCGATCCGGATTGAAATCCAAGCTCCTTTCGCTCAGTGAACTTCGGATATATTTCTAGTGCTTTGCCACCTCACGTGAAAGCTCTTTGTGGATCAACACATTTGTCTACTCGCGTTGAAACTTTCAGCTTGACAGACCATGTTCCTAAGGATTTTCACCCAACGTACTTAAGAACTGACAAGATTTATCTTCGTAAAACAATCATCAGAATTTCTCCCGCGGCATTAACATTCTTAACTACATGGAATGAAAATGCTGTCTCGTGAATATGTTTATACCATACACGAAGTTGATTAAAATTACGTTCTCTGTACCCTCCTGTCCTTGATCCAAGAATAAATTCAGATCTTTATGGAGGTCTATACAATAATATTTCGGATATTCAAAGGGTGGTAATGAATCCTTATTGGATGAAATAAAATCATGAATAATGGAGGATAAACTATAAGTTACAAATCAGTCCTTCAGTTCTTATTAGCAAGATACCAAATAATCCATGAAAATGGGTAATCTGATAAATTTGTAAGACACGAGAAGACAAAGAATATTGCGAACAGGATTTAAATCTTTGTAAAGTACATTATACAAGTAAAAGTACGTAGATTTCTCGGTATCATTGTTTTCTGCACGTACATTATTGTTTTCAAAATCTTCCAATATTCATATAAGAGTAATAAAATAATACCAAACAAATTTTGAAAAACGTAATTGAAAACAGCAACTTTTCTTATTCTTATTTGAAATTGTGACGAAATGAAAGAAGAAGAATAGAATAAATAGAATAAAGCTGTTCTGGGTCTGAATCATAAATTCCAAACCAACGTTTCCGTTTAATTTGCATGTTTCCAACCTGTTCCAATGGGATAAGCGAACTGGTGTAGTGTTCTTGTCTTATTATTTCGTCCCGATACCTGATTAGGGAAAACCCGGCATGTACAAGGGTAGGTCGGCGCCGGATCGCGCCATTCAGCGGCGAACGATCATAGCCATCTTCCGTGATAAAATCATGCACTACATTTACGAGGCTAATGACCTTAAATGTTGACGCACCGGGAATTACTAATCAATCAATCAATGGGATTTGATTTGATTTTTTCGTGTTTCCGGGCGCGTCAACTGCTTTGGGCATTAGTCCCGTTAGTGTAGTGCATGTTTTTTTCTCGGGAGATGGCGATGTTCTTCCCCCGCTGGATGGCGAGATCCGGTGCCAACCTACCGTCGGCTAGTGAGGTTTCCCCCTAACCAGGACTCTCCCACCAGCGGGTACCGCCCCAGCCGGGACAAGTTCTAAGCTTCCGACCGATCTCCAGGAATATGTGGTAGTGTAATCCATGTTAGTGTAAGTGTGTGTGTGTGTGTGTGTGTATGTGTGTGTAAGGAGAGAATAGGACAAGGAAGAGGAGGACAGATCGCGCGCGGTCCTTGGCCCGTTTGGTAGGGTACTGCTCCGGCATTCGCCTAGTATTGATCGGAGAAACCACGGAAAACTTCCGATCAGAGCAGCCGGCCGCTAGAATTCTCCTCCAGACAGCGAGTGAATTCGACCTAGCTGAAAAGCTAGTGTCGAAAATCCTGCCGCCGTCAGGACTCGAACGTAGGACCTCCCGGTCAGAGGCGCTGCAGTGAAATCAATCAATGGGTCTCTAATAGCCTTTCTCGAGCCTTTGGCCCACTGTGCGCCTCCTCGCGCCGCGTCGTCGTTTGTCGCCGCCAGCGCCGCCAGTGACGGCGCGGGCGCGCCTCCGTCGGCGATTGCCGTGTCGTCGGCGGCGGCGGCGGTGGCACGGGGGCGGCGCGGGGCGGCGCGTGGCGACGCGGGGCGGCGCGCGGGGGCGGCGCGGGGCGGCCGTGTCCGGTGCCGCCGACAGGGAGCGCGCGCGTCCTCGTTAGCATAATCAGCGGCCGCGACACGTCCCCTCGCCGTTAGCGCGCCCCTGCTGACTTAATCTCGCCCCCATTGTCGCCGCCGCCGCGCCGCTCCACCTGCGTCTTCCCCGCTCCCTCACTCCTCGCCGCCACGCCGAGTTCTCCCCGCTTCACGGCCCCGCATGGTCACGCAACTCCACGCCACGTCACGGTTAGCGTTCCGGGCGGTTCTACTCACGTTTGGGGGTTCAAACACACGTAGATTTAGGAAAAATTGCGCTGAAGGTCAAAAGAAATATATAGTAAAGAATCTCTTACCACTGAATTCAACGCAAAAAGTAGTAGTACTAACTAAGAAGCTACCGAGGTGCTACCAAATATGCATACTAGATAACAAATCCCTTGCCAATGCAACCACAAAGTGGTAGTACTAACTAAGAAGCTGCCGAGATCGTTAATCTGACATAACCACTCCGCCTCCTCCATGCCGCGTTTTTCCGCTCCCCGCAACTGTTGCTCCTCCAATTCACTCTTTCAGCCTTCAGCACCCGCGCTATCGTCACTCGCCGCTACGCTCCTTTTCTCTCTGCTGTCGGCGCCTTCCGCGTTTTTGTCTCGACAGATGAAGATGACAATGTTTGGAGAGAGTTACCAGCAGAAACCCTTGGGCATGTAAGGACTGTGGCCGGAATATATTTGGTTGAAAATAGTGAAGAAACATGCTACAGCGTAAATGAAAGAGTAATTACTAAGATAGGGACAGTCGGCGAAGGAGGGAACAGTGACAAAAGAAACCTTTCTGATCTGGGAATTGAAAATGGACCAAGGGAACGCCGAATCAGGCCATTAGATAACAGGTACTATAAGGTACAAGTAGCATTGTAAAGATAGATGGAGCTTCAAGGTACGAGTAGTACTGTAAAGAGGCAGCACCGAATTCAGAATTTTCTTTCTGAGTCGCGGGGAGGGGACTTTATTAGTGATATTTGGCATAATGTCCAAGACTACACTGAAGTCACTTTTGAGTGTCACCTGAAGTCACTTTTGAGTGTCACACGAAACCCAGTTTCAAAATTTTCACTAATTTTCACTCGAACAGAAATTGAGATACCTTTAAATCAATGCTATACAGCCTTTTGTGATTTGTTGTTTATTTCGAAAACGTAAAATGCATTTACTTAAAAGTTACCACTGCCACAAGATTAAACCATGAACTGATTGTCCAACAGCAAGATTTTTACTGTGGCGGTGTTTCCTTCCCACTGTGATATTCAGTGCCGACCCAGTCGGGACACGATCTAAGCTCTCGACTGACCTCCCTTTATATATATACAAAGATAGAAATTACTATAAGAATGGACCGCTTTGATAGCTCCTGATAGTAATATACCTGCAAGTTTTCTCCATGCGCTCATTTTGTCAGTGCTTTCGTTTCCAGTTAGCTTATTTGTAAATGGCTTCATCACTATCTTTTAAGTCATTGTCTTGCATGACGTTCATTTGCTTGGCGATCTGTAAAAGTGCTCCCATCTTAGAGTAATTCCTCTACATCGATAGGAGAAACCGCGGAATATTACAAATCAGTGCAACTGGCCGCTAGAATTTACCTCCAGACAGCGGCTGAATTCGACCCTAGCTCTCCAGATAGTGTCGAAAATCGGCCACTGTTCACACTTGAATCCTAAGGACCTCCTGGAGTGAGACTGCAGTGGCAACAGTTGTGATCACGAGCAGTGGAGGCTATCTCAACCAGTGGAGGCGAAGATAAAGGAAAGGTACGTTGTCATTAGCCTTAGGGAAAGGGAATGGGTTGCACATGAAGGAGGTTGAGAGAGAGACAGAGAGAAAGAGAGAGAGAGGAAGAGAGAGAAAGAGACTGGCAGAGAGAGAAAGAATGAGAAAGAGAGAAATAGAGAGAAAGAGAGAGAAAGAGATAGAAAGAGAGAGAGAGAAAGAGAGAGAGAAAGAGAGAGAGAGAAAGAGAGAGAAAGAAAGAGAAAGAAAGAAAGAGAAAGAAAGAGAAAGAAAGAGAAAGAAAGAAAGAGAAAGAAAGAGAAAGAAAGAGAAAGAAAGAGAAAGAAAGAGAAAGAAAGAGAAAGAAGAGAAAAAAAGAGAGAGAAAGAGAGATATAGAGAGAGACAGAGACAGAGAGAGAGGGGACGTGACGAAGTGGGGGTGTAAGACGGGAGGGTCAGCAGGACAGGAGGGGGGGGGTCGATTCCGATCCGGAGCCGCCGATGGCCATCGTGAACCGGTCACGATCGCTGCTGCTGTCGGTTCTCCAAATGAAAATGTAGGGCGAGGCCTCAAGAGGAAGCGGCCGTGTTTTCCCTTCGGTCCTTGTAAGTGGATGTGCATCTCTATTTCGAGATTGTAGTTTTTTTGTTGAGAAGAGGAGGAGAAATAAATGGGTGATTTAAATGAACAACCTCCGTTCGGTTTGGTTATTCCTTCAGAGGAGAAGTGATTATTCAAAATCACACGTGTGAGGAGACCATCGAGGCAGAAAATTCTAAAATCTATTTATCGCTTCTGAAACCACGTCAGAAGGAGGTAAATTTGTTGGAAATGCAGAGTATTTTTATTCGTCCGAAAGTTATCTACCAATTTCTCCGTTTTTCGTTATTTTTATTATTTGCTAGCCCATTACAAACGCTTTCTATGTAATAAAATATACTCATTGCAATGGCAATTAATGCTGAAAAATGAGACTCGAGATGAAACAAAGTGTTTCAGGGCAATAGTATCTTCCTCGGATCTGTTCCCTTTTGAAGCTTCAGCAGATATATTATTACAGTATGATTCTCTCGACGTGATAAAGACTCAATAGTGGGTTCCAACGCGAAGAAATATATTTAATTGACGGTCTTCTTTAATTATTCCAGTTACTATATAAAACGATCACATGCTTCATTAATTGTAAAATGGTTTGTGATCGAATCCATATTTGACTTTACGGAATAAATAAACCCTTAAGCATAAAGTATTGCTTAATAATTATTAATTACTTAAAATAGACGGTCTCGTAAAGACGTTCGCGTATAATAGACGTTTTCCTTCCGTGATCTGGAACATGGCAAAGAGTTATAAGCACCAGCTGCTTCATGCTTGTGTGGTCACAGAGTGGACAGTTTCAATATTTTTTCTTTCAAGAAGTTTACAATTTTCGAAATACCGTATTTTCTTGAATTCAGACCGTAATCGGAAATAACCCTTCCCTCAGTTTTTTGGATGATAATTTTTGGGGAAAAACGTTGCACGCGTATTGAATCCCTTGTAATTCTTTAAAAATCATCGTTTCAAAACTGTTCATACAGAATTCACGCAGAAAACATACAGATCGTATTTGCGCGCCTTTTGGGTTTTATACTTCTAGTTTGAGATCGACAGTTTCTGTAAAGAAACTGTATGAGAATCTGCACGAAAACTGACCCGTGTATACCGACCTTTAAGAGTGGAAGGGGCGACAAGAAAAGTTCTACATAACCACAGAGCTGCTACTTGGCATTTGAGCGTGAAGTTAGCTTCACATTTGCTAGCAAATAGCCTGCAATATTATTTCGCAAGAAAAGTTTCCAATATAAACATTGCGGCAATAAATATTTCTGATGTTGGCAATATTTCTTGCTAGATATTCCGGTCGTCATGTGAACTCGTGTGTTTTCGTCTTCGGAAAGATATTGCAGACTGTTGCTGGGACTAGAATTGGGTTGAAGTTTAAGCACGATATTGCTGGAAGAAGCCAGTGAGGATCACGGCCACTTTCGCAAGAAGTACTGTTAAGGTAATACATAGACGTATTATTTTGCATAGTAAGATGCGTTTTTTCTCGAAAAATAGGTGTGTGGAAAAAGTTTAATACAATGAAAGCAGTAGTAATAAATATTCGAAACCCTCTATGGTAGATTATCCAATGGTTCAAAGTTTGGTGAAGTCACAGATGCCCCTGATTATTAATTTTTTACGTTTAACATTATTACGATATTAATCTAATCTAAATCAATTTTAAGATTAATATTTAATATATCAATAGTAGGTAATGGATATTTTAAAACTTTTTACCGAATGAATTTCCTTTTTTTGTAAAAATAAAATTACTTCGTTCTCACGTGAATCGAAGTTCACGAAAACATTTTGTTTTATGAAAAATACTGAGACTCCAAGCACAATTCCCCTTTTCCTTTCTTCTTAAAATAGTCACACGTCCTCACCAATCGTTGGCGTTTCTTTATCTCATCATTTACAAATATAAGAGCGACCACGACTCGCATTTTCTGCCTTCTACTAGCTATGTCGGAAAAGTGAGGGATAACCTCACTTGAGTTCACGGGCCATTTTCCTTGTGACGTCATCAAACCTGGCAACAATAAGTTCTAATGTAAAACGATCTGCAATATTTTGTCGGAATGATCTGCTTTCCAACTTCCTGGCAACATATTGCCCCGTATTATTCTTGTTAGTGTAAAGATGACCACCAACAGCAGCAACAAATTGCTGAAAGATATTGCGAAAACATATTGCGAGTATAAAGCCGGCAATGGCGAATTCTCCGATACACAACGTATACCGCAAGTATACATCAGTTTGATAATCCTCTAAAATGTTATTGAGATTTTAAAAGCTTTAAAAGAGTTGCGGAAAATCTCTGTTTTGCTACCAAGAGCCAGTCTTCCGCATTCATAAGCGCTATGAAGTGCGGTGGAGTGAGAAGTTTCAAACAGTTCTTAATGCTGTCCGAGAATTCGCTAGCGCAGGCGAAGGCACCGCATGCCAGCCGCGATAACCTACGGCTTCTCATGTTTCAAGGGCGGGGAGAGGGGAGAATGCGCGTCTGGGCGGTCGGTAGGCACCGCAAAATATTGCGGTGAACTGTCCTTCTCTGCTCGTTCGTAAGTTACGCTTCTCTCAACTTTTTGTGAAAATGGAGTGTGCTAATGATCCATAAGGTAGTGGTTTGTGTAATTGTCTTATAGAACAATTATTAAGTACGGAATTTCATAGTATTGGGATTGTAACATTTCGTCACTCGCGCGGCTATTCGTAACACCAGTACTCGCACGTTGGACTCCGTCCAACACAACTATTAAGGAGTTTATTTTTCTCATTAACATCATTTATACATTTTTCTTATATATCTGTGCTTATATTATAATTGAATATACCATGGAAAGATACGTAAATAATTAGTTGCAAACCATTTTGAAGATTTTATTATATTTCCGTCACTCGCGCGGCCATTCGTAGCACGAGCACTCGCGCGTTGGACTACGTCCAACGCCCGCAATATTTAGTTATAATATTTATGTTTTTGCACACTAACGAAGAAAAATGCATAAACACAACATTTAAAATATTAAACATTCTCATATTACAGAAAAAATATCATTTTTATCAATTACACAAAAACCCCGTTCTATACGCCAGTACCCGCATGTTGGATTCTATCAAACAGGCACTAAGATGTTCAGGGTATGGCGACACTACGCATAATAGAGATAAGAAGTTTATCGACATTCTTCCAGGATACAATTCGTGGAATATAAGCATTGTTTTTGTACGTGGAAGGCTAACATTCCTTTCTTAACAAGAAAAGAAACTTCCGTTTGACTCTATCCGACAGCGCGAGTGACGGAGTGTCAAAAAACTCAAAGTAAAAGACAACGGTTGAGGTATGTAGTTTCCATAAAGTGCGGTATACTTGAAATAATGTTCAGGATTCGCCACTGAAAGCCGGCATGAGGTACGAGCGCCTGCCATCCATTGTGGAGGAAGTTCCTCCTGTCTCGCAGCCACTCTGGGCGAGTGTCGGAACGACGTTCTCGCTGCGGGAGAGTTGGCAACAGCGCCCGGCTCGGCGTGGAGCGGCGCCGCGCACGCTAATCACGAGGGCGGAAAGATGGAAGATATCTTCATTCTAATGAGGAATTACTGGGAAACGCTGTAAATGATTTAAGAGTACGGCGACGCCTTGTCTGTTGTTTCGATGCAAATCTTAGATCTAACGCATAAACGGAAGTAGAAAACACGACAGGTTAAGACAGATTAATGGCTCAACTTGAAATGATTTGTAGACGTCGTGACGTTAATTGTCGTATGTCATTATGAAGTGAAATGTTGAGGATACATTTAAATATGATTTCCCCGCGTCATAAAAACCTGACTGGCGTTTGTGCTTTCACTCCTAAAATTATAATTGTGACAGATATACAAGTCCTACTACTTCATTTTTGAGCTTTTAGTGCCGACGAGCTTTAAGATCTGACGACACATGCCGACAGTCGAAGAATCAGCGTTCACGAGTTTAAAAGAGATGCCACGCGAAGCTGTTTTTACTCGATTTCTGCTCCTAATACTTCAGTTATATACCAGAATTACAAAAGACAGTGTAGCTATAACTTTGAGGACGAGTTTATATTTATAGACAGATAAATTGAATCAAATGCAAACAAAATTTGCAAGTTGCGTCCAAGTACGAATAACCTTAGACAAGACGTAATTTAATTGAATTTTACTTTTGTAATAGCACTAATTCTAGATTCTGCTTCTTGTTATATTTCTCTCCGCATGATCTCAATGTCACTAGTACAAATTTAGCACTTGAATTATGAAATCACCAGCAAAGGCTTAGGGCATTAACTGATGTCACCGCAGGGCCTCCGGTGAGCAGGAGGTCCTAGGATTCCAGTTCTGACCTGCACCATCGGGAACCGCGTCGACAGGATTTTGGACACTAGCTGCGTAGCTATGACGAATTCAGCTGCTCGCGCTGTCTGGAGGAGAATTCTAGAGGTCGGCTGCTTTAATCCGTGATTTTCCGTGGTTCCTTCGATCAACACCATGCGAATACCGGATCAATACCCTAACAAACGGCCACGGACCATGCGCGAGCTTTCCTTCCCCTTCTTTGTCCTATCGACACCCCTTACTCAAACACACACACACTCACATGCACTACACTACCACACTTGTCGGGAGCTTAGAACGTATCGCGGCTGGGGCGAATCCCTGAAGGTGGGCGTTACCTGGTTGGAGAGCACCCCCCCCACAAGACGATGTGTAGGTCGGCACCGGATCTCACCATCCAGCTAGAGAAGATCACCGTCACCAGTCGTGATAAGAAATACACTACACTTACGTGACTAATGGCCTTAACAGTTGACGGAATTTCTAATTAATCAATCAATCAAACCCATGAGAGAGAAGACAGAGTTTTAAAGAACATTAGCACATGCGATACAGAAAGCATTAACTAAAATTTATTAATTAACTAGCAATAAAGAAAACTTTCATTGTTGATGCTGCGATGGATGCAAGGCAGATCATCGAAGATATCCCCCTCTTGTTCACAGCAGGTTGCAGCGCAACATGTGTGGTGTAGTTGGAGCGACCGCTGCTTGCATGTCCCGCAGTGACGCGTGGCCACTTATGTCCTGGGCTATCTGCTCTCGCCTGCCTGCCCGGCTAACCCCGTTCCCCCATCACATCATCCGTTGGGCCCGCTGACCCCCTCCCCCTTCACCACCCCACTCGCCCCACCCTCTGAAGGGTCCCCAGTCTGCCCGCGCCCACGCCCACTCACCCGCTGGCCCATCGACCCGCCCACCGCGCGATCGTCTCGACATCATTCTGCCTGCTCGGCACCTCGTATGTCCATCCACCCAATCGTTTGCTTGGCAGCCCGCCCACCCCTCCCCCTGTCCAGCCCCGCCCATCTGCCCGCCCGCTCCCTCGACCACCCGCCTGCTCGGCTGCCCGTCCGTCTGCCTGCAGGGCTGCACGGCTGCCGGCGGCCACGACGCGGCGTCAGTCGCGGCGCTTGGAGGCAATATAAAACTGCAGCGGCGCCGCCGTGACAGCGTGGGGTGCGGGTACGGGCGTTGGCGGAGCCCTGGAGCAGTGGTGAGGGCAATGATGGTGGCGGTGGCGGTGGAGATGGGAGAGGCGATGGCAGAGGCGGAGGCGCAGGCGTAGGCGAAGGTGGAGACGGAGGCGCAGTCAGAGGCAGAGGCGGCGGCGGCGGCGGCGGCAGAAGCGATGACCATGGCGGGGTCTTGGGCGGTGGATATAGCGGGGGCGGAGGCGCGTGCGGGGGCGCGGGCGAGGGGCAGTGATGGTGGCGGTGGCGATGGAAGAGGCAAAGGCGAAGGCGGAGGTGGAGTCGGAGTCGGAGGCAGAGACGGCGGCAATAGCGATGACGATGACGGGGCCTCGGGTGGTAGATAGATGGAGTGAGCGGTGTAAGGGCGGTGGCGGGGGGGGGTGGCGTTGGCAGGGGCATGGCGGCCAATTGGCCGGCTTGCAGGGGTGGGGCGGGGCGGGGGGGCCGGGGCGGGACGGGACGGTGGGGGACAGGGTGGGGCGGGGGGGGCGGGACGGGACGGTGTGGGGCAGGGTGGGGCGGGGCAGCGCCGCCCGCCCGGCGGCGGGAGCATGCGTCCACCGCGCGCGCCGGCGGTGGCGGGCGCGGGAATTAATAATCGGCTGTCTGCCGGGGAGTAATTGGACTGCGGGGGCGGGGGCGGGCGTGCGAGGCCGCGGTGAGGGAGGGGCCGAAAGCGGGAGAGGCAGCGCCGGGGCCTGTCCGCTAGGCTGATTCAAGATTTACTGCAACAGCGCGCAAACAGCACGACAGCAGTGTCGCCGCCTGGTGGTTGACGGTCGCCCTTTCATTATTCGCAGCGGCAGCGACGTCGGCGCGGGCGGGGACGGGGCGGGGGCGGGGCGGGGGCAGTCGCTTCCCTCGCCTGCCCCCACCCCGCCGCCGCCCCACCCTCCTCTGCGGCGACCGGCAATTTTCGCGTCGTAAATCCCCGCCCGCCGCCACCCTCACTTGACAGCGCTGTGGTAGCGGTGAAAGGACGCACGTGAGTCGGCGCGGGTGGAAGAGTGACAGGGTGACAGACACAAGGCGCAGGAAAGGAAGGAAAAGAGAAAGGCGCCGTAGGAATGAGCGGTAAGATGGGATGGTTTTCTTAATTAAAACATGTATACAAGGTGAGTCGGAAATAATAAAGGCGACAGTGAAATTACCTAAGGAAGAGGCTAGCACGTAATGCGGTACAGTGACAGACACCTGCCTTGCAAGTGTGCGAATTTGAATGGGCGATGGGAGCTGGAATCGAATCCCGTGCGCAGAAGGGAGTCCGCCCTGGGAGTCCAAGTGCGTGGGAGGGCGGAGGTGAGCAGAGGTCGGCAGGCGACTGCTGAGGGCGCAGAAAAAGTCCTTGCGATACGCCCACGTACGCGCTGTCGCGGCGAATAAGCAGTAAGCGATATGAAAATGGGGTCGAAACGCCGTCGTCAGCATCTGGCAGTCCTAAGGGGGGGGAGGGTGTGTCGCAGTGTCATATGCCGGCAGCTCAAGAGTGAGCAGAGGACTGCGAAGGGAATCAAAAGCCGTGGGCCGTATCCAGCATCCTTTTCATATCTGGAATGTATGCTAATATGAAAAAAAGTTGGACCCGTGCGATCATTCCGCAATTTGCAAATTATTGTTTTAAGGGAAAATTGCTTCATACTAGAACCCAACTTCGAATGGCCTAGGCCTTGAATTGTGTGTTACATCAATAAGCGCAAAAATAATAACCGCAAAATATTACAATGATGAGCCAAGGAACACAAGATAGGCCAAGCATGTTTAGGAGACAATTATATTTTCTGTAGGTCATATCTTTCAGTACTATCCCATGCTTCTATAATTGGAATTTAATGCATTAACTCTTTCCTAGAAAACTATTTTCACAGACTTTTGATACTCTGACTTACAACAAATACAAAAACAAGAATACTCACAATGTGAAATATCTCGAGAGGTGGCTTAGCACATCAGTTCTTGTCACTGCCGTCCCTCTGATCGGGAGGTCCTATGTTCGATTCCCGATGGCGGTAGAATTTTCGACACTAGCTTGCCATCTAGGCGAATTCACTCGCTGTCAGGAGGAGAATTTTAGACACCGGCTGTCCTGATCGGTAGTTTTCCGTGGTTTCTCCGATCAACACCAGGCGAATGCCAGAGCAGTACTTTAACAAATGGGCCATGGACCGCGCGCAATCTTTCCTTGCTCTTCCTTGTCCTATCCTCTTTCTTACACATACACACACTTACACTAACATGCACTACACTACCACATATTCCGGGAGGCCGGTCGGGAGCTTAGAACTTGTCCCGGCTGGGGTGGTGCCCCGCTGGTGGGAGAGTCCTGGTTAGGGGGAAACCCCACTAGCCGACGGTAGGCCGGCGTCGGATCTCGCCATCCAGCGGGGAAGATCACCGCCTTCTCTAGAAGAAAAAACATGCACTACACTTACGGGACTAATGACGTAAGCTGTTGACGCGTCCGGAATCACTAACCAGCCAACCAACCAACCAATCCACACGGGTGGTGGTGGTGGGGGGGTGCGATGGGCTGGGAGGTCGGGCTGGAGCGTGGGTGGCTGTCGGTGGACGATAAGCCGCGCGCTGCCGCCACCCGCGCCTCGCTTGTCAATTAGCGAAATTTACTACCGCGCGCCGCTGCCGCCGCCATCGCACGCGCCTGTGCGTAGAAGAACCGGCTGCTGCGTGTGCTCACGCACTACGAACGCTCTTTGTTGCGGACAAAGTGGCGCATCTGGTATTTCTTCGGCGCAATTACCGCACCGAATAAGGTGAAGACAAGTATAAAATTGTTGCATTAAACGCCGGTAGTACGACATCGTATATAACATGACGTGTGCTTGTACATGTGGAAGAGTTTCTTATTACTCGGGAGGAAGCGGAGTCGAGAGAAATCAGTGCAGCTACATGAATTGTCTACTTTGTGCTGAGTGTAATTGTTACCACAATGAAAATTATAGGTTGTTTGAAGCGTTTTCTCTAATTAAGCATCTGTGTAGATTTCTACTAATGAAAATTTGCGATGCTCATCATTATGAATGAAAAAATATGGAAACCTTGAATATTAGTGAACAAACTTGTAAATGAAAGCTTCAACTGCTTCACTTCTGTAAAAATAAATTTATTGCATGTAGAGTAGACGTTTACTATGTGTGTATATTACTAATAAAAATCACGGCTATATCTATATTAATCTACGACATTGCTGATCTTTCTTGGCATTGTCATTACGGTTGTAATGAGATACAGCACACTCTCATTAACACGAGTTCCCAGGGACCAAAACAATTTTGTTCGTCTTACTGCAAAATTCGTGTCAAACGCAGAGGCGGCTGGTGCCCAATCAATTTTGAGATTGCAGCTCCACCGAAATTTAACTTGGAAGTTCATAACACGGATATAGTATAATAAAACTGAAGCAATTCATGTAAAATATTAAAACTAAATTTAATAAAAGTCTATTGAAACATTACTTAAAATAATTTTATGTGTAGTGTCTATATTCGGTGTATACACCTACCACGTACGTAATTCTGTCTTTGATTTCCAGTAGGCACAAGAGTTTTTCTATTATGCATACATTGCGACAATTCATGGTAGTAGAATTCATACAAAACCAAAACAGAACTTGGTTCCGAAAATACGGTTGTCACACTCCAGCACTTTGCAACAAGCACTATTGTTTGGATACGTTTTACTCAAATAAAATTATTTTATTTAAAAAATTTCACTACACTAGCATATATTGCAAGAATGAAAGACCTTCCATACACACTAGTATTCACAACAACGCTCGCAGCCTGTCACTGCTCAAGTGATGGGCTGGTGATGAGATGAGACAGAGTCCAAACGGTTGGAGATCCATATACTGTGAGAGACATGAAGGAACTTCCTTCCAGAACAGCCAACTTTACAAAACGGTTTATTGAAACAAACATAACATCAAATGAAAATAAAGTTTTCAAACATCAAATAATGTATTCAATACCGTCAATAATTGACTAAACCTGTGCATTTTCAATAACGTGCGAAATTCATAAAATGAATCTGTAACTAGTGTAAGACGAAGACAGAAAATTAGTATTCCCTTCGGGCGTCGCGCAGCGCTCGACAACAAGTACTCCGTATTCACTGGTTGCTGCACTGAAGGCCCTATGTTGAAGCATAAGGCCCAAGAGTAAATGAAGTGATCGCAGTAAAAGTGCCAAGAGCGTGACATAGTGCAATACTCCGAGAGCACGAGACGCCGATGAGAGCGCTAGTTGGACGCCCTCATTTTTCAAAATGATTTTATATTCATCAATATTACAGCAGTATCTGGAATATCGAATATCATTAAAAGTAAAATGTGTATTCTAACATATAAGGTCATTTTCTATTACCTAGGGGTTGTGCAACCGTGCAACCTAAGCCTAAGTCGCCACTGCTTAAACGATCAGGGGCTAGCAGGTTTACTGTAATGTTAAATAATTTATTTAATAGTATAAATAATACGAGTTTTAACTCAACCCAAAACTCCGGAAACTGTGGTTTTCAGCTTAGAGCCACATAACTCGGGATTTATTCAGAACGTTTGGATCGTATAACACTGAATACAACCTTGAATACTATTTGTGTCCACACACTAGGGAATTATTATTTAAAACTTTCTTAATGATGGCTCGGATCGTAAAAAACGTAAACGTGAGAAGGAAACTCTCGACCGTCGGCACTGCACCGCAGGTTCTTACTCGCGCGTTGGAGTCTCTCGCGATTTCAGTCACAATCTCCCCTTTTAATATCACGCTTAATCATTCTTATTTTTTTTAAAAATATTTTGTAAGTTCATACATAAAGGTAAATAGCATTATTTATATATTCGTGTTGAACACTTGTTTTTCTTAATTTTCCCACAGCGCACAATTTCTGTTAAACTCAGGCATCAGAAAGTGCGCAAACTACATCCATTCTCCGGCACGTATCTACAGGATCTCTTTCAGGAGAGTATTGGTCAAAATCATCAATGTGTATATGGTTATTAAATTGTCATTTCAAATCTACTAAATGTGGTTTAGATCAATTCTCTCTTGTTTTTCGTCGTTTGTTGTACAAAGACCTTACGAGTTAATATTCAAATAAATCAAATATACAAATTATTTACGTCAGTAACACCTTTTTAGATGCAGCGGAGAGATGAATTTCTATTTACCTCCCAAAAGTTTTTGAATGCTTGCCCCGTGATTCGAAGTTAGAATCTAAAGAGGATGGTAATCAGCGAGAGCAGACAGAAGGTGAAAGAACTGGAAGAAGTGAGATTGAACCGCTTCGTGGGACGGCCGAAGGTGCCCTCGTGTGTCTGTGGCTTCTGGTTCGGGTGCCCCTGTTGCCAGCCGTGAAGAGGCAGAGGTGTGGGAGGGAGGGGGCGGGGAAAGGGAAGGCAGAGCCGACGAAGAGGTTCTCGTTAGCGCCGGCCGCGGCGCCTGCTTCGGTGATTAATTAATTGATAACGCAATTTATTAAAACGCGAGGAGCGGCGGTGCGTATGCTAATGCGGCAATTACCAGCGCGAGGCCGCACGTAAATCAAAGAGGGCGGCGCGCGCGGAGCAGAGCGGAGCGCCCTCGCGCCTTATCTGCCGGGCGGGCGAACGGGCGGGTGGGTTGGTGGTCGGGCCTGCGGGCGGGCGAACGGGCGGGTGGGTTGGCAGGCAGGCCTGCGGGCGGGCGGGCGGGCAAGTGGGCGGGCGGCAAGTGGGCGGGGGGCAGGGGCGGGCGGGCAAGTAGGCGGACGGGCAAGTGGGCGGGCGGGCAAGTGGGCGGGCGGGCAAGTGGGCGGGCAAACAGGCGGGCGGGCGGGGCGGCCAAGCGGGCGAGCAAACGGTCGGGCGAGTTAACGGGCGGGCGTGCGAACGGGCGGGCGAACGGGCGGGCGAACGGGCGGGCGAACGGGCGGGCGAACGGGCGGGCGAACGGGCGGGCGAACGGGCGGGCGGGCGGGTGGACGGCAGGCGGGCATGCAGGCAGGCAGGCAGGCAGGCGGGCGAGCAGGCAAGCGGGCGGGCGGGCAAGTGGGCGGGCGGGCAAGTGTGCGGAACGCTGGGCGACCTGCTCAGACAGAGTGCGATGAGCCGTGTACGAAAGAACAACACCTTGCCTTTCGTTTCTCTAGCTATTATCCGAATAATTCTGTTGCCAGGAATGCCTCACCGCACCGAGCCGAATGAAGACCGCCTTTTAAAAATTGCATTTATGTTGGTAGCAACTAGAACACTGGGGAAAACGTAAAGGGGACAATACGTCCAGCAACTGTTATGACTGTAGTGCGTTCGTAATTTAGATTTTCAAGCTGCAACTTGTTACAAACATAATTCCTGTTGCAAGCATACTCACCAGCAAGGTGTCCCTGTGGGAGAGACTTTCCTGGCCAGCTTTAGTTCTTTCTCCTTACAGTTGATAGAGAGTTGTTGGCACATACTCGGGCGGCAAACACGTAGTCGTGTGGTCTTTCTCGCGTCAGAACACATCAACAGCATCAGTAGCAAGAAACAAATGACAATGAGAGAACACCTCTGTAGACGACACAGAAGCGAAGAGGCGACACATAACCAGCGACACATAACCAAACAAATGATGGTCTCAAATGGCACTCTTCTATTTTCTGTTACTTCGCGCTCAAAGATGTACTTTTTTCTAAATCAGCATCGGCATCTCCTCAGTGATATCATAAGAATTTGTAGCCACTGATTTGGACCCCCTGACAGCTGTTAGCTGTGATGTAGTCAACCTCTTCTCCTCTGTCAGCCATTAGTTGTCACGTAATCAAATATTATTTGGACACTACAGCAAGGCTGCTCAAATGCAAGAATTCGCAGACTGTAACTCAGCTGTTACTGCAGTTCAGAATATTGTAGCGTCGTGTAGCTAAAACAGCGTGGGCATGTGGCGCGGTGTGCACCGGATGCGTAGACAAAGGCAGAAGCTATGACGCACGGGGTTTTCTGACAGAACGTGCACATCGCTAGGACGGAGGCAATGGAGGCGGCGGGCAGCGTCGCGAGGGCTATTTAAGGGCCGTGAGAACAATAGCTCTTCCTTCTCTTCATATGAACCCGATCAACGGGCGAAGTATAAGCGACAGAAACAATTTCTGGAGTAAGAGAAATCTGAAACAGCGAAATGAGACTTCAAATATAAGCTTTGAATTTCAGCACACGCAATGCGCGCGCCAGTTGGCTAAAATCTAACTGATCTGTTTTTTTCTTTCATGTTGCAGGATTGGCCATAGATGCCCGGGTAGGAATAGTCGCACCGCAGTGGCGTGAACGTACATTGCACCTTACGTAGACATGTAGTCGGTCTCAGGGCAGGCGGTACTACGCACGGCGAAACATTAGGTAGTATGTGAGGCAGCGGCAGCGTAGGTCGTCCGTGAGAGGTGCGAGCGTGCACGCGGCGAAGAAGCCGGCAGTTATTGTCGTGACTAGTGAGACATGTAGTCGGTCTCAGGGCAGGCGGTACTACGCACGGCGAAACATTAGGTAGTATGTTGCGGTGTGGTAGCCGTTGTAAATATCTCCCCTAGCAGTGGGGTCTATTTAGTTAGTTAATTGTATACAGTGCATTGGTTATTTGTGACTAAAGTCTAAATTGTGAATAAACCTGCTGTTATTACAACTCACTCTCATCTGTGTACTGATTACACCCGTATGACGCCACAATATGTACCCATCATGAGAGAAAAATAGGGACTTATTTCCAGAAATGCCAACTTCACACAGCAGACACACAATCAAATATACAATTTGTATGAGAAGCCTAACATCAAAAGAAAATGGATTCTCCGAACATCATAAACAATGCATTCAATACCGTCAATAATTGCCTGAACTTGTGTACTTTCAATAACACGCGAAATTCATAAAATGAAGGTCAGTGTAACTAGTGTGAGATGAAGCAAGAAAATTGGGATACCCCTCGGAACACTGCGCAGCGCTCGGCGACCAAATCCCCACCTATTGGTTGCCGCACGGAAGGCCCTGTGTTGAAAGGTGTTAAAGCGTAGGCCCAAAGAGGAAACGCAATACTAGAGGCAAGAGCAAAGGGCGTGGTGCAATTCCTGCGAGGGCACCAAACTCCGGAGAGAGCGCCAGTTGGGCGCTCTTTGTTTTCAAAATGATTTCGCAAACATCGATATTGCTGCAATATCTTAAGTATTGAATGTCATTAAAACGAGAATAGAATAGAATATTTATTTTGCTACTTAGAAATACATAGAATATTTCCGATGGTAGCATTTCTAAGGAATACTAAAAATACACAAAACAAACATCAAACAACATTAAAAAATTAACATGTTACCAAATACAATTTTACAAAATTAATCTATTAACCATATTTCTTAGTTAATTTAAAATTTTGACATTCTGAGGGAAGTCTCCAGCACTGCTGCAGGTAATTTGTTCCAATTTTGTATCGTTCGTTTACAAATGAGAATTTACCTACATCTGTTCTCTGTTTTCTTTGCCGAATTTTGAAACCATGATCCTTCCGCGCGACGTAAGTTGGTTTTGATAGTCTTTCCCGTACTTCATCCCACGGACGATCCCCTCTTATTGATTTGAATAATGCACAAAGACGCGATTTCTCTATTTCTCTATCGATTTCTATCGAGGTTCCACGATATAAATTCAGAATTTGAAAGTCCTCTCCTAACAATTTTTGCAGCATATTTTTGACTTTCTCGAAGATTTTTGCTCTAAACGATAAGGGTCCCAACATATGGAGCCAAATTCTAATATCGGACGTACCAGAGACGTGTACCCTAATTCCCTTGATTTTCCACTTCCTTTCCTAAGTACTCTAATTACAAAGTGTAATGCCTTCCACGCCTTTTTCACCACATAATTAACATGTTCTGTCCAACTCAGATCCTCATTTAGTACAATTCCCAAATATTTACAGCATTTAGCCCTCGGAATATCCTGATTTCTTAATTTATATGCTATCATCTGTCTTTCTAGAACGTGCGAATCTAGTAAACTTGCACTAGCTGGGATTTAATTTCATTTCATTTGTGATAGCCCATGATTCTAGCCTATCTAAATCAACCTGCAATATTTCTGTATCACTTGTGTTCTTAATTTTCCGATAAATTATACAATCATCTGCAAAAAGACATATTTTTTATTCAATTCCCTGCCAAATATCATTAATATACGCTAAAAATAACAACGGTCCTAGGACACTTCCTGTGTCACTTCGGACGTTACTTCCGCCCTAGAAGAGAAATTTTACCCGATTTGCACCGTTGAGTACGCGAGCTGAGAAATTCTCGAATCCAGAAAGCAGTTCTTCTGTCTACGTTAAGCTTACTAATTTTTTGTATTAATTTATCATGGGGAAAGAGGTCGAACGCTTTTGTGAAATCTATAATAATTGCATGGACAATGGAACCTTCATCGAGAGAATCAGCAATGTCCTGACTGACAGTCACTACCTGACTCTCGCATGAATATCCTTTTCTAAAACCGTGTTGCCCTTCGTGATGTTCGTAATGTATATTCTTAACATATAAAATATTTTTAGGTGACCTGAGGGTTCTGGAACCTTGCAATCGCCACTATTGAGCAGTTTGTTGGGTGGGTTCCTGGGTTCTGGGTGGGTGTGGGCGAGTGCGAGGAGGCCTGGCCGGTGGATGGGCAGGTGGGCGGGAGGGCGTTGCGGGGCACAGATCCGGGCTGCGCGGGGCGGCGCGGGGTGGCGCGGGGTGGCGCGGAGGAACAAACAGCAATTAACATAGAATGCGCGCGCGCATTGTTCGGCGCCCGCTATGAGCCGCGATGCCTATCGCTCCCCGTGCGCCCCCGCCCCCCCCCCCCCGTCACTCGCATCGCAGTCTCCCGTGCCCGCCGGCTGCTGCCCCTCGACGGCGTCACCCATTGCCCACCCCTCCCTCTCTTCCCGCCACCCTGCTCGCCCCGCCTGGTCCGCCGGCCCCACCGACCCCGTCCACCGCCTGAACTGCCCACTGGCCTCCCGTCCAGCCCGCTGCCCGTCCCGCTCAACCTCTCCCCGCCCCGCCCCGCCCCGCCCCGCCACGCCCCTCCCCGTACTCCCCGCCCACCCCTCCTCCCCTCTCCGCCCCGCCTTGCCCGCCGCTCGCCACCCCACCCCCCCGCCCCTTCACACCCCCCCCCCCCCCTCCCCTCTCCGCCCCGCCTCGCCCTCTCATCCTCTCTACACCCCGCCCCACCCTCCCCTCTCCGCCCCGCCTTGCCCGCCGCTCGCGGGCCCTCTGTCTAGAGAAATTGGCGCGAAATGCAAAAGTCAGGGTTGTACAAATTGTACCGGAGTGGCAGAACGTCACTGGATACCTGGGCCACGACAGTCTTTGGTAGAAGTTACTTGATAGTTATTGTCACAAATTTAGCTAAATTAACTCCCAATTTCTCTTTAAAGAAAAGTAATGATACATTAAAATGAAATAGTACAGGAGACAGATTTCAAATTCTCAATTAATAGTAAAATTTAAAAAATTTGAAACAAAAGTATCTTTATTTTGTAATTCTGTTTTCTTAAGAGTGATATAAGAGCATGGACTTTCTACGTTCAGGCTAGAAGGTTTAACAGACAAACATTCTTGTTTGTTAAAAGAGCTGTCCGTCCGTAAGCGAGAATTGTTAACTTTTAGAGACGTTAATTTTTTTCACATTATTGCTAAATAATAATAACTGAATGATTTAATAACACAACACAAAACGAAAACAATGAAAGAATTCGCCATTCAAACATATTCTTGTCACTTGGCAAAGATGTTTACACAAGGGGGAATTTAGTAAGAAAATACACAACAAATAGAAATAAGTAGTGAAGAATATAAATATAATACAATTCTCAGTTATTTGATAGAAAAATCTGGCAAACATTTTCGTATGAAGCCACTATTTACCACATACCGCCGCTTCAGCTTGCACTTGCACACCCCTTTTTGGATGTTAAGGGGAAATGAGTGCGGAGTCAGGGGGAAGTTGCCTGTGCCCGTAGGAGCGCCGGGTTCCGCAGGCATGCATGTAGCTCGTGCAGGCGCGGTTTGACGTGCCTGCACTACACCAACGGGACTAATGATCTAAGTAACTGACGCGCCAGAAGTCACAAATTAATCAGTCAAAGATACTTATCTGTTGAAACTCAAATCTAGGACTGTTCAGTTTGCGAAGCTTCAGTTGTGGGTTCGCCTCCGATTTCATTCGCTCCCTGCAATTACTAGCCTTGCTTTCCTTGTTTCTTCCGTATCTCCCGCGGTCGGCACCAGTGAAACCGAAGCTGTGGCGGTGGCGGTGGCGGTGGCGGTGGCGCGGTGCCGTTAGTTGCTAATTAGCGCTGTTCCCAGGCGCCGTCGCAATAAAGGTGATCGCGCCTCGGCCGTAAAACTCACCTTCCCTTAGGCACGCGTACGATTGTACGCGGTCTGCCAGAAAAGGCTCAAGATTTTCATTCGCACGCCGTGACGAGCGTGTCATTAACTAATTTTAGGGTGGGATAATCATGTTGTTTAAACAACACAAAATGTCAATAGAGAGTTTTACTTAGCGTGAAACTAGAGAGAAGTACATCATTCAAAAACAACTAGTACGTAACAATTTACAATATAAATTAAATATATAATTAATAAAGTAAATACATATACACAATTTCGTTATAGAAATTTGTTCTAGTAATTATTTATTTCCATATTTTATTTTTAAAACTGAGTAAACACAAATTAAATGTATTTTTTGAAGACGCCGTATTGTAATAATGTTCTAACAAATTGTAGGAAGGGAAGGAAGTTGATTTCTGTGTGTGTGTTTGTTATTAAGATTTCGAACAGAAATATTTTTAAAAAAATTTCATATTACTTTATTATTATATAAATATTTGAATGATTATAACAAGAACATAAAAATGCATTTCAAGCACAAACGTCTCTTTCACACACAGTAAAATTCTTGAAAAGACATGAAATTAATAATTAATATTTAAATATTATTCTGCACGTCTTCGAAGTAGTAAAATAAATACAATTTAATTACAATGGTATCTCATTAAATATTCATTGTAAAATTGTACTACATCCTAGATTTTCCCACTTTTAAACTTGCGGTTAAAATTGTAAATGACCCTCACGTAAGTTTTATCATCACATCTCTCAAATATCATTGTCCCTGAGTTTGAGAAAACAATTACAAAACCACAACATAAAAACGTTCAAAAATGAAGACAACATCTGAAAGAGAAATCTCTAAAATCTATAACTTACTTGAATAATTATTTCTGGGGTTTTCATTCGCAATGCGCATAGAAAGCGTATAATTAGAAGCCGGTAGTGTCGGAGTAGAAATTATCTCAAACGCCGAAAAACGTGCTCACCACGTTTCTGAGTAATTTTGGTGGTATCTTCCGGCGCCATCAAAGATGCCCCGAGCGGAAGTTGGGCGCCTGGTTTTACGATGGAATTAAGACGTGTTTGCATGCGTGACGGAGCGGGCGTCTTCCCAGGAATTTACTTTTGCGGAATTTTATGGTGTTTTAGCGTGTTTCAGCCACATCGTAATTAATCGCCTCCGACCTCTTGCATGTGGACGCCCTGGCAGCAGTTGATTTCTGTTTTACTGGATCATCAATAAAGTGCCTAATTGTGAAGAAGAACCCGGAAATGAACTGAGGTGGCCTGCTGGACGGAACAGCGCTGATCCCATATTCCGTGCTCCCCACGGAAAGAGAAAAGGCAGGATCAGATGTAAATAGATTGATACCTGTTGCAATAAAATACACGGCAGAAAAGGCGGAAAAGCTGACAACCAGAGGTTGAGAACCGACTGTTCAAAAATTCTTGTCATACATGTAACAAATATTTCAGAAAATTGTATACATTTTGGATGGTAATTGGAAATGTATGTTGAACGGGAAAGAATCGTGTTTGACACATGATCTGATATATCAATGTTTAAACGAATAACGTTGGAAGTAATACATACGAGAAGTATAGAATGAACACAATACTACGTTGTGTAGTAAGTAAAATACTTTTTTATTACATGTGTATTTAGTTATATGATATTATCTCATGTAGAACATATTTTCAAGATTGTTTCCATCGAATATTCGAGAACCCTTCAATAATCTAAATTTGGATCTCTCGAGAAAAGACCGTTTATATCGTGCCCAAATCATCAAAATGCTCTCTAGAATATTTCACTCTATACCGAGATTTTAATCGCTGCTTCCTTGAACTACGGAAATTATACTACTTGTTTTTGGCCTCCGTCTCATGTTGATAAAATTTTATTACATATATATTAAGAGTCTACCGTCATGGAAGGATGCCATACAAAAAAATCGCTGTTTTTTGCAGATGCATTACATAACTTTCTCTATACTAAGTATGTTACTCCGTATATACGTACGTATCTGTCTGTACTTGACGAGGCAGCCCGCGTAAGGGTCATGGTCCACCAGCGGCGTTCCGGCCTCGAAGCCATGGGTTAAGGGGGTACGTGTGGTTAGCACGAAGGCATCCCCGGGCTATATTCTGGTCTCCTCAACTTGAGAAGTGAGCTTTCTCATCGTCACACAGCAACAGATACTGGGACATAGCATACACAAGCATGCAGCAACATATACAAACAAAACGCACATTTTAATTTTGCCCGACCGGGAATCGAACCCGGGGTCGCGTCATGGCAAACGAGCACGCTGATCAATGAGCTAAACCGCGAGGGCGTATCCGAGACGTATACGAGAAAGTAATAAATCGGCAACTGTCAATGCGAACTCCAGAAAACAGGAGTGAACTGCCAAATGCTGTCTCGGTTACCCGGCTTAATATTACAAGCGAAACGCAGATTATAACCTTGCCCGACCGGGAATCGAACCCGGAGTCTCGACATGACAAGAGCGAACACTGATCAATGAACAAAACCGCGAGGACTATACGTATGCATACGAGAAAGTAATAAATCAGCAACTGTCCATGCAAACCGCAGAAAACAGGAGTGTACTGTCAAGTACTGACTCGGTTACCCGGCTGCCGCTGTATATGCACTGGCCGTGGAGAGCTGCCCTGCGAACTGCAACCGTGTGCGCCGAGGCCGTCTGGGTGGCGGGGACGGGGCGAGGACGGGGCGAGGACGGGGCGGGGAGGAAGCGATCGCGTGCGGGCGGTCGAGTGCGCAGGCAGCGGGACGGCAGCGGCGGCGGCGGCGGCGGCGGCGGCGCGGGCGGCGACACGCCACAGCAAGTGTCGCGATACGTATCACTATTGTCCGCCGAGAGTTGTGGGTCTCGCGAGGCGATTTACGGGCCACGAGAGGCGCGCCTCGGCCGTCGCCCGGCCCCCGCCCGCGCCCGCGCCCGCGCCCTCGCCGCCGCCGGAGCTGCTGTTGTTTCGCACCGCCTCCGTGTAGGTACCTCGCGCCCCGGGATGCCCTCTCCGGCAGCCGCCACCTCCGCCACAGCCATGGCCGCAGCACGGTGGTCTCAAAGACGCACAACGCGGACAAAATTCTTTTCTGCAAATGTAATCTTATAAAGATGATAATAAACCGGGAGCGGTAGCTCAGTGCATCAACTGATGTCACTGCAGCGCCTCTGACCGGGAGGACCTAGGTTCGAGTCCTGACGCCGGCAAGATTTTCGACACTAGCTTTTCAGCTAGGTCGAATTCAGTCGCTGCCTGGAGGAGAATTCTAGCGGCCGACTGCTCTGATCGGTAGTTTTTCGTGGTTTCTCCGATCAACACCAGACGAATGCCGGAGCAGTACTCTACCAAACGGGCCACGGACCGCGCGCGATCTTTCCTTCCTTTCCTTGTCCTATCCTCTCCCCCTTACACATACACTTACACTAACTTGCACTACACTACCACATATTCCGGGAGACCGGTCGGGAGTTTAGAGCTTGTCTCGGCTGGGGCGGTGCCCCGCTGGTGGGAGATTCCTGGTTAGGGGGAAACCTCACTAGCCGACGGTAGGTCGGTGCCGGATCTCGCCATTCAGCGGGGAAAGATCTCCCGAGAAAAAAAAACATGCACTACACTAACGGGAGTAATGACCAAGGCAGTTGACGCGCCCGGAAACCCGAAAAAAACAAACCAAACCAAACCAAACCCAGAAGATAATAAGAAACAATGATGATTCCAGTCAATAAAGTATATTTAAAGCAGACGTTTCGACCTCAATTGTAAGGCCCTCTTCAGTGTCTGTAAGTTGCTTAGGTTATGTTACAGCATAGTGTCGAGATATCATATATAACCAGGCACTTCTGATCTAAACCAATGGTGGTCTAAAGGACCATATTAAAGAGGCATAGAGAAATGCAATTGTTTATCTTGAAAGATCTTCCAATTGAAAATTAATACTTTAATTAATATTGGAGCATGTTCGATACACAACGGTTCAAGGTACAGTGTTCACACAGTAGCAACTTACAGACACTGAAGAGGGCCTTACAATTTAAGCCGAAACGTCTGCTTTAAATATACTTTATTGACTGGAATCATGGTTTTTTTCTTATAATGTTTGATTTATCCCTGATTTACTTATAAGGAAGGATTTTCCTTAAAATGAGCCAAAGTGACAGTTCGCTAAAAAAGTATTTTTGGGTACGGGCGAACTCCGCAGAAAGGTCGCAGGTACAAAGCCAGGTAGTGAAAAAGAAATGGTCGAACTGTGCAGAAGTAAGGGATTAGCGTCCATCAGGGAAACTTAGCATCAGGGCAACGGTGGTGCGAATTTCCTTCCAGCCGAGTACAGATTCTTTCCAATTCTACTTACATCGTTTCTACCTAACGAATCACATAAAGATCTGCTTTCCCCAATATACCTTCTAATAATAGCTCGGTACCATTCAATTCCTCCATATTAATATTCAAAACACTTATAAGACCTCGACTACTGTACGCATGCCCGATATGGATCAACGCCTCCAAAACCAACATTAACAGAATTCAAGTAATACAGAATCAATTTCTTAGAACAATTGCTAATGCCCCATGGTTCGTATCCAACCTCCAACTTCATAAGGAATTTAACCTCGAACCGTTATCACAACATATAGCTTATCTTTCCACTAACTTTTACTCTAGCTTAAATCAAATCCCCTCCCTGGTGCCTTTCAGACTCGGTAAAAATCCCATCCATCAAACCAGAATAACAAATAAATACCCCTACCATTCATTTCTCATCAAATTCGTCAATTTGGAACCTGATTAGAGGACCCACTAGGGATTCCTCTCCCATTGTAATAGTTGTAAGTTAATTGTAAGTTAATTATAAGTTAATTTTAAGTTAGTTAATAAGTAATCAATACATATGTAAAGTTGTTAAACAACTAATCTGTGTACCTACCGTTCAAACCAATAAATAAAAAGAATACCTTCTAATAATTTTCATTGGTCTTTCCGTAGGATCCTCCTCAGCATTCCTCTTCAGCGCATTGCTGACGGTTTGTCTTGGTATTTTGCTGTCGCCGTTGTGATTGTGAGAAATATCACATCAAAAAACAGATTTTTCATCACTTAAAAAGATTTTTGCTTTGCAAGATTTGGTACGCATCGCCACCGCACTCCGTTAATCGTCGCCGTATCTCTATACAAGTTATATTTACCTTGCACGAGAAGTTTCTCGCCGCGGTGGCTGTAAATGAATTCCATTTCTTTCTATTCTTCTCACAGGAAGAGAACGAAAGACTGAGTGCCGCTCCTGCTTACGGAGTTCGAACCATTTATCTGGTAAGGGGATTATTTTCTGCACAGTTCGGACTTCTGGGAGGTTAGACCATGCCCGTATTTTTTATCAACTGTTTATTCCCAATTTTTTCTTTCCATGAACATTCCGTTAATTATTTAGAAATAAAAATAACTTGTGTGAGGAGTTCTCCTTTGACAGTACATCAGATAAAAATTGAATTTTTTCAAACTTAATCCAGCGATTACATTTTTTCAATGACCGTAGCAATTACATTGTCATCTTTGTTATTATTTTATTTACATGAGATATGGGGTGGGGGGTGTCGTTCCAATCTTCTGATGTCTTCACTGGTCAAACCAGTGAACATCACATGTAATTCATAGCACCGGGAGCGATAGCTCAGGGCACCACTGATGTTGTCACTGCAGTTACTCGGACCAGGAGGTCCTAGGTTCGAGTCCTGACGGCGGCAGGATTTTCGACACTAGCTTTCAGCTAGGTCGAATTCAGTCGCTGTCTGGAGGAGAATTCTAGCGGCCGGCTGCTCTGATCGGTGGGCTTCCGTGGTTACTCCGATCAACATCAGGCGAATGCCGGAGCAGTACCCTACCAAACGGGCCACGGACGCGCAATCTGTCCTATTCTCTCCACTTACACACACACACTTACACTAACATGCACTACACTACCACATATCCCGGGAGACCGGTCGGGAGCTTAGAGCTTGTCCCGACTGGGGCGGTGCCCCGCTGGTGGGAGAGTCCTGGTTAGGGGGAAACCTCACTAAAAGACGGTAGATCGGCGCCGGATCTCGCCATTCAGCTGGGGTAGACCACCGCCATCTCCCTAGAAAAAAATGCACTACACTAACGGGACTAATGACCAATGCAGTTGACGCGCCCGGAAAAATCAATATTTGCTGTTCTTTCAAACGACCATGCACACTGGATTTAGTTAACTTGACAGAGTCTTTAAAATTCAGTTCCTGAAGCATGTACCTAATCACCAACGTTAAGGCGGCTCCACACATTCGTTGGCGAACAATGAGCAAGTGCTCGCCGAATCCCGGGTAGTGTGGATGAGTAGCTGGCCGAGTAACGAACGTTCGGTGCTCGCCCTACCCTCCGCGTATCGGTCTTTTGGACACATAAAAGGAAGCGAACATTCGCCGAACACCTCAGCTGTTCGGGATTGGGCGAGCAGTAGCTCGCTACTCGGCGAATGCCGAATGTGTGGAGCCGCGTTTATACAAACCTAGAGCGCGTCGCGGACAGGAATATTTTAATCCTTTCGGCTCCGCAAATCTCGAGTTTCGAAGTGTGCGATTGTCAGCACCGGCTCGCGGCGCTGACTACACAAAACCTTCCAAGAGCGATTCCGCTACTATCTGCTTAGGTGGCTCAGCTGATGACGCCACAATGATTCTGACCGGGAAGTCCTAGACCGGTAGAATTCTCCTCCAGGTAGCGACTGAATTCGACCTAGCTGAAAAGCTAGTGTCGAAAATCCTGCCGCCGTGGGGAGTGGGAACCTAGGACCTCCCGGTCAGAGGCGCTGCAGTGTCATCAGTTGATACACTGAGCTACCGATCCCGGTAATGTGATAGTATAAAAATGTGTAAATAACGCGGGAAGGATGTAATTTGAAATAAAAATTCCACCGACAAGGAGGAGAACCCTGAAGAGATAAGACAGACATCCCTGCTCCCGTGGCAGAAGATTGGAGTCACATGCCCTTACAGGTGGTCTGAGCACACGTACGTGCTATTTCCAAGAACACAGTGGACCCAATATTAAATACGCTATTGGATTCTGTGAACGCAGTGTGGCTAGATTACTATAACTAACACCAGAAGAACTTAATTCCATTCCTCCGGGAGACGTGCAACTAGCGCCAATAACCCAAAATAACACAACCCTACTTGTTTTCGCTTACCCTGGTCGCCCGTTCAGGGTTTCCCTTAAATCTCTTCGCGGTCCCCTACAGGACCGCTATTAGAACCTTTTATTGATATTGAAGGAAAGTTTGGAGTGGAGAATATCTTACATTTAGCTTTAAAGAAATTAAATTGTGTTCTCCTATTCATTGTAATGAACTATTTGTTTGGGAGTTTCATTTTATTCTGTCATGTTTGTCGGGTTACCCCTAGAATACGAGTATATTCGTAGTGTTTCCTCTTAAAACTCTTGTTCTAGTATTACAAAAAATGTCATGGTTATACGTTCGTGAATATTCATTCCCAATTCCAGCCAATTATTGAACTTCGAATTAAATTTGAATGTAGACTTCTAGATTGGTTTGGTTGGTTGGTTGTTACTGATTCGAGGCGCGTCAACAACTTTGGTCATTAGTCCCGTACGTGTAGTGCATGTTTTTCCTCGCGAGATGGCGGTGATCTTCCCGTTGGATGGCGAGATCCGGCGCCGACCTACCGTCGGCTAGTGGGGTTTCCTAATCAGGACTCTCCCACCAGCGGGGTACCGCCCAGCCGGACAAGCTCTAAGCTCCCGACCGGTCTCCCAGAGTATATGGTAGTGTAGTGCATGTTAGTGTAAGTGAGTGTGTAAGGAGAGGATAGGACAAGGAAGAGGATGGACAGATCGCGCGCGGTCCGTTGCCTGTTTGGTAGGGTACTGCTCCGGCATTCACCTGGTGTTCAGTCTTCTAGATTAATGATAGCGGTTACTAACATATACGGGTGGGGGATCATAAAATTAGACGGAGTGGTTCGTAAAATAAAGTAGCGAAATGATACACTTATCTCCGTCAACAACGGTTTCCGCGAGTCGTAAGGCAACTGCACTGCCTCCTGCGTGCACATGAAAAGTCCCAAATGAGCGCTCACACCGAGCACATAAACCGTTAGCTTTTCTGAGATTTTCACAAAATGAAAGAAACTTGTGCAGCTATTGAAATTTGTACGTTTTCTGTTCAAACGTAACTTGTTTAATGCACCAAGCTGCAACGTGTAAGTGAAGGAAATATGTTGATATTATATAAGAGCTAATCATTAAATTATACATTTCGGTGATGTATAATTTATTGATTGGCTCTTTATGTAATATCAATGTATTTCCTGCTCCCAATTTCCACCTTTCTCATGAAGTTGGATCACTCCTGTCATCTTTTCCCACCTCTGACCTCTGTGTGATCAGCCCTTGCGCCAATGCCATGTTCTCTCTGTAGATCATTCGTTTACTTCGTCTGTTCGTAAACATTTCGTCGAAAGTTCATATTAGACACAGAGTAAAAAAAATTGTGTGTAAATAGTGAAAATAGTAAAGTGTAGTTTTGTATGCCTGCGTGAATGTTTGTTAATATAGATTAACCATGAATGCGAGAGTGAATGAATATGAAAAAGAAGAAAAAGAACAATTTTAAAGAACTATATTTTATCTTATTAACACAATTTTTTTACGTATAACTAAGAAAGTCCAAAGAGGCCATGTTTTTTAGTTATAAGTTAGAATAGTCTAGTTTGTTTAAGATAGGCCCTTCCGAAGCTGTACAAGCTCAATCGAATGCAGCAATATTTAACCCCAGATAATGAATAAATCCTCGCCTCTCCCGGGTAATTGAAGGGGCGGGGAGTTGAAAGAAAAAGTAATTAAAAGCTTAAAAAGATTGAAAAATTAAAATGAAAGCTTTTCGAAAGAATGTCAATGAGTCTGCACAAGAATAAATTTCGAAAATACTACGATTTGAAACAACTAAGGAATTATTTCACCATAAAACTCAAATAAAGAGTCGGACATTTGGAATCGGTAGATTGAAAGTAATTGTGTTTTTATGATTACTCGTTTTATTACCTAATGATGTTTCATATAGTTTCTTATAGAGTTGCATATTCTTTTTATAATTGTATCTCGTTGGTAAATAGGTTTTAGTTTACAAAAAACATTCTGATTTTCTCAGTATTATTTCTAAGAAATTATTGCATGAGGTAGTGAGTTTCTTAAACCTAAAATTACAATGCATATCTTTTTCGTTTTATTTGTCAATTTAATAATTACTTTTAGTTTATTAACATATTCGCTTCCTAAATACCAGTAAAGTGATTTAAAAATTGTGATCAGGGCTGTACTGCCCTGAAGAGGACCGCGATATGTCGGTCGAAACGTCGGCACCCCAGCCTTCGACGCGGCGTCACCCGGACAGCCCAGGTCATAACTCTGGCCGCGGAAGCCTACGATATCATGATTTATAAATTGTTTATTTTCACACAAAATACACGTGGCATGCTAGCGGCAGTCGTGCTGCGTGAGGGTCAGAAGCACCTGGGCATCGCCCCCATCCTACTTTCCCCACCTTGACACTGCTTTTAAGTTAATCTACATACAAGTCTAGCTAGATGGGGAGTCAATGATATAAGGACAAGCTGGCCTAGTCCACCTCTTAGCCGGTCCGCTGGGAGTGATCCCCGCGGCCCGTTACCATCCCTTGGGCTATGGACCCGGGTAGGATCTACTTTCTGACGAAACCACTGCAAATTTACATCCGTGCCATCGAAGTTACTGCGTGTAAAGTGTTTTTGTGGTTAACGATACCGCAAGCTAAATTTTCAAGAAGTGTGAAGGAGTGTTTATGTTGTATCGTACGAGAAGACAGTCAGTGACTGCGTGTAGATGTCGGCCAATGTACGATTCGAGAAGAATGAGTGTAGTGTGATTTATCATAATAGTAGTTTATGCAATTAGATTACAATGCTAAGTTTTATTGCATTAGTACAGGTTTGAAAAACGAGCGACGTTAGGAGCGAGTTTTCAAATTTGTACGAATGCAATAAAGCAACATTATAAACGAGTTGCATACGCTAGTTTTTGTATAACAGCATTATAAAGTTTTAAAAGAATCAAACTTAATTTCACGAAACAACTTTCTTCTGACGTCTCGGTGCTTGACATCCAACGCCCTCTGGAAATCAAATTCAAGATGGCATTGTTGACATCCGTGCGAGAAAACGGTGGTCAGCTGTTCCGTCTTCTTCTACCTCCCATAATTCTCTCGCTACTATTGGCTGAATGTGTGATGATGTCATGTCGCGTTTAATAATGGCGATGACGTCATGTAGCGTGCGATAAAATACTGGATTATGCACGATTCGGGTATCGAAAAGGGTCGTTTATAATGATGGTGTACAAAAACATGTTTAATGCTCTTGAAGTATTAGTGGTGAAGGTGTATTTGCCCTATTTTGCCCCACCCTGACACAGCGCCCCATCGCCGCCGCCACCGCCATATGCCGGAGGACGCGCAGCATCTGCTCTGCTGCTGACAACCCCTGCTCTCCCACCCCCAAAGCCTCGCGCAGCGCCCGCAATTTATGCACCCTCGGGTTCCGTTTCTTATCATCCTGTTAGTCGCCACGTTTCCTGGCTTACTCCTTAATTGCAGGTGCACAGACCGCCATGAATACGAGTATATTGCTTTCAAACTCACCCTTCATTCCTTCATTTTTGGAACCTTTCTGACACACCTTTCAGACAGCGTTCTCTCTTCTCAACAATCTCATGCTTCCTCGGCGATCCTCCTTATTCTCAGGACTAAATATACCAAATTTTAGATATTATTTGTGGAAGTTTTTTTTTCTGTGGAAATTTGAATAGAGATATTATATTACTACCCAATATTGACAACTAAGCACCACATATACCGGGAGCGGTAGCACAGTGCATTAACTGATGTCACTGCAGCACCTCTGACCGGGAGGTCCTAGGTTCGAGTCCTGACGGCAGCAGGAATTTCGACACCAGCTTTTCAGCTAGGTCGCATTCAGTCGCTGTCTGGAGGAGAATTCTAGCGGTCGGCTGCTCTGAGCGGTAGTTTTCCGTGGTTTCTCCGATCAACACCTGGCGAATGCCGGAGCAGTACCCTAACAAACGGGCAACGGACTGAGCGCGATCTTTCCTTCCTCTTCCTTCTCCTATCCTCTCCCTTACACACACACTTACACTAAGATGCACTACACTACCACATATTCTGGGAGACCGGTCAGGAGCTTAGAGTTGATCCCGGCTGGGCGGTGCCTCGCTGGTGGGAGAGTCCTGATTAAAGGGATACCCCACTAGCCGAAGGTAGGTCGGCGCCGGATCTCGCCATCCAGCGGGGGAAGATCACTGCCTTACCCAAAAACATGCACTACATTTACGGGACTAATGGCCAACGCAGTTGACGCGCCAGGAAACACGAAAAAATCAAGCAAGCAAGCAGCAAATACACTTTTGTGAAAGAAAATGTCCCTAAAGAGTGAATACAATTTACACTTTTTTTTATTGAAGTAAGCATTTTACTGTAAATGTAAGTTTTTACATTTTCTACGGCGATAATCCATCACTCAACTTTCCTTATCGATTCCGTTAGATCGCTTTCAATTTGTCACTTTTTCCGCCGCACGTGCTGTTGGCGGAGCACGCCTGAGCTCCTTCGTCCCTCATCCCTCATTAGCCGCCTTCCGAGCAACACTTCCCGTGGACTCTTTGCAGCCCAATGCTCTCCCTCATCTGCTCTTACCTTCCCGCCAATGCCTGCCCATATCTGCCGCTCATCGTCCTCATTGCCCATACCCTCGCCTGCAAGTTCACTCACTACCATCTCACTTGTCTGCACGTCCTGTCCCCCTCTCTCTAGCACACACACACACACACACACACATACACATACAGACACACACAGACACACACACAAACACACACACACAGACACACACACAGACACACACACAGACACACACAGACACACACACAGACACACACACAACACACACACACACACACACACACACACACACACAATCTCCTGTATGTCCACTCACTCTCTCAAACGCCTGCACTTCCATTCACATTCACTCGCCTTCTTATCCACTCACTGTATTACTCCCCGTCTACCTTACGGATTCGACCATCACAAGCTCCTTACTCGCCTAAATGCCCACTCAGACTCGCTCCGGCGACCTCTCACTAGCTCTATCACTCGCCCTCATCCTTTCAGTCTCTCGACTTCCATTCCAGTCACCCCCTCGCCTGCCCAGCCAATCGCTCACTCTCCTAATCCCCTGTACTTCCACTACTCACGTTGCACCTCCACTAAAGATTCGCTCTCCCACCTGCCCTCGCATTTGTATGCCCGACTACTCAAGTCATTCACTGGCTGCTCCATCCACTCACTCTCTCGCCTGTCATTCTCCTCCCTTGCCTGGCCTATCACTCTCTCTCCACGTCTACTCACTGGCTCACTCCCTCTCCTTCACGCCCACTCACACGCTCACCTGTTCATCCATTTGCTCACTCATTTGTATGCCCGACTACTCAAGTCATTCACTGGCTGCTCCATCCACTCACTCTCTCGCCTGTCCACTCACTCTCTCAACCGCCTCCACGTCTACTCACTCAATCCCCTGCCGGACCACTGACTCACTCGCGTGCCCATGCGCCAACTCACTCGCGTGTCCGCTCAGCCGCATGCCTGCCGCCACCCATTACCCCCCGCCCACCAGCCGTCCGCAGGGTGTCTGCCCAAGAGATGCATCAGCGCCGACGCGCCTATTAGCAGGCTGGATTTGTTGCCTCCTCGCCCCATACAGTTCGACGCCTAGTCTCGCTCTTTACGGCTCCCCCTTTGAAGGTGACGAGTTGCTTGCTAGCTCGTGAGCTTAGTTGGAATTTGTTTGTGTTTTTATGAGCGGGAAAACGACAGTTGTGATCAGTCCCGAGAGGGAGAAAATTTCCATTGCTATATCTTAAAATCGATGTACTAGAAATACAAAGAGAATGAATGTCACATTTATGTTGCTGAGCCAGCTAAACCTCAAATCATTTTTCCAAAACGAATCGATTGATATTTCTCTAATAGATGAGCTCCTTTAGAATGGGGAATAATGCCTTGTTTGCACAAATGTAGATAAGTAAATGAAAAATATAATAGCTGCTAGACTTGCACTGTGACTGAAAAATTGTCGGCTCGCAAATGGTAACTAATGAAAATGTAAAGACTATTTATGTCTTCAAATACATTGCGAACAAAATTCTTTGTAACTAGCCAATTTCGAGAGTCCGCCCTTTTCATTTTTCCTGTCATTGGTATTTTACAAAGTGACAGTGCACAAAGAAAGCAACAAATCTTTAAATCGTCACTTCTTGGTGACGATTGACCTCTAGTAGCTACTCATCAGAGTGAAATTCATAAGCGTGTGTACTGCAATTGATGACCCATATTAATTATCATTACCCTTGCGTAGAATCTCTGTTACGTGCCGTGAATATTAAGGGTGTAGTCTATTCGTCGTTCGTAACTAGAGTTTAAATGTGTCTCATTATAATAATCATTGTTATTTTATAATAATCCAAACATTTAACACAATATTTCAGAGAAGTACGAATGAAATCTTTCCTCTTAGTAGAGTAAAAATAGTATATTTTTTGGCTCCGGTGGCATAATGGTTACCGTATCGGGCTGTTGTACCCAGGTTTTGCGGGTTCAAACCGATAGGAGCCATGGATTTTAAGGGTAAACAAATCCTTCGTGCGCCTTCGAGAGGAAGTAAGACTGGCTATTCCACTGGTAGATTTACTGCATATAAAAGATTCTCAAGTCGAAGCCTCTGAACTAAATTCAGATCGTCTGTTTGGTTGCCCAGAGATACCCGCAGGGGAACGGGGGCGGCGCAGACGGTCGCAAAATTTCAGGTCTTAGTTCAGGCTCTTAGTTCAGGCTCTTAGTTCAGGCTCTTAGTTCAGGCTCTTAGTTCAGGCTCTTAGTTCAAGTTCTTAGTTCAGGCTCTTAGTTCAGGCTCTTAGTTCAGACTCTTAGTTCAGACTCTTAGTTCAGACTCTTAGTTCAAGCTCTTAGTTCAGGAGGTAACGTCCATTTGGGCCCGATTTACTCAGCGGTACTCACGTTGTTAGATTGAAGGTCCACAACGTCCAAGACGTCAACTCGTCCCAACCCGGCACAAAAAATTCATCTGGGAGCATGAATCCCTTGGTCAGTTTGCCTAGATTCCGGCAGTACCCGCGTCGAGAGCTTCAAGATGGAGGAGTGAGGAAATGGGTTGAGGGCCCTGATTCCAGGTCGTTCCCGTGTGTGCACTTGTCTTCGTCGTTTCAGTGCCCGATACTCATGGGTTATTGAGGAGAGACTTGACCCGGCGCATTGTGACTGACTCGTAATATGGTTTCGGTGCTCGTCTTGAGAGCTAGTAGCTCTCATCTGGCAGATTGACCCTAATAGTAGTAGTAATTCTTAGATCGCATGCTATCCATGGTAGTTCCTAATAAGATATTCAAAGCAGTTGGATGCCAGCTTATGAATTAGGTAATCTGATGATGAGAAATTATCGTGGCATTTAGGAACTATCCCAGCATTTGTCTGTATGACCGAGGGAAACCACGAAAACCCCAGTCAGAATGGCCAGCCCACGGATTAAACCCGGTCTCCCGCTGCGAAGTCAGCGCGCTACACCTTGAACCACTTCGATAGAGTGGCCCTACCTAGATTTAATTGGGAAGATTCCGGTAGCGCCCCGTGGGATCCGGAGTCCAGCCCAAGGATGTATTTGTGTGCCAGCGAGGGGTACGGATAGAGGCTGGCACCTAGGTGCCCACCCTGAGGAGAAATCCCCTGGTAGAAAATGCAAGGGCGGGTAGAGACTCACGTTAGACATACCGATGCTCGAGTGATACCTTCTTTCTGCACTAGCTGGTGAAAGGAGCGTTGCGAAATTTGCGTGGTCTGACGGAAGAACGGATTGATAGCCCGAGACGCGGATTCGGTGGTTTAACGGTTAGCGTATCGGACTGTTGTACCAGAGTTTGCGGGTTCAAACCCGATCGAAGCCCTGGATTTTTAAGGGCGAAAAATCCTTCGTACGCCTTCCTTCGGAGGGAAGTAAAGCCGGCTGTCCCAGTAGATTTACTGCATGTAAAAGAAGCTTCTGAGCAACATTTGAGTTCCGCCTGTTTCGTCGCCCAAGATAATACCTCCGCTAGGTGGTGAAAGGAGCGTACCGAAATTTGCGCGGTTAGACGGAAGAGCGGTCCTGATCAACTGCTTCGGTCATTAGTCCCGTTAGTCTAGTGCATGTTTTTTCTTGTGAGATGGCGGTGATCTTCCCCGCTGAATGGCGAGATCCGACGCCGACCTACCGCCGGCTAGTGGAGTTTCCCAACCAGGACTCTCCCACCAGTGGGGCACCGCCCCAGCCCAGACAAGCTCTAAGCTCCGACCGGTCTCCCGGAATATGTAATAGTGAAGTGCACGTTAGTGTGTGTGTGTAAAAGGAGAGAATAGGACAAGGAAGAGGAAGGACAGATTGCGCGCGGTCCGTGGCCCGTTTGGTAGAGTACTGCTCCGGCATTCGCCTGGTGTTGATCGGCGAAACCACGGAAAACTACGACCAGAGCAGCCGGCCGCTAGAATTCACCTCCAGACAGCGACTGAATTAATGTACTCGAAATAAATGAGTAAATGTAGATTATAAAGTAAAAACAACAAATTAACAAAAATTATCAAACACTTACAATGTGAGTGAGAGTACTTTTAAAAAAGGATAATTATAACATTGTATCTTTCTCCAAAACATTAGTGGATAACTAGAAACCATTCTGACTTCGAAAATGTAAAACTATACTTAAGCACTTTTATTTTATTACAGTGATTAAGCTAATACTAATTCTGCTCCATGTATTTGTAGTACAATGATTTTACGAGTAGCCTACAGGTGTTGGCCATAGTACCTGTGGAAAAAGCCAGTTATTATTTCTTTAATTTTAAAAACTTTGACACGCTATCAGTTTTCCTAGATCTATGTTCGTCGTTGAGGCGTTCACGCCAGAAGAATCTACTGGTTGAAGAAGGCACAAGGCGAAGCGAAATGGGTCGTTGTTCGCCTGTCGTAACTCCACGATGTGATGACAGATACTCTTCGAGCACAGCTTGGTATTCGAGGCAGAACGAGATGAAGAGAGATAGTCAGCCATGGCTGTTTATTACCCTAGCGGCACGCCCGCCCCAGGCCTTGTAATTATGACAATACTGCACTTTATCGCTAGCAGGTATGCCTTACAAGAAATGAAGTTTTGATTTTGTGAGAAACAGTTAATGTGTAAAAAGTATTTACATTCATTTTTGGTTCCATATGTTCGGAGAAATGAACAAAACTTTTGAATTTATGCAAAATGTGAAGAAAAAATATTTACCTTATTTGAATGACTTAATTAAAAGTTTAATTTCCACCACTCATCATATATTTACATGACTATAAACCTCAATATTTTACGTAAAAATACGGAAGAATATTTTTTAGATTATACGAAATTTTCTTATCCGACTATCAGAAATGTCTGTTAAAAATGCATTCAAAACTGTAAAATAAATTTACCTCCTCCAACTCAGTTTTTGTTTTCAGTATGCACTACTTTAATGCTAACTTGCGAGTGCAGTAAAGTGAAACCAACGCAAGGCACTAATTTAACTCAGAGTTTGGGGAACAAAGTGAGAAATTTGGATTGATTCCTAAAGTGCCATAATGCAGGCCAGTATAATACCGATCCGTTTGGTAGCACAGGGCCTCATATTTAATATATACCTGCACACACAGCTCACTTAATCAGATATTAGTTCACTCTATTTTTTTTTTTTTCATAAAAGCACGTTCATTTCATCCATGCTAACGTAGTTGTGAGTTATTGAGAGTTCTTTCACAGCACAGCGGTATTGAAAACGTTTTTTGGTACGAGATATTCGTTGGAGAAATGTTCATATCTTGTGAATAGAGGTGCTACACAGTTTTTACTATGTTCATTTCCAAAAATCCTTAAAAATTAAAACAAAAATTACTAGAGACTTACGTGATACATTTGGAAGATAGCACTGTATTGAATTATGTTGCTGCTTTAGCATGAAACTAGTGGGCTGCATCAGCGAAAATGCTGTTGGACAAAGCCACACGAAACGGATTTCCAAACATTAGCATGTAGAAAAACTAATAAAGTACTCTTGTGAAAACACTACGATAAATTAAATATATTTCGAAAAACACGAATAGCATAGTGAAGAATATTCGGATACACCAAACAAGGGTATTTTATATAACAAAAATATAAAAAAATTATATTCCTTAACGCAACAGGACAATAACAAAAAAATAATGGCGGGTGGCCTCTTTCTTGGAGCCTTGCTGTCGCAGGACCTCAACTGTGACTTAAGCAATGACGCATTGAGAATGAAAATTCAGTCGGTATGCGCAATATGAAAGTAGGTGAAATAACACAATAAAATGTATGCATTTTTTTGTCAAAATCCAAATTTTTTGATTGTTTCCGGATTTCCCCCAGTTCCTGGATATCTAACGCAACCATTGATTTCTTTGTCGCGGCCGGAGACCATATTGTTTTCTTCCAATTTCGCGCATTGGAAACTATTTATTTATAATTGTTGTTTCATCTTTTCGTTCTTTCGTACTTGTAAGTGTAGCGAAAAAAAATGTTATGCCACCCTCAGATTTCGTGAACGACAAAAAACGATACAGTGTAGTTAGCGAAGCTAGCACATATGACTGAAGAATGTTTTTCAAGTTGACTCAACGCATCTAATTTAACGCCAAAAAACCCTTCATGCGGACGTGGTCTAAGAGAGACCTGTGGTGTGAGTCTTGCGAGAGGCAGCCAACACCGGGGCAGGCGCGGTCGAGGGCGAAGGCGAGGGCGAGGGCGGACGGGTGGTGGCGGTGGGCGAGGCGGTCGCGTGCAGCCCGCCCGCCTCTCGCCTCGCCTTGCGCGCGCCCTATCAATCCGTGTAAACGTCCAGCTGCACCGTAAAGCGCGCTTTATCGCTCGCGCGAGGCGGCGAAGGCGGCGCTCACGGCGCCGGCCCCCGCTTGCCCTCGCCTTCGCACTTGCACTCGCCCAAGCCCAAGCCCAAGCCCAAGCCCAAGCCCAAGCCCAAGCCCAAGCCCAAGCCCAAGCCCAAGCCCAAGCCCAAGCCCAAGCCCAAGCCCAAGCCCAAGCCCAAGCCCAAACCCAAGCCCAAGCCATCGCTTGCCATGGCACGAGCCATCGCACGAGCCCTCGCACAAGCCCCCCGCCTCGCTTCCTCCTCACCTCCCCCTCCGCACTCCTCCCTTTTCCTTCCCCCTCACCTTCCTGCTCGCCCTCTCCCAGGCCCTCTCACCCGTCCTCACCCTCGCCCTTGCCTTGCTCATGCCCACGCCCTCTTCCTCGTTCACGCTGTCGCCGCTACGTACGGATGCCTGCCGTCTCCCTCCCGCCTTTACTTTTCTCAATACTCACCGTCGCTATTACCCTCACCCCTACCTCCACCTTCATCTACTCTTCACCATCACCCCCGCCGTTTTCTCAAACTTCCTATCC